>JAVLUX010000011.1:18462000-19077500 GCA_032164185.1 Moxostoma hubbsi | reverse complement strand
TTTTTAAAGCTAAATATATATATATAGTTTTCCATTTACCATAACTATTATTGGTAAAATATGTAAAATCGGTTGCAATTTATCTGTAAATTGGCCACACTTAAAACATGGGCAACTCGTACCTTGGAAACTGACTATCATAGAAAAATAGTCAGAAGTAGGAAATGTCGTAGTGGTGAAAAGTATTAGTTTATAGTATTCATACATTGTTAAGCAGATTTTGCATGTAGATGTCTGCACCACTGCGGGAACATGAACCTTTACATCCACAGAGAGATATGCTGGACTGCCTCTGCATGCAGCATTTACAAGGTGCCTTACAGTCTGTCTTACACTTGCAAATGACTATTTCTGGCAAGTCCCTTGAAATAGAGGGAGTTGTAGTGTAGACAGGAGTTGGTGCAGAGTCTGGGGAATCCTGCTGCCATTTCCATTGAGAGGGTGAGTCTGTAGCATGGCCTTTGACAAGCATATTGCCTCACACATGTCCACTTTGAAGAGAAACACATATTTAGTGATATAAAAAAGTGAAATACAATGCATACAATATTCTCAGAAAATGTTATATTATGCCCCTACTATGCAAAGCTGTCTTACCTAATAAGCTGCTCGAAGGATGGGCTGATGGAGTGTATCACTGCTTAGTGGCATGTGGTCAAAATCTCTTCCTTTCTGAAGGAAGAGGGAGTGTCGAGCAGCATCCACAGTCGTGATGTTCTCCCCTGATACACCATAGAGCTTCATGACAAATCTCTGGAGCATGGGTGTGTGGGTTCTGATCATCTCAATGGTGTGGTTAGGGCCAGAGAGCAGCTGAAGATGTAAGCGAGCTCAGGCAGGGACTGCCACATGGACCAGGCTGTCTTCTTGTCACGGTTCGTAAATTCATTGTTTCCTTGTCTCGTGTAGTTGTTATTGTGTTACTGTGGGCGTGACGGCTCGTTGCACTTGATCAGCGATCAGCTGATCAATCTTCTCTCCAGCTGCATCCTATCTGTTATTACTTAAATACTCATCGCATTCTCCTCTCTGTCAGATCGTTGTTTGATGTTCTCGCTTGTGTGTGGTCCTGTTCCAGTCATCTGTGCAGCTTTGCGGTCTTGTTCCTGTCCTTGTGCCTGGCTTCTGTTTCGTGTCTGGATTTACACTGTTTCGTTACCGTCACCTACACACCAGAGACTTTACCTTTTGTTCCGTTCAAAATAAACATTGTTACTTGCATTATTGCTTCCGCCTCATCTATCATGACACTTCTTGCCTTTGCCAAAGAATGCTGAGGTAGTGTCGCACCCCGTTAGTGCATGAAATGCTGCCAGTACCATTACCACGGCCCAAGACTGTGAGCAATGGCATGACCTGAATTGTACCTGATAAGGGAAAAATAAATTAGTTATTCATTGGCCTATTGAAATAAGAGCAAATAACATAAACACACTTTACTGAAATTACTGTACCTGAAGTGGCACCATGCTCCAGGGCCATAAAAGTGGCAATGCCCAGCATTACAACATCACTATCACTGCTGTGGACAATCACTCGACGATGTCCAGCAAGAGTAGCTGCAGCCACATGTAGAAATACCAGAGTATCAGCTTCCACGTGTGTGCAAGTTGCCAGTACATCAATATCCATGCCTGCTGGTGAACTTACACAATACCCAAGCATAGTGATGAAGAGCTCCTTGAACAAGAATGAGAAAGACAGTGTAACTGAGAATATGCAAATGAAGTCAGATTTATTGAATACAGCATGTAATAGAACAATTCAAAAGATACATTAATTTATACGTCAATACCTGTGGAAGTGTAATGAGCTTCAAGCTTTTGGCCAGCTCAACGAACAATTCCTGCTTGTTCAGATCCACACATAGGAAGGCAGCCCAGTTTCCAGGAACTTTGTTCAAGAGAGTAACCCTCCTTTTTGCATCGGTGCCTCTTTGCTCTCGAGTTCAAGACTTTGTCTTGGTGTACACATCCCAGACAATGTCAATAATGTCATGTCTTTCAAACCAGGAAAGGATATATGGTGCAAACACATCTGTGAAATAATGTCCAATGGTCATCAAATGCTCCAGGACGAAGCATTAGAAAAGCACAGCACCACCTAGCACAGCTGCAGTTATCACTGGTCTATGGTTTTTTGAGATCTCTGGGAATGATGCAATCTAGAATCTCACTCTTGGATCCATAATGCATTTTTCCCTTCCGAGTGAGTGAAGATGGATGGGGAGAACTTTCATGTGAGAACAGTACTTCATTGATTTCGCAACCAGAATGAACAGCCAGCAAAAGTTGGGTCAATTTTACTTGTTGGTCCTTGACAACAGCCATCTCTGATTTGTTGCATGGTTGGGAAAGCGAAGCCTTGAACAACTTCAGCCTGCTGAGTGGTATTGGAGCAGTGAATGTCTTTTCCTGTGATCTGACTTATTTGTCAACAAATACTTTATATCTCTTCATTCCAATGTCCTTCACCTCCCTCACATTGTCAATGACATCTGGGGACATGACGATTGATTCATCAAGTCAAGCAGATCGCCAATATTCTCCATGAAGTGATTTCCCAGGACCTCAAAGACATCCACCAGTGTCAGTACATCGGCCTGAAAAAAGACAAATACAAATTTTCAAATCATACATATCACTGAAATTCATAAGACTATCTCTCAATTTGCAATTCATCAGACAATTACCTTATAGTCAGCTTGAAATTTTGGGTAATGTTCATGGTGCATCCATTTGTTGCCCACTTCACCACAGAAGATACATGGTGTGTTGACTGGTTCAGATGATGATGTTGGGGGTGTGGGTAAATCTATGTGGTGGACTTGGCACCACTGTTCATGTGTTGTGTTTTTACTGGGCTCACTGTCTCTTCATGCTTTTTTCTTTCTCTCTCAACTTTTTGATTCTCAGTGGCATTCCTGCAGCTTTTGTGCCACAAAGCATCATAAGCTGCACAATAGCCTCAGCACCACCACCATTGCCAACACCACCACTAATGTCATTCACTACTATAAAATTAGGCAAATCCTCCTGTTTAATTGGATTCCTTGACCGCAAAAATGTACACTTTGACACCAATTTTGTCATTATAGCTATAACAGAAGCAAATATTTGGGATCTGGTGTATTGTCAGGAGCTATTTTGAAAAAACACACATACTTCAGATACGAAGTGAGATCCAACTTGTGTCTTTGGATATTTTTTTTCCATGGCCCTAAGGTACTTCCATACTAAAGGGGACCTTTGCATCATGACCTGAAGTCAAAAGTCACTTAACCCGTCTACTATTTGTTTCACAACATACACAACATACATAACATGCATAACATTAAAGCGCAACAAAGTCAGAAAAAACAAAGAAAGCACGAAAAAACGGCATGCCATTTCTCCCAGATGCAGCTGAAATTTAATCTAAGAACAATCACAACATTTTGAGCGGAATTATTTGTTATTTTAGTGGATTAGTTGAATTAACCTGAGCTGAAGATTCTTCTCATAACTGTCCCTGCATGTTGTTATCAGACACACTGAAGAAGATCCGTGAAGATTTCATACTTGTATATGTATCAGTTTTTTTATCCCCCTTTTCTCCCAATTTGGAATACCCAATTCCCACTACTTAGTAGATCCTCATGGTGGTGCGGTTACTCAACTCAATCCTGTGGCGAAGGTCAAGTCTCAGTTGCCTCTGCTTCAGAGACAGTCAATACGCATATTTTATTATGTGGCTTGTTGTGCATGACACCACAGAGACTCCCAGCTTGTGGAGGCTCATGCTACTCACCACGATCCATGCACAACTTACCATGCACCCAATTGAAAGAGAGAACCACTAATTGCGACCACGAGGAGGTTACCTCATGTGACTCTACCCTCCCTAGCAACCAGGCCAATTTGGTTGCTTAGGAGACATGGCTGGAGTCACTCAGCGCACCCTGGATTCAAACTTGCAACTCCAGGGTTGGTAGTCAGTGTCAATTCTCGCTGAGCTACCAAGGCCCTATATATCAGTTTTTAAATTTTTCAGGTCAGACGGTTATTTCCTTTTAAACCGCTCTTAACCGGCAAAGTTTAAATGCTTGTTTTAGCACAGTGGTTCATTGACAGGTGAGGGGTGGTGTGTCGCTGCTGCTGTGACACATACAGAAAGGATTAGCGTTAACATATAAAATGCGATGTGGTCATATGCGTGTTTGACCACATTCGTAAGTGGTTTTTGTGATTAGACCCCGTTTAGACCTGTATTTAGCGTTGAACACATGTGATCCGATCACCAAAATGCATCCTAATACCAGGTGGATACGGGGTCTTATTTGCACACCTAAAGAAAAGCATTGCACATAACATGAAGTTTCTATCATATTTTTGTCAAATTGTATCCAATGTTACTGCTAAATTTTGTTTGGTAAAAAATAATAATAATTAAAAAAAAAATAAGACAAAAAAAAAAGTCAAAATTATGATAAAAGGGTCTGACCAGTTGTGAGTGGGTGGGTTTGTGTGGATTACAAGGACATTTGTTTAGGCTACAAACTGGTAATTACAAGGGTATTATGCTATACATTTAGTTTATGAGAACATTTCTTGTGTCCCTATAATTCAAATTGCTTAAACACATACTGTGTGTGTGTGCGTGTGTGTGTGTGTGTGTGTGTGTGTGTGTGAGTGTGTGTGATTATCCCACCTGCATCTCATATAGCACCTGGGCAGTGAACAGTTGTCCTATAGATTTGTGTTAAACTAAAACTTGCAAGATGGGTGAGTCTGAACTGTACAAAAGTTTGTGTTTAGCAGATAACTTTACTATTGTAATTTTGTAAGCCTGCCTTAAACAATCATTTAAAGCTATACAATTATGGGCTCTAAAACAAAAATGTAACTTAATTATTGTGATAACACCTTCAGGACAGTTTTTTTAGGTCATTGTAAAACAGTTCACGCTCACGGGCAAGGAAGAGGCGAGAAACTGGCTTGATATTCTTGGCAGTGAGAGAGAGAGGAGAGAGAGATGAAAAAATAAATAAAATAAAAAATTACTCGCCGGTTCTCCGATACGCCGTAGCTTGTTCCTCAGCCACTCCTCCACCCTCTACCGAACGGCAGCCGCACCTCTCCGGGCGGATCAGAGGTCTACCTCGAGCCCCTGGTGGATGGAACGCCCCGCCACGTTCTCGGGGATCGGAAGTGGTTTCCTCGCTCCAGGCGGTCGGACTCGGAGCCCCTCCCCGCTCGCGGTCTCTTACCCCACTGCGTTTCAGCGCCCAGAAGGGGTCTCCTCCGCCCCTGGCAGCGGCATTCCTCACTCCAGGCGGCTGGGCTCCTCGTCCCCGGGCAAATGGGCGCGGCTGCTTCGTTGGGGTAGTGGTGAGAACTCCGCTACGGCGTATCCCTCTTCCTTCCCAGATTTCGGCACCAATGTAAAACAGTTCACGCTCACGGGCAAGGAAGTGGCGAGAAACCGGCTTGACATACAAATAATAGTTTTAATGAAAAACTCAAAAGACAAACACACAGGACGACGGACATGTCCGTAAGGATCTCTCTCTGCCGCAACACCCTCTGCGATCGGCCTTTATCCCTCTCCGTGGCTTGATTAGCCTAATACGGGACCGGGCGTGTCGAGTCACGACCCGGCCCCACCCTCCGCCGTGCCACAGTCATCAAGACCAATTACAGATGATATTATCAGGGGTTGCATGTTTGAATGCTTAAGGACTGCATAGCCTACCAAATTGTCTCAAACAGAATACGTGGAATCAGAAATAACTGATACCTTTCACTTCGCAATATCTAAGCTTTTATCTTAAAAAAATTGATACACTAATAGACAGTGTGGGGCCAGAAAACACAGACAATCTATATGTTTTCTCAAAGATTCTGTCCAGTCGACAAAATCAGGCCAGCAAAGAGGTGCAGAACCTTTCACTCCAGCTCATGTCCACACACATATAGATAACATTAACTGCACATATTGATTGTGTTAAATATTTCCCTTTGACTCTCATCTCATCTTTATTTGAGGATCATGACTCTTCATTGACCTTCTTTCTCACATGCTCATCTCTGCCTATATCTATTCAATATTATGCTTATCTGACTGTTAGAAGGCAATGGTACAGATCTTAAATGTACAACCTAAGTAATTTTCAAGCACTGCTTGCTTATACACTATTATGCATTATGAGTACTATGGGCAAACAGGTATAATTTGCACTCAAAATCACTTAGTGGAGAACTTTTGGGTTACAGACACACAGAGACAAACTCACACAGTGAACTGAGAAGAGCGTTCTCTCACATGATTGTGGGCCCTGCTGCTGCACTGTTGGGCTTCCTACATTAATGTCACAGCAACAGGAAGTCAGATATTGTGTGAAACGCTGTGTGCCTTCGAGTTACAGCAAAGACAACAAAAACACATAGAAATGTTCTCACTCGCTAAATGGGCTTAAAGGACATTCTGTTACTTATCAAGAATGCCAAAGCTATTAGAGGTGTGTGTTTTGAAGTGAATAATCCATTACATTATGTCTGAATTTGTGGAGAGAATAACTCTCTTCAAGTCTGACTTTAAGTGTACATGTAAGTCTTTCTCAAAAAGGTCAGCCATGAGAACCAGACTAGTAATACAGTAATGTATCAGTCACATAAGATATCATGAGTTTAATTAGCATGGGATATATATATACACTACCGTTCAAAAGTTTGGGGTCACTTGCCTGAAATGTTTCTCATTATCTTAAAAACCTTTTGATCTGAAGGCGTACGCTTAAATGTTTGAAATTCTTTTTGTAGACAAAAACATAATTGTGCCAACATATTAATTTAATTACAAAAAATAAAATGTTATTTAAAAAAAAAAATGTTTTTGGAAAAATGGATGACTTGGACCGAATAATTAAAAGCAGCCACTATGTGCCCAACATATAGATGGGAACTCCTTCAATACTGTTTAAAAAGCATCCCAGGGTGATACCTCAAGAAGCTGGTTGAGTAAATGCCAAGAGTACATTTCTGTAAAATCTAGGCAAAGTGTGGCCACTTTGAAGACGCTAAAATATAATATAGTGTTTAGTTATTTTATTTAATTTTTTTCACAGCATAATTCCCAAATTTCCATTTCCATTATTCTATAGTTTTGATGACATTACTATTATTGTAAAATGTGAAAAAAAAAAAAAAAAAGAATGAGTAAGTGACCCTAAACTTTTGAACGGTAGTGTATATATATATAATTCCAACATAGTCTCATGACAATTTGTATTAATTTGTACGAAATGGGGAAATCATAAGATATCATACAACTTGGCTTGTACAAAATAATACAAACAAAGTCAGTGCACTTGGGCGCCATCTTGGGAATGCTCCTGTGGCCCTCCACCGTGCCACAGCTCCATAGACAGCTATTTTCTACAAATAAAATTGGCATGAAAGTACAGCTAAGGAACTACTTGAATGGAGAAAAGATTGAAATCTCATGGTCAAGATTATGATCAAAGAACATATTACATTTTAATGCACATTTTGAAAGTGTGCAAAAGAAATCCTTAATGGAAACGCTTGATATGCAAATAAATTCTCATAATCCACATAGAAATGTTATGCGCTAGGAGAAGGTAGATTTTCTAGAGTTTTGCATTAGTTAAAATGCGCATTATGGTGATGGAAACGGTTTATTCTCATGTTGATGATGTGTTTGGACCATTTGTGCATGTAAAGCGTGATAGCATTAGGCTTGTTTGAGATGCCAAATGTCTCATCTTGAAAGTAGACGACAGTAGATGGCTGCAGTCAGGGAAGAGTGAAATACATGCTGTCAAATCGGACATTTCTCACTTCTCGAAGTGGATCAAACACCTTTGAGATCAAAGGCAGATATCACTGGATTCACGTTCATGAGCTGTTGCTGATAAAGTGGATATAATAAAAATTATGTTGCTTTCAAATGAAAATAAATATGATTAAAAAGACACTCAAACAATTAAACAATTTTGCCAATAAGACATATCTTTCCATCCATTTTTAGTTTAATAAAGACATGTATCTTTTTATTTTCATTTTTTTCTCCCCTTTTCTCTCCAATTTGGAATGGCCAATTCCCAATGTGCTCTAAGTCCTCATGGTGGCGTAATGGTTCACCTCAATCCGGGTGGCAGGGGACAAATCTCAGTTGCCTCTCATCTGAGACCATCAGTCCACTCATTTTATCAGGGGGCTTTTTGAGCGCGTTACTGCGGATATATAGTGCCTGTGGAGGCTTCACGCTATTCTCCACGGCATCCAAGCACAACTCACCACCTGCCCCAAAGAGAGCGAGAACCACATTATAGAGTTTCACTTTAGTTCAAATGCGCATTAAAGTGATGGAAATGGCTTATTTGAATGAACAATGGCATGTCATTACCATTAGTGAAGCGTGATGACAATGCAATCGTCGGATGGTGTAGGTGTGTGAGAGCTTGATGTGACTGGCTCAACGAAAGGCCCGACCATGGCACACAATTCTTCAAATGCAGCCCTAGTTATTCAAAGTGTTTCACCTAAAGATCATTGTTAAAATGGGTCCTGACAATCCACCAGAACTGTTTTTTTGTAATCAACTTTTTAAACATAAATTTTACAATAGGACAAGGATGTATACATTTTTGTATGAAAAAATACAATTTGTATAAACCATGTTAACACAAATTAACTATACTTGTGGCAAAAAAACAACAGCAAACTATGTACTAAATAACCCATACTGCCAGAGCCTTGAAAAATAAGTGTTCAAAAACTTCTACATATTCAATACATACAGAAATAAACTACAGTCCACTTACATTTACCTTAATAAATTACACAATATGGAATCCACAAGTTGTTAGTAGATATAATAAATGTGCTAGTCACACGGTTACAGAGAAGGGGGAGGGTTAAGCAGACAAGATATCCCAAGTATATCCCATGCTTTCACAGTGGAAGCTTGTGTTTTGTGTGTTATTGCTAAGGATCACTCTATTGAGGCTATATATCTGCACTTATTTTAACAGTCCTGTATGGAAGGAGCCCCAGTAGGAAACCAAGAACTAATTATGGTCTTTTATTGCTGCAGTTAACACTGAAAATATAAGCTTTTATGAGACAGTCTAAAATTAAAAGAAGAAATAAATATAAAATAAGAATTTTTGGCACTGTGTTGGGCCTCATGTGCTCAGATAGCAGACAAGGCAGGCCTACACACAGTCATAAAGCCTGACTGAGGCCTGTAGGAACACTCAAAGCCTGGTAACACATAATCAGTAGCCAAAATCATACAAAGGGAGTCCGAACAGACTACAGATCCCATCATGGCTTGCTCACTATACACATAGGTGTGAAATTCTAAAGGATTGGACTCTCAGCTCCTATTGGATGAAACGCACAACAGAACTTGTCCCTCAACCTTGATGTCGTCGAGAATATAAACCCTGGAGATTACTCCTAAGACTTTCTTCCAGTGACAGTATTCACTGCATCTAGTTGCAGCCATGCTGCTCCCAGGTGTGGCCTCTCTGCCCAAGGAAGTAACGTATGTACCTGAACTTTGGTCATACATTCTCCATCATGGGGGATGAGCCAAGATTCTCAGTGTTCCACCAAGTATGCTAACGGAACCACTGAGCAATCTGCGTCTCACCGTTTTGCCTGCAGAAGTGAAGAAAGAAGAATTCTCTTCCTTTTTCAACCGAGTCCACTTTACTGAATTCTCCGCCAACCCACCGAGAATCAACAGCCATACCGCCCACTGACAGAGCGATGAAACGGCCTCCCATCATCACCTGAGCTTCAAGGAATCAAGCTGGAGTCAAATGGCAGACGAACACACATTCCACCCACGTCCTCACATGACTCAAGTGAGAGGTTTACGTCTGGGCAGAGATAGATTATTATAGTGTGCTATTCATGTGTATAAAGGTTTTTGTTGTACATTTTACAGGATGCTGAGTCCACTCATTGCTGCTAATAATACTCAAGGTATTACTGTAACTTTCTGTTACCACAAATGAGATTTTCTGTGTTGTCGTCCAACCGTATTGGACTTTTTGTGCATTTCCTCCATCGCGGGAGACAGGCACACTGAGTTCATCCATTAAAGAACCACGAGCCATGCACTGCATCTATGAATTGCTGAATTTGAACAATTGCTAAACCAGCTTTGGTGCCGTCACCCTGTACTCACTCTCTCATACTAACCACACACACATGACGACCCCTCACAAACATACCGCACACACATTTGGTGAACAGATAACTTGGTAATAGAGCCCAGCTTTTTTATCTAAGATATCATACCAGTGGCGACACCTGTTAAACGGGCAGACGCCATTAACCAATCTCTCCGTCCACATTCACGGCCATATTCTCTGGCCGGAAACCTTGTGTGACGCATTCTCCACGAGAGCCATGCCCGCCATTTTGTGCACTCTTTCTCTCCTTACACACACACACCTGCTTTTTAATGTTTATTGCCTAGCCCTGTATACTTCCACTTTACTTTGTAAGTGTCCTACTGTTACTGCAATTTTTGCCTTTTTTTCCAACTGAGAGAATATTTACTGTGGTAATCAATATAATATCACAAATGCTGTCAATAGAGTTTAAATTGTATTGAACCTGGAACATTCCTTTAACTGCCTAGACCGCCATGCTTTTTACAGTGCAGTACTGCTTTTCACACCTGAATCCCTATGGCAACACAGTATGTGTTGGTGGGTGGGTGAGACCATTTGCCTTTATCACTTGATAATGATGCCTCTTTTAAAGTGTGCTTATGTGCTAGTGTCTGTGTGTGGAATCCAATCCCCTTCAGTAACTGTGTCCATAAGTTATAACAACACATGATTGCACACTTCAGATTCCCTCTCCCTTTTTCTCATAAAAGAAAGGGGAGATGCTGTTCAACTTACCCCATCATTAAACATCTCTGAGCCTGTCCTGACCCCAAACAAAGCCCTGGAATGTCATCTTAGCGGCAGGAATATGCAGGAACAAGGGATGGGGAGAGGGGAAGAAAAGAACAGATCTTGTGAACAAAAGTGTGAATCCCCTTTCTTCTGACCCTCCTGCGAAATGTCTAAATGAAGGAGGGTGTGAAAGAGAAGGAATAGAGGGGTAGAGGAATTGACCACTTATCTCTGCATGACAAACGCATTGTAGCGACATGGCTCCTGGCTAGCATCGCTAATAACAGGAATGAGCAGAATGAGACAAACTGCTCAAGATAAAAGGGTGTCCACACAGCCCACAGTTCATTTAGAAGCATCAAGCAACCCTCAGGGATCCTGCAAACATCTTGGTATATCTACATATCTCAGTCACATCTCTATTACACTGTTAGATTATAATATTTAATTACCTACAGATAAGCACTAAAAAAGTTGAGGTAATGTTAGCTAAACTCGACAGTGCTGTTCAGTTTGTAGTCCTAACCCAGAACATAATTAGCATTTATGAACCATGGGCTCCCTTGGGAATTTCTAATGGGGTTTTAGAGTAGCACTTTTTGATTTGTTAATAAAATAAGTTATGTGGTTCACATAATTTAAAATGACTTTCCTGTTTTGTACAACAACATGATTTATATACAGCCATACCTCAAATGTGAATTGTGTGCTTTAAAAATACAACTTGTTACATAAGATTTTCAACAGAATTACACATAATTTGTCAGGCATATAAACTCATATCCTTGTTCTGCAAACAGAAAGTATGCAATATTTTAATGCTATTTTTAAACACGCATACTGTCTATGTTTTCAAGGACTGAAAAGTATAGATGAAGAAAACATAAATAAAATAAAATAAACTTGATTGAGCACTCCTCTGCGTCTAACTTGCAAGCCATCTCTATATAGTATGGTTTATAGTGGAGTATGTAGTATACAGTAGTGTATATGTATTGTGACATTGTTCTTCAAAGACAACCTAAGAGTGTTGTTAAGGGTGAAAACCAAATTAAATCAGGTCAGATGACTCCCAGAGATTCACTTTGACATTTTTTTTTTGTATAACAAAATAGAAATTACCCTAAAATAATGTTAACCACTGACCAGAGGCAGCACTGAACTAATATGACCTTTTTTTTTTGTAAATCACTATTTGAATTTAACTGCTCATTCTGGGGTCACATTTCAGTAACACAAAAGTGGCACATGCTTACTAAACCAGTATTACACTAAATGTAAAACTATTATTTTAAAATTATTTTATTTACAACATTTGTGATTTTGTATTTGTTTTGTGTATGTGTGGTTCTTTATCTATGCGGCCTGGGGGAAGGGTTGGGTTCCATGACAACAAAGTGATGAAGTATATCACTTCACCTGCCCTTACATCAGCCCTCAGGACAAATGTGTGTGTGTGTGTGTGTGTGTGTGTGTATTGTGATCTATGCCTAATCTGATTTCTCTATTAAATGCACATTATATCATAGTCATGTCTCAACCTCACAAATATTTACAACCAGCACAATAGGGTCCATCTGTAGCGTGTGCATTTGATCAGATATAATTTTATCAGAACATGCACGCTAACGATTAAGAAATCTGTCTTTTGTTAAAAGATCTCTGGAATTGAGTTTGAATGTATAAAGTGTATACACTGAAACTAATGTAAACATTAACAATGAATGTTTTCTGAGTTTGACATTTTCAGAATTCACATAAATATGTTACAATGTCAAGAGGATTGCCAAAGACACAAACAAAGAAAACAGGATTCTGAGTAAAATAATAAAAAAAGCAATTGTCTATATATTCATCAACGTCATCAAATTTATTTCATTGTTTCAAATTTGCTTATTGTTTTATGTAAAAAAAAAAAAAAAAAAAAAAAAAAAAAAAAAATCACACATGCACCTTGCCAAACTAACATTTAGGTGTGATTTGAACTATATGGCAATGTGGCAATGTAACCATATTTGTTTTAACCCAAATCAAATATGCATCAGAAAATTAATGAAATTACCCTTACAAAATGTTTTTTTCAAACTTGCTGCAAATTTGCCACTCATTATTTTATCATGCAAATAAGCTTGCTATTCCCCTTATATATTTGCCAGAAGTTTGCAGCACTTCACTGGTAGTGGTGCACCTGCAGCAAACCTTTGGCGACAATGAAGAGTTTGCTCCAAAGCTCATTTGCATGTGAGAATAATGAACGGCACATTTGCGGCAAGTTTGCAGCAAGTTTGTGGCATTTCTAGATTAATTGTAAGGGTGATGTTTATATCAAAACCTGCTCTGTGTATTTATCCACCTTCTTTGTCTAAATTCCCTTCCTCCTGCCGGCAAGGCTCACATAGATCTCTGTCATCCCTCGTTCAAATGAGAGAGAGGAAAATGAGAGCTTTCAATCACACACTACACAAGGAAAGTCGAATAACAAGAGCCAGGATATACTTTTCCTCCTAGATATACACTAATTAATTACAAAGAAATAAAACACAAAGCTAGGGCGCTAGCAGTGACCACTCTCTTTCTCACACTAAAGTGGATACACTGATGGTGTACAACTGAAAGACATAATAAAGAATGAGAAAAGAACAAATGATCAAACATATGAGTCAGAACGCCATTAAAAAAGAATAAAAAACAGACCCATTAGCTAATTCATGTGTTAGCATAGCTATGACCAATAATAGTGTTAGAATAGTAAGGGAACTGAAAGAGACAAACAATATAGAAAAGTTGAAGGGTGAGAATAAGAAATAAAGAGGGAATGAGGGAAAGTGAGCTGATTAAGAGGAAGAGGGGAACAGAGAAAAAAGGGGGCAAAAAGAAAATAGTGGCTGTAAGAGATCCTGATTAGGTCATGTCATCCTTATTAGTGAGAGAATAAGAGAAAAGAAAACAGAAGGCTGAGTGGATGAAAGAAGAAAAGAGTAATCAGTTCTCAGGGTTTAATCCGGGAGAACGAGTGAGGGGTATAGAAACATCATAATGGTGGTCTGATGAATGCTGTAGAGATCTGCAGTGATTTGGGGCAATTTTAAAAGATTTTGAATACTTTGCTGAGTTATTTAAATGCCAGTATCTACACGCATATGAGCAAACTTGAGTTTAAACTAAGGTGAAAGTTAATGGTAGCAGCTCTCTGCTGTTTTGACCTATTCTTAGATAACGAACACACCCGATAATACACACACTCAGCAGATAGCATCATGGGATGGGATTAGAGAGAATGAGGGTAGTTTTGGGGGTGAGAGGGGAGGTCGAGGGGCAGTCTGGCAGGGGAGGGGTGTTATCTTTTTTTGTCATGTGTGTGTTTGTTATCTTTGTAAGAAAAAGGCCTTTGTCAGTTTCTACCCCTGTACCTACAGTGTGCTCACAAATGGACATTTAACATGGAAAGACACAATCAATACTTAATTGGATTCCTTGATTAATATTTCATTGTATTGGAATATTTAATTGTATTTAATATTGGAAATTAGATATTAAAAACAACAGAGATATCAATAACACTGGGTCTCTTTCAGAGATAAACTGGCATCCAAAAGTCTGCGACCACATTGAGAATATGATTCAAAATTGAAATCAAATAATTTAAAACTGTAAATAGAAAGTTTTAGGAATAAAAAAGTAAAACAAGAAATGTTATGATAGAATAAAGAAGAAATTTTTAAGAAGTTGTACTGTTTGTAGGTCACTTATATGATAAGCAAAATTATAATTCCTTTTGTACAAAAGATCAGATTTCTTTGCTTCCATTGAAGCATTGATTGATGCACTTTAGGACATCCTAACATTTGCATGGTGTCAATAGAGCAAAAGGGCTACACATCAGATACTAAGAAATGTTTATCTTGTTTTTTCAATTCAACTTTTTTTTCAAATGTGTAATATGATAATATACTTCAGTGAAGGAAAAAGTAAAAAATAAAATTTTTGCATGTGGTCTCAGACTTTTGTACTGTCTGCACATTCTGTGTGCAAAATTTACTTTGACTGACACTGAACTGGAGTAAGCCTGGGAAAAGGTGTTTGTATATGTGTGTATGTATTGGCTCTTTGTGTTTTTGTCCCAGAGAGTTACAGAGGCAGATTTTCCCTGATAACAGGAGCCAACACAGGAAACAACACAATAGCAGGAGACTGAGAGAAAGCCTGTGAGCAAAGCCACCTAAGAGAAGGACGTTGTTATGTAGGGAAAAAATGGTATGTCCATATCAACTGGTTAAACATAATAAAACTACATGCATATCATTTTTTGTGTCCATTTCAAAACAAGAGCAACTATTTTTGTGAATTCAAATGTCCCCATTCCCGTCTTCTGTTACACACCACTTAGGTGAACTTCCTGTCCTCTAATCTGACTGGACAAGTGGCATTCCAAGAGTGATATTTAGAATAGAAAATATAAAGCTAGATACTGCAACACATCTTATAAAATCTGAAAATGTTCTAAAAATACTAGTCACTTACCGACTTTGTAAACGACTAGGGTACAATGCTAAAGGCACTCCTTAAGGAAATTTAGCATTTTTCTGGTCACAAAATGTATCAAGGTAAAAAGCAAATATATACAGTATATATATATATATATATATATATATAATTTTTTTTACTGAATATTGATGGAGTAACATAATTTGTGTGAAAATGAATATTAACAGAAGGTTGTTTAGATTAAAATTCTGTTTTTTTTTAAAAAAAAAAAAAAAAAAAAAAAAAAGGTGGTGATTGAGCCTTTTACCCAACACCTGGGGTAAAAGGCTCCCTCAATTGGGTAAAAGGCCTCTAGGGGGTTTAAAGTGATATTGTGTAGAGACCGGGGTAATAGTTATAGTCCACAATTTGTCAACTAATGCAAATAATTTTGAGACACTAAGATGCTTTTTTGAGTGACAAATTAAGATGATGCTTACTGAAAATAACTACCTTAGAAAAAGTCAACCATTTCCTGTTAATTTGAAACACATTTGGCATTGTGTTCTATAAACAAACTACACTTTTTTAGGATCGGATGAGTCAATGTGAACCCACTTTGAACATTTGTCTTAGTTTGACACTTTCATGGAATTTTATGTTGTAGTTTTTCCCCACACTACATTTCCCAGCATGCACCTTCCAGATATCATTACATACACCTGCTTCCCATCAGTGTTCCCAGCTGTTCCTTGTATTTATATTACCTATCTGTATATATTCCCTCTTGTTTTCTCCCTCTTGGTCTAGTCATGTATACAATAGCATATAACATTAGTCTCATCGTTGTATTTGTTCTTGTACCTATCATCTTCCTAGTTATATTTCAGTTTGTATTTATGCTGTATAGTGTCAGTTATTCATCATTAAACTCTGCATTTGGGTTCAAACTGCATCCCTCTGCGTGAACTTGCATGCCAGATGACTAGACTGAAAAAATTAATCCAGCAGAGGACTACTTTGCCTCGACCAGGGAGATCGTACTACTGAGAAATATGCTATGGAGTTTTGTGTTCTGGCTTATAAAGTGAATTTTAACAACGTGGCATTGTAAGGGCTGTTTTTGGGTATTGTGTGGGAACTCCAACAGTACACTGTAGGAGAAGAGGATGACATGGCTATCCCCTCACCATTACCAACACGTTCAGTTGGAGGAGATATTCGTCATCAAGGTTATTCCTGAAGCCTTGTCCATCACAGAGCTGGAGTTTGAAGCCTTGTCCATCCTGGAACCAGCACATAAGTTCCAGGCAGCCAAGAATTCCGTGCCTCCCATGGCTCTGCCTGCCTCTTCTGAGACTTCTGTTCCAGTGCCTCCACCCGCTCCTCTTCCAGCGGCTCGCCCGCTCCCTTGGAGTCTCAATTCCCTGTTCCTCTTTGCTCCACCTATGTCTCAAATTCCTGATCCTCCAGTGGCTTCACCTGTTTCACCTCCGGCTCCATCCCATGAGTCTCAATTCACTGCTCCTCCTGCAGCTCTGCCCGCTCTACCTCCTGAGTCTCAATTCCCTGCTCTGACAACTCCGCTTCCGGCTCTGCCTCCTGAGTCTCATTTCCCTGTGGCTCCGCCTCCCGCTCTAGCTCTGCCTCCTCAGTCTAAATTCCCTGAGCCTCCTGTGGCTCTGCCTCCTGCAGCTCTGTGCCCTGACCCTTTGCCTGTTCAATTCTGGTCTCCTGATTCTCTGCCAGTTGCCATCCTGGAGCCGCCTTCCATACCACTGGACCCTGCCCCCTTACTGTAGCCACCTTCCTGGCACCGGGCCGTCTGCCTGCTCCTCTCTGGTCCCCTGTTAGTCTGCCAACTCCACCTTGGGCTCCCAACTATCCATCTTTGTGCTTCCGGAGCCACCTATTAAGGGGGGGGGTCTGTCACTTCCTCATCCCTTCATGATCACAGACTCTTAGTTTGACACTTTCTTGGACATTTATGTTGTGGTTTTTCCATACACTACATTTCCCCGTATGCACCTTCCATATATCATTATTACATTCACCTGTTTCCCATCAGTGTTCCCAGCTGTTCCTTGTATTTATATTACCTATCTGTATATATTCCCTCTTGTTTCCTCACTCTTGGTCTTGTCATGTCTATAAGTGTTGTATTGTGTCTCAGTATTGCATTTATTCTTCTACCTTTCAGTTTGTGTACATATATTGTCGGTTATTCATCATTAAACTCTGCATTTGGGTTCAAACTGCATCCCTCTCCATGTTCTTGCATGACACTTGCATCAGGGTGTCTTTTTACCCCAAATGCCATCCTTTTACTTATTGGACAGTTTTGGAAAATAATTTAACACCTTAAACAAAAATGAAAACGATATATTAGTATTTTGTCTCAAAAGAAATGTCAATTTTCAGTGATTTTCATTAGCTACATACATTTGCAATATTTAAAAAAATATTAATAAAATTGCCTCAAAATCAACCTTTAGACACCACATGCACAGATCTCTTGGATCAGGAATATTTTGCAGTATAGTGACAAACAGGTATTTAGGGAAGTACTTTGGTAGTTGTTGGTGCTATTTGATGTTTTAGGAGAAAATAAAATCAATGTGGAGTCTTTTACCACACAGAGCCTTTAGTCCCATTTAGCCTACTGATAACTTTATATCACAGCATAAACAACTTAGGGGCACACATTACCCTACTGTCAAGTTGATCCAATCCGATCAAAAACTCACATGCCCTTCCATTCTAGGAGCCATATAAAATATGTAAACAAACGTGTAAGGGAGCGTTGCTGTTATTGTTGCAGCTTCCGAGTTGCAAACTACTTGAGCAAAAAGCATTTGGGTGTGGTCTTGGGTGGGAAGGCGGATCCAGTATGGCCTCTGTAAATGGCAGCATGAATTGCAGGTGATTGGAGGTAAAAGTTTAACTGCATTTTGAGTGGTTGTTAGATTTATTGAGCTTTGTTGCCCCGCATGCACAATTTATATTGGCTGCTTACCGTATGACTTCAGATTTGAGTTTTGGAGCATCATACAAATGAGATTTTCCTCTGAAGTCATGAAAGATGGCTCAAAAATATAAAAAATGTTTAATGTCCTCTGACTATATGGAATCGTAGTCTTAGGGAAGAAATCAGAGTCTGTGCCCATCTTATACTTTACAATATTCAGAGAAATCTGTCAACGGTTGATCCTGCTTTGGCTTCATTTGGAATTGTGTTTAGGCCACATTCACATTAATACCTTTTAGTTGAAAATGCATTGACTTTAATGAATTTACACCTCTCATCCAGACTGGAACTGAGATTTCCTCCACAGAAAACCAAGACTTTCGAAAATGCTGTCTTTTTCAGCATACTTTGCAAAAACATGCATTATTTGTATAGATATGACCTTAGAGGAAGAAAAATCTACAAAATAACTGACCATATTGTGTATAAAATTTAATTTACTTTAGATTAAGTTCTTGTTTTTACAATATCTATCACTCGCAATCATGATTACCTACTATGCACATTTGTAGCATGCACATTCCTAACAACACGCCTTTGTACTATTTTTACCCTATTTTATATTGTCTTTGTAAGATGGACATAAATATTAAAAATGTGTCCCCATCCCCTTCTTCTCTCAGGAGAGTCAAACGCATCAATTTGCACTCAGAAAAGACAGAACAAAGACTAAAGTTTGTAGTGAAAGAAAAAAAAAACATCACTCTTTTTAACTTTTAAGTAGGTTCACAGCAAATTGAAGCGTGAAGATGACAGAACAGTTAGCAGGCACAGAAAAAGGGATGGGAATGATCTTGTGAAAGCCAAAAGAAACAAAGGGAAAAGGATGCACCTTATTTGGTGCTCTCTTAGCCTTTAAAATCCCACCACCAAACTCAGACACGTACACAGGCCTCATGAAACATTTCAATCCAATAAAAACTAATGAGAGAACATTTGAATCCCAAAGGCCGGGCAGAGGACTACAGGGGAAAAAGAGATGATAGAAAGAGAGGAAGGTCCTGGAGTGAGGGTCTCCTCCCACAGATTGCACTATTCTGACCCTCCCCCCATCTTTCTCCCCCTCCTTTTTCTCCTATTGAGCTCCACAGACCTCACAGTCTCTCAATTGGATCTTTTCTTTCCTATACTTTTTCTTTGCTCACCTAATTCAGTGAGGAGCTGAGAAATACACTCATTAGTGTGTGGGAGAGGAAGAGAGTGGAGAATATATTGCGTTGACTTACTATCTCTTTTGAAATCTCGTCTTTCTCTGGTTAAATAGTTTGTCGATTTATCTGCCTCCTCAGAGAGAGGAGTATATCTGAGATTATCACAGTGAGGAAACTGTTTAAAAATTAAACACGCTGGAAGCAGAGGGTGTAGGGAGCTACAACAATGATCCCAGAGCACTTCAGAACTAAACCTTTTCAAGAGAAAGAAAAGACATTCACGTTTTTCTGTCTCAGAGAAGGAGAAAGAGAGATTACCTGCAGGTGTTACTGGGGGAGGATACTCATTCATCTGTTGCAGCAAAATTACAAAAAATGTGAGATCAGAATCAATCTCTGCTTTTATAATATAATATATTCATATATTGACAGCAATGACCTGTAAGAGTGTTCTTAATGTTCATTAATGTCTTGGTGAATGTGTTTAATTTAATTTAATCTTTTACTGGTATGCCAATAAATTACTTTAAAACTGATATTTAAAGAGAAAGAGAATAACAGAAAGGGTGAAATAGCAGAAGAGAGTAATGTGTGTGCTGCCTGTAAATGTTTCTCTGACATTATCAGGTTTCGCTTGAAGTGTCCGGCTGCTTTGGCGGCTCCTTTGAATGATGAAAAAAAGCATCTGCCCAAGGGTCTGTCCCCTTGATTTCCCCTTTCTTTCCTTTCTGTTTTCTCTATCTCTATTTCTTCCCTTTCTTCTCATTCACTTTGACTATTGTCAAACACGGTGAGAGAGTCAGTGTTAACGCATCTGAACCTCAGCGCTGTCAAAGGTTAAAACACACACAAACACACATCTGAAGGAAATGCTTTTAACACAGGTAGGAGAATCCATTCCCATGAGGCCCTTCTATAGCAGCTGCTGGTTAACGATGTTGTGACATATGAGGACAAAAGAGGCAGTTCGACTTTAACCTGCACACAACAAAACCAGAGGGATGGATTACCTACAAGACCAAGATAAATATTTCAGTTCTGAAAGAGCTTCGCTTGACATGTTGGTGTTTTGTCAATCAAGAGAAAGTTTTGAGCAACAAAGAGCGATTTATTCCACTTTTTTAATTTGTATTATTAGTAGTATTTTTATGTAGCAAATAGTAAAGCTTGGACACACATGATTAAATATATATTTCTCGTGATCTTGAAGACCTTTTGATCTAAATGTATATGCTTAAATACTTGAACATTTTATAGACAAATACAAAACTTCAAATTAATTTAAATTGTAACATTTACATTTTTTAATGAATAAGACCGGAGAGTGAAGAAAGAGCAGCCAAAAAGTGCCCAGCACAAAAAATTCCTTCAATACTGTTAAAAAGCATACATTAAGTGGATCCATTATGATGTTCTGTTGAGAGACTGACAAGATTTGTAAAGCTGCAATCTAGGCTAAGGTTGGCTACATTTAAGAATTCAAAATACAAGATAGTTTTGACTTGTTCAAATTTTTTTGGCCACTGTATAATCCCCATACTTCAATTTTGTGTTATTTCATAGTTTTGAATGTCTGAGTTTGATGCGTGGCTCAATGAAAAATAAACCTGCTCATGAAATACAGTACGAGCAGTGAGCAGAGGAGTACTCATCTAATTCTTCTTGAAATTGTGCTGTTTCATTTGTCATTGTTGTGATTTGACTAAGATTCCCATGATCCACTGTTGGTGGATGCGTCTTAAGGGCAGTGTTCCACACCGGCGGACTTTCACTCTACCACGGATTGGCTGATGGGTAAATGACAGCCGCTACTAATCCCTTTAGAGACAGAAACAAATGTTCTGTTGTTGGTGTAGTACTGTTTTTTGCTACTTATAATTATTTCCTAGTCTGAGTCTAATTCTAATTAATTTATTTTCCTCCATATGCAAACTATAGATGCCTTTATAATATTTGCAGTTTTCCTAAAAATTAATTCTCACAGAAACATGTAAGACACAACACGTGCACACGCGCGTGTGTGTGTGTGTATGTCCACAATGTATTCTGATACCTTCCCCTCACTTCTTATCTCTCTCTCTTCTCCATCACTGATCTCCTGCACTCCAAGTGTATCCAGTCTCTCCAGGAGTCAATGATATGGGGATAAACTTAAAAGTGTCAAGTCAGTTTTCCTATCTCTCTCTGTCTTTCAGCATAGAAGTATTTAATTGACACTGAGAGAACAGCGGCCAGTGTTTTTTGTCTTTTTCATCTCTCCACCCTGCTTCAGGTCATAGATTTTAGATAGAGAGTGAGGGTGAAGAAAAAGGAATGCGTCATTAGAAAATAAACTATTTGAAAGTGCAACAGAAACTGTGTTAGAAATGTTAGTGGGTTTAGGGGAATTATAGCACACTTCTAAACCCACATGTGAAGAAAGACTCAAAATGTATATATGATTACCAATGTGAAGAATGATTTTAAGATAAACAATGAAAAAAAATAATTGTAATGGGGCAATTAACACAAATTTCTCAAATCGCAGTCAATGTAGGGTGATGACACCTATTTATCACATGCTCAGAAGAGTCTTTTTTTCTCTGCCTAAGAAACGTCTCGGGTTACTTAACTGTAACCCCTGCTCCCTGATAAAAGCGGAACGAGATGCTGCACTGAGTTAGCGCTTTGGGAACAACTTTAGGTGTGACCAGCTGTGAATATATGCAGCACGTCAATGAAAATTGACCAGAATTTATAGCCTCTGCTGGTGACATCAGTTGGATGCACCTGTAGCAGGGCTATAAATAGATGTGTCACAGGTGCATCATCAGGTATTTTGTCTGAAGAGCAGACCTGGGGCATCCCAGTGTGGCAATGAAGCGCAGCATCTCGTTCCGTTTTTATCAAGGAACAGTGGTTACAGTTAAGTAACCCGAGACGTTTCTCAGGCAGAGAAAAAAAAGACTCAATCAAGGTGTGGCAAGCCGAAATGGCAGCCACATAGACCCTGAGAGTGGCGGGGCACGTGCCTGCTGACAATTTTTCCTGCAGAAAGTCCAGAACTGAAGCAATCTGGCAGTTAACTGGATCTGCATTATGTGCACTGCACCATCTTTCAAAGACACCCCATTTATTGGTGTAAATTATTCCTATATATATAGCCCTATCACTTAGAATGGTCTCGATAACTTCAGGTGAAAACCCAGTGTCCCTCAGTTGGTACCATTCAGGGGCCAAACATGAAGGTTCCACAGCTCGGGCCGGGGATGAAATAATGTCCCCTGCACCTGACACAGAAGGTTCCACCTGTCCGGAATCGCCCAAGGCGAGCAGTCGAGGAGAGACATTATCTCCGAGAACCATACCCAGTTCGACCAGCGCGGCGCTATCAGTAAGCGGCAGGACCCTTGCTGGTGAACTCTGGCCAAGACTCTCGGGAGCATAGAAACCGGGAGAAACACATACAGGTGCATTCTGGGCCATGTATGCACCATTGCATGAAGACCCAGAGGGGCTGGGTGACTCAGAGAGAAGTACAGGGGACATTGCGCTGTCTGTTGAGAGGTGAAGAGGTCCACTTCTGCCCTGTAAAATCTCACCCTGATTTGTTCCACTACCTCGGGGTGGAGTTTCCACTCCTCCGTCAGTATTTACTGTCTGTACAATAAATCTGCTCCCACATTCAGACATCCAGGGATATAAACTGCCCTTAGTGACAGGAGCTTGCCCTGGGCCCAAAGGAGAATCAGACGTGCCAGATTATTCAGCTGACATGAACGTAGACCTCCTTGATGATTTATGTAAGAGACTGCTGCTGTTTTGTCCACCCGCACCAGGACATGGCAGCCTCTCAAATGCTGGAGGAAGTATTTCAGGGCCAGAAATACCGCCATCAACTTGAGGCAGTTGATGTGCCAATCGAGCTGATGACCCTCCCATTCCCCTTGAGCTGGACGACCACTTAAGACCGCTCCCCAGCCCATCAGGGAGGGAGGCATCTGTCGTTAGCAACCTGCGACGACAAAACGTACCAAGAGTGGTACCCAGAGTAAGAAACTGGGGTCTGAACCACATAGAAAGGGAACGAAGAGCATAACTCTCATTAGCCTTAGGGGACTGACCCTTGGCTTTCAGCCACAACTGAAACAGTCTCATGTGCAGAAGGCCCAAAGGGATCACCGAGGACGCAGATGCCATGAGACCTAGTATTCATTGATACTGACCAACATTCAGTATTCATATTCAGCCAGTCATCTATGTAATTCAGACTGCGGATGCCTCGGAGTCGCTGCATCCATGCATTTCGTGAATGTGCAGGGTGATAGGGCTAGGCCGAACGGAAGAACCCGATATTGGAAGGCTTCATCCCCGAAAGCGAACCTCATGAATTTCCTGTGCTGTGGCAAAATTGCTATATGAAAGTATGCGTCTATGAGATTGATCGTGACCAGCCAATCGTGATGTTGGATTTGTTACACGACCGTCTTGATAGTTAGCATCTTGAACCTGACTGAGCGATACAATCCTCGAAGATCTAAGATCGGACGCAACCCCCCACCCTTCTTGGGAACCAGGTAGTATTTGCTGTAATAACCTGACTCTTTCTCTGGAAGGGGAACACATTCTATGGCCCCTTTGACCAAGAGATTTTGCCATTCTTTCCACAGTAGACATGCCTGCTCTGGTTACACGGTAGTGGAAACCACGCCATTAAAATGCAGAGGGCTGGAGCAAATTGAATTCTGTAGCCTTTTTCTACTGTTCTTAGGACCCACATAGAAATACCTGGCAGAAGTTTCCACGCTGCCAGGTTCTCTGAGATGGGTATTCATTTTGACACTTCCTGTTGTGGGGATGTCGAGTGTTCCGTGTCCTGGACAGGAAACAGCGGTACACTCAACATTTCGCTGGAAGCCTCTAACTCCTGAAACACCAGAGGCGGCAGAAATGGAGAGGTTTCGTGGGGTACTGGGAGGGTCAAAGTGGAATATACATGCGCCCCGTCCTGAGGGGGGCTACTCCCACAAGACCGTCAGGGTTTTTTCCTCTTAGAAATTGAGGTCTTGCTTTGGGGGCTACTGAGGGCGACAAGCCTGTCCCCAGTCTTTACGAGGGGTAGCACGACTCGCCACACTTTGTTTCTGAGCCTCCCTTCTAGAAGGACCGGGGTGTGTCTGGGTGGCCGACGGCCCCGCCCCCTGAGTACGGCAAGGAAGGAACTGCCCGTATGCCTCCTCGTGATTTTTTGCCTCCTAGAACCTGGTGATAACTATATTCATAGCGTCACCAAATAAGCCAGAAGGCGAAACCAGGGCATCGAGAAGGAAAACTTTGTCTTTATCTCTATGGCTGACAGGTTGAGCCATAAGTGTCTCTCCATGCGGAGTAAAGCAGACATAGACCGGCCAATGTCACGAGCTGTCTGCTTGGTCGCACGGAGAGATAAATCTGTGGCTCGACGTAGCTCGGAGAACGCCTCCTCGTCGAGCGTGATGCCCGCTCTCAGGTCCTTCAGCAGATCAGCCTGGTATGCCTGTAACACTGCTATAGTGTGCAGGGCAGCACCAGCCTGAGCCTTCCCTACTAGCGTGGAGGTAGTTCTGCACGGCTTTGTGGTGAGAGAGGGTCTTTTTAACGATGATGCTGAACCTGGCGAGAGATAACCCGCAAGTGTCTCTTCATCCGGCGGCATCAACAAATACCCCAGTGTCTCAGCACCCACGATAGTCAAATATATCAACATCGAGGGCATGTAGACACGAGAAGTATAGGGTTTCCTCCATGAATGAGAGAGCCCATCATGGAAGTCATCAAAGAAAGGAAGGGACTGATGAAGCGTTCCCTTCCCCTGGCCATCAGACAGAAATCTGTCCTCCATCTTGGAGCGTTTGGGGGTCTCTTGTTCATGTGGCCAGTCTAATTGAAGTCTGGCCACCGCACGAGTAATCACCTCGAGTAATTCATCCGATGATTTATTATCATGCCCAGAATGCTCAGAGGTGGGTAACTCAATGTCTGCAGACTCAAGATATTCAAGGTCCCCCTCATGAACCGAAGAGGTGCCAGAGCGCGCTTCAGGATCACGGGAAGGACCAGCTGGATCTGGGGAGAGAGCGAGCGATAGGTACGGACCTGTCTCTCACTCCTCAGCCAGTTCCATATGAGAGCCCCACGACTGAAGTGTGGGCACTGACTCCCGGAAGTAAGCAAGACAAGTGCGAAGCATTTTGACTAAGAGCAGATCGCAATGCTCGCACCCACCCCGCCCCAACGCGAGAGCAGCATGCTCTTCCCACAAACATTCTAAGCAAAACTGATGTGTGTCTCTCTCAGCCATAGAGCGTAAACAAGGGAACACAAACCGCTTTGTGGAGTGGAGGGGTGGGCCGGGCTGGAGTGTTGCACGCCCGCTCCCCAATCGGCCTGATGGGGCGCGCGAGGGATAAAGGCGGCCGGTGACAATGGTTCGAGAGAGAGAGCTCAATCACGGACATGTCCATTGTGTGTTTGTTTATGCTTTTGTTTTAAGTTCTTCATTAAAATATTATTTATATTGACAAGCCGGTTCTCGCCTCCTCCTTGCCCATCCTAACCCTGTGTTACATTGGTGCCGAAACCCGGGAAGGAGGAGGGATGCCCATCACAGAGTCCTCGACACTGCCGTCCACCCCGGGGAGCGCCGCTGCCCTCTGCCGGTTGACGGAATAGCCCGTCCGCCCGGATGCGGGAAACGGCCGCCGTCCACGGGGCCAGTGGGGACTGGATTCCCCGACTGCCTGGAGCGAAGGAGCCACTGCCGGGGGCGGAGGAGTGCCCTGCCATCCCCAGAAACGCGGAGGGGTCGAGGGAAGACCGCCGTCCACGAGGGGAGGCGGGAAGAAACTCCCCGACCGCCCGGAGCAATAGGGCCGCTGCCAGGGGTGGAGGAATGTCTCCACTCGTCGCCAGGAAAGCGGAGGGGCGTTCTGTCCGCTGGGGGTCGGAGGTTGACTCCGGTTCGCCCGGAGAGAAGCGGCTGTCGTCCACCGGAGAATGTGGAGGAGTGTTCGAGGACCACGCGATGGTACATCAGAGAGCCTTTTCTCTCTCTCCTCTCTCTCTCGTTCTTTCGCGCCATGTTGGCCTTTTCCCTTGCCTATTTTATTTTTTTTGTTGTTGTTTTCCCCTCCTGTCTCCTCCCAGGTCGAGGAAGGCGGGGATAATCAGCAGGATCGTAAAGCACGCCCCTCCCCAGGGAAAGGGAGAGGGGGGGGGGGGGGGGGGGGGTGTACGTCATGCCGGTGGCCCCCGGCCTGAGGTAACGCCGGGAGGAGTGTGGAGTGGAGGGGGGCGGGGCCGGGCTGGAGTGTTGCACGCCCGGTCCCCAATCCGCCTGATGGGGCGTGCGAGGGATAAAGGCCCTCGCGCCCCATCAGGCCGATTGGGGACCGGGCGTGCAACACTCCAGCCCGGACCTGCCCCCCTCCACTCCACACGCTTGCTCTGTCTTTCAGTCATTTTCTTTTTCTTTTTTTTTTTAGAGAAAGAAGAGAAAGGTATCTGCGCACTGCCTAACAAAATCTAACTCCTAGCAGAGGAAAGTAGAAAATTTCTGACAGGCTCATGAAGCACACACACTCAGAGTGATCTGAAGACAAAAGATCTGACTATGCACCTGTGACGCATCTATTTATAGCTCTGCTACAGGTGCATCCAATTGATGTCACCAACAGAGGCTATAAATTCCGGTCAATTTTCATTGCTGTGTTGCACACATATTCACAGCTGGTGAATAAAAGCGCTAACTCAGCGCAGCATCATAAGTGTAGCTTTTTG
The DNA here is from genome assembly GCA_032164185.1 of Moxostoma hubbsi. Classification (NCBI taxonomy): domain Eukaryota; kingdom Metazoa; phylum Chordata; class Actinopteri; order Cypriniformes; family Catostomidae; genus Moxostoma; species Moxostoma hubbsi. Next base: position 19,050,130 of record JAVLUX010000011.1, on the reverse strand, counting down.
ACAGGGAACAATTTGCATTTGATTTAACATTCATCTGTAGGTTTATTGGTTTACTTTAAGTGTAATTTACCATTTAAAAAAAATGTATATAGCCTATATACTTTTGCCTTTTAATTTTTAGTGTTGCAATTGCACCCAACCAGTGTAACACTGAGACATGATGTATAACCTTTAAAAATATGATAAAGCACACACACACACACACACACACACACACACAAAGGAGTTCCAGTGGAATCTCAACCCTCAATACTGATTAATTAAATCAATGATGAGGAATCTCATCTATCTATCCATTTGTTAATCCTTTCTTTACCTCCTCCATTTCACACCTGGAAACCATTATTCTCTCTTACCTGCTAACATGAGTTATTTCAGATTAATTAATCTCTATGACCTCCTGATAGAGATGTCATAAACAGACAGATGTGTGTGCGTTACCTGGCAGCAATGCACAAGTTGTCCTTTCTGCATACACTTTCCTGAACAAACCTCAGGACAAAGATACTTCCGAAAAGGATTCTAAATGAGTGTACCACAAGATGGATGCACATGGGAATATGGAAATAAAAAGAGGATGAAGATAATCTCTTCCAGGATGCACTGATAGCAAATTTTTACTTATTTATGTGAAGTTGTGTTAATTAGTCTGACAGTAAAAGAAAGGAAAATAAATTCCCCATAATTTTAGAATCATGTGCCACTTACAGGCTGCTTGTGTTTTACAAGCAGCCTGTAAGTGGCACATGATGCTAAAATGATGGGGAATTTATGTTCTGGACAAAAATTCTAAGCAATTTAAGTACCAGAAGGCTGCAGATCTTAATACTTGTCGTTTCTTGTCATTTTTCATGTGATTTAAACAAATAAATGTTACACAATTAGATATTTAATGTGTATTATGTGACTGATTAACATGTTGAGCTGTATCCTGTGTTATATAGAGTTTATTTAATGCACTGTGTCTACATGGAGAAGCTAAAATGTAAAATGCTAAAATGGCTATTTGCACCCCAATAGTGAGCACTGTCGTGGGGTGTAAAGAGGATGTGTTATAGTGCACTCTTGTCCTGGTGACCGCTGTTTGAACCCACGTTTTGTGCCACTCTTTTTCCCATCTGATTTCCTGTTTCAACTCTTAATATTTTCTTTAATACTACTTAAAATAATAGATAAAAATGTATATGTTGATTTCATCACAGTGATTTGGTCACAGTGAATGTTGAGGAGTGCAGAGAAGGGTTTGATCCAGAGGTGGGGTCTTTTGATCACAAATAATATCTGCCACTATTTGCGCTGGGGTGTAAATAGCATCTGCCAAAAAAAAATTAATAAATAATAATAATAAAAATACAAAAAAAAAACATTCTGTGAAACCTGTAAAGGAAAATGTTATATGGTGTTATATTGTGTTATTGTTATACATAACTGCTACCTGGGAAAAAAGAGAAAAAAGGTCAAAGCAAGAAGCTTTAGCCTGCTGTTTCTTATATTTTTTCTGCAATTACTATCCTATCCTCCCATGTTTGAAACTAACATAGATACAATACTTTCTTAATGGCTTGTAAACCTGTTAAGATTAATAGACAGTGTTGAGTGTAATTTACCTAGGTGATTTTACCTAACATTCATCACTTCTCACTGGAGTTTACGCTACACCTACGTCATACGCCAATACTCAACTCTCTCGTGAACATGCGGACAGCCATAACCAGAAGCCAATGATTATAATTTATAAAGTTATAAATATATATATTTTTATGACAAAAATGCATGGCTTCGCATCAGAAGGCCTTTATTAACCCTCTGGAGCTGAATGGATTACTTTTTTGATGGATGGATGCGCTTTTTTGGGCTTCAAAATCGAAGGTACATATACTCCCATTATAAAGCTTGGTAGAGCCAGGATATTTTTTAATATAACTCCGATTGTGTTTGGCTGAAAGAGGAAAGTCATATACACCTAGGATGGCTTGAGTGTGAGTAAATTATGGGATAATTTTCATTTTTGGGTGAACTAACCCTTTAAACATTGTGTGTTTGTCTTAGAGTAAATTTATATTTGTGTGTGTGCAGTTCTGGACGATTTGTGTGTTTTTTTATCAAGGGTAGACAGCAGGACTGGATGGCTGCACAGCAATCTGTGTCTTCACAAATGTTATTTCAGGTCAATGGGTAAGATTAATGTCACATCAACATCACCACCCCACTGGCATTAAATCCCTGTTAGTTTTGCTAACTGAGAAGCCCAATGGGGTAATTTCTGTTATCCATACAGTCCATTAACTACGAACTGTTATAACATAATAGGCATCCAATTTTTATAAACTGAAGATTAAAGGGGAAATTGAATCCACAGAGAACCATGTTAGAAAAGGTCAGCTGCTTGGTGTGTGTGTTTGTTTGTAGTTGTTTGTGAGAAAGGAAGAGACTGAGTCAGAGAAAGAGTGTCAGCAGGCATGAAAGAGTATGCCAAGTGTCACAATTAGAGGATCAAACTCTACTCTATCAGATTAACTCTTAGGTGAAGGGTTAATGTGGATGTTCTGCAGTGTGTGAGTGTAGTGTGAGAGAGATACAAGCTCTGTCCAAAGCCAAATGAACTGCCTACCAAGAAAGACATCCTAGATGTGCTCCTGACACAGAGGCTGTTCCAATAAGGTAGGCAGCAGCATTATGCTGCCTTCCAAGATACCTTTTTTTGGTCATATAGTTTTGCAGAATGACCACAAAACTTTATAATTGACTGTTGTCCCAGGCAACTTATTTGAAAGACCACACTGTGGTCTCTTTCTTCTCACATAAGAAAGCATTTCTATTAAAATCAATATTCCCTGGCCATTTAAGCTGTTTGCTTAATAGCACGCTAATGTTAAACTCTGTTGGAATCAATTCCAAGTCTTGACTTCTATCTGTGTGACAGTGGAGTTGCAGAGTGTTCTAAATTGTGTTTACATGGACACCAGAAAGTGGTTTATTGTGAGAAACCTGCTATATATGTGACTCGATCAGTAAGCAGCTTTCTCCACATCAATGTAATTTCATAAATACGTTACTAACATACATTGGATCCAAGGAAGACTTTCCCCCAATGTTCGAGCAAATATATGCGAACGTGAGGGACAGCTGATATTTTACATTGGTGTGAATAAATGGGTATAGTTAATAGTGTATGTCTTGTGTTGACTTGTTGTTGTGCTCCATGCTATGATGTTTGTTATCTGATCTGTTCATGCACATGCACACTCTTCAAAAACCTGTTAGAACGCCACTTACAGTATCCGTTTACATGGCTACATAAGGTGCTTTCTCTGGGATAAACCCAGGTGTAAGGAAATCAGCGCTCATGTTTACATGACGCTTCAGAATGCAATTTTCTTAAACATAAATGTGATCACTTATGAGCAAGCCAACACGAAAATAGCAGTTGCAGATTTCCATAGGTCTCATTGCAGATTTCTGCAGAATTGGAACACTCCTCATTCACAAAGTTGTAAAAATCCTTTGTGTATATTTGATTATTAAATATTGAATGTACCCTTGGTTCACTGAAAGGGAATGAGACATTGTGTAATGATGCAATTTGGACTACTTCAGTGAGTCACATGGTCTGAATGCTGCCTAAAATCACAGCAATTTATTGGCTGATGGCGCTGATGACGCCCATAGGGAGCCGCATCACAAACCCATATAGGTGGCTGCATTGGCACCATTTCGCCAGATTTTATGAAACAGGCACAAGCATATGAATCATCTATAGAGTATGGCAGCTATGCAACATCTCGATCCCTTTCAGGGAACCAAGGTTACATCAGTGACGTTCCCTTTCAAGTAAACCTCAACATTGTGCAAAGACGCAATTGGGATGAGATATCATCCATCACACCATGTGAACAGTAGCTGCCAAACTCTCTAAGCCTGTGTGGCAAGCATGCAGCAGTGCACAAGCAAGCTAAAGAAATAGAAATCTAACAAAAGTACTGCTGATCCAACAGAGAGACCATGGGAAGCAGGAGACCAACTCTTCTAATCTAAAAAGTATGCGGAGAGGACCACCATACAAATGTCTTCAAGAGACCGCACTGGGCATAACATATGTAGTCTTTTATGCTCTTCTGACTCAAAAGGCAGAGGAGAAAGAACTGCAAAGTTATAGAGATGACTTTAGGCAAATAGCCAAAGCAAGGTCTCAGTATGACCTTGCATAACCCTGGCACAAATTTCATACACAAAGGATTGATCGACAGGGCATGCAAATCACCAACCCTCTTAAACGATGCCAATACTAATAACCGGGCCATTTTAAGGGCCAGAAATGTATCAGATACTGATGTTAACCCTCTGGGGTACACGGACGCGCTGGCGCGTTCTGCTAGATATTTTCGTCATTACAGTGGAACAACTTAAAATACTCCGTCATTTTAGGGCATACAAATAAGTGTAAGACATCATTAATGACTATAAAGGGTCTAATTTTATTTGTGTACACTCACAATAACAACAAAACCTTATGCTTTTGTAAAATAAAGAAAATAAAAAGGGTGAGCTTTCAGCAGTCTCCGTGTTCACAAGCATATTTCTGAAACACGTCACAATAATGAACTGAAACTCTGCGAATACTTATCACAAAAACATGAAACATATGTCTAAAGAAAGCTAACGGTTCATCTAATTATAGGTAATGTGATCCCACCCACCAGCTGAGCTTGCCATTCATACACTAATGTGCTGAGACGATCAAGGCAAATGTACACGCCCCCTACAGTGAGGTTTGATGTAAACACAATTCTTTCACTTTACTGCGCGTTTGTAATGATACACAGATGAGGAAACTCCTGGATAGTAAGAAAGTGTTAACATTTTCCTCAGAAGAAGAGCCTTGATCAAGCTGAGGATACAATTTCGGACGAGTAAGTCATTTAGTTTTCATTAGCTGCTATTTTATATAAACATGTACATATTTTACTAGTGGGACTGTTTACAGACTTGCCAGCCAGGATTCAGAGTATTGACATTTGAAATATGTCCTAATAAGCAAGTTTTAATTACATTTAAATGCTGTTTCAGGTAAAGCAGGTTTTTAAATTGTATGCTGTATGATATAAATATGATATGTAATATGATATAAAAATAATATGTATGTTTAGATTATATTTTATCTAGTGTTTATGCTGCATCATTATCATCAACAAAGCTTGTGCATGCAAATATGTGTTCAGGTTAAATGAGTAAAATGCACTTTAAATATGCCCATATTAGAAAATTAGCATATTATTATGATTTCTGAAGGATCATGCAACACTGAAGTATGCTTTGCCCCCAAAAGCGAACTTGAGAAAACACCTGTGTTTTGGCACAATTTGAATGTGGATATAACCAGTCCCCTGGTTGCACCTGTGACATTATTTGCTTGAGCTTTATTCAACAACGTTGAAGTTCTCCTGCAAGGCTTCAATGGGTGAGTAGGCCTCGATTTCGATGCGGCTGCCAAAGATGGAGAAAGATGAGTCACCTCCACTGCTGGGACGCAGTATATCCATGCTCCGCAGCATGGCACCCATATGCAAACTCAGAGGCTGATTGATTTGTAATCCTGGCTGAGTATGGTTGATCCCAGTACCTTGAGATCTCACAATGCAGGTCCGGGGAGAAGGGAAGCAACCTGTGAGGCACAGTTGCATGCTAGCCCACTAAAAAGCAGTCATCCAAAATGGATTTTAGCTCCTCCGACTGCGTTTCATCTGGCCACTCCATGTGTAGCTTTTCTACTGCATGTGCGATCACTTCAAGCAACAATTTATAGGTTGCTGAGGGATTGGAAACCGGTCCGTTAGGAGGCAAGGCCTCTTCCTGGCCACCGGCGAAATCCTCAGAGTCCGACGTCGCAGTTGACTTGGCATCTTCCTCCTCAGCACCGAAGGAAACTGCAGCGTGGGCTTTGGGATCAAGACACAAATGCCTGTCTGCGAATTCCACAGGAGAACACCTCGCCAAGTCCAGGAAGAGGGACAGAGATAGCCGAAGGTTGGCCTGGTGCTCACCTTCCTCCTCGGCGTGTGCACTGGCCTCCAATGCCTTAAGCTAATTAAAATGGAGCCAAAGCAGCCACCTATATGGGTTCCGTGACACGACTCTCTATGGGCTTCGTTTAAGCGACATCAGTCAATAAATTGGCATGATTGTATACAGGCATCAGACCATGTGGCTCACTCCCATAGTCCCAATTGTGTCATTATGCAACATTGATGTTTCCTTGAAAGGGAACAACAGTTCTGAATTGCACTGACTGTTTTGGATGGCCACTGGCAGTCGTCATGCCAATAGAGTGCTCTGTTTCTGCTCCATCTCACTCACATAGGCTACGTGATTGGAGAAGGAATGGGGAGACGAACACACACACACAGATACAAGTATATAGATCTTTCAATTAACTTTCAATTCTCTAAAGTTATCATGTAACAAACTAACAAACAAACACTCACCGTCTCAAATGTCAGATGAAAAATACAGCTAAAGAACAACTTTCAATTTAAGGAGCCAAACAGGTAATCTAACTGTTGCTGGATGTATTGCAACTTGATATATGATTTATGTAGTCTCACAAAATAAACCTTGTAAGTATGATAACAACAGGTCAATATTATTATAGTTAACAAAAATTTATACGAAATCTAATTTAAAACTAAAAACTAAAATTATTGGATAAACTAATCTAAAATACTTTTTCATAACTCCAAAACTAACTTAAATAAAATAAAAATGATCTTTTTATTTCATTTTTGTTTTAGTTTTTGATATATTAGTGTAAATATGGGCAAAGTGGTACACTTTTGGAATTCTAGCTTTTCTTGACACTTTAAATTATGATCCAAATGCCACATAACCTAACATTATACTTTTGAAGCAAATCTTTGAAGACCCTCTTTTGGCCAAATCACAGATTTTTTAAGCAGTACTGGTAAAGTGGGATAGAGGGAAAATTATTATCTAGAAAATATCTACAGTTTTTGGAATTCTTTTTTTTATTTTCTTATACAAACATCATAACAATAAGTATTTTTTTTTATAACCTTAAAAAGATTTACCTGAAATTTCTCTCATTTTCTTTATCATTGCTTTTCTCACCAGTGGTCATGAAATTAGATCTGCCACACATCTCAAAGTGAAATTATCACTTTAAAACCTGAAAAAGATAAGGAGTTAGTTCACCCAAAAATCTGTTTACTCACCCTCATGCTATTCCAGATGTGTGACTTTATTTATTTACCAAAACACAAAGCTTTTTTTGAAGAAAATTTCAGCTCTGTAGGTCCATACAATAAAATTCCACAGGGTACAAAACTTTAAAGCTCCAAAGAGCACATAAAGGCAGCATGAATGTAATCCATAAATTGTTTAATCCATGTCTCTATCTAATCTGTTTTGGTTGATAACACACCAAAATGTAACATCTTTTTCATTGTACGTCTTCCAATTGCAGTCTACAGGAACAATCACGATTTCAAGCCTGATTACACTAACTAGTAGAGTTCGCAGAGTGCTCAAAGGCACTGGGAAATATAATCAAGCTTGAAATCATGATTTCCAAGGAGACTGTTGATGTAAAGTTTACAGTAAAAAAAAAGGACTTAAATATTTATCTGTTTCTCACCCACACCAATTATTTTGCTTCATAAGATATGGATATAATCACTAGAGTCTTATGGATTCATTTATGGGCATTTTGGAGCTTTAAAATTCTGGCCTACATGGGCCTATGGACCTACAAAGCTGAACTATTCTTCTAAAAATCTTTATTTGTGTTGTGCAGAAGATAGAAAGTCATACACATCTGGGATGGCATGAGGGTGAGTGAATGATGAGATTCACTTTTGGGTGAACTATATAATTAATGTTTTTTTCCCCAAACATTAGTTTAGTAATGATTTATAAGGATTAGTTTAGTAATGATTTATAAGGATTAGTTTAGTAATGATTTATAAGGATTAGTTTAGTAATGATTTATAATAATGGATACAACGTGGATCAAGTTTGAATGTCCTGTGTCACTTTACCCATATTTACCCTATAAAATCTGCAGCATTTATGTACAATCCACATTAAACATGAAAATACCTCTAGATAGAGTTAACACAAGAATGCTCTAATAATTGAAATGATGTTAGACTTTTTAAATTACACCAGTAAATGCTCAGCTTTGGCAGCCATACAAAATACTAAAACTAAAATAAAACAAACTAAACTGAAACTACAAAACACTGAGAAAACCAAACCAAAACTAAATGAAAACTAACAGATAATATGTGGAATCTAACGAAAACTAAACTAAATTGTAATGACAAAATTGTATATAAAATAGAAATAAAAACTATATAAAAAATCCCAAACTACAATAACACTGCAACAGGTCTTGTATTACAGTAAAGGGTTTATTTGGAAATAATGACCAGCTGACTGTACATTATCCCATTTTTTTACATGGCTACTTACCAAATAAATAGACATGAAATATAAATTTGAGAATTATGACATGAGACCATGTAGTTCTATACGAGAGGCATGAAATCAGAATCAAGAATTCCAGAGAACTGGGTAATAAGATTTTTGTTGTTGTTGTTGGTCTTTCTTCGATATGTATATATTCAATCTACTCCTTACATACGTAGACTTCTTCCATGAATTATAACAATGACTCTTAGGGAATTTAAATAGAAAGTTTATCTATATATCTTTGGAGAACTCATCAGTCAAGAAAATAAATGATAAATAACCCAATTCAGTTGTACAATAATGTATGCACACTTAAGACAAATTTTACTCAGGTGTCTAGTGGTGACACACTTGTACCATTTGGATAGTGTAATGAGTGTGTCATCCATGATTGCTCCATAAACAACATCTCACAACAGCACGGATGATGTCATCTTCCACTGTAATTACCATGTGTTTTTCAAATTGGCGGTGTGTGTCCACAATGTATGGGACAGAAAACTAAGAGGGTCATTGTAACCTCCAGGTGTTTCCCAAGCAAACCACCAAGAGAGAGAGAAGTAGGGTCAGGGCAATAAAACTGTGCAATAAAATTGTGAGTGTCCATTTACACCCGAATGACAACTAGTTTGGGGCCTTTGTTTGGGTTATGAGGTGGTGAACACACACAAACACACAACTTTATGTTCCCATTAAATCTGTATGCAGTGCTGTGCTACAGTGTGTTTGTGGCTTTTAGATGGTAATTATTTATTACATTTTTTTACTGTTCGGGCAAAAAAAAAAAAAAAAAGGTCACAGAGAGTTAAAGAGAAAGGTGTGGATATCTATAGCCCTAAGTAAGTTCTCAGTTTGTTTTTACGTATCATATTTAGTAATAGGTACAATGAGGCAAGTTGTCCCCTGTCAGTGAATATTTCTCAGTGAATATTTATATTTGAAAGTCAACATCGGCCCAAAAAATGTTAATAGGATGTTTCAAAATAATAATGAGATGTTGTCACGCTATGTATATATTGCCATTAAAAATATAAATATGAAAAACAAATTAATACTATAATCAATAAATTACAACCTACCCAGACATGACACGACAGTTCAACCTTTTGATTAAAATCTTACTTCATTATATAATTGATTCTTGCCTTAATGTTTGCTAGAGTTTTATTATGTTCACTACAAAAATATGATATTCACATTTTAGTTTGGAGAATATAACTAATATATAAATCATTTTGTATTAATATTTTATTTGATTCAAATCAACATACTAGGTAACGTGCAGCATATTTAGACTTTCACTCAATACCTAGTTACTTAGATTTATCCCTTGTGACCACTAGCTCTTGTCTCCCTTGTTATATCTGTATTGTGATTAACCCAATACAATATTGGATCAAGTGTCTTTATTTTAGATAAATGGTCTTCTAAAGCTATCAAGCTAGCCGCTATTCTCATAATTTACACTCGCTATTCTCATAATTTACACTCAATCAACACAGGTGTGCCTTTATATGTATGATAGCAAAACTGTATACATAAACTAAACAAAAATTGAAATATATAGACTATATAGGGTGCTTGTGTGTTTTCCACAAGTGCCCATAAATATGTGTCTCTCTATTGTTGTATTTTGGTATGCATATTTTAGCTCTATTGTTAAGATTCCTGAATGTAATGGTGCGGTTAGAGATAATTAGGGATGTATGTGGTTCTGCTTGGCTGTGTTGGCTTGTCCAAAACACGCTCCTTTATCATGTTAGTGAGAGCACTCTTCCATTGAGTAGCTAAACATTCCACTCTAATGAAATACTCTGTAACCTTTTAGAAGATATTACAATGTATAGTCATAAGAATAAGTAAGAAAGCATGAGGGCAAATTCATAAATTAATTTAGGTAACATTTACTGGTAGAAATCTTATATACTGTATATATTAGGAAACTATTCTAAAGTCATTGTAATGCACTTATTTAATACATAATAATAAGCTTTTAATACATCATTTTAACATAATTATTTCAAATATTTAGTATATATTAAAATACTAACAAATTCATGGTTACAGCTTTGTTAAGTTCAATGCAACAAACAAATTATACAATTTGTGAATGTATTACAACTGCAGACTAAAAAATAAATTTTCATAATTGTTATAAAATATGTTCTACTCAATGTCTCAGCTACTTTTATTTAAATTCAAAGTATTACAAATTCAAAGGCAGCAAATTAAGGCAGCAATTTTGTAATTTTGTAATTTTAGTGCAAAAATGCAGTGCTTATTCATGCTTATTAATGATATAATTAATTTCTATTGGTATTATACAGCATTATATATATATATATATATATATATATATATATATATATATATATATATATATATATATATATATATATATATATATATATATATATATATATATATATATATATATATATATATATATATATATATATATATATATATATATATATATATATATAAATAAAAGGGTGGCACGGTGGTGCAGCGGTTAGCACTGTCGCCTCACAGCAAGAAGGTCGTGGGTTCAAACCCTGGTTGCCCTGGCCTTTCTGTGTGGAGTTTGCATGTTGTCTCCAAATGTGTGTGTGTGTGTGTGTGTGTGTGTGTGTGTGTGTGTGTGTGTGTGTGTGTGTGTGTGTGTGTGTGTGTGTGTGTCTGTCTGTCTGTCTGTGGCCCTGCGATGGACTGGTGACCTGTCCAGGGTGTACCTTGCCTTTCGCCCAATGTTAGCTGGGATAGGCTCCAGCCCCTGCGACCCTGTACACAGGATAAGTGGTTGATGATGGAGATATATATATATATATATATTTATATTGCATCATTTATACAGGCTTCATAGAAAGTGTAACCATTTTGTTTGTCTTACTGAAATAATGGGTCTGTTTGCTGTGTCACTACAGTCCATCCGGAAAGTATTCACAGCACTTCACTTTTTCCACATTTTGTTATGTTACAGCCTTATTCCAAAATGGATTAAATTCATTATTTTCCTCAAAATTCTACAAACAATATCACATAATGACAATGTGAAAGAAGTTTGTTTGAAATCTTTTCAAATTTATACAAAATTCACATGTAATGTACATAAGTATTCACAGCCTTTGTCATGACACTCAAAATTGAGCTCAGGTGCATCCTGTTTCCACTGATCATCCTTGTTTAGAAGATGTTTCTACAACTTGATTGGAGTCAACCTGTGGTATATTCAGTTGATTGGACATGATTTGAAAAGGCACACACCTGTCTATATAAAGGTCCCACAGGTAACAGTGCATATCAGAGCACAAACCAAGCCATGAAGGAATTGTCTGTAGACCTCTGAGACAGGATTGTATCGAGGCACAGATCTGGGGAAGGCTACAGAAAATTTCTGCAGCATTGAAGGTCCCAATTTTCACAGTGGCCTCCGTCATCCATAAATGGAAGAAGTTTTAAACCACCAGGACCCTTGCTAGAGCTGGCTGCCCGGCCAAACTGAGCAATCGGGGGAGAAAGGCCTTAGTCAGGGAGGTGACCAAGAATGACCAAGATGGTGACTCTGACAAAGCTCCAGCATTTCACTGTGGAGAGAGGAGAAACTTCCAGAAGAACAACCATCTCTGCAGCACTCTACCAATCAGGCCTGTATGGTAGAGTGGCCAGACGGAAGCCACTCCACAGTAAAAGGCACATGACAGCCCGCCTGGAGTTTGCCAGAAGGCACCTGAAGGACTCTCAGACCATGAGAAACAAAATTCTCTGGTCTGATGAATCAAAGATTCAACTCCTTGCGCTGAATGGCAAGCGTTATGTCTGAAGGAAACCTCATCACCTGGCCAATACCATCCCTACAGTGAAGCATGGTTGTTGCTGCATCAGCGGCAGGAACTGGGAGACTAGTCAGGATCGAGGGAAAGATGAATGCAGCAATGTACAGAGACATCTTTGATGAAAACCTGCTCCAGAGTGCTCTGGATCTCAAAGTGTGGCGAAGTTTCATCTTCCAACAGGGCAACGACCCCAAGCACACAGCCAAGATAACAAAGAGTGGCTACGGGACAACTCTGTGAATGTCCTTGAGTGGCCCAGCCAGAGCCCAGACTTGAACACGATTGAACATCTTTGGAGAGATCTGAAAATAGCTGTGCACTGACGATCCCCATCCAACCTGATGGAGCTTGAGAGGTCCTGCAAAGAAGAATGGGAGAAAATAGGTGTGCCAAGCTTGTAGCATCATACTCAAAAAGACTTGAGGCTGTAATTGTTGCCAAAGGTGCTTCAACAAAGTATTGAGCAAAGGCTGTGAATACTTATGTACATGTAATTTTTTTTTTTTTTTTTTAATTGTTATTTTTTTATAAATTTGAAAAGATTTCAAACAAACTTCTTTCATGTTTTCATTATGGGGTATTGTTTGTATAGAATTGAGGAAAATAATGAATTTAATCCATTTTGGAATAAGGCTGTAACATAACAAAATGTGGAAAAAGTGAAGCGCTGTGAATACTTTCCGGATTCACTGTATATCTAGATTTATTAATGCAAGAATTCTATATCGTAACATGACCTGAGACTTCATCCTATCCAGTCCGAAAACTGGCTGGCCCTGGTGGAGGCCTCACAGAGGTGATTTGTAGCAATATTATTTCAAACATAAATCATTTGTGGCAAGAGGCAAGCCATAGACAAGGGTTTATAATTTGTAACATTCAGCATTTTTCCTGTGGTTTTTAAAAGCATTGGGCTTTCACTTGTATATCTTTGCCTGGCAAGCAATATCCCCTACGTCATTTAAAAACAACAGGGTCTGAGAGCCGCTGGGAAGATGGGATCAGCAAGCCAAACAAAGCCTTGAGCCCCCGGTGCCCCCTCAAACCCGGCCTTATTCAAACAGCCATTAGCATTTCCGCAGTGGTAATGACTGAAGCTGAGAAAACACCATGGAAAAACTCACGGCTCATTTCCCACACACTCCTCTATAGAGCACATCCACACATGCTTGCCTAACTATCCATATGCAGACATACCAAAACTTTAATGGCAGTTTTTTTGGTATATTTACAAACAAATAAAGACTCCGTAAATAATTTTCTGAACAATTATTCCAGTTGCTGTGTCCCCCAAAATAGTTTTTCTGTTATACCTAACCATTAGGATCATTTTATTTCTTTTTTTCTATTTTGTCCCCAAAGCATGCACACGAATTGGTAATTCCCTTTGGATACATGTTTGTTTTACTAGTTGTGAGGACATAACTGCAATGGTTTTTATATGGAGGTAATTATTTTCTTTACCCTACCATTAACCTTCATTGAAACTTCTTAATATCTGTACATTTAAAGCAGCTAAAAGCATTTAAAAGCTTGATTTGGCCTATTTACATGTTTTTTGGGGGGGGAAAAATACGTTTTTGAGGAACTTTTTGAGAATTAGTTTTTCTGGGTTGTGATGGCAGCCCAATGAACAGAGAGTGTTCTTAGAGTTAGTCATAATGTCTTTCGAAAAGGAACGGGATATTACTGTTTGATTTAAAAACCGCTGACAAATCTATTCAATAGAATTTTCAGGAGAAACATATGGGCGTAACCACCTGTATTCCCATTTGGCCAGCTTTAACTCTTTATTATTCACTCTTATACACCTAAAAGAAGCAAATCTCTCGATCAGTCTAGACCTGCAGTTTATGAAACAGTCAACAAGTGTCACTGCAACTGCAGTGCTAATGTAAGAATTCTGAACCCAAAGCAGGACCCTCACTTAAATTCACAAGCCGTTCAAGCTGTCTCAAGACCAGCAGACAATGTTCTCGGTTGTCACCACCTAAAGACAGCACCAATAAATTATGAGACTTGCAGTTTTTAACTTATGTGCTCATGTTGCCTGCTGTGGAATATTGAATCGTTCATGGCCTGTTTTGACATAGCATCCACACATACTTTTTAATAAAGAGTTCTCACGAAATTGAAAATGATGTAATCATTTATTCACCCTCATGTTATTCCATCCTCAGTCACTTCTTTTTCATTGATTATAATTTTTCCATAAAATAAAAGTGAATGGTGACTGAGACTAACATTATGCCTAAAAGCTCCTTTTCTATTCCACGCAAGACAAAACCTCATACGAGTTTAGAGCAACATGAAGGTGAGTAAAGAGAGAGTTTTCTTTTCTGGGTGAACTATTCCTTTAATACTGCAGTTTTAAGGCCCCAGAACACTTCATACAAAATCGAAGAATGACCAGGCTTCATTTCAAACAAAATCAAGCTGAAACAAGGGTGTTTTTTGGTTTGTTTTGGTGGTTTGTAACAGCTCATTAGAAACAACTTTCAGGAAAAATCATACCGCCTGCTTAATACCTTCTAACTGCCATTGGTCCAGGTCAATGATAGGTGTTACCTGGAGCTCCACCTACTTTGAGGCCAACAGCTAATAAGGGCCCAAGCACTAAAAGTGCAGAGACCCTATTGTTATTCTAAGGATTATTATTAAGGCCGAAGCACTGAAAGTGTGGAGACCCTATTGTTCTTCCAAGGACTGTTAGGGCCCAAGAACTGAGAGTCTGGAGCCCCTATTATTCTTCTATGGATTATTATTAGGGCCTAAGCACTGAAAGAGTGGAGTCTCTATTGTTCTTCTAAGTATTCTTCTTCTTCTTTTTAAGGCTTTCAGTATTTTTGGGGTACTTAACATGCTAGAAAACTCTTGAAATTTTGGCACATATATCAGAGTCATCTGCCATTAGGGCTGGGCAAGTTAAAAGGGGGGAGGGGGCAATATTAATTTAGAGGCTATTTAAACTGTTGCACATTTGAATAACAAACGCAGGCTCAAATTTAATGTACTTAATTTATTTTACAGAGAACAGAGAAAAATGCAACAATACAATGAATTGAAACCTATTGCCACAGAATTGCAACAAAATTACAAGCTTAAATTACGTATGTGCTCATATTAAAATCTACTTAGACTATCTTAACACCTAATGCCTTGAATGACATTTGTTAATTTAGTTTAAAGCCATTTTAAGGATACATAAAAATGGTAAATGAGAATATAATCTTTAGATCTACATATTTTTCAATAAATAATTATATACATTTCTAGAAAAAAAATTGAAATTAATCTGTTAACAAGAAAATGTATAATTAACAATTAAAAATAGACAGACGATAGAAATACTTTTAAATAGCCCTCCTAGGTGATTTATGAGACTGTCACCACATTTAGAAAACATTATGCCAAGACATAGAAGATGCTAAATTGTTAACAGATTTTTAAATATTGAACAGTGTTGCCATGGCGATGCACTAAATGAATGGTTAAAAAATAGGGAAACAGGAAGTGTCTCATTTCTTCTGTGTGCAATGTGTGATTTAGATTGAGTTGTATGTTTTTTTTTTTTTTTATTGGGAGCTAATCACATGTAGCATATAGCTATTGTGAGTCATGGTCATAGCACCACCAACTGGCAGCAGGAAGTGTGGCACTTACAACTTTGAAATGGTCATCTTACATTTATCCAAATCACTTCAAAATTGTTTAGACACTGCTGATGGAAAATTTTGAAGGGATGCTTGATAGCTTTAATAGTGTTGTCATGATAATGGATTAAATTACATGAAGTTGTAATCAAACTGGAATGGTGGCATATATCTATTACACATTGTATGATTAGGGTCAAAGTTTACATTAATGTTGAGTTGTTTCTGTGTCCATCATGCATTGTTTTACAAAAGCCACAGTGTGGTAATGGACCCATGGTGCTTGGGCCTGTCATCGCTAGGGAGTTTTGGCATGCAGGGAGGCTCTGTATTGCCCCTTTTAAATTGGGCATGTAAAGGGGGGCTCTGTAGTACCCCCATTTTCACCTGCAGTCACCAAAATTGGTACATATATAGTTCTCATCAAGCTGGAAAACTTTCATAATTATGTTCATTAGCTTTGCCCAACAGGAATTCGACCATTTTGGATTTTCTGAAAATCACAGGCTCTGAACTTTTAAATACTCCTCCAAGGGGATTCATGTGACTGGCACCAAATTTGGTGCCAAGACATTGTAGATGCTAAATTGCGAACTGATTTTTGTTATAGCCATGGTGAAGCAATACATTTATGGTTAAAAATTAGAAACAGGATGTGTCTAATATTGTCTGTGTGGATTTTATGATTTTTATGAAAATTTTGCTGTATGGTTGGTAATGGTGTTGATCACATTTATGTGGCTATTAGAGGTAATGGTCATTGCGCCACCAACTGGCAGCAGGAAATAAAGCAATTTTAACAGACTTTTAAATAGCCCTTTTGTGTTTACATGAATTGTAAAGGGATATTTGATATCTTAAATATTGCTGATATGAAGTTTTTAAAGTGAATTAAAAAAGCTATAGAAGTTTAGGTTTATTATAATTAAAATGTATTTCACAAACTTTTAAAAATAAAATACGTGAATACTAATATGCAAAAATACTAGATAATAAAAGCCAAATGTCTAACCCAGTTCTGTTCCAAATATTAGGTTGAGTGGCAATTTGCTGAGACACAGTACCAGAAATGTCCAACAGAGGACAGCCAAGCTCCTTTGCTGAATGATTCCCAAAAGACCACATCTGCACAATTACCTGAGTAAACTTGGCAGGAATTGGTATAAAAACACAATATGAATTTGAGAACAATAATATAAAAAGATCAGTTATATGAAAGCTTTTTCTAAGGACAGGACAAGGCATTTTTCATAAAAAGCTATAAATGCGGGACAGTAAGATAAAAAGTTTGGGATCTAAATAAAACTAATGTTAGAAACACCTCTCAAACCACATGTGAAGTGAAAATATTATATCGCACAAAATTATATAAGATGTTTACAAGATTAGAAATATTATAATTGCTTCTAAAATAACTGGTTATAATGTAAGTACTGTTAGCAGTTGGAGAATATTCTTTCTATAATCTATATTTTCTTCAAGATTTTGTACACACATCAGTGTCGCCAGAAATTAGGGCTGGGCAAAGTTGTGGTGGGAGGTGGCATGTAGAGGGGGCGCTGTAGCACCCCCTGTAAAAGGGTAATTTAAGGGAATTAGTATGGCACCCACTTTTTCACTTCTATTAACCAAAATTGGTACAAATATAGTTCTCATCAAGTCGGACAAATGTTATCATTACTGTCATTAGCTCTGCCCAACAGGAAGTAGGCTATTTTGGATTTTTTGGCTTTGCACTTCGAATTACTCCTCCTAGGGGATTTCTGTGAATGGCCCCAAATGTGGGCAACATTGTGCCAAGACATTGAAGATGCTAAATTGTGAACAGATTTTTGATATATTGAATGGTGTTGCCATGGCGAGGCAATAAATTAATAGCAAAAAAGGGAAACAAGAAGTGTCTTCTGCATGCATTGTGCTATTTTGATGAAATTTGAGCTGTATTCTCTAAACGCCTCCTGCAACAGTGTGGCCAGTGCCTGAATATTCACAAACAGTGTACTGTTCCTCAGTTGTTTCAAACCTCTTTTTGGCTCTGACCAAAGAATGAAAAAGCACTTTGTATGAGTATGCCAGGGCCTTTATTCTTGGCTATAACACAGAAAGAGGCAACAGTGTTGAGTGTTGAAAAATACATATTTTTCAAGATGCTGTTCCGCAAATGTTTCCACCTTATTAGCGACAGATAATCCTTCTGTCAGATGGGAACGAGCGCTGTTTTCCATAGAAGCCCAAAGTCGATCCCCTCTCCTCCCGCAGCAGCTGCAGAGGGACACATGAAGGAGGCACATGAGGATGGGGTAGAGCATGAAGATTTGAGGATTTGTCCTTGTATCATATGCCACTCTCCTCCATCCAGAGCTGGGAGCGCGCTGATACAGTGCTAATGTTGGTGGTGGGGTGGTGGAGGTTTCCATGTTAGCATACTGAAACAGCAATGCAATAGATTGTGAGCAGACTTATAAAGCAATGGCTTACATGTGATTGGCTAGGAATTACCTTGCTAATGGTGCAATGATGTACAGCTGCTTTGTGCTAGAACTACGCTGTGCTTACATACACTCACACAAAAATATCGATTCTAAACCAGGAATATTATTATTTGGTTACCGTGAACATTAACAATAATCATAAGCTTCAAAGTGGAATAAAAATGATTTGGCTATATTAGCAAATACTTATGCAGGATGAGAGCTATTTCTTCTTCCACTCATCTTAACATGCATACTGAATGACACAAGTTTACAAGCGCTTGAGCCATCACAAGGCTCATTCAAACTAGAGGGATCAATGCCTTGTAGAGTTAAACGGGGCAGGTTCTAGGCATGGGCAGGGGTGTGCGGAGAGTCTTAAACGTGAGTCTTACCCACCCAATCAAACATTTGGGAAATAGTTTTAAATAAAATGTATTTAAAAAAAAAAATCCCAATTTGTGCATTGGTTAAAAGCTGCATGTTTCAAACACTGAGAGTGGGCTAAGCAATCACAAAACAGCACCACAAATGTGTAGTGGTTTTCTATTTTTGTCATTGGCCGTAAGCAACAACATTCTCAAAAAGCAGCTGTTGCAATCCAGAGAGCCGAGACATTACGCTAGCGAGAACGGTAATAAGAGATATTTTTTAGTCATATATAGGTTTTTAGTGCCCATATAGAAGCCTGGTGCTGTCTCAGTGTGCAGTGACCATGTGTCTGCTGTTAATGTATCACATGCTCCTTCTTATCAAATATATCCCTCCACATCACCTACCCAAAATAACACTGTGGGTGTTTGTGAACTTCTGAACCTGAATTATAAAGTAGAGGTCTGTGCGGGATACATTTTTCAGACCCGCTTCAGAAAAATTCTGTCCCACTCCCGCAAAAATATATGTCATATTTTGTCCCGCTCCCGCCAGCAACTTTCACGTTTTGTCCTGCTAACGACCATAGTGCAAAAGCACGCAGGTGGTGGTCTGCGCAAATTGTTCAGCCCCACTCCCATAAGATTCTGTTCCTTGTATCATGCTATTTTATTACAATTCCCATCCGAAATTAACAGGTATATAGAGAGAGAGAGAGAGAGAGAGAGAGAGAGAGAGAGAGAATTGAATTTGAATTTTCAAAAAACCTTTATTACAAAAAAAACTATGCTAATACAGTCAAGTCCTATCTAAGAAGGCACAGCACTTTCAAAAAGTCAATTTAGAACATGAGCAAAATGTAAACACTCATTTATAACTTCACACAGGGCTCTCTTATGACACCAAACCAGTTCAAAAGACAAAAGGTCCCCCATAGACTTATAGTAATGGAAATCAATTAGAACCCTAGATTTCACAATATTAAAAAACATAATAGGTAGATTAACGTTGGAATTCCGCTCAACTTTTATTTTTCGGGTGTCGTAGATGGCTTTTTTCGCCTGCCCTAGTAGGAAGTTCAGTAGCTGACAGGAAAAGCGACGACTCCGAGAATATTTAAAACCACAAATAAACATATCCAAAGTAAAAACCACATCAAAACGAACAAAAAGACTCTCCAAGGCTTGAAACAAAGGTGAGAGTCTGTTACAGTGCAGAAAGTCATGAAAGACACTTTCTCTCTGAGAGCAGAAAGGACACTCATCACTAGACCCGGGGTTCAGGACTGAGATAAGAGCGTTCACTGTGATGGCATCATACAGAATTCTCCACTGCAGGTCCCCCACCTTCTTTGGCAAAGGTGATTTATACAACGCTCTCCATTCTGGTTTGTTGTCCTCCCCCAGATGCAGGACATTGCGCCAAGGCGTGTCAGCTCTCTTATGGAAGGACAGCTTATTCAAGACTTTGACGCAACTCGTGTACAGGGCTTTACCAGACACTGGATTTGGACCCGTTAACAACAACGTGCTTGGTTGCAAAAACACACTATCACACTCCTCAAAGTCAGTTGACAGGTACAGAACGGGAAAGGGGTCATCATGGTTTGGGGAGGTTAAATCTTCAGCGTGATCCTCCAGCAACTTAAGTTCCTCCGGCATGAGTGCCGACTGCCACTTTTCAATAAGTTTAGCTATGAAGCACTTCGATTTAAGCCCCAAGTGTCCAGTAACTGCATCAGTGCTCTCAAAAGATAGTTCGGTCAGATTAAGCAAATTTCCGAGTGTCAACAACCTTGTTTTGATAAGGGTATCAGAGAGTGTAAGAAAAAGCATTTCACTGGACAGATCAAGACGTGACCCAAGAATCAGGGGTTCCTGCAATAACCAGTACAGAGAACTTGTGGAACTCTGAATCTTAAACAAAGAACTTTAAAAAGGTTCTGATAAAAGGTGGGCATCCTGGACAAGTCCATTCTTTCTAAGTTCAACAAGAACAAGGACCTCTCAAGGTCTAGGTTTCTGAAGCCCCGTAAGATGGCACAAGCAGCGAATTTCTAGCTTGAGTCCACTGGGCCGGTCAATAATCTTTGAGCAAATTGAATCCTGAAAGCTGCTACTCTGCTCTGTATGTGAATTAAACCCTGACCCCCTTCCTCTTTGGGTAAAAAGAGAACAGCTTTCAGGACCCAGTGCATCTTGTCCCAAAAAAAAAATCAACCAGCATTGATTGCAACTTAGGCAGCAAGTCACGAGGAGGATCCACACAAGTTAAACGGTGCCAGAGAGCAGAAGCAATTAGGTTATTGATAACCAGGATTCGTCCCTTAAAAGACATTCTGGGGAGCAAGAAAAGCCACTTGTTCAAGACGACCTTTGAACTTCTCGACAAGGCCTTCAAAGTTTTTTTGCATGAACATTCTGTTCCCTAGATACACCCCTAAGTAAATAAAACCATCCCTGGTCCAGGATAGATCATCTGGGAGCCTCGGCTCCATATCAGCCCAACTACCAACCAATAATGCCTTGCTCTTGGACCAATTAACTTTTGTGGCAGAGATCCTTTTAAAATCACTCAGGATCCCTAATAAAACATTTACATCCCTTTGCCCATTAATTAAAACAACAACATCGTCAGCATAGGCCGATTATTTAAAAAACATGTGTACACCCTGGAACAAGTAAGCCATGCAAATTAGCTCTTAATTTGCCTAAAAGGGGCTCTATGTCCAAAGTATAGAGCATACCAGACAAGGCACAGCCTTGTCTGATTCCTCTAAAAAGGGGCACACAAGTTTCCATTAATTTTCAGGATACTTTCAACATCACTGTATAACACTTTAATCAAGGAAATAAAAGCATTGTCAAAACCAAAAGCAGCTAAAACATTCCATAAATACACATGCTCCACTCTGTCAAAAGCTTTCTCCTGGTCAATGGAGAGTATGCCAAAGTCTAACTTTAGATTGTTGCCAATATCAATGATATCTCTGATAAAAGAGATGTTATCAGAAATTATTTTCGGTGGTATTGGCAACAATCTTATATGTTATTGATTTCTCCATCTAATATATTTCTTTTCTCCTTTAAGTGCGCATATACAATGTTTATTTATTTCAATATATTTTTCATTTTGGGAAAAAGTGTAAAATATAGTTATATTGGGTCTTATGATCTTGACAATTGCGCCATGTTATGCCAATTAAAGACATTAAATTAGAAGTTTGAGTAACCCCTCCCCCATCCCAAATGCCCACCTATGACATCCCCCAGCCCACCCTAGCAAAGCTGTCAGAAGCCAGGCCTGGAGGTAATGATAGAAAATCTGAGAAATAGCTTCTGGAGAAAAATAATGCTAAAATAACAACATATCTAAGGGTGATATTTATTATAATGATTTTGTGTGTAATTTTTGCTAATAAGTAATTGAAAAAATATTTAACCATGGTTTTACTAAAGTAATATTGTAGTAACCATGTTTGGAGTTTTTTTGGCCTGAAACCATGGTTTTACTACCGTAATATTGAGTAACCATGGTTAATTGTGTTGTAATCTAATAATTTTCTGTTTAGGCTCATTATAAAAAGTTAGGAGTCAGCTTCAGTGAACCATGTGAGTTTATTTACACACTCTGGATGCTCAAACAAAAATATAATTTTCAGTGGCCAACGTAAAACTGCTTCTTTTCAGTCAGACAGTGAAGCTTCCACAACACACACACACACACACTGCACTCAGGTTCAGCTATCTCTCCCCTAGCTGTTGTCTGGCTGGCTGTTAAATCTGTTTCCAACTCTCACTGCAATGACAAACAACTGTTAGAGAAAATCATTGCCAAGTGATGATTCTTACCATTCTAATCTCACTCTCCATTCACAAGCCGACGCTCAACCACGGCCACACCAACTCACTCACAAATGTAAAATAATAATAATAATAATAATTTAATTATGACTAAAAATTATATTATAAATTGCCCATGTAATCCCAAGAAATAAAATGTAAAAAATTATAGAAGTATCGGCATTGTATCGGTATTGGTATTGACGATATTGGACATTAAATTATTGGTATCGGATCGAAAAGAAAATAATTGGTATCGCCCATCCCTACTCGATATAGAGTGTCCTCTATACCATGGTGGTTTGTTAGAGTGCATGCTCAAAAGCTTACACAGCAATAGTAGGAACATAATACATTTTAAAATGCATTCTACTCAATTAATATTATTGTCTTAACAATACATGTGTAATCCAAGCAATGAATTATATTCATGTCTGTAACTGTAATCAGATTACTTAATTTTAAAGGTAACATGTTACATTACTGCATCACCGCAGAATGTAATTAGATTACAGTAGCACATTTCTTTGTAATGCGTTACTCCCAACACTGCTAATTAGGAGGTCATGTCTGTGTATCTATGTTAGTGAACTCTGCCATTAAGTTCAGTATTTTAGACATGTTCCTACCTTTATTATAGTATAAATTGAAACTAGGGGAGAAAAGCTCTGTTCCGCACCATAGTAAGCTGTCTTTCTGTCTGCTGCCTACATAGGCAGCTGCACTCTAAGGCATCAATCTAACTGAAGTGAACCTCACAAGTTACTGATTTGTAATAATCTTCAGTTCCAGATTTTAAAGCACACTGGAGATTTTGATACAAATAGTTTAATGATAACATGTTGCTTTTTGCAGTGCATTCTGGGATTGTCTTAGCCATGAAGGAAGTGTGACACTGCCTTAGATTTTTCAGATAGCAGCATAATGTTTTGGAATAGCCTTTGTGTCTTTAGCGCACCAATGATGCCTAAAATACTGTCTAGATACGCAGCTCACAAGGAACAGAGGGACAGGGCAACAATGTAGCTAGACATACAATAAATCATGGTTTGGTTTTGCATAACTCAGATTGACATTTTGTAAAGACTGAATGAAACACTGCATGGACATATGTTCAAAAGAATCAATTGGAACAAGAGCACTCAACTAATGGGTCATATGTACATGATTTGTGAAATGTAATATTGCCCCTAGGGTTTTATGCCTTGAGTAAATGAATGTAATGGAGAGTGTTAATGGTGTGAGATGCGTGTGTGTGTGTGTGTGTGTGTGTGTGTAAGAAAGAGAGAGAGGTGTATTAGTGATATATACTCACAAGCAGTGTGTACAGTATAACAGAATCAAGGTGAGGACCATAGCAAGGACAGATGGTGCATTCACTCACACATACACTCCAGTGACAGACAGGTCTAGGGCTACAGATGGTGACATCACAGCAGGGGTATGAAATGAAGCCATGGAAAAGAAGGAAAGAGGAAGAGGAGAGTGCTTATGGAGCATGTTAACATTTGAGGGGTAAATTCACTAAACTGTTGAGTCAGTTTTGTGCACAGCAATTTAATGCAAAAACCTGTGCTTATATGTGCTATAAAAAGTGCTTCAGTGTATTTTAAAACCTATTTTATAAATTAGGCTTTATTAACAAAACACAGGCACAATTAACTTTGCACAAAATGGAACTTTATTAAAGGATGCTCGTCTAAATTTGTATTGATCATGGTAGCAGTAATTTATCAAATGATGAAGAAGAGAATTATAAGTGGGAACATATCTAGACCTGCAGCTTTTACATCCGGTTACATTTAAAAGTGCCGTTTCTGTGGTGGAGCAATGCATAACATTCCCAGTAAAAATGGCCTGCATGCTGGGGAATACCTGCATGCAAACTGTGTTCTCTTCAGACCAACATGCAAATAAATGTCGCTATCAATCAATTCTGTGAATTCCCTCCTGTATTGGTTTGTTTTGTTTTTTGTTTAGTTTTTTTGGACATTGGTATATATGCATGTTGTCTAAAACCAGTGTTAGTGAAGCCCAAAGTATACTTCATTTCCCTATCTATTTCTCACTCAACGTTGTGTCGATGTAGTGACATAAGGGGTCACCCTTGGGAGCCCCAAACACCTCTGATCTTTGAGAAAAGTCCACTGGTTATTGGTTATTGGTGGAATTTGCATGCTACTCCCCCCGTACATATGGGTATAAAAGGAGCTGGCTTGCAACCACTCATTCAGATTTGTTCTTCAGAGCCGAGCGGTGTTGATGTATTCCACTGCCAATCCATTTACCTCTGTGGAATGCAAGCGATCTCTGCGGCTGTTGGATTTTACAGCGCATCACAGTTTCTCCCCCTCTCCCCCCACCGTGGCTTTCTTTCCTCAGAGGGAAAGCCACTCCAGCCACTCCACGCCCCAGTTTTTCTGCCCGCGGGCACAAGACCGCGGCAGTTAGTGCTGTGGGTCATTTGGGGACTTCAATGACAGTAACACCGCCGGATGAATCCCCACAGACCTCCCATTCCCCAGCACACTTGTGTGCCCCGGTTGAGTTCTGGGATGAGTCACGTGGCTCACCTCAGAGAGGGTTGGACCACTCATTCGATAGCAGCATCGGAGAGCAGGCTGCTTCAGTCCGATGTGGAGGACACGGCTGTGCTTCCGCCTTCGGGTTCCGACCAGTCTGAGGCTTACAAAAAGCTGACGGCCATGCTGGAGTGTAACCCTCTGCTCCGCCCTGAACCTTCGTGGCTTGATGATTAGTTCCTGGGCTCGGAGCGCCACTCATGGCCGCACCTCGCCCCGGTCCTCCGCTCTCACTACCCTCAATGGTGGGGCTGCCAGGGGGTACTCAGCAATTCCCCAGGTGGATAAGACGGTTGCGGTGCACCTGTGCCCGCAAAGCACCGCCACCTGGCGGAACCGCATTAGACTCCCATCCAGGGCATGTATGTTTACATCGACACTGGCAACTGAGGCCAATGGTGCCACTGTATAGGCTGCCTCTGCCCTGCATTCCATGGCTCTCCTGTGCACCAAGCCAAGGCACTGAGAGAACTGCATAAGGGTTGTTCTGACCCAGGATTGATGCAGGAGCTGCGCACAGCCACTGATCTCACCCTCCGTGTGATGAAGGTCATGGCGTGGACTGTTGGGCAGGTGATGTCCATCTTGATGGTCCAGGAGCACCACCTATGTCTCAACTTGGTCGAGATGAGGGAGGCTGACAAGGTACGGTTCCTTGATGCCCCCGTCTCCCAGGCTGGCCTATTCAGCGACACTATTGAGGAATTCACGCAGTAGTTCTGGACTGTCAGGAAGCAGACGGACGCCATTCAGCATATCCTGCCCTAGCATGGATCAAGATCCCGCACACCATCTGCTCGCATTCCCTAGTGGCCCGACCCCGGCGTAGAGCCCCCCCCCCGTAGGAAGCAGACTACCCCCACCTCATGGCCTCCCACCAAGAACCCGAGGAAGGCTTCTAGGCACCCCTGAGGCAGGCGACCCAGGTACGTGGAGTCCCGCTGCAGGCCTAGAGATGATAAGCAGACAACTCCATTCCCCGGTGGAGGGCTAGAGGAGAATCCTTAGTTGTCTTTTCTTTTATTTGCCACATTCCTGAAAGGCTGCGGTACCCACATTTTCAGAAAAGGACCCCAACACCCATGCCCGGGCAGTTGTGATGGATTACGAGGACGGTTCCCTCCTCCCCCTCCTCCGTCCTATGGTGGGTATTCAGAGACAGGTACGTTTTTTGATGTCCCCAGACTCAGAAGAGTTGGTACCTGTAACACAGATCATAATTCATGGGCAAGGAAGAGGCGAGAAACCGGCTTAACATATAAACTTAAAGGTTTAATGAAGAACTCAAAAGACAAACACATAAGATAACGGACGTCCATAATTGAGCTCTCTCTCTCGATCGCCGTCTGCGAGTGGCCTTTATCCCTCTTGACGGCAAAATTAGCCTAATACGGGACCAGGCGTGCGTAATCACGCGCCGGTCCCGCCCTCCACCGTGCCACATTCCTCCCCCGTTCTTTCAGGCTGGGGACCCCCGGCCTGACGTACATCCCCTGGGGGGGGGGGCGCCTCCCGCATGGTCTGCCGGCAGGTCATCCCCATTAACCTGGACAAGGGAGGGGGCAAGGGGAGGGAAACAAAAAACAACAATTAAAAATGGGGGGGGGGGGGGGGGTTCCTGCACTGGGCAGTACCTCCCCTCCCACAAACACCATAATTTTAAAAAGAGGGAGGGAGACAACAATTAAAAATATGGGGGGAGGTTCCTGCACTGGGCGGCACCTCCCCTCCCACGAACACCAAAATTTTAAAAAAAGAGGGAAAAGGCCAACGCAGAGCGGTAGCGAGAGAGAGAGGAGAGAGAGATTTAAGGAGGAAAAAAAAAAAAACCTTACTCGCCGGTTCTCTGATACGCCGTAGCTCGTTCCTCAGCCACTTCTCCACCCTCTACCGAACGGCAGCCGCGCCTCTCCAGGCGGATTCGAGGCAGTCCTCAGCCCCTGGCGGACGGAACGCCCCGCCGCGTTCTCGGGGAGCCGAAGGGGACTCCCCCGCCCCTGGCAGCGGTTCTCTCGCTCCAGGCGGTCGGTCGCGATCCCCTCCCCGCTCGCGGACGGCGGTCTTCCCTCGACCCCTCCATGTTTCAGCGGCTGTTAGGGGCATCCTCCGCCCCTGGCAGCGGCCCTGACCACTCCAGGCGGTCGGCTATAGGAGCCCCTTCTCTCCTCGCGGTCGGCGGCCATTCCTCCGCGTCCAGGCGGCTGGGCTCCTCGTCCCCCGGCAGATGGCCGCGGCTGCTTCTTTGGGGTAGTGGCGAGAACTCCGCTACGGCGCATCCCTCTTCCTTCCCGGGTTTCGGCACCAATGTAACACAGATCATAATTCATGGGCAAGGAAGAGGCGAGAAACCGGCTTAACGTATAAACTTAAAGGTTTAATGAAGAACTCAAAAGACAAACACATAAGATAACGGACGTCCGTAATTGAGCTCTCTCTCTCGATCGCCGTCTGCGAGTGGCCTTTATCCCTCTTGACGGCGTAATTAGCCTAATACGGGACCGGGCGTGCGTAATCACGCGCCGGTCCCGCCCTCCACCGTGCCACAGTACCCTTTGGGGGTGTGGCTTGCGATCCCCAACCCCTCGCAATGGCTAATTTGGACCATCCAACTCGGCTATGCAATTCAGTTCACCAGGCACCCGCCTGGGTTCAGCGGCATCCGTTTTACCTCAAGTGCAGGGTGAGAATACCGCTGCCCTGGGCGTGGAGATTGCGACCCTTCTGCGGAAGGACACGGTAGAGCCTGTAGAGGCGAGCGGGCTGGGACACACCCAATACCTTCGCAAGGTTCCACAATCTCTGGTTGGTCTGGTTCATCCCGTGTGTTGTCAGGTATGAACAGGTAAATTTGCGTATAATGCCTTTCCCCTCCTGGAGGGGCAAATGTGCGCTTTTTACCCCCCAGCAGTGTTCACGAGACATGGGTCCTGGACGTCTTTCCTCCTTAGCTCTGTGGAATGCGGATTCACAGAGAAATTTGATGATGGCCCAGTACATGTGCTAATAAGCCCTGTACTGGGATAGTTGCACAACATGCGCTGGTTGCCTCTAAGTAACCCTTGGTGATGTATCTTCTGCGAGACAGCTTTCCCGTTGGTAAACCCACAGAGGTGTTTGGGGCTCCCAAGGGCGACCCCTAGTGTCAGTACATTGACACAATGTCTTGTTCCCTCCTTCAGGGAATGGAGGTTTAGACCATTAAGATGGCTTTATTGAGTATGTTTATATGGGCAGTCATAATCAAACTACTGCAGGTTTTTGTGTTGTCAAGCTGCAGTCTTCATCTCTCCGTCCAAGTATACATGACACCACACACACTTTCAAATGGTTGAAGAAAGGATGTCAGCTGAGGAAGTGATGTAGACGTTTTCCTGTTGACCTTTAGCGTCATAGTAGTGCATTGAAGAAGTCATACATTTCTTATATTTTTTAAGCATTGATTTTGGTGTAGATCAGATGTATGTTATATGTTATGCTTACTGTGTGGTGATGTCAGAAGGCAGAAGATAACGCAATTTGCTCCTGTATTGTTCAAACTATATGAGCTCTGCTTTGCTTTGCTTTTCTTCACTTTCACCCTCACAAAAAATCTAGAGTTGCTGTCCAGATATGGTGCAAATTAAATCCGGGTAAAATACAGATCCCACTGCACTTTTTCAGAGCATGCATAAAATGCTGAGGCCTATTGTGGTCCGATTGATGTGTATACATGCTAGAAGGAACCAAACTTTAATCGCATTATCTAGGTCTTTTAGTTCAGTATTGCAAAAAATGCACCACAATTTAAGTCAGTCTAATGTGTTTATGTGACATTTTAATACTGTAGTGAGATTTGCCACTTTGTGGACCCACTAATTATTGCAAATAATTCCAGGCACATAAACAGACCATGCTTACCGAGGACACATGGTAAGAAAAATTGGGCTGTACATGTATGTTGTGTGTCTGCTGATGACTAAATTTACTTTACCGACCCTGTACAGTATGCATATGCCTAGCATACACATAAAATTAAAGTATACTTTGGGCTTAAACCTAAATAAACATAGACGTGTTCAACCAGGTTGGATCATATCAAATGTTTGCCGTATTTGCATGCTGATTTGCATGTTCTTATCATTATTGCGTGCATATCATTGTCTGTGTTCTGACTTCACTCTCAGTTCTCATGTCCCTCCTGTTGTATGACTTCCTTTAAACCACAAAGGCCGGGCTATTTTAGCACACACTGACCTTCCTGAATCTCTAACATACTTCTTGACCCTCCCAATTCCCAACACAGGCTGTGGCAAATGCTTTTGGGGATTCTATCTAGTTTTCAGTCATAACACTTTCAAACACAATAATGCTCACATGCACACACAATAGATGAGGATGAGACCAACTCAATGATGATGATTCAGACTTTTACATAGTTTTAATATTTAATCTGCATTAATTAACTAAAGTGCAATTTAGCCCATGCAACAAGCAAATGCCCCTAAAAATAAAATGTCAACCCTGACAATATGGTACCCATTGGCAGTGTCTAGCAAACCAGTTTTATACATTTGCTTGTAACTCACAGGTTTGGCATAAACTTTGGGTGTGGAGGTCAGGACAGTGGCTCTGTAGTGACACTCAGAGTGCTATGAGATGGGTGGGGAGAATGTGTACATGGTGTGTGTCTGTGTTGGTTGCTGGATGGACAGTGCATTTGTATTCTTTTTCCCACAGCCTTCTAAATCTGTAACTATTGTTCTGCATGTGTGTGTGAAAGTGTGCCATTGTCTCATATGATGTACATTTGTTGATGAGATATTTTGCATGCATTTCTGTCTTTCTAATGATGTATATGTGTCATAACATCCCATCACTCTCTTTGATTCCCCCCTTCTCTCTCTCTCTCTCTCTCTCTCTCTCTCTCTATCTATTCTTTATTCAGTAACACACTGAATGACAAAAGTCTCTCTCCATCCTGTAATTTATTTTCAAGAGATTCCCACCATGAGACACAAAGCAGCTGTAAACAAAAACAACAAGAAAACAATAGATGAGAGCATATGTGTATCCACACAGTGAAGGATTGTGCACCAGTTGCAATGTGATAAAACCACAAGCAATAAAAATGAATGTAAAAAGATTTTTTTGTCCTAACAACCACAAGTCACTAGCAGCAGAACATTTTGTTAATTTTTTGGTTGCTACTTCTGCGTCGTCATGCTGGGTAGCTACAGCCCTTAAAGGAGTACCACCTCCCTAATATAAAACACAGCTACCTGTTG
Organism: Moxostoma hubbsi; assembly: GCA_032164185.1. Lineage (NCBI taxonomy): Eukaryota > Metazoa > Chordata > Actinopteri > Cypriniformes > Catostomidae > Moxostoma > Moxostoma hubbsi. The sequence continues at coordinate 19,019,620 of JAVLUX010000011.1, read as the reverse complement.
CTGCCTCATTCTTGCTCTCTTCCCCGATGAAGACTTTCGGAAGCTGTCCTCAGCATACGCATTTGTGGATTATTGTTTAACAGTTCGTTGATGGAGCCATAAGGTAAAGTCTGAACTAAATTTTTCCTCTGCATTTTTGTTGAGCGGAAATTGTATTAGTTTGTGAACTAAAAAAGAGTAAACTAATGCATTAAGGCAAGTTTTCTCTTTTTCATCTGTAAGAAACCTCTTAGCACTTTTCAGTGCTTTTTCCAGACTTTTACAGCATTCACATTGCTTTTAAGAGACGAAAAAAATTGTTTTCTAATAATCCACTGCTCCGTACTACTGAGTTTTCATGTCGTGGTGGACTTACCATATGAAGAGGGTGCTAGCTCTATCATGGCCACAGCCAAAGTGCTTGAAAGCCCAAGGGGGAAAGGTCTTCCTCCTCACCCATGTGCGTGCGGTGCGTGGATTTCTGCAAAGGACTTCCATAACCCTTCTGCAAATGGATATGGAGAGTTCTCGAAGCCCGTGCACATGGAGGGAGTTGCTGGACGAGGCATCTCCTCAGCTCTTCCCATTCTGTTTGAAGACCAGTTAGTGAGAGAGGAAGACTATGGCGATGATGAAGTGTTGTCATATATCCTCTAGGACGACGAGGAAGACTATGAAGATGCTATTCTCCTCCAAGCCTCCAAGCACACAGGGAGGAAGAGCCCCTTCCCCATTGGTTCAAAATGCTCACGCTCAGAACTGTCTCATTCTGTTCTTCACAGAGACTGGTTTACATCAATAGATCTTCAAGTCGCATATTTTCACATATACATTTTTCCTATTCACAGGAAATATCTCAGATTCGCTTTTCAGGGAAGAGCATATGAATATGTGAAAATCCCTTTCGGACCAGGTCCCTGTGCGCACACAACAAGTCCCACGAGTGAGACAGAATCAGCCAGTCATCGAGTTGAGGATGCAGATGCCTGCTACTCCCCCCGTACATATGGGTATAAAAGGAGCTGGCTTGCAACCACTCATTCAGATTTGTTCTTCAGAGCCGAGCGGTGTTGATGTATTCCACTGCCAATCCATTTACCTCTGTGGAATGCAAGCGATCTCCGCGGCTGTTGGATTTTACAGCGCATCACAGTTTCTCCCCCTCTCCCCCCACCGTGGCTTTCTTTCCTCAGAGGGAAAGCCACTCCAGCATGGGCTAAATTGTTAAGGGAGATCACAGATCTCCCTTAACGGGGCAAGGGCTGCCTCTGCGACCTTCGTGAAGGTGCGAGGTGACAGGGACAGATTGAAGGGGAAGACCTTGTACTGGTACACCCGGCCCTCGAAAACAAACTGCAGGAAGGGTCTGTGACAAGGTAGAACCGAGACGTGGAAGTACGCGTCCTTCAGATCTACCACCACAAACCAATCTTGATGTCGGATGCTCACAAAAATGCGTTTTTGCATCAGCATCTTGAACGGGAGTCTGTGCAAGGACCAATTCAGAACTTGCAGGTCCAAGATTGGCCGTAACCCACCACCTTTTTTGGGTATGATAAAGTAGGGGCTGTAAAACCGCTACTTCATCTCTTTGAGCTGTTTAACCTGGGCGGGCACCTGGCGAACTGAATCACGTAGCCGAGTTGGACAGTCCTGATCAGCCACTGTGACGGATTGGGGAGCACGAGCCATGGCCCCAAGCTCTGAATGAGAGAGACCAAGGGGACAATCGCGTTGGACGTACCGGCGGGTGGTACCTGAGCCTGAGGTACCACTCTAAGCTGTGCTGAGTCCAGGGACATCAAAGCACTTACCTGGCTCCTTATACCCACCATAGGAGTGATCTGGGATGGGGGAGGAGGAGAATCGTCTTCGCAACCTATTGTGACCATCCTGTCGTGGGTTGGATTGTCATCGACTGCGTGACCCAGGAAGTGAGGAAACCACTCTTTTCTTAAATGTGTGTACAGCAGCCCTTGGGGCGTGCAGGAAAATGATAAGAAATGAAAAACAAGGCTCCTCTGCTCGGCTCTCCACCAGGGGAAGGAGTGGTGCTCTTACCAGCTCCTGTGCAGTGGGTCTCTGACTTCCTGGGCTGCCCATCTCAGGGGCACTTTGAAGCCTTCCTTGGGTTCTTGGCGACTGGCTGTGAGACGGGTGGCGTCTGCTTCATGCGGGTGGCTCCATGCCAGGGCCGGCCTGCTGGGGCGTGATGTGGTGGAGCCGGTGTTGTTGCCACAGGGGGACACCTTGGTGATGAGCCGACGGGGTGCAGGATCTTGAGCCGCACCGGATCAGGATGTGTTGGATGGCCTATGTCTGCTTTTTGACCATTGAGAATTGCTGGGTGAAATCCTCTAGGCCTGGGGTGTCAAGGAATTGCACCTTGTCAGCCACCCTTGACTCTGCCAGTTTGAGCCAAATGTGGTGCTCCTGGACAACCAGGGTGGACATCGCCTGCCCCAGAGACCATGGCGTGAACTTCATTGGCTACAGAGCGCAGCTCCTGCATCGATCTTGGATCAGAACTACCCTTGTGCAGTTCTCTAAGCACCTCGGCTTAGTGCACTTGCAGGAGAGCTGTGGTGTGCAGGGCAGAGGCAGCCTGTCCAGCAGCACTGAAGGTCTTAGTTGCCAGTCAAGGGAGAGCACAGCGTCTGACGTGGATGACTCCCCTGGGCTGCCGCCTTCGGGCCAGCATGCCCAGGCTGACACTCAGATGACCAACATGCTTTCCGGACCACGGACAGCGTTGGCTTGGAATGGAACCCTCCATCCTCCCCACAGCCATCGCGATTGGATGACTGGTTCCTGCAGTCTGGGCGCCGCTCACAGCCTCGCCCCCCACCCGGTCACGTTTTTCCCAGAGGTGCATGATGAGCTGACGTCATCATGGAGAGCACCCCTCTCCACTCGTCACAAAGCCACTCGCTCATCCGCTCACGCTACCCACGATGGCAGAGCGGCCCACGGGTACACAGCGATTCCCCAGGTGGATAGGGGTGTTGCGCACCACTTATGCCCCAGAAACCCTACCATCTGGTGGGGTCACCCTGTGCTCCCCTCCAAGGCCTGTAGGACAACATCCTCGCTGACCACGAAAGCCTACAGCGCCGCCGGAGATGCTGCTTCCGCACTCCACACCATGGCCCCTGTAAGTCCACCACACCAAGGTGCTCAAAGATCTGCACGGGGGTAGCCCTGATCCCGATGTGCTGCAGGAACTGTGCTCAGCGACTGACCTCACCCTTAGCGCTACGAAGGTCACAGAGCAGTCACTCGGGCAGGCGATGGCCACGCTCGTGTTCCAGGAATGTCATCTGTGGATGAACTTGGTCGAGATGCGTGAGACCGTCAAGGTTCACTTTCTCAACGCCCCTGTCTCCCAGTTCTGCCTCTTCGGCGACACCGTCGAGAATTTCGCCGAGCAATTCTCCACTGTGAAGATGCAGACAGGGGCCATATCACACATCCTGCCCCGCCGCAAGCCTGCCACCATGGGCCATGCCCCGTCTGCTCGCCGAGGGCATCCTCCTGCGGCTAAGAAAAACCCTGCTCCACCTCAACCCGGGCCCAGCTCTCAGCCCCAGCGTCGAGCACCCTGCAGGAAGCAGACGCCCCCCGTCTCAAGGACCCCCTCGAGGACACGGAAGGCTCCCAGGTGCTCCTGAGACACTCGACCCAGAGCCTGAGATGTTAGCTCCGGAGCTAGTAAGACCACTCTGTCCCCAGGTGGAGGAGAATCTTTTGTTGAATTTATTTAATTTGCCGCGAACCCACATTCTCAATAACAGAGCTATTTCCTTTGTCTCTGGGTTACCTTGCCCGCAAATGCTGTCCTCAAGGCGGTGGCTTATGACCAATCTTGGACCTGCGAGTTTTCAACCGGGCTTTACTCAAACTCTCGTTCAAAATGCTCACGCAAAAAAACATCTTAACTTGCGTCCGGCATCTAGATTGGTTCGTAGCGGTAGACCTGAAGGATGCGCACTTCCACGTCTCAATTCTGCCTCAACACCGACCCTTTCTACGGTTCACGTTCGACGGCCAGGCATATCAGTACAAAGTCCTCCCCTTCGGCATGTCTCTGTCCCCTCGCGTCTTCACGAAAGTCGCAGAGGCAGCTCTTGCCCCGCTCCGAGAAGCTGGCATCAGCATACTCAATTACCTCGACAACTGACATATTCTGGCCCACTCGCGAGAGTTACTATGTGCTCACAGTGACCAGGTGCTCAGGCACCTCAGCCATCTGGGGCTTCAGGTCAACTGGGAAAAGAGCAAGGTCGCATCAGAGCTATCGGTTCAGAGCATCTCTTTTCTCGAGTTAGACTCGGTCTGCATGTCTCAACAAGGAGCGTATGCAGTCAGTGCTGAAATGCCTCGCCACTCTCAGGCCAGGCACATCGGTCCCTTTAAAACATTTACAGAGGCTCCTGCGGCATATGGCATCCTCCGTGGTGGTCGCGCCGCTTGGGTTGATGCATATGAGACCGCTTCAGCACTGCCTTCAGACCCGAGTCCCGAGACTAGCATGGCTCCGCGGCACACACCGTGTGACGATCACCCCCGCCTGCCGCCAAACATTCAAACCCTGGACAGACCTCTGCTTTTTACGGGTAGTAGTACCCATGCAGCAGGTGTCCCTATGCGTCCTGGTCATGAGCGACGCCTCCAGATTGGGTTGGGGCGTGTGTGCAATGGGCACGCAGCCGCGGCTGCGCTGGCACATCAATTGCCTAGAGTTGCTGACAGTTTTCTTTGCCCTGTGGAAGATCCTCCCGTTAGTTTGGGACAAACATGTCCTAGTCAGGTCAGACAGCACCACCGTGGTAGCGTACATAAATCGCCAAGGCGGCGTACGCTCCCGCCACATGTCACGACTCGCCCGTCGTCTCCTCCTTTGAAGCCAGCAGTGACTCAAGTCTGCATGCCACTCACATACAGCCAAAAGCAGACAACCTCAATGTGGTAGCGGACATGCTGTCATGACAACGCTTGCCCAGTGGAGAGTGGAGGCTTCACCCCCTCCGGGCAGATGCACTGGCACACAGCTGCCCTGCGGGGCTGCGCAAGAACGCATTTCCCCACAGGTGCTGTGCAAGGTCAGTGAGGACGAGGAACAATTCACCCTAGTGGTTCCCTATTGGCCCACCCGGGCTTGGTTCTCGGACCTCGTACTCCTTGTGACAGCCCCTCCCTGGCAAATTCCCCTGAGGAAAGACCTTCTTTATCAGGGATGGGGCACGCTCTGGCGTAGACACAATCAGCCAAGCCAGAGCCCCTTCTACCAGGCATCTTTACGCCCTGAAGTGGTGCCTGTTCACAAATTGGTGTTCTTCCCGGGCTGAAGACCCTCAGAGGTGTGCAGTTAGGTCAGTGCTCTTATTTCTGCAGGAGAGGCTGGAGGGGAGACTGTCCCCTTCCACTCTAAAGGTGTATGTTGCTGCCATTGCGGCCCACCACAACGCAGTAGACGAGAAGTCTTTGGGTAAGCACAACTTAATCATCATGTTCCTAAGAGGTGCCCGGAGGTTGAATCCCTCCCAGCCAAGCCTGTTCCCCTCATGGGACCTCTCAGTGGTCCTCTCGGGCCTTCAGAGACCTCCTTTCGAGCCACTAGAATCAGCTGGACTCAGGGCCCTCTCTCTAAAGTCGGCCCTGCTGATCACACTTGCTTCCATAAAGAGGGTCGGGGACCTGCAAGCATTCTCTGTTAGTGACATTTGTCTGGAGTTCGGTCCGGCAGACACAAATGGGATCCTAAGACCGTGACCGGGCTATGTGCCCAAGGTTCCTACCACGCCCTTTAGAGACCAGGTAGTGAACCTGCAAGTGCTGCCCCGGGAGGAGGCAGACCCAGCCCCTTCGTTGCTGTGTCCGGTATGTGCTTTGCTTACCTACTTGGACCGGATGCAGAGCTTTAGATGTTCTGAGCAGCTCTTTGTCTGATTTGGCAGACAGTGGAAAGAAAACACTGTCTCCAAACAGAGGCTTTCCCACTGGGTAGTGGATGCCATTTCATTTGGCCTATCACACCCAGGCTATGCCCCCCCTTACGGTTCCGAGCACACTCGACAAGGAGTGTGGGCACTGGCCAGGGGCACCTCCCTGGCAGACATATGTAGAGCAGCGGGTTGGGAAACACCTAATACCTTCGTGAGATTCTACAATCTCCGCGTTGAGTCAGTATCGCCCCATGTTTTCTCAGGTCCGAGCCAGTAGAACTCGGTAACACGCTGATGGTCTGGCCGGGTGGATTGCTTGCGCCTAGCGCCCTTTCCCTCGGCGGAGGTAAAACTGTGCGCTTTCTCTCCCAGGAGATCCCACACATTCGGATCCCTGGATGATTCCTCAGTAGCCCTTTGGGTCCGCAGTTCAGCAGAGGAACTCGCCGACCCAATCAACTGCGGGTACTTAGTCTACCCTGTACTGGAATAGGTGCTTCGCAGGGCAGGTCTCCTACGTGGACTCCCCCTGTGTGTATTTTCCACGGTACGGTCCCCTTACGAAGTGGACCTGCCCTCCGGTCGCTGTGTTGTAGCATCTCCCCCCTCCTAGCGTGGCTGGATCTACCACTGCGCCATCTCCACATGCCGCCTAAAAAACCCATGTGATGTATTCACCACTCTTACATCCCCTTCAGGGCAGGGGTGGTCTCCGCGGGGTCTTTTCCCCCTGAAAGAATAGGAAACTGGGTAAGACCCCCTTCCCTCGATTCATGTAAGGGCCCGTCCGTTCTTGCTCTATGCAGAGAAACATAGAGAGAAAAGAGGCCCAGCCAGGCTTGGCCCATTCCCAGGTTGGCAAGTGTCACCTTGTTCCCCTGCCTAGGGTAACCAGAAGGATCCCGATGACTTTTTTGGGGCATTGGGGAAGTGTATGTTCAGTCTGACACAGCTGGTCGCCTTTGCACATAGAATACCTGCCCACTCCTGTGTCAGCAGAATACGTACAAGGCTCAGTGCATGGCGTGATTTAAATTGGACCCCTAGTGTCGCTTCTTCGACACAATGTCGAAGTGAGCGACAGACGGGGAACATCCAGGTTACGGATGTACACGATGATGGAGGGAACGAGACGTTGTGTCCTCCCGGCCACATCGCTGTGCCGAGCCACTGTATTGGCCGGACCATTTCCTGAATGACCATTTCCTGAATGTATATCACACCCCGCTTTTATACCCGTATGTCCGGGGGTGGGGTATGCAAATACTGTCTGCCAACTTCTCATTAGCCTTTTTTCATAGATCAGAGGAATATTCGCCGCTCGAGAGAGACCCCTAGTGTCGCTTCTTTGACACAACATCTCGTTCCCTCCATCAGGGAACGGAGGTTACAAACGTAACTTAGACGTTTGAAAGCTACCTGTCAGTTGAACATAAATTGGTATATTTGAACTGCATGTTTTAATAAATATGCAAGTTATACAAAAATAATTATGTTTTTATAAATATTATTAAATAAAAAACTTAATATAGTTAACAAAATCTTTAAAAGCACATTGCATTAGTTGTACATATTACCCACAATGAGAAAATTGAGTAAGGGGGTGAACATTGTAAGTGCGTATTTGTAATCTGGCCCCTTGGTAGAAAGGAAAAAAAATGTTGGCCCTCACCACCTTCAATGTCGCCCATCCCTGCCTTGGTGAGATACCTCACTTCATGTTATCAGAGAACCGGGGTTACATGAGTAACCTAAAGATTTGCATACTAAGTTGTGATTGGTCTTTTCAATCTTAAATTTTTCATATTACCATATATAGATCGATTTGTATTGTATTGTTATTTGCCGCATTGTGTTGATTCTCAAAACACAGCCGACAGAACACTCTGAGTGTCATCATGAGAGTGGTAAACAAGCTCTGATTTCATTTACACTGAGCCAAAGCTTAACCTAATTTACCTTAACTTTTTTAACACTATTATTTTGCTACATTGCAAACACTGGTATTGTCTTCAGGAAATGCAAACCTATTAATACATTTTTCTTGTTTAAATCAAATAATTTGCCACAGTGCCGGTTCTTAGTACAACTAAGATTTAGATGTAGAGTCCTCTGAATGATAGCTTCACCAATGTGTGTGTGTGTGTGTGTGTGTGTGTGTGTCGGCTAGATGAAGAACATGAGCAACTGACTGTGATACAAACAACACAGGTGTATCATCCATTAATGTTATCCAATCTGTTATCTTTTGCAGATATGTAGGAACGCTGGGTGTGAGCCTTCCACACAAATAAGACCAGATTAGGGAGGAGAGAGTGACTAAGGTTCACTATAGGGTCAACATAAAGTCACCGTTACCTCCCACATACATCACATTTGGATGGATGTGTTTATCTAGGTATCTGTGTTTATCTGTAGTAGGGCTGAAATATTGAGGTTGTATGCATAGGTCTGTATGAAGAAATAAACACACACACACACACACACACACACACACACACACAGCAGCTGTCTCGCCACATGATTTGCCACCGTTACTGGAGGTCAGGAAGGTCAGAGGTGCTCACACACTGAAACTATCCAAAAATATCAGCCAAAGCATCTCACGGTCTCCTTATACACCAGACATGAACCTCTAAACACCAGCTGTCTTCACTATATGTCACTGTCACTTTCCATTTTGACCTGTTATTCATTTGACTAATAATATCAAGAATAATTTATGTTACATCATGTTTGAGTTTGTGCATTGTGTATTGCTTATCATTATGTTTGCACTTTGAACAGAGATGACCTTGATGTAAAAATGTGATTTTGTTGTTCAAGCTGAATAAAAACTAAGCAAACACCAAAAGATTGTAGCATTTACATTTACAGCACACATGCGTTGTACTCCAAAGCATTCAGCCTGAGGTCAAAAGTGTTCTTAGGGCAGAAAGATATAAGGACAGTTTTCGAGACAATTGTTATGTTTACAATTCCGTTTAGTGCCGTTAGTGGAACATAAAGTACAAACAGTAGCTATAACCTCACTTTAAAGGAAGTACAACACCTGTATGCTAATACTAACAGATTAACAGATTATTCTGTTAAATATCATAATTTCTTATGTTTATTACTAATATTCACTTTGCTGTTTGTGAGTGTGTAAAATATGAAGTTCTCATCAGAGCTGTGGGTTAAAGGGCATCCTTTAAAGTGGTATGTGTCTTAAAGAGCATTGGAGTCATGTTTGTCATAGTAAAATTATGTTTCTTCTTTAAAAACATTCAAAATGTTTACAAATACTGACTCTTTTATTTGTATTAAAATAATAAAGGATTTTATTGTACTTTCTTCTTGCATACCCAACAAACATTAGGCAGCTCATCAACTTTTCAAATGAATGATATTTCTGATTATTTTGTGTAAAATTTAAGCATCTGTCTATTTGATTAACCTGCAAGCATTTCGTGAACTTCTGACTGGTGTTGGTTCAGCAGACGACGGGAAGAGCACAGTATGTTTGTCAGCCTGCTGTCTGTTCTGTCAGCTATATATTCTAAATATCCAAGCAGTGTTCTGTTTATTTGTGTTTTTTCTGCTGCTGTTTCTTCAGGCTGTGGCATGTATGCTGTGTCGATGTCATCATAACTTTTTATCGAAACAAATATTATTGCACATCAGAAGTTCGTTGGAGACTGAACCTAGAGACTGTCCCATCGTGCATGATCTCTGTTACTTCTATGCCCCTCCATGGCGTGTGTTCGCCGGCTGCCTTGCTGTGTCATTTACCAGCGAAAACGTCACAGAAGTAGAGGAAACTGTGGAGTTATCCAGGTAAGGATTAGGAGAGAAGTTCATGTTTCTTTGGCACAGTCTTTCTCCTGCTCTATCACACTTCCCACTTGACAAAATGGTCTTTACCTGGTTAACGCCAGCTCTGTTTGGATTTTTTATTTTTACTGAGACATGGATTGGAGCTGGTGAGTCATCATCCATCTTTGATGAACTTTGTCCATCAAATTGTTACTTTATTAGAACCCAAGACATGTTGGAAGAGGAGGTGGAGTGGCAATGGTTTTTAGGAACCCATTCAAAATACGGGCAATATCTGTTGGGAACTTTTCTACATTCGAATCTCAATTTGTACTGATAGTATCCACAACCACTCTATTATTATGTGTCTTGGTCTACAGGCCTCCAAAGCCAGGTAAAGACTTTATAAAGGAGTTTTCTGACTTTGCATCTCATTATATGATCATCTGCTTATTCTGGGTGATTTTAATATTCACGTTTGCTGTCCTGGAAAGCCTATAGTCACTGAGTTAATTTATGCCCTGGACTCCTTTAGTTTTATTCAGCATATAGAAAAGGCTAAACATGTTCTTGGGCACACTCTTGACCTTATCATGCCTTATGGGTTTCCCCATCCTCACTCCATTCTATAGAGGGACTATTGAGAGCATCCTGAGCAGCTGCATCACTGCCTGGCTTGGGAATTGCACTGTTTCAGACCGCAAAGCCCTGCAGAGGATAGCGAGGATAGCTGAGAAGATCATCAGGGTCTCTCTTCCCTCCATCAAAGACATTTAGAAAAAACACTGCATCCACAAAGCAACCGGTATTGTGGATGACCCCATACACCCCTCACACAAACTCTTCACCCTACTGCCGTCCGGAGGTACTGAAGCATTAGGGCCCACATGGCCAGACTGTGTAACAGCTTCTTCCCCCAAGCCATCAGACTCCTCAATACTCAGAGACTGGACTGTCACACACACACACGTGTCCTGAGTTGCACTTTAATTATTGTCACTTTATAACTGGCTGCTACCTCAATAATTGCTATGTGCATAGAACACTCATCTCATAGTGTGTTATGTTTACATTTGGCATTTTTAGAAACTGTTATCTTTTTTGCACTACTGTGTACTGGTCGCCGCTGCACTGTCTCTCACTGTGCCTATTGTCCTGTTAATTTTTAGTAATTTATTGTACTGTCCCATACTTTTTGCACACGTTTGCTCGTGCACTTTCTATAGGTATTTTATTTAGTCTGTGTAGTCTCATGTGGTTCTGTGTTTGTCCTATGTTGTTTTATTTAGCACATTGGTCCTGGAGGAACGTTGTCTCGTTTCACTGTGTACTGTGCTAACTGTATATGGTTGAATGACAATAAAAACCACTTGACTTGACTTGATAATATAAACATTGAAGATCACAAGCCTATTGTATTCAATGTCATACTATCCAGCTCTATGTGTACTGTTAAAACTACAGGTTTTTATTCTCATTGTATCAATTCATTTACTGTAAATCAGTTTTCTGTCATGTATCAAAGTAATGATGTCTCATCATCAATTTAATTTGCTGCCGAGTATTTTTCAAGCCCAGATGATCTAATTTCTCTCTTTAATTCTTCTTGCACATATCTCTTGGACTTTATAGCACCTTTTAAATACATATGCTCTAAATTTAAGTCACAACCATGGTTGGATGAATCTACTCGTTCGCTTAGACAGACTTGTTGGAAAGTAGAGCGGAGATGGAAAAAAGATAATCTTATTATTTAATTTGATACTTTCATTTACTGATAATACTTCTCTGATATTATCAGTAAATATTGTCATACCCCTAAAATCCTGTTTAACAATCTAAATTAATAAATAATATTCACATCTCTTATGAAGTAGATCCATTTGTGAGAGATTTTCGAGATTAAATCTGCAACTTCACCTTATGATGTTGTTCCCTCTGACATCATTAAAGATGCTTTTGATACAGTTGGGCATAGTATCCAAGTAATTATTCATTCTTGCTTAGTTTCCGGCATTGTCCCTGCATGCTTAAAGAATGCAGTTGTCCAGCCGTTGGTCAAAAAGCCTAATCTTGAAGCAAAGTGTCCCATTTCAAAATTGCCATTTGTTTGAAAAGTTATGGAAGAAGTTATGTCACTGTTACTTCCTTTTCTGAACTCGACTCAGGTACGTGAACCATTTCAATCAGGTTTTACGACTCATCACTGTACTGAAACAGTTTGTTAAAAGTGATGAACAGTTTATTAATTGCAGATGGTGATAATGCAGTTTTGATTTTACTGGATCTTAGCGTGCTTTTGACCCCCCCAAGACAGAAGCTTACATTTATGATTGTCACGTTAATATTTGTTTTCCAATTGGTATCTTAAGATTTTTTATTTATATCTTTTAATATAATTGATGGTTAATGAAATGACTGCACATATAATATAGCTAAAATTTCACATTTCACAGCAATTGTACCATAAATACCATTTACAAAACACTCCTCCAAACCAAACTTCCCGAGAAATACATCCCCTTAGAAATGTTTGATTGATTAAAGCATGAAAATCAATAAGCAGCTCTCCACTCTGATCATGTCAAGTTTTCTCATGTATCTGGTCTTGTTTTCTGGTGTTAACACATCATTATGTCTCAGGAACAGCTTTTGTGACGATATGCTAATCAATAGTCTTTAATCCGCTTGTATTTTTCCCAAATACTTTAAAGCATGTATCCAGCATTTGGTCAAATGCATCCACAGTGCTCTTCTTTAGGCCTCTGTTTTAGACAGTTGGTGGGAAATAAAAAATCAGTTTGCCCCCCTAGGGAGTCGGTGCCCTACGCATACTTCGTAATATGCATATAGGGACTGGCGGTACTGCGTAAAGATATTTTCCAAGAACATGTCATTTGATTATTTATTTTTTAATTAGTCTACAAAATGAATCAAATCTACTCAAATACTCAAATAAGTGCCCACATCTGACCAAAGTAATATATGCCCATCGTCATTCTTTTTTTTTACAGAATTCTACCCATTAACTCTCTTTTGTACATCTATATTTGAAGTAGTATCAGTGTCATCAAAAATTATAATAACAGAGTGTAATCGTAGCATATTATGAATGTCTAAATCATGTAAGTATTTGCTCCATGAATGCAAAAGGTAAACATTACAAATTCCACATTATCTACTGCATATTTTTATTTAAATCAGCATCAAGTAGGTTAACAGCTTCATCTTTCTTCACCTTCCTCAGATCTAATGTCTACATTCACTGCCCTGTTTTCCTGTCTGGTACCGGTTCAAGGAAACATATCATTGATCATATATTTTAATCTCCATTTCATGTATGAACATTTCCATTCAAGGGATAGTTCATGTTTTTTTAAACCCATATTACCTGTACTTTATTTCTTCCATGGAAAATAAAAGGAGATTAGAGTGACAGCCTCAGTTGTCATTTAAAGGTGCTATATGCAATATGTTGACTGTACTAAATCATAAAATGACCATATTATGTTATTAGAGGATTAGGAAACATGCTAAATTGAAATACTGGCTTCTCTGATAACAATGCCACAACCAGTATATTCTAAGACTGGGAATCGATTAAAAAAGGATCGATTCCTCGATTCTGATGCGTTGGATATTTAAATCTTTTGCATATATTTAATTTTTATTAGCCTACATTTTACACAATTTTATATTAAAAGTATCTAAAAAAATAATAATTAATAATTCAAAAACAAAAATGTTTGTGTGTGTGTATATATATATATATATATATATATATATATATATATTTTTTTTTTTTTTTTTTTTTTATATTGTATAAACCAGTACAACAATGGATTTTTTCATAAAACTGAAATGTATTGTTTGCACATTTTATTCAGTGTACAAAAGGTAGTGGAGAATTTACATTCTAATATAAACCTCTTTCTAAACAAGAAGTCATGATTGGTAACAGACAATTTAAATGGTGCTTTTAAGATTATTTTTGTTTGTTCTTGGAAATATAGGCACATCTACTAAAGCTTCCCTCAAATTTATCTTATGGGATTGAAGTATCGTACTTTGGTATGTGCATAAAGACCCTGAAAAGCATAGTAAAACAAGGATAAATATTGGAGATGCCTTTGGAAATGGAGACACATTAAAGCCCACAAATCCTTTAAAACGGATGCCAAGTTGGCTATTTGCGTGTCAACATTCTAGCAACCCATATGAGCTTCCAGTCTGGGGCGGGGCAGACAACTCTCCAATATTTTGAATTTGGACTGCAGTTCACATTACAAACGCTTGTTGTCAATCTTACATTTAGCACCTTTAAAATGCAACTAAAGTTAATGATAACTTGTGCTGTTGGTCCCTAAAATTCTGTCTAACATCTGAATTACAGTAAATAACGACATTAATTTAAATTTTTTGGATGAACTCTCCCTAAAACTGGTCATAACGATATTCATATGTGTGTTTAGGACATGAGTAGACATGTATATGCAAATGCAGATCCCATCCCACTTTTAAACCATGATTCATTGAGCGTCAGTGAGACGGACGAGGTGAGAAACAAAAGGGCAGTTAGTGACAGTGACACACACACAACTGCATGAAAAAGGAGTGGAGACCGAGAGGGTAACAGCAAACTGAGTGCTGGACAGCCAAGGTGATTGATTTAACAGATCAATCACATCTAACTGTGCTGCTGGACATCAGTCAAACCTGTGGGGCTTTGACTCTATATGTGTGTGTGTTGACTGTAAAAAGAGTGTGGCGAGGCCTAAAGGGGTTTTTCAAAAAATGCAGTCCCAGAGAGTGCAGGGAATGAGGCTAACAGGCATTTAAAAATGTAATATTGTGTAACAGTATTGTCATCACTCTGTTTTCTAGTGTTTATCAGAGACCTACTTTTTTCATGTATCTATTATCATATATACATACAAGTACATACAGTCTGAGGGTCATTGTATCTTTTTAAATAACTCTCTGTAAGACTTGATTCTGATTGGACAATCTTCGCATTCTGAGGTCAAATATTTTTGTATTTTTGTCCCTGGCATTGTCTCTCATTGCACTTCTAGTCTCTTTCTTCTCAAATGATAAATCAAATTAAACTCAGTAAATATTTTAATATTTCAAATAAATATTTCATGTCCACAGAGCTGGGTTGTGATGGATTACATGTAAACTGGATTACATAATCATATTACAAAAATCAAGTAATTGGATACAATTTAAATTTTAAATACTCATAATCGGATTATAGTTTTATAGAATACACGGTTACATATTAACAAGGCCACGGCAGTAAATTGTTAATAAATTATTGATCATCCTAATCATTCTATTTTTTTAATCTTTAAAATGTTTCATTCTAAATCAGCACACCGCTGATTTACTTTTGGTAAGTCTTCGAATGTTTTCGGAAGAGAGGAGAGGGATGTGCGTATTGCACTCAGAACTGATACTCGCTAGCCTGCCAGGTGAAGATGGATCCGTCTAACTCAGCATTTAACCACTGGATCTATGGAGATCATTTCACTTTTAAGGACACATGGGGCAAGAACATCACTGTGCAAAGTAAACTCTGCCTTCCATAAGTTAATATCCTGTCAACTGCAAAAGGATTCTACATCAGATCTAGGGTTGCAGCGGTATACCAGTTTCACGTTTTACCACAGTATGAAAATTGACGGTTTTCATACCATGTACATTTGCTTATCTACAGTTTTGAGGAAAAATAATGCAACCGGAAGGAGAATCTCACCTGCACTTGCACATCTCCTTTCCTCCTCGAAAGCCTGTAAGACTCATCAACTTGCCCCACACACACACATGCAATGGAGAAAATGTCAGAGAGAAGT
This sequence comes from Moxostoma hubbsi, assembly GCA_032164185.1. Taxonomy (NCBI): domain Eukaryota; kingdom Metazoa; phylum Chordata; class Actinopteri; order Cypriniformes; family Catostomidae; genus Moxostoma; species Moxostoma hubbsi. Next base: position 19,004,040 of record JAVLUX010000011.1, on the reverse strand, counting down.
GAGGTGAGGGGGTCTGACATAAGTGAGTGTGAGTTAAAGCAGTGTTTCTCAACTGTTTCTCAACTCTCACACAGCTGAAAAGAGCAACACTGTGCTATACACAATTAGTTTTTTTCCTTATGCATCATCACCTTTACAAAATTGTTTCACGGTTTTACATGAGTAAAAGTAACAAGTTATATTTTGACAAATTGTTATCCATCCATCCACAACCGCTTATCCTGTGTACAGGGGGGTCTGGAGCCTATCCCAGCTAACATTGGGCGAAAGGCAGGGTACACCCTGGACAGGTCACCAGTCCATCGCAGGGCCACACATAGACAAACATACACTCACACTCACACTCACATCCACACCTAGGGCAATTTTTGGAGACATCGATTAACCTAGCCTGCATGTCTTTGGATGGTGGGAGGAAGCCGGAGCACCCAGAGAGAACCCACGCAGACACGGGGAGAACATGCAAACTCCACACAGAAAGGCCTGGGCAACCGGGGTTTGAACCCACGACCTTCTTGCTGTGAGGCGACAGTGCTAACCACTGCACCACCGTGCCGCCTTACAAATTGTTATAGTTCATATAAAATAATCTTAAGGTAGAATCTATTAGACCTCATTTTATATCAACAGTGGCAGTTGTAGTTAAAGTTTCAAGATGTGTTTCAACTAGTATTCATTTGTTTTTATTATTAATATTATTTAAGACTAGCTACACTGTGAGGAGCCTTTCCTCTTGTGTAATATGCATGTTCTGTTTGAAATTAGGAAACAAACAGGATTATAATTGGCTCATATATGTAAATATGCTGTTTAATTTTTAAAAGGGGGGAGAGAAAACTTCCTGTCGCTTTTGTTGTTGACGTCAACAACAAAAATATTGTCACCTAATGCGTGTCCTTGTACTTGAAAACCATGAACAAAACATAAAAGGAAATGCAATCCAGGATACACTAACTGTTAATAATCATAGGACATTACTTTAAAAGCTCACACAGCTGATGTTATTTTTCATTTAGTAGTTCATTTAACATGCTATGCTAACATGTAAACTACATGCTATTTTTTTCATGTTTAAAATTTGATTTATTGTTATAATTCTTTTATAATTCTTTTTTAATTTATTCTATTTATTTTATTTATTTTCAAAATTGGAGACTTTTTTTTACACATACTTCCATTAAAAAACAAAAATTACGCTTAAATTATAATAAAGCGTTTGTTCAACCAAAAAAAAAAAAACTGATTGTAACTGATAATAATAATTGTGTAATTCCATATACCGCGATATTTTCTGAGACGGTTATTGTACCGTGAAAATGTCATACCGCTGCAACCATAATCAGATCTAAAGCAATTGGAAACTTAACATCACAAATCTAACCAACAACATTTTTATTTTAATTATCACTCTGTGTGTAATATAACCATGTTGCAATGTCTTTGAAAGGGTTTTGTCCATCAAACACATCAAAATGCACAAAAACACGTAATTTCATATTCAATTGGATTAGTGCCATAAAGTTTTTTTTTTTTTTTTTTTTTAAATGCTTATGAATTATGCTTCAAAAATTTATATGAATGCACTTTTGGTGTAGTGGCAACTTTGAGATGTTTTTGTGATGCAGACTGACAAATATACCTGGTCTGATCTTTAACTACATGTGGATGGCATTTGTAAAATTTCGAAATTGCATGACCACATTTGTACCCCAGGAATAGTATTTATTAAACTCAAATATATTTAATTCTGTCATTGATGGAGGGCCTAGACCACTATCAGCATAACAGTGGAAACTTGAAAATATGAAAATGTCCTTCATATTTTTACATTTGCAATCATTTATAAGAATTTATGGACATAAGCTGATCTGTGCTTATGTCCACAAATGATTGAGCCATGCAAGAATTCGGTTGAAAGTAACCCAAAATGTAATCTACAAGATTACGTTACTGATTGCATTTATTTGTCATGTAATTTGTAATCAGTACCTGATGTTACATTGCCATTAATATATTGTGTTCTGACTATCTTATCAGAAGTAAGCAATGCATGTATGCACACATTTTTTTTATTTAAAAAAAAAAAAAAAATCAAATGACATGTTTTTGGAAAATATCTTTACGCAATACCGCCAGTCCCTATATGTATGCACACGTGTAGACGTACAGATACAGTGAGGTGACGTAAGCTTTAGGGCATGTTGGTTCTTTCCTTGCAGGACACTCTCTCACGGTTTCTTTCTATATCTCCTTCTCTCTCTCTGTGTGTGTTTCTTTCATGATTATTCACTTTGTCATTCCAGCTTTCAGGCTTAAGTCTCAGTAGCAGGAAATGGCCATTGTTTCAGGATCAGGTATTGAGAGAGAATGGGACAGAGAGTGAGTCTGGAGCCATGATGGATATGGCTCTTTTCCTGCTGGGAATTTCTCAGGCTCTTTTTCCTGTGTTACTGATCACTGTCACACTCTCTCCCATTTTTCTAAAGGATCTTCTTGGGGAGAAGAAATGGTTAAGAAGAAGCACTCCAAAAATAAACATGAGTTTTGAATAAACATACATTATCTTACTAGATGCAATGAATTTGTAGCATTTAAATGAAATTTAAGATAAGCACAACCACGCTATGTATCAGACCTCATGCACTATATATTCTTCTCTGATGAAGTCACACTACTTTTAATGTAAAAGTAAAATATTAATAATATCATTACTTATTTGTAATACCTAATTGTTACTATTAGAATATGGGCAGTTGATTGATTGATAGATTTTTTTTTCTGGCATACAAATTTCTTTTGCAATGAAGAGAAGAGAAGAGAAGGGAAAAGAAGATAAAATAAAATAAAAGAAGAGTGAATGTGGCTGTGGAGCAGTCCATTTTGCCTGTGTCTGATCAACTTTCAGGTCAATCCAATACTTCAGAAATGACCTTTCACCTCTTTGCTTGGCCTGTCATGGTCTGCTATCCATACACTTGTCAATTATAAAAAGGGGTCTGTTAGAGCTCAGTGCTCTATGACAGAGAGATCATTGAATATCTTCTTTCTGAATGACAGAGGCTTTGGATCTAATGGATTGGATACACATCTAAACACTCAACACAGATATGTAGATTTTATTTTGGAAATGTGAGTGGTACATGCTCATGCAAAACATTTAGTTTAAATTAATAAGTAATACAAAACATATTAAATTAACTCTACCCCAAACCCCAAGCCTAAATCTAAATCAATGGAGTAAAAATATAATCTTAACCTCAAAATCACACTGATCATGATTATGTCAACACAATTTATTCCTGGTTTCAACATGAACCCATAACTCTGAGGCTGCTGACGAAACACACTCCACAGGAAAAGATAAACACTTATGAATTGATACAGAAATATCTAATAGGAGATGGCGCTTTTAAGTAACTCTGCCATCGGGTTGATGGGTAAATGCTGGGTGTTGTGGGTGGTTGTTATGTCCTTACTATGTGGCAGGGCATTGCCAGGGTTTGCTTGAGAATGGCCATCGTGAAAAGTGCCCAGTGCCCTTTTTGGTCTCAGATATTCTGATCCCTAGATATTGCATGGCTCACATCCTTTTTTCAATGTAAGTCTATGGGATTTGATTGCACATTTTATTGTCAACGCCGTAAAATTGTAAATCGCATCACACAGAAATGCAATGGTACACCTTTCCCCAACAACCCACATAATGTGAAGTATCCATAGGCAGAATGTGAACAAACTGCAGGGTAAGGCAATGTCTTGTTTTGAGATAGATTGGGACGCTTATTCATTTAAATGTGAATGGATGCAAAATGAAAAAGGAAACTTACAAACTTTAACTTGTTTGCAATGCAACCACAATCTAATAAACATGCTTGAATTCAAGATTTACAATAATTTATTTAATATTAGTTTTAAAAATGTATAATTATTTCAGAAATTAAGACAATCCTTGCTCTTACATGCAGCGATAAGCCGCAGCCACTCAGGCGATGTTAATAAAAACGGCCGCAGTCATTGATCTAGAGTCAGCTCTCCCCTACTCCCCGCCAATCCTTCCTCATCCTAACACACACTCCACCTATGGATGAATCTTTCATGTTCAAACCACAAATAATGCAGGACGAGTAAGACATAAAACTCAATACATAATAGTTATAGATTGTTCAAATCCCTAACATTAAGTATGAGCAAAATGGTAATATCACCTAAGAAAGGATGGGAAGAGTTTACACACAACTGAAGCATGTTGAACAAAAAGCTTCTTGAATTTCCATGATGCCACACACACAGTAAGGTGACACTTGCAGAACCAACCCCAGGAGATTTTATGAAGTCAGTGACCAGGATCAGTCCACTGACCAACAACACTAGAGCTATAGCTGGTCTGTGACCCTCCCCCACTCAACACACACACACACACACACACACACACATTCACGCACGCACACAGACACACACACACTCCTGCTGCATAAGGGGTTAAATAAACTTTTCCTGAGAGCCTCTCTCTCTCTCTCTCTCTCTTAGGTCTTTCTTTCCTTTCCTCCCCTCAATGGCCCTTTGTGTGGGGGCCATGGGACATCAACATGACAATGTGCCCCAGCAGTGGGATCCTGTGTTTGTTAAGTGCCCTCACCCTCAAGAGACAGAGGCCACAGCGAACTGAGAGGAGAGGTTAGCCGAAGAGGAGAGGGCATCTTTGATCAAACTAGTAAAAAGTGGGAAGAAAGAGTCCAGCGACTTTTCATTAACTAGAGTAGCATGAATGCCATTCATGCCGGCAGAGCTGCAAAATGCAGAGGTATTATAATGTTCAACTAATCATTTAAAGATGAGGTTAATATGTTTGAGAACTGTAAAATGGGTAGATTGAGAGCAGGTTGAGGTGGCATTTGTCTTTTGTTTGACGAAACTCCACTGGAAGGAAATTAAGTTGTTTTTAATGTAGCAGCTGGGAAATAAGTCATTTAGTTGAATGCCCATAAATCACCTCAAACATAATGTATACTGTATAATGCTATTGATATTTGGACTTCCAATGGCAAACAACAAAAATCAGAGTGTGTTTATGTTCAGGAATTAAATCTGAGAACATGCTAATGTATCTATTCACACCTTATTCAGGTTACAGTGTATAAAAAACAACCTAACATCCATAACATCTTCAGTTTAATCTCAAATTCAGCCCTAGATGACAACATTCTCCCACTATTCCTGGATTATTCATCTAAGCAACTTTGTGTATTATTCTCCATTGTTCTGTCACACAATGACCACTAATACCAAACCATCTCAGCAATGTGTAAATGTAAATTTAGCTTACCTCTAAACAAATTGCTGTGCAGATCTTTCATAAAACCATGCTTACGTAAATTGCTGCATTCCATTTAACCTATTTTGAATGAATTCTTCTCAACTCAAAACAGCACAATGAATGATGAACAGACCGAGTGAATCATTAAAAGAAACAAGAAGAGTACCTTGAATTCTTCAAGAAATGTTAGTAACAGGTAAGTGGACAAGTTTTTCCACCATTACAATTATTATTGCCCAATCTGACTGATGATGATCAAAACCAGGTATGTTACTCCTTTCTACCAAAATAGTGATGGAAATAGTTGCCCAATCTAGCTCAAGACGGACCACTTGTATTTAAATGTGTGGGAGAAATTGGAAAAACTAAAATGGCAGTCCCACCTAAAGATAAAAAAAGGCAACCATCTTTTAAGTACAACTTTGTAAGTCAGTCAACTCAAGAACGTGCATGCACATTAGCAGGGAGAGCCTGAAAATTATGGTTCTGCACTGGGCTGGCCCATTAACCCTTATGTGGTGTTCGGGTCAAATTGACCCACTACTTTTTGATACAAGGATACAACTTTTCAACCTGAAACTCCATGGCCTTGGCTTATTTACTGTGTAGAAATGTAAAATGTAAAAGAAAAAAAAAATTGAGTACACATGCTTCAATGTCCCCACACATTCATGTCCTCCATATGATATTTGGGTCAATTTGACCCGCACACACACACACACACACACTGACACATAGAGAGAGATAGAGAGAGAGAAAGAGAGAGAGAGCGCATACACACACACACACACAGATAGAGAGAGAGACATACACACACATGCACCTGCTACATTGTTACAATCCATGCACCGAGAAGCTGTCTGCTCCAACTTTCATGATCTCTTTACCCTCTGTAGTGTGTGAACCTACAGAAACACACAGACAGACACACAGAAACATGCAAATGCACACACACATGCACACACACACACACTCACTGAGTGGTGCTTGCTGTGGCAAAATGTCTCACAATGTCCCACCAACTCTCCCAAGATGAAAAAAGCCACCCACATGACAGTAGGTTGTTCTGGTCCAGAGATATTGTTGTTGTTCCATGGTTGCTAGGTTAACCACATCTGGTTGCTAGGCAGTCACCAGGGTGATACTTATCAAGGCTTCTTGCTATACTGAGTGAAATAAGTTAACCCAGAAGTCTCTACGATTTTCTGGTGCAAAGATATGTGTTTTGCTATTTTGATGCTAGGATAAGCCAGTGTGGTTGCTAGGAAGTTGCCAGGGTGATACTAAGAAGGCAGCTATCTGTCTTGAGTCATACAAGCAACAATGAAGTCTCTACGACATTCTGATCCTGAGATACACATCTAAGCAATTTGGAATGGAAGTCAATGGGGTTTGGTTGCTCTAAATGGTTGCTAGGGCGTGGCTAAGTAGTTTCAATTATGATTCTTGAAGACGGATTGCACACCCAAGTTAAACAAGCCAACTCTCATGTCTCCATGACATTCTGATCCGAAGATATCCCTCTCAGCCTTTTTGAATGGATATCAATGAGGCTGGTTGCTAGGGTGCTCTAAATGGTTGCTAGGGAGTGGTTAACCATTAAACATTGTTTCTTATTGGCTGCTTACTAACCTGACTCAAAGGTGCTAATCCACAAGTCTCTAAGACATTCTGTTCTGAAGATATCCAAGTCCTTATTATAGTGAATTTTTTACATAAATTATGACTATAACAAAAAACGAATTACACTTCCATTGTTAAATGTGATCTAGCAGAGATTAATTGCAAACATTAATAACATATGTTATCTATATTGTTTGGAACTGTGATAAAGACATTATATGTTAAGGAGTTTCTTATGTACATTTTTATTTCTGTATTGCTTTTAAACCCCCAATAATGTCCAGGGTCATTTTGACCCAAACAGAACCAAAGGGCCAAAAATTGAACACAACACAAAGGTTAAACCTGCTGGTCTCAAACATGGAACCACTTACGCCAGAGGCCTGTGGGTGGGATAATGTTGTCACTTAGTCTGGCTGACGCAAAACTAGATTGCTCGCATTATTATTAACGGAGCAGTCTACATGGGAAGCACCCTCAGTGGATGGATGCCTGTCGATAATGGACGATGTCACATTTCACAGCTATTCCAATCACTTTATTATCCCCATCCATCTGAAATATAATGATTTTAGTTACAAAACCAGATGTGTGAACTTATCGCTATGAATAAAAGGAAAACAAACAAAAACAGCAATAACAAAAGAAAACAAAACATCTACATAAATTCTATCCAAGGACATAAGCAGTGCAAGTCTCTAGAATGCACTTTAGTACAAAAATGACAGAAACACAGGATTGTTCCACTTGTGTGAGTTTATTACAGCAAGATTCTAGCTACAACAGTTTGCTGTATAATAAATGTGCAGAAAATATGATCCAAAATTCTAACCCCCATTTTTTTTTTATTCTCAGCTTGATAAAATAAGAGAGAAACATGTCCTCTGTCTCCTAATCTTTTCCCACCACAAAAAAATGAATGTCCACTATGACTTGACTTATGTGAGTTTTAAAATAGCCCTGGCTGAATATTCTTAGACACTAGATTTTCAGAATAAGCAACTGCCTGTCACAATGTTCCCTTGGCGTATCAATGGGATTGTAACCTAATCTTACACTGAATGCTCTGTCAGCAAATGGACCTGATAAAAAAATATATAAATTTGTCTTCAGACAGAGCTAGGATTAGCTTATCTCTCAAGGAAACCAACAAAATGTACTTAAAAAAAAAGGACCAGCAGAATGGAACCAGAAAAAAGTTGACAAAATATTTGGACAGGATATTCATTATTCCTAGAGAAAAGCATAGCAGACTGCTTTTATTTTAAACATTTTATTTAGGTATATGTGGTACACCTAACAAGGTGGTTTCATTTAAGCCATTAGGTTACCTCAAGTGAAGTTACATGTGCATTGAGAAGCAGATTATAGACCATTTCAAGGCCTATTCGTCGGTTTATGGAAGTGATGTGTTTGTGCCTTGCACATTTCCTACTAGTTACCAAACTCATTTAAAACAACAGCGGGAAGAGCTTAATTCATAGTAACTTTAACATGATTAACGTTACTATCATTAACACGATTGTCATAATATGTCATTATTTAAATATGGGCCATGTTGTTCAGTGGCTGGATGCTCCCTGGATGCCTGGAACTAACGGCAATTAAAGAGTTTAGGTTACAAAAATAGCAACAACAAATGGATCCGTGAACCACTGCAATGAAGCAAGATGGCTGGATATGTGCAGTACTAACAACTGTAGCACATATCTTATCTCTAGTAGGTGATGAAAATGTATGCCAACTTATTGTATTTTTGACAGGTAGAGCTCTAAAAATGACTATAGATCGCTCCCATTATAATGAATGAAGCTGTTCAAGTACTGTAATTTACTATTACATTTAGTCATTTACACTTATCCAAAATGACCTACAAATTAAGGAACAAAAAATGTAATCCTTCTTGTAGACACTTTCATTGAACGGCTTCATTAATCATAAAACTATAATATTGCCAATCTTTCCGCTGAGGAAATAATTGTGAGCATCTAAACTATGATACACTTTCATCACTTCTCTTTCGTAAATGTTCAGTATCAAAAAAACATCTGGATAAGTCACTTCAGGTAAAACTTATGTTATTATATGATATGATAACTCAGAGCCTTCTTTAAAGGATCTGGTAATGATACTGGAAGTACTCCTAGGCCAGTAGCATTCTAATTCCTTTGTTATCGTTTAAATCCTTGAAATTGTCTTCATGCACAAAGAATTCATGAAAATATAAGTGAAAGGTAAAAAGACAGGAAATAAAAGAAAATTGTTTAAAAAATATATTAAGAAATATAGCCTATTTTATATATGAAAAAATAGAAATATGCACACATGTGCAAATATGTTATCACCCATTAGTAACTACCCTGTTAACAGTTTGTTTGTATGCCTTTCAAAATTAATATTCGACATCTTGAAAGAATAATTTTAGAAGACGGTGGCTATGGTTTCAGGGACGGCATACAGCCATACGTACATACATCTGCAGATTATAGAATTTATAAAACCATGATCTAATGTAGCATACAGTGTACAGTATTTTTTATTTTTTTCCGGGAACAATCTCATAACTTGTCAGCCCGGAAATTGCCGAAAAAAGCCGAACGCGTAGGATTGTGGGATAAGGAAGACTGGAGGCAGTCGCCATATTGTTTGATTTCGCAGATTCATTGGAGCAGAAAGCCACAAGCAAAACTGTGATTAAACGAGTTTATATGAAACGATAACACAGCTAACCGTCAGATAAAACTGCATGAGGTAGTTAATGACAGTGCTGCACTGGTAAGACCCTATCGCCTTGTGTCAGTCGGTTTAAATCTGTGCTGAAAATGGGCCGCTCGCGGAGTCGCAGCACGTCTCGGTCCAAACACTCCAAACACAGTCGCAAACGGAGCCGCTCAAGATCCAGATCTAGCAAGAAAAGAAGCAAATCGAAGGAGCTGAAGAGGAGCAGACGGTCGCGCTCCAGATCCGGTAGCAGGAGGGACAGATGCGGCTCACCACCCAACCGGACCGACATGTTCGGCCGGACACTGAGCAAGAGAAACCTCGATGAGAAACAGAAGAGAGAAGAGGAGGAAAGGAGAGCAGAGATGGAGAGACAGAGCAAGATGTGAGATCGATTTATCTACCTATCTGTCTGTCTGTCTGTCTGTCATCACTTACGAATTGTCAGATATATTGCATAGAATATGTTATGTTGTTTAATGTTGAAAATAAATTAAAAGGATTTAGCTACTGGTCAAAAACAGACATGTTTCATGTTACATGTTACATGTCTGTATTCTATTAACTTTCTGCACTCTTGTATGAATTCACGTAGACAGATCATGGACAGATGTCACCGATCAGGCCATCTCATCACTAAAATCTGCTGCCCATGTTAACTGATATGTCTTTGTATCTGTCACATATTGTTAACATCGCCCTTTTATGTTTGGAGGCCACTGGCATAATGATAAGAAGAGGTTTGTGAAAGAGAAGGAAGGGGGATTGCAGTGAAAGAACAGGAAGAGAAGTGCTGCAGCCTCAGGCCTGATTAGATCACCTTGAGTACATAATAACAGCATTTAGGGCGTTTTAAACTCAGAGGAAACATGGCAAAGACGAAGAGGATCAATTTTCATGACACCGAAATAAAATCAAGAGATGGTTGCTGTTGGTGGATTTGTGTTTTGGATTCAGGGCATTGTTATGGTCACTTGACTCAGAATTGTGTGTTTGTGTTCCATCTAAGGCCAGGTGTGATGGCATATGCTAATGGTTTAGTCAGGGTATATAAAGTGTCAGATATAACTGTAACACTTGCTTTTGTAATTGTGACAACAAAAAAAAATAAAAATAAAAAAAATATTCTTGAAATGAATTTCCTTTTCTTAAAATAAAAAAACAAGCAAAAATCTGGGCTATCGTGAGACACAATGGAAGTGAATGGGGCCAAATCCATAAACATAACAGAAGTATAGCCAAAACAAGATGTACAGATTACTTTTATGCTGCCTTTGTGCTTTTTAAAAGTTAACATTTCTGGCCACTATTCACTTGCATTGAATGGACCAACAGATTTGAGATATTCTTCTAAAAATCTTTGTTCGTGTTCAGCAGAAGAATCAAAGTCATGCACATCTGGGATGGTATGAGTGTGACTTAATGAGGAGAGAATTTGTTTTGGGTGAACTGTTAATTTAAAAGAAAGTCAAAATTATTTTTCGTGGTAATCAACATTTATGCCACAAATGCTGAACTTAATGAACTCGAGTATTCCTATTACCGGGCATATTTGACATCTTGCCTTCAAATATTCGATTACATAGCTTGAAAATGACAAAATCAGCTGTAAGCTCCATTATAACCACATGTTAACGTACTAGAGTGTTACTCTAAGGTTACTAGCCTTTCATCAGCCTTCTTAAATCTACATCTTTTTTTTTAAGTTAAGGGTCTGAGGATAAAACTGCCATGTTTGATCCTTTCTCGTTTTGTCCTCCCCCACAGCCGTCAGCAGGAGATCGAGGAGCGTCTGATTGAGGAGGAGACGGCACGGCGTGTGGAGGAGCTGGTGGCTCGGCGCGTGGAGGAGGAGCTTGAGAAACGGCGAGATGAGATTGAGCGAGAGGTCCTGCGCCGGGTGGAGGAGGCCAAGCGCATCATGGAGGCACAGCTTTTGCAGGAGCTAGAGAGGCAGAGGCAGGCTGAACTGAACACGCAGAGAGCCAGAGAGGTAACGCTCGGTCGTTCGGAACACAGCGGAGCTCAGCCGCAAACCGCACACCTGCGGCCTTGGCACAACCTGACACTTGTTCCACCCCAAGAGAGAGCAGGAGATGCAGGGTAGCTGTTAGGGAGGAAGACCGAAATAAATGTGCTTGATTGATTGGTTGGGTGGAGAAAGTATTTAGTTGGTGGGATACAAATTAGTTAAAACTTTGATAGCAAATTGTGATTGTTTTATTACGTGATGCTTAGAGCGCTACAATTGAGCTGTTGGGAATAAGTAAGGACACTCAGTTCAGCGGGTCATGGGCCAGTGGTGTCTGTAAGAGCTTTATTCTGTAGACAGGTCAAGCTCTGCACTTTTTCTGCAATGTTTTATCAATGTGACTTCATGGAATCAGGGTCAATGGGAAATTTCCCAGCAGAAACGCACCTTTAATGCTCTCTCTCAGGGGTCTTAATTGAGCGTTTTGCCATGGCTGTGAGGGACCAAAATTGTATCCCATCTCTCAACCCCCCCTCTTTTTTCACCCCTACCCTGCTTTCTTCATGTTTTTTTATTGTTTTACTTCCATCAGTGTAAAACTGTTTGTTTTCAATAAACAGCTTTTCTTAAAAAGGCCACTCTGCATTCAGACTAGGCCTGTTTTTGTTCCAAAGCTTTCATTGTGAACGACCACCATAATTGTCTGATATGCTTAATGTTTTGGATTGTACAAACATATTTGTGTAGGTCATTTGTAACTACCAGAACACGCACTTTAACTAGTTCATTTGTGGAAGCTACAGCTTGTAATTCCACCCTTATCTGTCGCCATATTAAAGGAGGGTTAGCATGCACTAATTGTATAGACTCCATGAGTTATGAACAAGAGACTAATTCCATTCCACAAGCACACACAAAATCCAGTGGCTCAGCACTAATAAGGTTAGAAATGTGCCCTCCTTCGTCACATTTTAGATTTGTGCCAAATATGCCTATTATGTTCAATATGCCTATTCCAATATGCCTCATTACTGAAGCGTTAAATTAAGCTGTATTGTTTGTACTTTTAGTATTTGCTCATAGGATGAATTTGTCTTAATTTGCTACATAAAAAATTAAATGCTCCACCCCATTTCCTTTATTGCTCATCTAGTTCTGTCTTTTGTTTTATATTTATGAATTGCTTTTTTTAATACAGATTTCTAACACTTTCCTTTGACTCTTAACTTTTTGACGTCTTTAAAAGTGCAGTGTTGTAAATGTGCTTTGTCCTCACAGTTTGCTTTTCCTTAGGAGTGCTGGCGTACGGGTACACACAGATACACACTACCCTTACTTTGCCATTGAGCTCAGACCCCAACACATCACTGTTTTTGTTTTCCAACAAACACAATTATCTAATGAATGAGCCTTTGTGTTTTTGCAGTCTTTTTGCAACTTTTAACATTAATAGCCTGACGTCCCCACATGGTAATGTTTTATGATTTAACATAATTCATTTTCCTGGACTGTGCTATACTGCATGTTGCTGTGTAAGAGCACTAGCTTGTGCTAGATGCTCAAGTGATTTTAAAGAGGAGGTGCTGCGCTGTCCAGGATGGGACACACGGGACCAGGCAGTAAATACTCACCCCTTTAATCAGCAGTTGTGTAGGTACTGTACACAGTCAAAGGAGAAAGGCGTAGGTATACAAGCATTGGTGAGCTTCTACTATTCAATCTCTCCTTTAAGTTAATCTTTTTTTTTCTCTCTCATTTTCTTTTGAAACTTCTTGCCTATGGATGCTGATAAATATATAAAAAAGAGAGAGAACGAGCTGATTGATTAGTTTTCTTTTTTCATCTGCAAACGAATGAGATTCTTCGTTAGTGGTTGATGTGTTGTCTTTTGTTCTGTATGTATGTAAGTGAATGCAAAAATTGAATGTCTGGATATAGCGTGGCAGGGTTTAAAGGTGTGACTGAATACATCTGTGGGTGGGTTTTTTTGGTAATTATTGTGTACGTATAAGTTAGCGTCAGACTTTTACATTTGATGCTGCAGATCGAAAATGTAGAGTGTGTAAAAGCGAGTGAGAAAGATTGTGTGAATGTTGCTAGCTGGTACCTGTTTGTGTGAGTGTAGTGTGTTAAACTGGATGTTTGGGGACTTGTTTTGGATTATTTGATTGCCCACCCTAACATATAACCGTGTCCCTTTAGGAGGAAGAAAAATCCAAACGAGAGGAACTGGAGCGAATTTTGCAAGAAAACAACCGAAAAATTGCTGATGCGCAGGCAAAGCTGGTATGTGTGTTATATATATATTTATTTATACATCAAATATATATATATATATATATATATATATATTATACAGTGAGGAAAATAAGTATTTGAACACCCTGCTATTTTGCAAGTTCTCCCACTTAGAAATCATGGAGGGGTCTGAAATTGTCATCGTAGGTGCATGTCCACTGTGAGAGACATAATCTAAAAAAAAAAAATCCTATTTATTTTAACTATTTATTTGTATGATACAGCTGCAAATAAGTATTTGAACACCTGAGAAAATCAATGTTAATATTTGGTACAGTAGCCTTTGTTTGCAATTACAGAGGTCAAACGTTTCCTGTAGTTTTTCACCAGGTTTGCACACACTGCAGGAGGGATTTTGGCCCACTCCTCCACACAGATCTTCTCTAGATCAGTCAGGTTTCTGGGCTGTCGCTGAGAAACATGGAGTTTGAGCTCCCTCCAAAGATTCTCTATTGGGTTTAGGTCTGGAGACTGGCTAGGCCATGCCAGAACCTTGATATGCTTCTTACAGAGCCACTCCTTGGTTATCCTGGCTGTGTGCTTCGGGTCATTGTCATGTTGGAAGACCCAGCCTCGACCCATCTTCAATGCTCTAACTGAGGGAAGGAGGTTGTTCCCCAAAATCTCGCAATACATGGCCCCAGTCATCCTCTCCTTAATACAGTGCAGTCGCCCTGTCCCATGTGCAGAAAAACACCCCCAAAGCATGATGCTACCACCCCCATGCTTCACAGTAGGGATGGTGTTCTTGGGATGGTACTCATCATTCTTCTTCCTCCAAACACGGTTAGTGGAATTATGACCAAAAAGTTCTATTTTGGCCTCATCTGACCACATGACTTTCTCCCATGACTCCTCTGGATCATCCAAATGGTCATTGGCAAACTTAAGACGGGCCTTGACATGTGCTGGTTTAAGCAGGGGAACCTTCCGTGCCATGCATGATTTCAAACCATGACGTCTTAGTGTATTACCAACAGTAACCTTGGAAACGGTGGTCCCAGCTCTTTTCAGGTCATTGACCAGCTCCTCCCGTGTAGTTCTGGGCTGATTTCTCACCTTTCTTAGGATCATTGAGACCCCACGAGGTGAGATCTTGCATGGAGCCCCAGTCCGAGGGAGATTGACAGTCATGTTTAGCTTCTTCCATTTTCTAATGATTGCTCCAACAGTGGACCTTTTTTCACCAAGCTGCTTGGCAATTTCCCCGTAGCCCTTTCCAGCCTTGTGGAGGTGTACAATTTTGTCTCTAGTGTCTTTGGACAGCTCTTTGGTCTTGGCCATGTTAGTAGTTGGATTCTTACTGATTGTATGGGGTGGAAAGGTGTCTTTATGCAGCTAACGACCTCAAACAGGTGCATCTAATTTAGGATAATAAATGGAGTGGAGGTGGACATTTTAAAGGCAGACTAACAGGTCTTTTGAGGGTCAGAATTCTAGCTGATAGACAGGTGTTCAAATACTTATTTGCAGCTGTATCATACAAATAAATAGTTAAAAAATCATACATTGTGATTTCTGGATTTTTTTTTTAGATTATGTCTCTCACAGTGGACATGCACCTACGATGACAATTTCAGACCCCTCCATGATTTCCAAGTGGGAGAACTTGCAAAATAGCAGGGTGTTCAAATACTTATTTTCCTCACTGTATACATAACAAAACAAATAACCAACTTAATTAAAAATAATTTTAGCTTTTAAAACATGCTCTCTTAGAGGAGGTGGTGGTGGTGGTATGTTAGTGTATCCACACTAATATTTTGGTTATATTTGACAGTGTTTCATTGGAATACCTGAAAACATCAGGGAATTTTTAAATTATACTTTCTAGGCCTATCACTTCCAAATTCAAAAGCAATCTCTTTAAAATCATTCAACAATAATCACAACAGACTAGAAAAGTTATAGAAATGAATTGGACAAGGTGAGAAACCTGACATGAGCTCTTCTATGCAGTTAGCTTTTATTTATACAAGCTAGTGAGTGAACATTTACTATCAAGTGCACTGGAAATCGAAAGCCCCTTAGGAACAGTTCTTTATTTGAATATGTACGCACAAATTTACTTCCTCGTTCTTGACATTACTTCTGTGAGGATACTTTAGATTTTGTTATTTCACATTTTTAGGACCCCCTTCCCATTAGAATGATGTGGCAGTTCTATTATCTTGGTCATTGTAAAAGCTGGAGTGTTTTTTTTTTTTTTCTTGCTAAAGAGTCAGCGGAAAAGAGAGTGCCAATTCTGAAATGTTTGGTGTGAATTTTCTATTTGGTAATAAACTAATAAGGGCAGTCAAACATTATTTTCCTGACTAATACCAAGTTACCACAGTTTATTGTAGGACAATACTTGAAGTAACTGTTACTTTGGAGAGAAACTAAGGTTCTCATGGTACATGTTTGTCATTGTTAGAGGAAGCTCTAAGCATAACATTATGAGATATTTTACTTCAGTTCAAACCAGATGTAATTGATCGTCAATTTCAACGTAGACTTTATTCTTTACAGCTTTACTTTGATTGTGAGCATGTTTGTATTCACGTTCTAATGTTTAATTTCAGTTGAAATCGGTGAAAAAAATGTTTTGCAGCATATTGCAGTTTTGTTAGCGTGGGTCCCAGGTAAACGCAGTGTGTGATTTGGCCCTGGGGTGAGAAAAGTTGAGCACCCTTGCTCTAGAGCAAGTTTTAATTAAATAGTTTAATTCAATTAAATTATTTAATTAAATAAGTTTTACATAATGCATTGACTTATCATATTCCCACAAAAACACAAACCATAAATAATGAAATAAGTTACTATATTACAAAATACAGGGATATTTATTACGTTTTGCATTTAAGATATTTGTTAAAAAATGTGGTGTTATTACATTGTGTTTTTACAGCATGTCTTTGTTTCAGGCTGAGGATCAGCTACGTATAGTGGAAGAACAAAGGAAGATCCACGAGGAACGACTGAAATTAGAGCAGGAGAGGCAGAAACAACAGAAAGAGGAGCAGAAGATCATATTGGGGAAGGGCAAGTCCCGACCTCGCCTCTCCTTCACTCTCAAAGCTGCAGAGTGATTTTCTCTTCCTCTCCTCTTGTTGGATGCGTGCTTCATGTTGAAGTGAATCGGTTGGAGTCTCAAGAAGAGGTCTGCCCTGTGTGCTTTTGTCCATAAAAACTGCTCATTATATCCAGATAGAAAGACCCCTTGAACCCTCACACTTCAAAACTGGACTTACTGGCACCACAACAGATTTACAGATCAGCTGCCATCTCTTACTTTCTACCAATGAATTATATAGATATTTGACACTGTTATGCTGGGTGCACCTCCATCAGAAACACAGGGCATTTTTTTTTCTTCTTTTCAATGAGCAAATAAGAAAAAGTGTAAATAATTCTGAATACGAGCGTGTGGTCAATTGGTCATTTTATTCCAAGATTTGGGGGTAAACAGACTTTAAAATAAACTTGTAATATACTTTAAACACTTTTTTCCTATTCATAACATCAAGCTGTTGTATTATTCTGGGAACTACAGAGATGATGTTTAAAACAATGTAAATGACCAGGCTTTGTTTAAAAAATGTTGTGCTTGCACATTTTTGTTTGTGAATGTGTATGCTCCTAGTGAAGGCATTTTAATTTTATTTTTTTTAATTGCGGTCTGATCCAACACATCTCAACATTGAAGAGCTCCTAAACTGCTGCTTTACACATTGTTCCTACAATCACCAATGATATGAGCTGCATTTATTGCATTGTAATGTTTATTACATTTGTCCTTTTTGATACAGCTCACTCATAATGCTCAAAACATAGAAAGGAATGTGACCAGCACTTGTTTAGCATTTTGTATACAAACAGTTTCAGTGGAGTGGAAAAAGATCTGGAGGTAAAAATGTTTAAGTCTTGAAATGTCTTGTGCTCTGTTGGTACCTTAAGGAAATCGGGGAATCACAGGTAAGACTAGTTAGGGTGTGTATGCAAGCGAGCTTGTGTGGATGTATGAGAGTATGCCAGAGGGTGTTATTGTCTTGTGGTAAATTACCCCTTTTATTGTGAACTGGGACATTTAGTGTGTTTACCAATAAATCAAATGAATGCTACATTACCCGAGTCTCTTGAAGTTTCTTGAGCTCTGCAATCTGCAAAAGACGTTTACAGCCCCACGCTTCTCTCTGTTAATTAATTAAACGCAATTGTAATTATTGAAGTAAACACTTGCTTAATTTGCCTATAAAACATGGCAGAAGTATTGTAGGATATGTAGTTTTAAAATAATACTAAAATCTTCAATTACGTTAAATTTTATTATTTTGGACACTAAGAAGAAACTGCATTCGTGTCTAAAACAGTCCAGTTGTGTCACCTTTTGCAGATTATTTGTTTTGAACTGGAAATTATGTTATATAATATTTAGTGGAACACAAAAGGAGTTATTAAAATATAGTTTCCATACAAGGAAATTGCATGCTGATCAATGGCCATCAAGTTCATATCTGATTTTGCATAGTGTTATTTGAAATACACAAAATCAAATATTTGACTGAACTTGATACAATTATAGACAGTGGTTCCATGTGTTTAAAAATAGTTTTCTTAAACTAAATCTACCATCTAATCTCAATTTAAATAGTTGAGTAAACCCAACTAAATTAGACATGTTAAATGAACTCATATGTATCTCTTTCAGTGATTAAGCTAGGACAGTGAATACCAGCATGCTAAAGTTATGCTAATGGTAAAGCACTATGATTAGAATAGCTATTGCTCAATGAGTAAAGAAATATCAAGTAACATTGTTAACATTTACTTCTCCTCAATCTAAGATCAAGCTCCACTCTTATGATGTAACCCCCAAAACTCCAACACAACACAAACTCTTCTAGAGCTCAACACAACAAAATATTAAACACTGCAAGATGAATGTAAAGGGGGAGACTTGCAAAGAAATGTAAATGAAAGCAGTGAATATACTCCATTGATTTAAATTACTGGTTACATCATGTATTATTATTTTTTTTATTTTATTTGGAGTAATAAGAAAAAGTGAGGATTTAGTAAAACTGACAATGGGGAAAGTTTATTAAGTTATGTATTTTTAGTGCACATTAAGTCTAGACTTGAATCCTTATTGAGAGTAATGCCATATTTGATTTTTTTAAAGGAATAAAAAAGAGGCTGTGGTCCTAGATCACATTTAATTTTTGCAACACGTATTTTTGGAGTTTTCGGAAAAGATGCCGTTTTCCAATGTTTCGTCAGCTGAATAATTAACGAAAGTTAAAAACGAAGCAAAAAAAAAAAAAGTACATAATGGCCTAAGATGAGATCTCGGTGAGTGAATTCCCCGATTGTGAACTTCCTCACGTGTTCCTATGAGTTGAAGACGTCACAATCAGTAATGGGCTGCCTCTACAGTTCTGAAATTTGCGTTTGTTTATCACTACTAGACCGAGATTGGTTACCTTTTGAGATGTCTCGGGTTCCCATGTGACTTGCAAGACACTAATGGAAATGTTGGCAAACACTTCTGTCACAGACGTGTGATTTTTTGACAAGCCCGCATGATGCAGTCTAGCGTGTATTAGTTAGTCACTGTCAGCTTTAACAATGCTGCGCTGAAAACCCCCTGATCAAACTCTGTTCGTATGTGAGGACGTGCATTATCATGACGAGGAACGTTTTTCCCGCAACTACGACCCCTGCGCGCGCTGTCCAAAATTCTTTTATTGACAAAAATACAAAGTGTCAAGTGCGCGACAGAATTTGTGAAAGAATTATGATGACGCAGCGTATCTGTTCAGAAAATATGTTTAACATTTAACCAAGAATACTTACTTTACTGATACCTATACGTGTAAACAGAGGCCATCAGGTCTTTCCTCTTTAGTTTAATGTGTTTGATCACGGTATGCTCCGAGGGAGTAACGGACCATGAGCTTATTCGTGCGCAAATGAATAAACGTCGATCTGACCTTTGATTTCAAGAGTTGGGAGTTGCACTGAGTTTATCTTAAAGGTGTGAAGGGTTATTTATTTTTAATTGAAGGAGTGTGACTGGGGCTTTGGGAACATTTGGGATGGGGCAAATAAATTGATATTGAAAATACTTTTTCATTTAAAGGTCTCCTGACAGAGATTAGGCCTACACTTAAATTAAAAAAGGAAAAGAAAAAAGCATGATCTTTAGGAAACTGGGTGATATTTTAAGGTTTCCTTTTTCTCGTTTTCCCTCAGTTTGTCTTTTTGTAATTTATAGAATTTATTATTTAATTAAAATGTATATGGATTGAAATAAATAGTAATTTGCTGCTAATAGTATGGGTACTTGTCATTTGTAAATTAGGCTATTATGTTTTTAATTTATTATTAATCTCAAATGGTATTAATCAAGTTACTGTTGTTCGAATAGAAATGATAAAATCCTACTTGAAGAAATAGTATTAACTAAAACGTTTGTTAAGTGACCAAAAATACTTTGGTGTCTCAAGTTGTAAATAACAACTCATTTGCATTGGTTATTTTTAAACCAGCTCAGGAACTCGTCGTTTCCTTACTTTCCCGTTGGGAAGACTTTTTCAGGTTCGTCCTATTGTTTTCTTTTTGTCTGGTAGTGTGGGAGCATTTTGAGAATTAGACAACCCTTTCACAAATCAAATAATGTAATACCTGAGTTGTGTTTAACCTATACGATGGTCTATCCGCATATGGGACTTGAGGAACAATTTTAAGGACGCACATTAAATTTTGCACTTACACTTTGTGCACAAATGTAAATCAATAAGATAATGTAATACGTGTATTTGATACCCAGACAAATAGACGTCATATGATAACTGGCCTATATCTTTGATTAAGTTAATAAACACCCTCGTTAATGCATGGGCCAAGAGCAATGCCTGTATTAGTCTCTTAATTGTCACTTGGATGTGGAATCTGTTCGTTTGATGATCCCTTAAACCAACAGAATAATACACACTGATAGCAATAAATATGCGCTAATTCAATTAAAGAAAGTGTGAATGCTTTTCACACGATCTCTTCTTCACACATACTTTCTAATTTAGTTTTAGAGCTGCTGACGTGCCGACAATCTTACTTTGCTGACGGCAAAGTAAGTATGCCTACACATACGAGGAATTTGTCTTGGTGAGAAGCTTCCAGTGCACAAACAATACAGCAACAATACATAGATAATAATAATAATACAAATATATTATTATTATTATTATTCATAATAATAATAAATAGAATAAAAATAAAGAATGGATAGAAAATAAAGTAGAAATACACAATAAGACCATTGTGTATTATGTCTTATTGTGTATTTCTACTTATATATATATATATATATATATATATATATATATATATATATATATATATATATATATATATATATATATATATATATATATATATATATGTGTGTGTGTGTGTGTGTGCGTACAATATAGAAATACAAATCTGTTATAGTGCAAGGGAATGTAATGGTAGAAGAGGTAGGGTGTGTTGAATAAATATAAACAGACTAAGCTGTGTATTGCACATAAGTATAGCTCAATGGGGCAATAGCCTACATTTAATGAAGTGATGCTCTTGAAAACCTGAAAAGTCGAAAATATATATTTTTAATAATAGCCTACCATAATATGTAATAATGTATTTACAACATGCGTAATGGTAGTAGAATTTACTTAAATGTTTATTATTTTTATAGTTTATATTAATATGCCATACAGTTTTAGATTTTATTTTATAAATGCTGTGTCAACACGCTTACAATTCTCATTTCCCTTTTAACTTATTTTCATCTGAGTTTAAACTGGTGAGTTTTTCAACAATGTTTCATTATCAAGTCTTGTGGTCTGCTGCTTATTGTGCATTTGACGAATAAATCATTTAAGTATACATGTATGAAGTATGAACATACACACAAAATAAGGTCTTACAATGCTAAATTCTTGTAATTAACATAATTCATAAACAAATAAATGAATACTCAGAAAGCACTTACTTTAATGCATACAGAGGATTCTGGTTGGCCGCTAGTGGGCACTGTTGTCTGTTAAATGAATGCTTCACGCTTTCAGGAATCGGCATCGACCTCAACCGAAATAAATGCCTTTGTTTTAAGACGATTGGCCACGCGAGACCTTTGTCAATGCTGTGGAATTTATACAACATATCAATGTAAAACAAAAGAAAGAAAGAATAGTTTTCACACATAATGGTAATTATTTGGATGCATGTAGCATCTTTTTGTAAGCATCTAATTTTTATTACCTATACCTTATCAGTATGACTTGCTGCTTTAGTTAATACATTAGTTACGATTTTGTTGAAATACAGACATTTCATTAATCCTTTAGCATTTTAATCTGGGTTGGCGACCTGAAGTCCGACTAGTCGCAGGGCGACCGCTTGATTGACAGGCCGTCGCTCCGTCGCTACCTGTCCAATGAGACGCTAGGTGGGAGGAGTCAGCAAAAGACTCGCTCTGACAAATATGCTGTGTTGCAGCCGTTCGCTGCTTACTTGCATTACAGACTCGAGCAGAGAACCGAGCAGTCCCGCGATTCACGCACACAGCATTTCAATCCGGACCTGCAGGGGTTCGAGCCGCAGCTGTTCTCTGCTACTGTGCGGGTTCCACGGCGACCCATGAGAACTTTAATTTGACTTCATCTTTTTATTTCATTTAATTTTTATTTTCAATCATTCTTCATTCTTATTTTTTTCCTTCATCCAGTTATTTAATTCTTGCTCATCTTTTCCAAACTGCCTCATTCCTGTTGGGAACTCTGGTAATTTCCCCTCACTGCCTGAACGGAATACCTCGAGACGAGCATTTGTTTCACAAATTTGGAATTGGTACCTGCTTGGCTTATTATCCATACCGGGGGGGATTAACTTCCATGTCTCAACGGACATCCAACACTACGGCGGCGACGAGAGTCGCCTTCATCTGAGGGGAATGTACGTGCTCCTCACGGCCGGTTGATCGGAGAGTGCTCCACTCTGTCATATATATTACCGAATGAGAAACTGCCTGCTTTCCACGTTGCTGCTCTCTCTCTGGACTATTAGAGGAGTAGCTCTTCTCATCTGGATGGAACATTGTTTTCCTTTCTCTCCTGGAACGGGGATAATTTAGTTTGGATTGTCACAATCAGCTCTCCTCTCTATTTTTTTATTTTTTTTTTTGTGTGTGTCTTTTTCCTTTTTTATATTAGAAATTCCCTCCAAACGGAATTTGACCGTAAAGGTCATAACGGACCATGGGCGACTCTATGTGGAGGTATTACTTTGGAGTTTTAGTTATCGCGTGCAAGGTGAACCTGTCACGCGCGCTCATCCTCGACTCCATATACTGGAACACGACGAATACCAAGTAAGTGCGCGAGCCTGCAAAGCTCCGTCAGTCACATTTAACCGTAATTCAGTGTCTCCTCCTCTCCCTCAGAGCAACATTCAACGCCTGAAAGTAGCTGATGCAGACCAAAGTCATTTTCAGTAAAGCAGGATAAATGGGTTTGTGCCGTGTTAACCCGTCCGTCCTGAACAACAGAAAAATGAACAGCAGGTGATGTGGCGCGTCGAGCACTATTCGCAAATGACGCGTTATTTCCATTCACAAGGGGTTTGGACATTAATAAAATATTAGTCGCATTTCCCAGTAATTAATTATGCCGTGTGCTATCTTGTAATTTAGGGGGGCATTCTTAGAAGTTAATTGTTTTGAATGGCACCACAGGACCTCATAACTCCGCGCACAGTGGTTTACACAATTATTTTCTTCGACATAAATATTTGAAACATTCAATTAAACACAATTAGAAAAATGGCAATTCATGTTTATGTAGACACATGTTCGTGGCACAAATGTGGTTAAGCAACATTCAATATCTAGTTTAGGCATAATGGCTTAGGCCCCAAGTCCAATAGCTCAGGAAATGTTTGGGTCATTTTCACCGTTATGATCCTCTGATTGAAACTGAACCTCAAAACAGTTTTTTAACAATTGTCCCCAAAATAAAATTCCTTTGGTAGATGAGTCGTGATTTACTCGTTTTTAACAGGCCTCCTTTGTTATTGTTTTTGATAGTTTTTTTTTTTTTTAGATATGGTTATGAAGAAGCCAGTTATAAAAAAGACTATAAGTAACAGGCCTTTTTCTTAAAAAAAAAAAAAAGGGAAAGAAAACCTTTCTGATGCATCTCTTGAACATTGAAAAAAATAAAAAATCTGAAAAGATCCAATAGTAGTCGCATTCAATTGGAGACGCGTAGGGTTATGTTTTATTTGATAATTTATTAATTTTTTCAGAAGCGAAGTCAGTCGTGAAAATTTGAAGATGAGCACACACATCTAGCCCATGGGCACTGAATAATGCATTAAAACATTGAAACATCCACTATTGCTGAAATTCGAAAGGGTCTCATGCCCAGAACACTCTCGAGCGCTTCGATGAGATTTCTTCTTGAGAAACTCCAGCTCGTTAAATAATTCAACTTTTGCTCTCGATTCAACATAGAATCCATTTTTATTTATTTATTTATATATTTTATTATTTTATTTATTGAGGGAAAAAGACCCCCTCTCTGTTACCCCTGCATCATGTATGCGGAAAGTGTGGGCAGAATATACCGCATTAAAGGCCCAATTGTCCCGTGATAATCATAGTCTTGATTACTCAAGTAATAGAGCCGCTGTCTTTGGCCCTCTCGCGGTGTCGCTGGCGTCCGTTAATTAATAAGTGTGTAAATGATCATAAAGGCGCTCTCTCCACAGGATGCGCTGGGATTGAATCATTGTTGAGAGGATCCTCGGCCTACATTACAGCGCTTTACACTTTAGAAATCCGTCTGGATACGATCTATTCATTTTCTCAGATGTGAAAATGCGCAAAGCGAAATAACTTGGAAAAATATAGTAATAGCCCAGATTGCTCTGGATTGCTGGCCTAAATTATTTTTAGGTAGCTGGTGGATGAAATAAAATACCAGTATGCTTGAATTAAATTGAACTTTGAATTGAAAGGACAAAAACGAAGAGGACGTCGTGTTTCATTGAGAAACTCAATGTTTTTTGTTAAATGTGCTCATGACCCTTGGCCTACACCACCTAACATACTTTTAAATTATTCCTATATCAGGCCTTTTTATATAGGCTATTTTTTTAATACTTACAATCGCAGTTATTTACACATTTAATAATATTTGAATATGCACATTTAACAGATTGGATTGGTGATTCATAATATATCACCAACTACTTTTACAATTTTCTTTGTTTCTTAATAATCCAAGGCACATCATTGAGCAGTTCAGTTGTCCAATAGTTTATAAGTAAGCATTGTCGGTCACACTTTACATTAGTTCATGTAATTATATATGCAAGTACTGAGTAGTACTGAATAACTTTATGTACTTAAAAGTAATTGTTCATAGAGTAGTTTGTTCATTGTAAATTGTTTACCTTAATAATTAAATTAATATATATGTATCTCGCACACTGGAATGTCAAATCTTGCCTCTTTATCCATATCTATTGTGACATCTTTATCGATAGAGACCCAAAGCGACCATGAAGTGACCTCAAACTGCTTGTCTCTCTATTGTGTCACTGTAAATATGTGACTCATTTCTGCTGCAGGCCTCATTCTCCCTGGGCAAGCTGGCGCTTCATGGAATTAGCCACTGTGCACATTCCTGATGTTAAGTTAAGGTGATGGGTTCAAATTTATGGCTCTTTCTATCACAGGACCATAGAGTGATGGCACTGATAGCATTGTTTGGGCTGACAGTTGTATTTTTGCCTAATTTAAAGCAGTTTACCACCATTATCTCAACAAGCTAAACAGGCAAAACTTTGAGATAAGAGGTGGCAGGAATCTTGTTATATTGAAATATGTTTTAATAAATTTTCGCAGTGAGAGAATCAGGTTGTGTGTGTGAAAACCACATTTTATCTTTTCCTCCCGTTGTAAAAAAATTACATCAATTTGTTGCACACTGTTGTTTACCCCTCAACTACTTCACTTCTGATGTATCAGGCACATACAAACTCCTTTCCTCTCTCTCCTTTTCCCTCGCTTTCTTGTTCCTTCTGGTAATCCATTTTGTCGAAGGTGGAGAAACAAAAGCAGTCTGCTCTACACATTTTAACTGAAAGGAGGCCCCCACTCTCTTCATTAAGAGATTACTTCTCTTAGCAGGGCTCTGATGGGGGCACATCCATGGCTTCATACACATGCAGATACAGCATGAATGAATGAGAGGCGAGTTGGCCGTGAATAATAACTACCCCTCCCCCCTCTGCGTTTAGAAATGTAGGAACTTGTATATGTGCTTATAATAGTCTGCCAGTGAAAGGCTATCATGATGAAATTTTGCACATCTCTCTTTTATTCATCATGTTAGCGGATGGAATGTTTCTCAGCTGTGTGAGAGGAAATGGACTGAGAGAAAACTATGACGTCTAGCTGTACAGATGGAGTGTGCTGAACAGAAGTTGATTATTAAAATAGCATTTGTGTTGCTCTGAAAGGTGAGGGGAGAGCAAAAGAGGAGGGATCTGTGCTACATAGTTCAGGATTATGGAATGAATGAAGGATGGAAAGAAGAAAGAAAGGATAGAGTGACAACAATGGAACATACAAAGGGATAAGACGCCTGTCTGGTCGCTTTGCCCTCACACCCGACACAGGTCCCTGTTGCAGAGCATGATGGAGTGATTAAACCATGCGATGTCTGTTGCCTTCTTTTGTCTCTTGCATTATATCCATGTCTTTTTGTGCCCAATGGACCTCCATATTGGTCAAATGACTGAAAGTCAAATGGCTTATGTTCCCTCCTCCCCAATGTGTCCATCTCCTGTGTTGTTTCAGAACATTGGGTTAGAGCGCTGTGGTTCTTTTGGGGTAGGATTAGGATACTGCTGTCACTGTGTCACAACGCGGCCCACACAACTAGAAGCTGAGATTAAAAAAAAAAGAGAGAGAGAGGAAAGGGAGCAGCCAGAGGAAAGCTGATGGACAAAGAATTGTAAATGAAAGACACCGTTTCCTGGGAGAGGGAGCATGACAGAGAAAGGGATGTGGGTAAAAAATATCTAACTTTTATAAGGAACATATGTGTTTTGTCATAACCTAGTTTGTGACCCTCTACTTTGACCCCCAAGAAGTCCCACAAAAAAGAGACAGACGTAAAAGAAAAATGGGAGGGGCAGTAGAAAAAAAAACAGATGTCTTATCCTTTACTCTTCAATGCCTTTCAGTCGTCCATCCAGCCCACCTGTTTCTCAGCTTTAGTTTTAGCATGTGTATCATGTGTAAGTGGACAGAAAGAGTCCTGAAAATCTTACGCTCATAAGCCAATGTGAGTTAAATTTTTCTAGGTCTTTTATGTCTGTGGCCAACAAGTTTAGTGAATGAACATCATTTTGAAGTGCTTCTACGTTTTCAGTAGTGCTGCCAAAAACAGATATTTCAAACTGAGAGTGAGTGAATGAGTCATTGCGAAGACAATGACAAAAGACAAAACAGCTGCCCTGTGTGCAGGAGATGATGAAGACCGCAAATATAATTATGGACAAATTTTGGCAATGTCAGATGTGGTGCACATGTTCTCGCACACACACACATACACGCATGCACGCACGCATACACACACACACACACACACACACTTAGTGGCTAAATTGCCATTCGTTACATTGAAATATGTTTTATTCCATTACCTTTCTTTCGTTCTTTCTTTCTTTCTTTCTTTGGGTAAACCCATAGGTACAATATTTGCGAGCATTTAGGGATATACCTTCTTTTTTAACAGTTCAGAGCTATATATTGGTAGAAGTGCATTTAAAATCAGTTCTGTACTCCCTATGGACTTGGGCATTATGTACATGTTACGACCAACTTCCATAAAACTAAATCACTGTGTGAACCACACCACTGTTTTATCTTGGAAAATGGAAATGCAAATGGAATGGTCATGTCTTCGTAGATGTGGTGCACATGTTCTGACCGTTCTCTCTCGTGTGTCTCGCACACACACACACACACACACACACACACACACACACACACACACACACACACACACACACACACACACATATATACTTAATGGCTTCTCTGTGTGCAGCTGCAGTCTTGTTAACAGAATGAGCGGTCTGTGTTAAACGTGTGCAAACCCTCATTCTGTCATTCTTTTCTTTTTCACATTCACATGTCTCAGAATATTTATGACCATTGGGAGAAGTGTGTCTTTTACATAAGGATTAAAGCCATTTACAAACATGAGTGTGACCTCTGGCTTTATTTCTTCAACCACCCCCCACTTTTACACCCACACCCCACAGAAACATACCAAAGACTGTTTCTCAGTGATTCCTATAAAATACTGACACATAAAGCACGGCTTGAATTGCAGAATGAGTGTGTGCGTGTGTGTATGTATTGGCTGTGGGTTGACCTTTCATACCCTGTGGTTTAGGATAATGAATATCTGTGGGGATGTTGGTGAGCAAAGATGTGTATCGTAACTAGAAGACTGCATTTTCATTCTCCGTTTCTCTGCCCTGTGTTAGACCAGTCATGTTTGCCTCCCATGAAATTAAATTAAAATATTAAAAATAGCCAATATAAAGAGATCAAGGTGGCAGAGGGCAGATATAATGGCAATATAAGCAGGCATGGTTAGAAATAGTCAATATATCAGAATGTCACTAAATACAATTAGCATGTCTGTTTTTTTTATTTTTTATTTTATTTCTGCCGACATGCGTTATGTGCAAGAGCTGATCCTGTTGTAAATGTTAAGCATTTAGCGTCTCCTTTAACCTCCTTTTGGGAAAACTTCATTGCTAAGTCAGCCAGTAGTGTGCCTGTTTGTGGGTTTGTAGGAATGTTTAAAACCTTTAAGGTGTGAACATGTTTGACTCAGTAAATGTACAAGTCTCGCCCTCTTCTTTTGTACGAACCCAAGGCAAATATTCAAACACAACATATGCACACACAGATGAACACACAGGGAATGTTTGTCTGTTCTTGGCTTTTCAAATAAGCCAGCATAAAGATAAGACATGAATGAGATAACAATCCAGTGTTTTGAACTGAGTTTTGATGCCGAGAACGGCATGAGAGGATTTGCGTGGCTAGATCTGTCGAACAGATAGTCCTGACAGCTACCCTGCTGCACATCAAATACACACACACCAGAACAGATTTCCCAGCTACTCCTGCTTAAGTCCCTTGAGGTGAAGGACTGGAAGCATTGCCTGATGCCATGCACAGAGGCACATTGAAAGTATGTTCGGTTGCAGCGCTTTTCCTCTGTATTTCCCATGACATCAGTTTGTATTTGCAGCCCTGTTTTTTGAGCGGTTGGCGTCAGAGACACTGACATTTGCCTTCATTCTTAAGTCAGCCGTATCAGCCATGAATCAACACCTTTGCCTCGTTCAAGTCGCTTCACTTTGTATAAAAATTTTTCTCATAAAGGAACTTGAAAATGTGCTGAATACCCTTCTATGCCGAAAGCCTGCAGTTTAAGATAATGTCAGTTACTCCCACATTTTCATTAACGAGCACAACTTGTTCAGAACCTGCTTTATTCTTCATAATCACTAGTAAATATTTGATTAGCCTTTTTAAATTATTGATCACTCCTTTCAGCAACATCTAGCATATTTCTGATCCATATTGTGAGTGGTGCAGATATGATTTATTAGCTGTGGCGTGTCTCACTCTCTCTTTCTCTGTCTCTCTCTCCCAAAGGTTTCTGCCAGGACAGGGTCTGGTGCTGTACCCACAGATCGGGGATAAGATGGATATAGTATGCCCACGTGTGGATGGTGGCTCAATGGAAGGAGTGGAGTATTATAAACTCTATATGGTTCCTCGGGAACAGCTGGAGTCCTGTACAGTCACAAAGGCGGACACGCCTCTACTCAACTGCGTCAAACCAGATCAGGACGTCAAATTCACCCTCAAATTCCAGGAGTTCAGCCCAAACCTCTGGGGCTTGGAATTCTTCAGGGGAAAAGACTACTACATTATCTGTGAGTATGACAGGGGATGGCAGATTATATGCTACATATAATTATATGTAGCATATAGAAAATGAAACCTATTTTTAGGGCCATTTTACCCCAACACATATTAACGCAATGCAAAAAAGTTGTTCATTATGAAATTCTAATTTCTGCAATGTGAAAAAATAAAATGTGTAGTACAGGGGAAAAAAATATGTCATGATAAAGAGAATAATTACTGAAAACAGCCAGAATAGTAAAAGTAAACCATCCGGATGTGTTACGGTAATGAGAACTGGGGGGCAAATGTGCCTAATGTGTCCTGAAAATAATATTACTAGCTATGCAAAAAATCTTAATTGTACTAAATGTAGGCTTCCTTTTCTTTATATGAAATATAACTTAATTCGGGGTTAAATATGAACAGCACAGTGTATGCCACAGTTTGAGACCATTAGAGGATGTTGCTGCACTGTTCTGGACAAATATGTTTGCTTTGGTTTGTTATGGTCAGATGTATGTGTTTATTAACAAGGTAAATGTTGACATTGTGTCATGCCTTATGAGTGAAATACATTATTTATATTTTTGTGAGCTAGTTGCTGTGTTCATAGATGTAACTAATTTTACAGTATATTTATATCATGATTGTTCGTGTTTGTTTATGTCAGCTGGAATGGTTGTTAGTTCCAGAGTTACGGAGACAGAAAGTTTTGGTTTGTAAAGTGTGAGGTGCATTTTACCATGAACGCATACATTCACACACACTGACAGATACAACAAACAAACACAAACAAACACACACACACACACACACACACACAAAAATTGTTTACTTTTGCAGTGTATCGTTTTGCATGTGGGTTGTGTTTACGCATTTGCCAGTACAATAACTGCACACGTGGCCTCTAAACACTCACACATAGGGTGGTTTCACATATAGTAATTTTTAAGGTAACCAAACCCAGTTTGGTTAATGTGAGCCAGAAAGGGAACCACTTGCAAATGACCTCAGTGCTTTTGATGTTCATAATGTAAGTGGACTTAAAAGAGGACCCAGTTTCTTTTTTGGTCCTCTTCACATTATTGAGGCTCAGACCCCTTGTTATTCACACCACAGCTCCTTAAGGACTCAGATCCCATTGCAGCTAGGGCTGTTACGATTATGAAAATTGGCAGACAATAATGTTTTTTAATAAATGTGATTATTATGATAAGCAATTGTCATACAGATTTTCATACTACTTAAGGTGTACGTATGCTTATGACAGATAGCCCTACACCTTAAGTAGTAATTTATTGATATTTAACTTGAAATAATATAGAAAAATAGGGCTATATTATTAATTTGAAGGGTTTAAAAGATATTTAATTTTTCATAAACAATTATTCCACATGGATAAAATTACATAAAAAGTAATGTTTTATACAACACCACCAATTATATTCTATAATGCAATAGTAATAATGGATATTTCTGTCCTAAATTCTTCACTCTCTCACGTTATTTTAAGGCTCTCAGATAAAACCTGCAAGCCCATATTTTGCATGAAGGAAAACAAAATTCTTGAAATGCTATGTGCATTTGAAAATATGTTATTTATCTATCATCACGAGAATAATGGAGCAAGCAAGCATCTCCTCCTCACGTCATTTACATTGTGTGTATGAGCCTAGAACATTTGTGCAGTTTGTGGGAGTTTGGCGCGCACCTCCGTAGACGGTACGCCCATCATAGCAATTTAAAGCGGTTCATCTTAACGCACTGTTCTGCTCTGAATGCGGCCGCTTCGTTCATTTTAGGTGCTCAGATAATACAACAAGAACGGACACAAAACGGTTATGGTAATCATAGTATATCTATATTTGCTTAAAATTGCCATATGTGGACAGTAAATTGTGACTGGATATGACGTATGTAATGCAGCTATGTATGGCAAGCCACAAGGTACTTATGTCATAAAATGCAAAGCGGACTGGTACCTCTTCGCTTTCACATCGCACAAATCAATCGAACCACAAAAGGGCCCACAAACTAACCATACTCAGACCACCTCCTGAGTTGGTCTGTGTACAGTTCGGTTTTGGGTCCTTTTAGGGGTCTGAGACCACTTGGGTTGTTCACATACACGTTATACCACTCTGAGAACGCTTGGTGTGCCCAAACAAACTAGGTGTGAAAATGCTCATAATAGACTCACACAAGCTTCAGGCTCAAAGCAAGCTGTAGAAACAAAGTAGGTTTGGTTGGAGAGGAGAAAGGGATATAGCAAATGGAATAACTGAGACACAGAGACTCATAAACAGAGGCTGACACACAGCGTCAATCTCATTCCAGTTATGAGCAGTTCTCAGGTCTCTCTCTCTTGCAGTGAAAGTTCTCTTCCAGCATAAGGAGAAAATCCAATTTTGCAGTTCTGGGAAATTCATTCCTTTATTTTGTTCTCTCTCAGTTTCTCTTAAGCGACTAATTTGTGGAGAGAAAAGTGAAACAGATGAGAAAGAAAGAGGAGAAAAGAGAATTTAGTTCATTTTACTGCATTGTAGATGTTAATTTCCCTGTTGTACTGCAGGAATCATTTGTGTGTGTTTGTGTGTGTGTGTGTGTGTGTGTGTGTGTGTGTGTGTGTGTGTGTGTGTGTGTGAAGTGAAGTGCAGAGACGTATGACTGTTGTGTGTATGCACGTGTGTGTGTTAGGGTGGTTTATTTGATAAGTCATTAATTAAAAAGTTTAATCCAAATAGCTCAGTTTAATCTCTCTGTCTTTATCAATGAGATCTTCTTAGAAAGCAATCAGATGCTTTCAGTCCCTTACATGTTCAGCAAGCCAAACGAATGTGCGTGTGTGTGTGTGTGTGTGTGTGTGTGGGTGGGTGGGTTTGGGTGGTTTATAAGGAAATTGCTTTAGGTTACAAACTGGTAATTACAAGGGTATTATGCAATAAATGTGGTTTATCAGGACATTTGTAGTGTCCCCATATTTCAAATTGCTTAAACTAAACACTGAAATTTTTTTTGTGAGGGTTATGTTTAGGGATAGGGTTAGGGGACAGAATCTATAGTTTGTACAGTATAAAAATCATTATGTCTTTGGAGAGTCCTAATAAGTATAGCTGCACAACATTTGTGTGTGTGTGTGTGTGTGTGTGTGTGTGTGTGTTGGTCAAACTTTCAAATGGCTCTCCTATTGTTCATCTGCAGTGTTTGTGTGTGTGAAGATGAGTTTGATGTGATCTTGCCTGACAGATTGCCCTCGAGCCAGAAGCCAGGAGAGAGAGAGATACATGATCTAAATATGGCAAGAGAGAAAAACAGAGGGAGAGAGAGCAGAAATGTTTTGTGAACAGAAAGAACAAAAGCCAAAGGAAAGATATGATAAAAGAATGGACAATAAGAAGATTAAACTACGTCTTTGTAAATCTTAAAGGTGTATTCATGGCATTCACTCACATGAGTTGAACTCATATCGGTTGAAAAAAAAAGCTGTTTCTTTTTCCTATTTATGTGTGCTCCCCCTCATGATAGCCTCCATGTTGAAATCACATGGCCAGCCGTCCTTTGACTTAATAAACACAAACTTGATGCGGAATGTAGCTGTCTTTATATTGTAAGTGTATTATCAACATGGCTTTACTTAGGTGAAGGATTTTTTTTGCAACCAGGCCTTGTTCTTTAAGACAATCTACTGTCCTAATCATATACAGTAGGACATTAAGAAGGGTGTGTGTTTGCTGTTATTGGCAGAAACTCTCGGCAGGTGTTTGAGTTACAGGTTCAGGCCAGGCCCTGAAGCAGAAAGAGAGAGAGAACGAGTTCCTGAATTAATTCATCAGCGTGACATTGCAAAGCACAATAACAGCATGTCAATAGGAACCGTCCACCAGTGATGAGCATTTAATGCACTTTACTCAGTTGGTGATTTATTACAGTAAACCTTATATTGTATTAAAATGCTTTCCCATTGTTTTCTTTTTCCATTTATTGACGTTTTCCCTTCCACTTTCCCCCTTCATTTTCTTAATTTCTTTATTTACTTCACTATATTTCTTTTTGGTATGTGTATCTATTCTGTCCATTTCCTGTACTACTCTGAGAGAGACAGGAAAAGGGAGATACAGAAGTTGTTTGGCTTTGGTCAAAGGCAGTGAGGGCTTTTCGAGGTGCTGTGCCATATCTTATTAGAGAAGATATGCAATGTTTGTGTGTGTATTGTTGTGTGTCAGCTCTCATTATTGGCCTGAGCACTGCTCACCACTCAGTGACCCTGATGCCATGTTGATTAGGTCAAACAACAGCTCTCATTTAGATTCAAACTACTGGTAAAAAATAAAGCTTTACAAATCCAACGCAATAGTAACAATATATATATTAAATATACAAGATTTTACATACCCATAATCTAATACATCTAGAAAATAATACTAATAATACTAATAATATTCATATCAAAATAAAGGTAAACATAAAAACTTATGATGCTTCACTCTACTCAGTCATTCTACTCAAATATTTCTTATGCTTGTTGCATGATGCTATTTTCCGATTGGCAGTCCTATACCACTGTACTGTAAATGTTAACCTAAAAATGTGCTTCATGTGGTAACATCTAAATTAACTGGTTTTATTCAAGTCAAAAATATTATTTAAGATCACTTAATCAGCCTGAATACATTAGGCTACACTAACCAAACTAATTTTAAAGGTTAGTTTAGGTAGAATTAGCTCATTAAGGTAACAATTATATTTATTAAAGAGGTTACAACATACTGTATATTTATAACAATTATAACACAGGTTATCAATATTTACAGTGTAGCTGTGTTTTTCTTGTGGAAGGACTTCACAAACCTCTCAACCAGGTTTGAAGTTTTAACAAGTAGGTATGAGAATTTCAGTGTGTTTGTGTTTTTGTTTTTTTTTACCTTTTTTTTTTAAGATGGAAATCTTTGTGATGGGTTGTGAAAGTAAATCTATTTGTGGTTTATCTGTCAGTATTGTCTGTAACACAAGTTCACACTTTATACTCTTTATCAGCCCTTCTGTCAATTCCAAGTCAAATTACATCTAAACGTCTGGTCTAATAGACAAGTTTTCATGAGGGCTTCATACATATGATTGTTTGTGTGTGAACGAGTGTGTGTGTGTGTGTGTGTATGTGTGTTTGTGGTTTATTTTGGTCACATGAAAGCTTTGAAGAAGTGGTTAAAAAGTAGTCTCTATCTTATGCTTTAAATTAAAAAGCATTCATAAACACGTGTCATGTGACCATGACTACGCTGTTGACCTGGAATGTTCAGCTCATCATGTGATTGTTGTTTGTGTGTGATGTGTTTGGTTGTAATTTTTGTATGTAGATGTGTGTGTGTAGGCTCATTTACCAGATTTTTTAAATGA
Organism: Moxostoma hubbsi; assembly: GCA_032164185.1. Taxonomy (NCBI): domain Eukaryota; kingdom Metazoa; phylum Chordata; class Actinopteri; order Cypriniformes; family Catostomidae; genus Moxostoma; species Moxostoma hubbsi. Next base: position 18,968,676 of record JAVLUX010000011.1, on the reverse strand, counting down.
ACACACTAAATGGAACGCAAGCTTTTAAGGAGTTTTCGATGTAATGAGCTTGTCTTCTTCTCAACACTAAAAAGCCACAGGTCAGAGAAAGATTGAGAGATCGAGACGTGTGATGCTGTCCTTTAAACAGAAAAAGACGAATAGTAAAAGAGGAGCAGATAGATGACAGGTCGAGTAAAGGAAAGATGCTGCCACATTCACGAACCCACATGCCGCTGTCATCCAAACTCACTCACACACTTTCCGCTGAAAGTGAAAGAGTCAGAATTGGAAAAAAGTGAGGGGGGATAGGCGCCTGCTAGACAACAACGCACCCCCCCCCCCCCTTTCTCTCTGTGTCTCTCTTTCTCTCGCTCTGAATGCAGGCCACATTGTTTTGGATGCTGACCAGACATTAAGCCCTTGGCAGCTCGTTAGCTCTGTGTTACTGACCCAATAGACCGCAAGCCTGCCAGGCGTGGACACATACACACTCGCACACTCACATGGCATTATTGCATTGTTCGGTTTAAAAGGCCACGTGGGACACATGGGACCAGTGGCCAGAAAACTGCTGATAGATTGTTCAGCTACACAGATGATGGCATCAAATATGTCTTAGTTCAGTTCATGGAGTCTATACAGTTTGTGCTGATGATTGTTTTTTGTTTGTTATCTACATCATTTAAGCCTATCAGGGAGCCTACTAATATTATTTTCAACAGAGCCTCAAAAACAGTGCCCACCCAGCCACCTTTGTTCAGGAAGTGCTTTTATCCATTCATTTTTTCCATAGGGATTTATAAATATGTTCTAAGCCATGAACCAAACCAACCAGGTCCGAGGCATATCACGTTACAAAATTGAATTTTAAGCAGAAAAGTTATTTGAAAAGACTGTGTCTTTCTTGATGGAATGAAGTACAGTTCTATTAAGCATTGCAGATGACATAACTGAATTAGCCCTGAAAAGGTTTTTGTATCCTGGGCGATACAAAAATTTAAGAGGCTGGGGAGAGGAGCAATGAGTCGGTCAATTTTTGGTGCAAAATATTGATAGGGGGTCCTTGCAAATACTGAGGACATGCAACTTTGTAAATAAAGTCTGGCATCAACTAACAATCTTCATCTAAAAGTAAAAAGGCTGCATTTTTTGAGAAGGCAGCTGACCTCGATTGAAATTTAAATTGAACTTATTGAAAATTTTTCTACAAACTATATAATAGAAAATAAAAACATGGATTAACAACATTGAGCTTACAGTCTGTCTTTCACGGTGTATAAGTTATCATTAAAAATCAATTTGTCCATGAGTAAATTAATATGATTTTTACCTCTGTAACCATTGTGACTATTGTGCTCTTTTGAATTCCATTCCATTTCTGTATTTTTAGTATACAAATAAATTTGATTGTAAGACAAATGCATTATCTTACGTAATGCATGTAGAAAATCTTCTTGTTAGAAACCGTTTCTTTTTGAGTCCAGTCCAACTTCTGCTAAATAAACCAACAAGAAAGACAGTTTTTTTAATTATTAAATTTTCTTGCTCACTAGTTCTTGATAAACATCTGCTGTGGCTAAAGCTTTATGCACTCTTAAACTAATAAGTTATGCGTTATGCGATCTTAATAGCACTCTCTCTTTGCCTTATTTGCTAAATAATTAAAACCCTCCTACTGGTGCTGGAGGCCTTCCCTTCGACTGCGAACAAAATAATCTTTTTATTATTCCTTTAATCCTTCTTATTTCACAGTGAAATGTTTAAGTGCATCGCCACATGTACAGCGGGGCTTCTGACCATCTTTCAATGCCAAAACAAATGCAAATTTCTAAAACACACACACACACACACACACACACACACACACACACACACACACACACACAAAAACAGCTCCATGTAGGACTTGAGTTTATCAGCTACTACAAGTTTGGTAACATGTTTTATGAAGGTGCTGCATGGAGACTTAGCTTTTTATAAAGATTCGTGAAGATTCATTTGATTTGTTAATTATGCAGTGATATCATCTAGATTGATCAAAGATGGTACATGATATGTACAATTTCAATTATGTAGTTGCATACATAAAAGCAGCACTTGCATTTGTAGATAATATGATGCTAAAGTTGTGTTTGTTGTCATTATCTTCCAGCTACATCTAATGGAACGATGGAGGGGCTGGAGAATCAGGAAGGAGGGGTGTGTAAAACCAAGTCGATGAAAATCGTCATGAAGGTTGGACAAAGTGAGTACATTTTTTGCTAGTGTTTGTATGTACTGTATGTAATAGCTGTTTAAATGAGTACATGTATTTGGGTGTAGAACAATAGGATAATGGTTCAAGAGCCCATCGAACCTGCAGCAGGCTCTGCACTGTAATTAATGAAGATTATTCATAAATCACATTATAAAGGGTTCAGGATGGACAAGGAGGAGGAGATAAACGGCAGAACAGTCAACATAACTTAAATGACATAAATTAACTTAAAACAACATACAGTGCATCCAGAAAGTATTCACACCGCTTCACTTTTTCAACATTTTGTTATGTTACAGCCTGTGAATACTTATGTACATGTGATTTTTTTTTTCGTTTTTTTATTTTTAATAAATTTGCAAAGATTTCAAACAAACTTCTTTCACGTTGTCATTATGGGGTATTGTTTGTAGAATTTTGAGTAAAATAATGAATTCAATCCATTTTGGAATAAGGCTGTAACATAACAAAATGTGGAAAAAGTGAAGCGCTGTGAATACTTTTCGGATGCACTGTAAAACATACAGATGCATGCACACACACTCTCTCTCTCTCGATCTGGCGTCTCCAGCTCCCCTTTATCTCTCTCTCCCGCTGATTACGAGACTCAACACTGGCCTTGCACCTTCATGGCCCAGCCACGCCCTCTTCCTCGACACACACTTCACCAGTGACATCAATAGTAATTATCATACATTCCAACAAGAGTGGTAAATTTCTCACTCTCTCACAAACACACACATGTTGAAGGTCAGTGGATTAATCATGGCTGCCTGTGTTTTAATTAAGAACGCACACATACGGGTGCTATCAGTCCTAAATGCACATACACACTTTTATTTCCTAGAGCAACATTAAAGTAATAGCTTTCCATGAGGAAATACACACACACACTCAAAGTGATGGATGTGTTTCTTATCTGTGTTTTGCAGACCCCTCTGATCCCATTTTCCCCAAAGACTACCCCACCAGATACCCCCCCAAACATCACGAAATAGGGGGAAAGGACACCAAATCGAATGAAGTACTTGACAAGCATGGTATGTCACATACTTTATCACTATACACACCTGTGATTCATAAAGAACTACATGTGTGATGTGAGAGGCGTGTTAGGGGAGCATCACTGATTCATCATTCTCTATACTTCTCTCTCTCTTTCTCTGAGCGTTTTTATCCCTTATTTTTGCTTAGTAAATGACACTCATTCTGTCACAATGACTTGCAGACATAAACAAATACACACACATATCTCTGATGCATTCTCATAAAATCCTTTTGACAAGCAATCATTAATGTGCCAGAGCTAGACGGACATGCTGGAAGTCATTCATTGCTATCTCTCTCTCTCTTGTTCACCCTTCCAACTAGAAGCATATGGCCATCAAAGTCATCTGAGTAGAGTGTCTTAGGTAGAATAATCCACTTGTAAAAACAGCCTGGATGTGAGTGTTAGCATCTCAACCATTCCGCCCACCTAGGGCCATCCCAGAACAACTCACTGGTGTCAAAGCCATGCAAGGTCACTCCATGGCTTTCCTTGTCCTCTGACTGTGCATAGTTTCTGAGATGTTATCTGCTAAAAGCCGAATTTGGCTTTGTCTTTATATGCTTTTTTGAATGCTCAGGATGTGTTTCAGAAAACATCTGAAGACACGCAACTTAACTACTTCACAGCCATTTAGATGTTATATTTTCCCGTTTGGAAGATTCTTTTCTTGAGGACGCCAAAAATCGACTGCTTGCATGTGAAGTGTCTGAGACATGTAAATGACCAGTCACAGTTTGTTTTATTGTTACTTGCCCTCGTGTTACTACAATAATAGACCGGTGTGCAACACTGTCTTTCATTTAAGGAGTGGCAGTTGCATAGTGGGCTAAAACACTAAACTGTTAAGCAGAAGGTTGCTGGTTTGATCCCCACAACCACCTCCATTGTGTCCTTGAGCAAGGCACTTAACTCCTGGTTGCTCCAGGGGGATTGTCCCTGTAATAAGGGCTCTGTAAGTCGCTTTGGATAAAAGCATCTGCCAAATGCATAAATGTAAATGTAAATTTAAACGGTCTAAATATCAGAGCCACGGCAGATGCATTTGAGCTCATAATGTTAAACTTCAACTGTTCCTTGTAACTTTTCTAATTATAGAAGGCAAAAATCAATAAAACTATTATATACCATCTGCAAATATGCAGATATCTAGTTTAAAAAGATGTAATTTACAAACCTCACGAAAATCCAGTATTTTCTTCATGTCGAGCGTTCACCTAATATCTTCCTCTGAAGCGCATATTCTATCAGCCAGAATAAAACATTTCAGGATCAGGATCAGGATCAAAAGTTCCTCACATTCACAAATCATGACAACCCGTCTGTAACAATCCAAGCAGACGATCCAGGCCGTTTTAACTGTAAGGAGATTGAGGCTCAAGGTTGATCTGCAGGAGCTTCAAGACTGCGTCAGAAACCAGAAAAATTTAGCATTTTAATGTTTGTTATTTAATATATTATATTGTGTGAAATATCTGCATTGTATTGCCCTATCGGACACCCTCTCTGGATATCGGCATCGGCCATTAAAAAACCCATATTGGTCGACAACTATTTGTGATCAATTGTTTTGATTTCACATTTGAAAGTTGCTATGGATAAAAGTGTCCATTAAATGAGGCTTTTTAAATGTCGAAGAGTGTTTAATTAATTTTGATTAGTGGTCTACCAATATGGATTTTTTTAATGTCTAGAGAGCAGGGTGGCAGATGACCCACAGTATGTAATGCCAGTGTAATACAAAGCCGTAAGCTTTGTCCTTCTGTGGCACTGTTATCTACCCCAACAATGTAACTCAATCAATGGTGTGAGATGGAGGTGGGCTATTTCTTTGTTTGCCTAATGGCAGTGTGGGGGCTTATTCAGATAGATGTTTTGAAAACAAATACAATTTTTGCAATTCTGTTTGTTGGCGCTAGTGTCGCAGGAATTACATCAGCTTTAAATTAACTCTACATTTATGCATTATTTGCTTAAAATTTACATAAAAATTGTGCATTATTCATTATCAAGTCTCACTGTAGGTTTTGAAATTGAAACTAGATGGAATGACCACATCTAAACTGGCCAATCAAGTGCAGTTATCGGCCACAGTCTCAGATAATCTCAAAATATCCAAATACCAACCAACTAATCGGCCTGGATTATATATCGGTTTATAACTTCTTTTGAGAGTATCACTTTGCAATTTCTAGTAACATTCTTGTGTATTTCTTTTTTTTTTTTTTTGGTAAGCTCACACTTGTGCTTTTTTCTTCTTAGACGCATCTCATCATGGAGAAGAAAAAGGAGAAGGAAATAAATCCTCAGTCATCGGTTCAGAGGTCGCTCTGTTTGCTGGAATTGCATCAGCCAGCGTCATCGTCATCATCATTATCATCATGCTGGTTTTCCTCCTGCTGAAGTATCGACGACGCCATCGCAAACACTCACCTCAGCACGCCACCACGCTGTCACTCAGCACGCTAGCCACACCCAAACGAGGCGGTGGCGGTGGCAACAACAATGGTTCGGAGCCTAGCGACATCATCATCCCGCTGCGGACTGCTGACAGTGTCTTCTGCCCACATTACGAGAAAGTGAGTGGCGACTATGGACACCCCGTTTACATTGTACAGGAAATGCCGCCACAGAGCCCAGCGAATATCTATTATAAAGTGTGAAAACGGACACCCTTTCTTTGTGACATTTTAATTCTAACCCCCGAAAGCCCCTCGAGTACCCCACTGTAGTGCAGGATTGACGCCTGAGCTCATCCTGCCCCCCCACGTGGCTGTTTTTTTGTTTTTTTTTTGCTCTTGTTTATTTTACAATATTCCTGATAAAAACTCTCAGTATAGATGTTGCTGATGGTGGAGTGAAGCTCCTGATTCGCTGCTCATGCACCTGCAAAAACTAAACAAACAAAATTAAAGAAAACAGGAAACCCTTTGGGGCATTGACGTGCACTATAACGGACACTAAGGATACTATAGTGTGTGTGTGAGAGAGTGTGAATCAGATGAGCATGGGAGAGGGGGGTTGAGGGGGTGGGCATGAAAAGAGATTTTATTTCTTTTTTATTTCACTACATCCAGAGAAGGAGAAGGAGATGAGAAGTGAGGTGACAGTATGACGAACATCAAGAAGTAAGACCTTGTGCTGAATGTTGGGCATGGCTTATTGAGGAAGTGATTGCAGCCCATTGGTCACTGCTACAAGAAGTGGATTTATCGAGGAAACAGAAAGCTGACATCCACGGTTCAATGGATGTTCAGAGCTTACATTTGAATGGACATCACCTGTTTTTGTGCATTCGCTCAAACTGTTTATTTTATTTTAAAACACTCCTTATTTCCCACCTCTTTCTCTTCTACAAAATGACTTTTACAGTGTTTACTTGTAGTCTTTTTGTATGGTCATATGTCTTGCATTTCTTTTTTCATTCCCAGTTCAGTCCACTTGCAGATTTGTATTGTAGAAGATTTAATAGGTAATAGAGATCCTTTTGTGTTGGTATTATGGGACGTTTCTGAGTAGTATGGGAGACAAAAACACATTTCATTTTATATCTTAGCTGCCAAGGGCTGGAAGAACGAGAGAGACAGTGAAGGAGAAAAAGAGAGGGAATGTCAGGTGAAATGATGAAAATTTTGGTACAGATGTTGCTGTCCTGTTACTTGCTGGGAAGGTGGAGGACTCACTTGAACACTTTAACAGCACTCAGAAAGCCTCACCTTGCCCATGTGGAGTACACACTCAAGAACAACACATTTACAGCATCAAAACAGTCAGAGACAACAGGGAGCCAATTCCCAAACAAGGCTTATTGAGCTGTGAAAAGATCTGTCATTTTAGAAAGAAAATGGCCACCTTCCCCAGGCATGTTTGCTAGAGATGCTTGTTGCTGCAAAAACAGGCAAGAATATGAAAAATGTATTGTAAATCTGCACAGTATGCAAGCTTGATAGGGCTGTCCTTTTTGTTAAGATGTAGTTTTCCTCATTTTGCTATTTTCTTTTTTCCATTGATCCCTACACACATAGCTGCCTTTCAAACGTAAACACACTCTCATACATGCACATGTGCTCATGGCCAGGGAAGGGGCGGCTTTGGAAGGAGCCCTCAGGGAAAACAGCATGTTGGATTTTAAAATAGCCAAAAGGAATGAGAGGGAAGGGCCAGAAATGAACCAAAGGAAGGGCATGTCTAACGGAGTCCTGACTAAACCAACTTCTCCGGCCTGCCTGTCTATCTTGATGCAGCTCAGATGTGCTGTTGTTTGAAATTAGGCCTCCTAATCTGGATGGAAAGCTATAGACGTGGGTTAGCAGGCATACCAGATGAGAATGAGTGCAGGCTAAATGTAGTAAACTGCATGAAACAGTATCTTTTAGGCTCAAATTGTGGGATGTTTCTGAAGGGGAAAAAACACATTGTCATTTGTGACTGATGAGGTCACAATGTGGATTTAGTATCCCACAATCCACAATTTCAAAAGGATCTCAAATCTCCCATGTTCCCACTAGTCAGTCCTCTCTTAGTGGTTATGTGTGTTGATATTTGTGAAAACCCCTTTCTAAACAATTCCAGCCTTTAAGCCCATATTCATTTATTTCCTACATCTACTTCAAATCTAAATCTCATTTAAAATGTCCACAAATTGTATGGGGACATTTGACTGTTCATTGCCATGTTCACACTGTTAACTGTTGTTTAATTTTGTTTTCACTTGTTCATGGAGGTTTTTCAATCTCACAGAGAAGCCAAGCCTTGTGTGACCAGAGCTTTGTGCCTCTGTAAGAGGCCACAAAATCTGCAAATATGCAATTTTTATTTATTTTTATAACAATTGAGGGAAAAAAATTGATGATATAGGTTCACCTATGGAAAAGTGTTCTTAACCACTGTAATGAGTGAGAAATTAAATGAAACAATACAGCTTAAGAAAATACAAAAACCCCAGTGTGTTTTTATTCCTATTTTTTTTTTTTTTTTTTTTTTTTTACTTTGTGCTATAGGTTCGAGGTAAACTGTGAAAACATGCACACTAACACATGTGTCTGGAGTCTGAGCAGTTGTTTTAAACTATAGAAGACACTCATTCTACTAAAAGTAAACACACGTTGCTGTTTGGTTGCTGTCCCATATGGGCTAAATATGACAATCTCCTTAGTTTCTTTAAATCTGGAGACACCTTCCCAGCGAGCAGGTTGCAGAATTCCAGTAACATTGTCAGAGTGATTGGACTCAACGAGTAGCTGAAAATGTTGCAACAATGTTAATGGAATGGTTGCAAAACTCTGAGGGAAGTTTCTTCGGGCCACTGTAAAATGCCTTGCTTGTATGGTCACCCTGAGTTCACAAGACTCAATTTTTTGCACCGTGCATCTGTAGGTAAGAGGCTGTAAATACATTATTGTTTGTAATGTATATGGATCCCCATTTGTTATGATAGCCTTATTCTCACATTTCTAGCAAATAATAATAAAAAAAAAAAACATGAATAATTTCAGTTTAAAGAGAGCATACTAATTTTTTTGGTAAATTACCTGTGTATATATAATGACGATAACCCAATAAATTGTTTTTTATAAACTCTTAAAGTAAGATGTTTTGTATAGAATTTGAATTTTTTGCTATGTATTTTAACTAGCACTCATCAGAACCCTCCCACTCAATCCTTTTGCACTGTTCCCATGGTGATCTGGTTTAAAAATGAAAATGAGATAGAGAATTGCCAAACTGAATGCTTGCTGCATATTTGTGCCATACGTGTGTAACATAGATATTTATTTAATTAGTTCTTTTTTTTCTGTTGGATTTTCTACCCAGTTTGTATGCAATTTCAGTATTATCATTTAAGTTTTTTTCAAACTTCTCCGTTTCCTGTTTTAATTTTTTTCTGTTGCTGTCGTTTCCCATTGGCTGACATGCCCACCCTTCTCTCACAGTGATATCTGGTCAGGACGTGCGACATTATAAAAGTCATAGAAATTAAATGGCACACATTCCACCAGTCTGTTACAAACTGAAAATGTTTTTCAATAAAATGTTTTTCCTATGGAACTTTCAGTTCTCATTTATGTTTATTAAAAGGGTTTTGACACATTGTGTCAGGTAGAGTTTGTCCATTTACAACTGGACTTTATTTCTCATAATTTCTTGTTAAATTAACAAACTCTATTTGACTCTCAACAACCTGAATAAATGAAACACACATTATGGTTTGGTAATCAGTTAATAAATAAAAAAATTAGGCAAACACAAATTACATTTTTGTGTAGGTTCATAGGGACTCATAAATTCAATGTTTTAATAAATAATATTTGGTATATTATTCTGTAGTTTCTAGTGGCGTCTGTTAAATGTAGCTGTATCAATGCCTAGAGGTCTTTTTTTCAAATATTTTGTTGTCTATTTCAGTAAGGCAAAGTTCAACTAAATTATGTACCATCTGCAAACTTTGGCATTTGAGGAGAAACAAAAGAGGAAGTGAATAATTATACAAAGAGGGTTCTTCACTTTCCTCAAGTTTATCTGAAGATCATCGCGCAGGCTGTACAAACATTCACTTCTTTGACAGCATGCTGAGATTTGTTGTTTTGTGCACTTTCTTGTTTTTCCATGTTGTGAAGGAGTGGAGATCTATATGGTGGTCTCTCAACAGTGCTTCCTTCCAACACTAAGGAGGGAATCTTCACTGTTCTTCTTTTCGTCTCCACATTCTTCTGTATATTTCTCTCCTTTCTGAAGTAATAAATTATAGAAAAAGGAAGAAAGAGGTATCTATAAAGGTTTCAAAGGTGTTGTGATGAATAATCAGAGAGCTTATGAGTTTCAGGGAGGTTATGAGTTAAATTAAGTCCTTAAAATCAATGACTTGGAAAAGCTTCTAGAAAAATGAATTGTGTTCTCCTGATGTGTCACACAATCAAAACGTGATTTCACCAGATCTTGACCTTGGGTGAAACATGGATTAACATTTCCAATTGTTTGTCTCAACCTGTTCAACCACCATTATTCATTTCACATACTTCAAGTATACCTTTGAATATGTAATATTTTCATGGATTGGCCTAGATGAAAGAAATAAAACGAAACAAGTCATTATGAATCTGTTGGCTGGGAGAGAGCTTTAAGTCTCTAGAGTTCTCCTCGAAAGTAATCTCAGCCAATTTCTGCCATTGGCTCACTTTTAGAAAAGCCACATGGCACAGTTGAACTCTTTGTTTGTGGAAGTCTCTGGTGGGTGAGAATAAATAGAGCAAGCATCAAACTAAAGGAAAGATAATAATGTTATTGTTTCAAACCTCCGTACATTCATTCTTTCTTCGTAGGATTAACACTATGCTCTCTGCTCTCTGGGATTTGGTGTTCAGGGAGTGTCTAGCTCTCTTATCACTATGTGCTGATAGTTTAGGGCTTAACTGAAAACCCAGGATGGATGTGGGCTGGGAAATAATGCTCATATTGTGTAAGAGAAGCCAAGAGGTACAGCACGGTTACTGCATTACTGACACCAAATCTCTGGTTTATTATAATTGGAACACTTTGAATGATTCTTCTGTACACTGCAAAAAGTGGTAACCAGCAATTTTTATCTTAAGAAACTATTTGTACCTGATTTAACCCTTCAAATTAGTTTTGTTGTATTGTAATGTATTCCAGTTGATTCAGTCATGTTAAGTAATATTTTTGACTTGAATAAATGCATTTACTTAAGATGTTACCACATGTTGCATATTTGTAAGTTAATATGTTTATCAGTGTAATTGAAAGCATTTTCATATGGTTCATGACCAAGCAATTTCCCAGTGTTGTCACTAAACACAGAAGAGTACAGTATGTTGCAATTTTCAAATACCATTTGAGAAGAGTAAGGCAATCATTGGTGCATCAATAATACGTTGTTTCTGACAACAGAAACTTAACAGAAGCAGAGAGAGAGGATGAACTATAAGAACTGATGCATCACTCTGTGACGAATCAAGTTTCAGGTCTGCAATGTTGGCGTCACAGCATTGGGTTGCTCACCTCCACCCCTTGACTTTACAGAGAGTGTGCCTCTGTCTTTATGTAGCAATTGGTCGCATTTTACCTTTGTCTGAATCCCCAGCCTGTTTGTTTGCTATTGTGCACCAGGACACAACACACACACACACACACACACACACACACACACACACACACACACACACACAGACACATACAGAGTAGACAAATGTTGAGTGTGTTTCAGAACATAGCTTGTCACCAAGAGGTGTGCTGGGTGTGTTTGGGTGTGTGTTTATTGCAGTTTCAGGTTGGCCAATGTGAAAATGATTATCCGTCTTTGAAATATGCTGATACAGGAATGTCTGTAAATATGACTAAAATAATTTAAAAACTGAAATCTATCCCTTATGGATCTGAGGGAAGGCCACTAAGAATCTGTAAATTTTGTAATTTTTCCCAACATCATCATCAGTATGTTTTAATGCACACAATCTGTGCAAACTATGTTATTCTGAACACAATCTGACCTCAGTGTTATATGTATGCGTTAATAGACAGAGGTAACATGCAACGTGTGTTTAACCTAGCATATTTGACATACTTCATTGAAATATTCAATTAATATTGTGCCATGTGACAGACAGATGAAGACTGTTGCTTGATTACAACTGTGTATGGAAGCATAGTGTTAAAGTTTAAGTGTGTACTTTCTGCATCACTAGTGACATCAAAATAGCATTTTCAAACAAGTTTCAAACCCTGCCTCTTGCTTCCATTTTTCCATTTTAAACATGTAGTCCTACCCCAAACTCATACCATTGGTTGAGACAGTGAGCCCGTTTACATGCACATTCTTAAACCAATTTTGCTTAATAAGGCAACAATGTGTGTTCATGTAAACGGCATCCATTTATGGGTGTAAGGTCCTAAGGTCATAAACAGTGTAAGAATAAACCGATTGCCAGTCTTCTTACCGGCTTATCCAATGTGCGGACGTGTTGTACGCATGCCTCTTCACGGTTTGACATCAAATCAGAGAATAACATGTTTACTTCAGTGTTAATGTCATGCAAATGCTTCACTTTGGAGTCTTGTATACAAACATATAAGTTAACAAAACAGCATTCATTCCCAGAGTGGCTTCTCTTCCATTGTCATCGATTTGACTGTACAAATTATTACCTGCAAAAAATGTGCTCTATGTGGTAACATCTAACTGGGTTTGTTCATTTAAAAAATATGATTAGGCATGCATGAAACAACCTGGATAAATTAGGTTACACCAACAAAACAAATTTTAATGGTTAGATCAGGTGTAAATAGCTCATTAAGGTAACAATTGCAAGTTACTGCTTTTTAGAGTGTACAATGCCCAAATGTTTTTGGACCTTCAGTTTACTGAAGTCTACAAATCATTATAATTGACTGCTCCCAGGAGGCGTGTCCTAATAGATGCCCTGCCCTCTGTCGCCTTTCATTGAGAAAGCTTTGAGATATCCATCAAAGCGTTGCCTTAGTAATCACACTGTTTCAGTTCAATGTCATGGAATTTGCATACAAACAACAATGATCATAAAACCTATTTTGAAACCCCTGTGAAACCAACCTACTTCTTGAATACCACATAGGATACGCACTGTCTGGCTGTCCCTGTGAGCACATTTTCACATTGAATTATGCATTTATTAACATCTTTTTATTTCTCGAATTCCCTCATGTGTGACAAAAGCTGAAGTCGTGTTTTGTGCTGGGGTTTGAATGTAAAAGATCTGAATTAACCCACTGATTCTTCTTACGCTAGCATTGTTGGAAAATGGTGGTGGGTCTTTGCATACATACATATAAATTGATGAATTAGCTGTGACTAGATAGTATTAATAAAGACTTTGATCATGTGTGTGTGTCATAAGGGTTCCTGGTTAAAAAAATTACCTGTTGAATTATAACACTTAAGTGTGTGTGTGTGTACACATTTATACTACATAGTGGGGACCAAATGTCCCCACAAGGATAGTAAATCCTGAGATCACCTACCTTGTGTGGCCCAGCCAGCAGTCCAAATGAAAGAAATGGCTTATTAAACATAACAATATATATAAAAAAACAATATACTGTAAAAATGCAAAAAAAATTAGTTTAGGGTTAGGGTTAGGGCATAGAAATTATCGTTAGATGTGTATAAAATCCATAAAATGCATGGAAGTCTATGGAGAGTCCCCACAATGATAAAAAAAGTCTGTGTGTGTCTGTGTGTGTGTGTGTGTGTGTGTTTGGGTCAGGTTGACCCCACAAGGATAGTAAAACCTGAAATCACAGACATTGTGGGGACCAGCCAACTGTGCCCATGAGGAAAACTGCTAATTAATTACAACTTAAAAAAAGTTGCTGTGAAGGTTAGGTTTAGGGGTAAGGGTTCTACAAAAACAATAAAAGAATCAATAGAAAGTGCACCATTTGCAAAATACAAAAGTTAATTTATTATGTATATGCTTTTTCTGCCCCATATCTTATTTCTAAACAGTACCTAATTTGTTAACAAAACTATTTTGTATATGATTTCATCCACAAACAGTTTCAGTAAAGTGAATTACAGATATAGTGACATAGGTAAACATGAATTCAATTTTCTCGATTAGCTACATGCTCCATAAAGAGCTGTCAATCAAAGTTTCATACATATCATGTGCTTATGTTTTCGCTTACTCATGTGACATCAGCTGGTGTGAACATAAGTTTGTGACATGTGACTCTAAAAAGATGATTCAACAATCACATACAATAAAGATAAATATTTTTCTCCAAAAATAAAGTAACTTAGACAAACATCATTAATCAGAGACAAATTGCACCATGTTACGATACCCACAGCATCTATGACATTACTGTCATTGGCACTTCCTTATGTAAACTGCTTATTATTATTATCATGTTATCAATTAGGTAATAATGCTTTTAAAAAATGTCAAAAAGTCAAATGACTCACCAATTAGAAAAGAAGATGAGAGTCAGGACTAAAGTTGCAGTCACATTGGACTTTAGAGGGATTGCATTTTATGGACCTACTGAGCTGAGATATTTTCTATTTTTCACCAAATGTGTTCTGCCAAAGAAAGACAGCCATACACAAATGGGATTTCATGAGGGTGAGTAAATGGTGAGAGGATTTTCATTTTTGTGTGAACTATACCTTTAACTTTGTGTCCGTTTTTCTCCCAGTGATGAACACCACTATCATTGCTATACTGCTCCTGTCACACTTCTGTCAGTCTGTCATCTCATGGCAGGTCATCTGAAGATGATCAGGGACGAAGAGAAGAACGGAGTGAGGCAACGCAGTGAAAGACGAGTGTGAGAGGAGGAACCCAGAACAATGCCAGGGCTGTGTTGGGTAAAGAATCACAGCTCTGAACATTAGACAGGAAGAGACAGACAGAGAAAGAGAGAAAGTGAGAGAGAGAGACTTGACTTTAAAAACTCTTTAATAAACATAGTTCCATTAACGTATTACTCTAAAAAAAATATAATACATATTAAATATGTAAATGCACAGCCAAATGTATGGATAAATTCACCATCATGTTGAAAACATGAACTTAGATGTTAAACATAGATGTGTATAAGACCATCATCTAATACCTCACAAATTCAATTGTTTATCCCCCATATACATTTAAAGTTTTCATACCACCAATTAGATCATAATATGTATGCTCTATTTCCAAACTAGATTTTATCAAACCCTTAATAATAATATAAAATAATATATTTAAAAGTCATTACCAGTGAATCTTCCTTTACAAGAAAACCATTGTGGCAGGGCGGAGGGCGGGGCCGGGTCGTGACGATACACACCCGGTCCCTTATCAGGCTAATCAAGCCTCCGAGAGGGATAAAGGCCGATGGCAGACAATGGTGCGACGAGAGAGAGATCATTTACGGACATGTCCTTCATATATGTGTTTGTGTCTTTTAAGTTTATCATTAAAACATTATTTACATTGTCAAGCCGGTTCTCGCCTCCTCCTTGCCCTTGAACTACTTTACAACCATATAGCCATTTTTTCTTCACCAAATAAATAATTAAGTAAAATATATACTTCTCTTTTATTAAGCTTGTATTTCGGATCATAAATAAAAACCTTTTGAGAAAACACTTCTTTCAATCGTTCACACCACTCTTATAATTTTTTAATTAGGTGTACTAACTTTTCACAATTTAGAAATAAATGATGCAATGTTTCTTGATAGTCACAAAAAGGACAACCCTGCACAATATTTGGATCAAGGTGTGCTCTGTGTCTGTTTGTAGCTATTCCTTTTTTCAATGGGGGTTTTGTACAAAGTATTCCAGCTACCTTCAGGGGAAAAATCTGATCCAAACATATGTTACCATTTAGATTCTTTAAGCCTTTCCATTGAATGAAGATGTGACACCTTGACACATATTATGTTAAGTGCTTTTTCTGGCTCTCACTTAAAGGTCCTAGTTGCGGTGTTTCAAAATGTAGCAAGTTCCCTTCTGTATCTTGCTATGTTCCAACAGTTGCTGAAATTCTTAACTCAGGAAAATTGTGTACATCATTTGTCTTTGAAAAAAGTATGATCTAATGAGAAAAACTCAAAATTCTCAGTCTACAATTTTTGCGCAGTACGAACCGACTTCATTCCAAGCTTAAGAGCTAGATTCTCATCAGACATCCATCCATTGTAATTAAATCTCCAATTTTTGTTCTTCCCACATTTAGCAGAGCTTTTTTTTCAGATGTGCTGACTGCAAGATATTCAAAACAGACTCAGGATTGTACATTAGTGGCTCTTCACTCAGCCAAAAACCTCTGATACCCTTGGGTTCTCGTGAAAAATTCTCCATTCTTTCAGCATCGTTCTATAAAAAGATTTCGGTTCAGACAAATCTTTGAGCTGTCTGAAATCTGAAAGCCATCACTTTACTCTTAATGTCTACTAGTCCTTGCCCTCCCTGTTTAGGCAGATACGATACTGAAGCCTTTACCCAGTGTTGTCCGGACCAGAAAAAAGTGACTAAACGTGACTAAACACTTTTGGATATTTTTCAACAGTTCTTCTGCAGGCTCAAGAATAGCCATTTTATGTCATAAAGGTGATGAAACCAGGTTGTTACATATAAAGACTCTTCCCCTGTATGATAACTGGGGTACCAACCAATGCCAATTAGACAGACGAGCACACACCTTCTCCTCTAATCCCTCCCAGTTCTGTCTTTTATATTCCTGTCTTGTGAGCAGCCTGAAGAATGGCCCATAACAGCAGCAGTCAATTCCTGAAAAGTAATTTCAGTCTCTAGAGCTTGCATCTTTTCGGAGGTTAAGCAGGGGAGATTCTGGAATAGCTCATCTCTTTCTTCAACAGCATATACATTTGAGAAAAAGTCCACTGCAAATCTAAGCATTTCTCTAGGGTCAGTGGTGTCATGTCGATTGTCCATTATCTTTCAGACCATACATTTGTTTTTCCAGTGCAGTTTTTTTCTCCTAACAAGAGCACCTTTAACCTTTTAATTGAAAACTGAATTTAGCTTTTGTTTCTTGGCAGTCTATAATTCTTATAAATTAACAGAATTATAAACTGCTATTTCATGTTATGTGATGAATAAAACGTGTTCAGGCATGCTGCAGAAATCCTACCTTTATTAACCTTCACCCAAGTGTATTGTTGTGTTGACAGATTCTTTTCTCTCCCCACATCTGAGAGGTTGAATGTTTCAATAATTTTAGCTAAGCATTTAGCTGACTGTGCATGTGGTTCTTGTCCATTTCTATCTGCTGTGAAATTTAATGTACAATTCCAATCACCATCCAACACAATACAATCTCTACCTTAATACGTGCTCTAATTTATTGAATACACTTCCTTTCTTGTCCAGTGTTTGGAGCATAGATATTCAGAAAAACATAAAAGTATTAATTTCAACCCTCACCATCAACAATCTACCTGGTTCATTATCTTCTTTTGATAATATCTTTGCTTTTACAGCTGTTGAAAAAAGCACTGCAACTTCAGCACTTAACAGTGCTTGCCCATGCAACTGAGGAAACACTTTTAATCAAATCAAATCAAATCAAATCAAATCAAATCACTTTATTGTCACACTACTGTGTACACGAGTGCAACAGTAGGTGAAAGTCTTGTGTGCAGTTCCGAGCAACATTGCAGTCATGACAGTGATGAGACATATACCAATTTACAATAAACAACATATTTACACAACACAATTTACATAACAAATGTACACATATTTACACAACAATTTACATATCAAATGTATACATAATTACACAACATTGTACTAATATACAATGTACAGTAAACAACACACACAATATAGAATACACATACACTAGATAAGGGTATATACAAATATATATACACATAAAATGATGATTAATAAAGTGCAGTGCTGATTGTTGATCGTGAGAGATCATGTGTTCAAAAGTCTTATTGCTTGGGGGAAGAAGCTGTTATGTAGTCGTCTGGTGCGTGTTTTGATGCTGCGATACAGCCTGCCTGATGGAAGCAGTGAGAGCAGCCCATAACTCGGGTGGCTGGAGTCTCTGATGATCCTCCGAGCTTTTTTTTTTCAACAGTATGAAGGTCTTTCACAGAGAAAAGTTGATGTTCATCATCCTCATAATCTCTCATACTTTCATCAGTATACTGAGACAAAGTATCTAGCTCACATCATTCACACCCTCCTCTGTCCTACCAGACTGTACCGAACCATTCACCTTAGCCACATTCTCAGTACAATTTTGCTTCTCATTCCAACAGTAACATTAACACTCTTATTATTACAATCATTTGCGGCACTACTGCAGCCAGGTTGTTCATCACTCACCACATGGAGCCCTTTTGCTTCCGCTGTGTTCCCTTTAATCTGCTCTTCAATTCTGTTAGATCCTTCATTCTTTTCTGTATTCTCAGCAATGTGCATCTCAGCATTAGTTGTAGATGACCATTGCTCTTTGATTCCATTTGCTTCTTTGTGTGGACATGAAAAGCGTTTATGCTCTACACCCTTGCATTCAAAACATTTCAGATTTATTGTGCTCGAGTATACTTTTACATGAAACGAAACTTCTAAAGTTCGAAAAACAAGTTCATCTGTCACCTGTGATGGAATATGCCGAATATGCCTCTGATCTATGAAAAAAGGCCAATGAGAGTTGGCGAACAGTATTTGCATACCCCGCCCCTGGACATACAGGTACTAAGGCGAGGGAAATAAGCACGTTCATTCAGGATTTTTCTGAGGAGGCGGGAGTGTCCGGCTACCTCAGTGGCTCGGCTCAGCGACGTGGCCGGGAGGACATCAGGGAACGGAGGTTACATACGTAACCGAGACTAGGGGTCCACTAGGGGTCCACTTCAAATCACACCATACGCTGAGCCGTGTACGTGTACTGCTGACACAGGAGCGGGCAGGTATTTCACGTGCACAAGCGACCAACTGTGTTTCAGACTGCACATCCCCTTCCTCAATGCCCCAAAAATGTCGTCGGAATCCTTTTGGTTACCCTAAAGGGGAACAAGGCGACACTTGCCAAGTAAGGAATGGGCCAAGCCTGGCTGGGCCTCTTTTCTCTCTATGTTTCTCAGCATAGAGCAAGAGCAGCCGGGGCCCTTACCGCATCATGGGAAGGGGGTCTTACCCGAATTCCTATTCTTTCAGGGGGAAAAGACCCTTCGGAGGCCACACCCACCCGAAAGGAGAGGTAAAGGTGGCAAAATACATCACATGGCCTCTTCGGTCACATGTGGGAAAGAATGGCGTGGTGGTAGATCCAACCTCAAGGAGGGGGGAGTTGCTACAACACAGCGAACGGAGGGCAGCGAAGGACTGCCTAAGGGAGACGTGGGTCAGCTCGTAAGGTAACCATACCGTGGAAGTACACACAGGAGGAGTCCGCATAGGAGGCCTGAACTGTGGAGCACCTATTCCAGTAGGGGTAGCCTGGGGTACCCGTAGTGGACTGGGTTGGCGAGTTCCTCCACTGAACTGCGGACCCAAGAGGGCTAGGGAGGAATCAACCAGGGACCTAAAGGGGTCTCCTGGGAAAGAAGGCACACTGTTTTACCTCGGCAGAGGGAAACGGCGCTGGACGCAAGCGAATTCACCTGGTCAGACCGTCGACCTGTACCGAGTTCTACCGGCTCGGACCTGAGAAAACACGGGACAAGACTGACTCAACACTGAGATTGTAAAATCTCACAAAGGTGTTAGGTGTTGCCCAACCCACTGCTCTGCAAATGTCTGCTAGGGAGGTGCCTGTAGCCTGTGCCCACATGGACGCAATACTCCTTGTTGAGTGCGCTCGGACCCACAAGGGGGGGGGGGGGCACAGCCTGGGTGCGATAGGCAGTAAGGTGACAGGGGGCGGGTTAGCGACTGAGCAGGAGGAGGTCCAAGGTAGGCGTCCTCTAGACTCATTGGAACCAGCTGGCTGGGGAACAGTCATGGGGGCTGGAGGCAGGTGGTCCGCGTCCAGGATGCCAGGACCGTTGAGATCTGGCGGCAGAGTGCCGTGAGAATGGCATTTGCGGGCCAGGTGACCCAGAGACAAAAGGAAATAGCTCTGTTACTGAGAATATGAGTGAAAACAAATTCAACAAAAAATTCTCCTCCTGGCCCTCCACCGGGGATGGAGTGGTCTTACCATCTCCGGAGCTAACATTTTAGTTCCTGGGTTGAGCGTCTACGGAGCGCCTGGGAGCCTTCCGGGTCCTCGAGGGGGTCCGTGAGATGGGGGCGTCTGCTTCCTGCGGAGTGCTCAACACTGGGGCTGAGAACTGGGCCCGGGTTGAGGCAGAGCAGGGTTCATAGCCGCAGGAGGACACCCTCGGTGAGCAGACGGGGCATGGCCCATGGTGGCAGGCTTGCAACAGGGCAGGATGTGAGATGGCCTCCGTCTGCTTCACCGCTGAGGACTGATGAGTCATCAATGGTGGAGCCGAATGGAGACGGGGGTGTGGGAGAAGGTGTGCCTTGTCTCCTCTCCCGCATTTTGACCAGGTCCAGTCCATAGATGCGTTTCTGGACCACAAGGGTGGCCATCTCCTGTTCGAGTGCCGGCACTTCTGACCTCCGTTGCTTATTCTAAGTGGTCTGGGACCGTTCCACCGTGAGGGTAGTGAGAGAGGAGGAGCGAAGAAGCCACGGCTTTGCTCAACTCGTCATGCACATCTGAGAAGAAAGGAACCGGGGGGACATGGCTGTGAGTGGCGCACATGCCCGCGGGACCGATCAAGTATCCCGCGAAAGCATAGCGGACCTCCGTGCGCCAGGCTCAGTCTGGGATAGCAGACCCGAAGGTGGCGGCCCAGGCGAGTCATCAGCATCAGACGCCGCTGTAACGCTCTCCGATGTGGTGGTGATGTCATTAAAATCTGAAGCAAGCAAGTGTGCCGGGGAGGCGGGTGGTTCGAGGGGGTTTACCCGGCGAACAGAGCCCGTCATTGTCTCCAAATGGCCTTCATTGCCCGCGGCGCCTGCGTCAATCCCATAGGAAGGAGGTGAGGTGAGGGGTGCGGCTGAAGTGGCTTCCTCTCATGACAAAAGAAAGCTGCGACCGCAATGCTATAACGGCCATGTTCTCACACTAAGAAGATGAACCACTGGAGAGAATCGCTCATCCCGAGCTCAGACGGAAGCAAGCAAGCGTGCCGGGGAGGCGGGTGGTTCGAGGGGGTTTACCTGGCGAACAGAGCCCGTCATTGTCTCCAAATGGCCTTCATCGCCCGCGGCGCCTGTGTCAATCCCGTAGGAAGGAGGCAAGGTGCCTCCTTCAGGGGGCGGCTGAAGTGGCTTTCTCTCATGACAAAAGAAAGTCATGACCGCAATGTTGCCATGGCTATGTTCTTGCACAGAGAACATGAACCATTCATAAAACGCTGCCTGCGTGTGATAGCAGCCCAGGCACTCGAGGCAGCTTTTATGATGGTGAGAGGTTGCGAGAAATCACCGCATCCAGAAACTACACAGGGGCGGAAATGACATCTTTATAAAGTCGCATCCTGAAAAGGAAGTTCAACACTGCTGTGTAATGCTCTTTCATAGAAATAAACTTTTACATAGAAAATCACTCTTTCAATGTAACTCTTTCAATTCTCTGCGCTGTCGAAGCGCCCAGGGGCAAACTGCACTGCCGTGCAGAGAAGGAGAAATCCGCTGAAGTGCGCCGTAGATCCAACAGCAAACAGAGCGTCAGAGGAACAGAAGCAGGAATCTGGTGTGTGTGACTCGCAGCTGGCTGCATACACGACCATCGGCTCCGAAGAAAATTTCTGAATGAACGTGCGTATTTCCCTCGCCTTTGTACCAGTATGTCCGGGGGCGGGGTATGCAAATACTGTTCGCCAACTCTCATTGGCCTTTTTTCATAGATCAGAGGTATATTCAGCACTCAAGAGAGACCCCTAGTGTTTTTTAGGAACTGTGTTTTTACATCCTAAAGAATCATCCTCATAGGACTTGCGATTTTTCCAAATCTAGTGAGTTCTTTTGTAATGACTTCATTTGAGATGAATGGCAGTACATTTGAAACTAATTTTAGTTGCTGGAGCAGACAGCGGGGTAACGGGAACGAAAAATCCATTCACATAAATTCTGATCAGAGTCAACTGATTCGCAAGGTTTTCCATTTTTAAAAGCACAACGATCCCTTTATTCAAATGTGAGTCTGAAGTGATATTTTCAAATCCGACCTGCTCTCTTACTGCAAGAGCAGCTCTTCCACAGTTACAACGGGCTCTGGCACACACCTACATGCATTGTAGGTCAGCGACAGCGGTGTTCCTTGTACAGGGACTCCATTTCCACCTTACATGCGAAAGATGGAGTATTCGTCAAAATAAATACTTCACCATGAGTTTGAAAGGGTAACGAGGGGAAAAAACGAACCAAAGAAAACCACTCTAAAAGTATACACTCTCATCATCGCACCCATCTCTCACACAGTTCTGCTCCCAGTATGCACCAGAGTGAGAGAGAGAGAGAGAGAGAGAGAGAGAGAGAGAGAATGCTGAAGATGATGTTTCCAGATTACACACAAATGGAATGAAAGGACACCTGTGGATGATTGAATGTGGAAATCCAAGGGTTATGGGGGTGGGGTGGGCAATGGAGAGCAATCACTAATGGCATCTTAGCCTGCAGTTATTATTAGGCTCAAATGCAGTTTTATATTAAATCAAATTAAATCATGCCAGTATTGTAAAAACAAATCAATATGGTTTAAAGGTTTTTATATTGCTAAATTAATTAAGCTTGATTTGTTGAATTGCTTCACTTAGGGACCACAGTCAGGTTGATTTGCAATTGCATTTAAATGCTTTTTAAAAAAAGTTTTAAAGAAAAGAACAATTTTGTGTGTACTGATGTTAGAGTGCAATATCCTGTGGCACGATAACTCAAAACGTGGTTTACAAAATGTACGGTGGCAATACCATGGTATAATGATGATATCAGATAATAGTATGATACTACATTAATATAAACCATGGTACTACTGAATGATTACTTACGGCATTGATGTGGTAACCCAAAGTCCATTAAATAATGCGATGATCGGGTTGGGAGGGTTACTTTTGAAATGTATTCCACTACAGATTACAGAATACACGCTGTTAAATTTAATTTGTAACATATTCTGTTAGATTACACAGTAACATATTCAGTATCATATTCTAAATACTTCGGATTACTGGTAGATTTTTTCACTTGTATTGACTATAAAAATTCTGCCAGTACATAAGACAAAATACATGTTAAAAATATATTCTCTGAAAAACCTAAATATCTTATGCAGTGTTGTTTCTAAAACAAGATAAATCAAATAGATCTTGGTCCAGGAAAACAATACAAAAATTATCATCAAGAATAAGATTTTTGTCCTAATTATCAAAGGTCTTACTAGAAAAAAATAAATTATGATCCAATGTGAATTTTCTTGATAAAAAAAATATGATTGTGCCTGGTAACATGCAAGGGTGGAAAGAGTAGTGAAAAATAATACTCAAGTAAAAGTACTGTTACTTCTTAAAAAATGTTTGTTTGAGTAGAGTAAAAGTACCTGTCCTAAAAACCACTCAAGTAAGAGTAAAAGTGTAGCTCATTTAGAAGTACACATGAGTACTGAGTATTGAGTACCAAGCTGCAAAATCTATGCCCTTTTATAATAAAAATATCTTGATTATTGTTGTAATCTCCATTCCCTGATGGAGGGAATGAGACGTTGTGTAGATGCAGTGACACTAGGGGTCAATCTTGAGAGCCCCAGACACCTTCAGATCTTTGAGAAAAGGCCAATGAGAATTGCCGAGTAGAATTTGCATGCCACTCCCTCCGACATACAGATTCATTCAGTTTTTGCACAGAGGAGGTCCCAGCCATTAGAGCGGTGTAGTACAGCCTGTGGCAAGAGGGACACAACGTCTCGTTCCCTCCATCAGGGAAAGGAGATTACAAAAGTAACCGAGATGTTAACCATCTGTCACTCACTTGACGTTGTGTTGATATAGTGACACTAGAGGTCCCTATACAAAATGCCACATGGCTAAACTGTGTTAGGTGAACTGCCGATGCAGGTGTAGGCAAGCTACTGTGAGCATAGGAACAGATGCATACGTTCTTTTGTTTTTGGGGATTCACATTCTTCATGCATATCGCCATCTACTGGGCAGGGAGAAGAATTTCTATCAAAAATGTACTTAAACATTTATCCGTTTCTCACCCACAACTATCATATCACTTCCGAAGACATGGATTTAACCACTGGATTCACATGGGTTAGGCTACTTTATTGCTGCCTTTATGTGCTTTTTGGAGCATCCAAATTTTGGCATCCATTCCCTTGCATTGTATTGACCTACAGAGCTGAAATATTCTTCTGAAAATCTTAATTTGTGTTCTGAAAAAGTCATAGACATCTGGGATGGCATGAGAGTAAATTATTTTTGAGTGAACCATTTTTTTAAGTAGCTCATGGTTGGCCACATTGTCTTCCATTAGAGATACAATGTTCCACACTGATTTAGTTCTTGTATCTTTTAAGCCCAGAAATAGTTTTCATTCTAATATATAACGCACAATTTTCTGAAGTTTGTGACTGGTGGAATGTTCTGCTGAAGTATTGCTCTACAAAGATTGACACTTTTAGAAAAAAAAAAACATGATAAAGGCTAAGCATAATTATAAATTATTTTATCATCTCTACTTACCTGGTAATTTATTATACAAATTAACATTCTCTCTACATCAGGGGTCGGTATTATAAAAAAAACCTATCAATAATATAAAAAAATATTATTATAAAATGTATTATATTACATGAATACTTTTAAAGCTATTCAAGATATTCAGCCAAAAGTAGTGAGTGGCTTTCATCGTTTCTTTATTATTGTTATTTGATTAATAGACTTCATATAGACATAGCCTACTAGACAGTGCTCAATTCAGTTTCATGTACACTTTATGTCCAACATTTGATGTGTCCAAAAACAAACGTTCACTTTCGACCAAAACAACTGCGTTTACATTAATGCTTCAATAAGATGGGCATTGGCGGAATTATAAAGTGTATTTGATGATTTAGATGCATAACCGCAATAGTGCACAAACATTAACGGCTGTCAGTCAAACAGCACACAGCAACAGACGTCAGGAAATAAAAAGTCAATCTAGATCAACCAACCAGTGGTTGTCTTGTTATCACTATTGATGTAATTAAAAGCCCTGTTCTAGATGTAGATCATAGTCTTATCGCAGAAACTTACTCAAAAGTGTATCATCAATAATAAACATCAAGATTGTTTTATTGCCCAGCCCTATTGATAACATTGACTTAATCTCTCACATCAACCAAATAATCTCAGTGATAGATAATTAATTTACAGGCTACATTAAATAGGCTACACAGAATCTATTAAGCAGAAATATTAAATGTTTCTTCAAATTAGAGGCAGGATTAATGCTGATATCTGGCTTGAGCAAATTAAGCTCACATTAAGCATTTGGCCTTTTTCACCACAAAAAGCCCTTCCAGATGCAGCGGTGATATTCAGGTGTTGAACTGTGCTTGAGGCATCCATAAAAAAAATGGTTTTTACATGTGATTTGATTGGATGGGAGTAACAAGACTCTCCCTATCCAATCATGTTGATAGATAAAAATATTCAGGACAGGGAAGTAGCGAACACAGACAGTGGGAAAATAGTGCTGTAAAAGTACAGTTACAGCACTTAAAATGTACTCAAGTAAAAGTAAAAGTATATCATTTTTAAACTACTTAAAATAGTACAGTTATTCAGAAAAAGTTGTTAACTAAAGAAATTAGTTACTTTATACCCCTGGTAACATGTGCATGTAAAATGGCTAGAAATAACATTTTATCTTAGCATAAATCTGACAATTTACACAAGGTTTATTTCTATTTCTTCTGCTCCAAACGTTCTTCTCTGTCTGCTCATATGAATCTAACACATCATAAGAAAGTGTTTCACTGCTGTTCAAATAAACTTTGTAATGCATAATTTATATGTATAAATGGTTTCCATCTTAAGGAATAAATATTAAATTAAACAAACGACAATAAAATGCAAAGTAATCTCTTCAGTAATCAAAATACTTTTTGAATGTAACTGTATTGTAATTACCAATAATTTAAATTGTAACTGTGGTGGAATAAAATTATTTTTATTTTCTATTTTAAATACGTAATCCCGTTACATCTCTTTTACTCCCCAACCCTGGAGAATGTATTGTAATGGCACAATTCCAAAAACATGGTTTAACAATTTTTTTTTTATTATAACGCCCATTATATTATATGATGATATGATATGATATGATATGATATTATATTATATATCTAGCATAAATTTGAATATACAGCTCTGTATGTATAGTTATAAATCCTGAAAATAAAGTTGTAAATCTAAATATAGGTGTTTATTAATGTAAATATATTTTTAAATGCAAATATATAATTATAAATCCTGTATATTTATAAATGTATCCCTAAATATATTGTTTTAAGTCTGAGAGAGAATTTGCTAACCGACCGGGACGTCAGTGTCCACGTTGGTTTTGGGGTGTCACCCCTCAGGGGGAGACACTGTGGAGACCACACCCCACCCAGAGAGAGAGGGGAGGGAATTAAGTCTAAATACATAACATGGTCTAGCCGAGTCTAATTGGAAGTATGTCATGTGGAGAAGTCCCAAGGTAGCGGTCCTACCCAACGCTGGGGAGGAAGCTCTATGAGCATGGAGACTGGGGCAGAGGGGTCTCTTCCCAAGGAAGATGCAGTTTGCCAACAGGGAAACGTATTTCAGGGGAAAATACATCACAAGGGGTTGCCTATAGGGAACCAGCACATGCAGAGAACCTGTCCCAGCACAGATCATAGTTAGCACAAGTACTGGGCTGGCAGTGAATTTCTCCACAAACTCATCTGCCGCAGGGCTAGGAGGAAATCAACCAGGGAACACATTTGTGAACACTGCTGGGAATCAACAACGCACATCTTTTGCTCGAGGGAGGTGAAAGTTTCTTGACACAAGCGGTATATCCGGCCGGTCGGTCCGGACTTACCTGTTTGTTCCTGCTAAGACACGGGATGAGACTGGCTCAACCCGGAGATTGTAAAATCTCGACAAACGTGTTGGGTGTAGCTAGGGGGGCACCACTGGTCAGAGCCCAGGAGGCCGCCACGCTCCTGGTGGAATGGGCTCATAGCCCTGCAGGGTGCGGCATGTGCCAAGCCTGGTAGGCGACGGCTATGGCATCGATGATCCAGTAGGTGATCCTCTGTTTGGAGACATTGCTTCCTTTCCACTGTCCACCAAAGCAAACAAAGAGCTGCTCAGAGATACTAAAGCTCTGCATGCAATCCAAGAAGATGCGCAAAGTGTGCACCGGGCACAGCAATGCCAACGCTGGGTCTGCCTCCTCCTGGGGCAGCGCTTACAGGTTCACCACCTGGTCCCTGAAAGGTATCGCGGGAAACTTGGGCACATAGCCCGGTCAGGGTCTCAGGATCACGTGAGAGTAGCCCGGACCGAACTCCAGGCACGTTTAGCTGTCAGGAGGGCAGTTTTCAAGGAGAGTGCCTTAAGCTCTACTGATTCAAGGGGCTCGAAAGGAGCCCCACGCAGGCCTTGTAGGACTATGGAGAAGTCCCATGAGGGTACGAGGCGAGGTCTGGAGGGGTTCAACCTCCTTGGGCCTCTAAGGAACCTGATAGTCATGTTGTGCTTTCCTAAGGACTTGCCGTCCACTGTGTGGTGGTGCGCAGCTATGGCTGTGACGTACACCTTTAAGGTGGAAAGGGACAGCCGTCCATCCAACCTCTCCTGCAGAAAAGAAAGCACTGAGCTGACTGCACATCTCTGGGGACTTCGTGTTGGGAAGAACATCACTTAGCAAACAGATGCCACTTCAAGGCATACAGGTGCCTCGTAGATGGGGCCCTGGCGTGAGAGATGGTATCTACCATGGCAGGTGGTAGGCCACTGAGGTCTTTTCCATCCCATCCAGGGGCCAGACATGGAGGTTCCAGAGGTCTGGACGTGGGTGCCAGACGGTGCCCCGTCCCTGAGAAAGAAGGTCCTTCCTCAGGGAAATTCGCCAGGGAGGGGTTGACAAGAGGAGCATGTTGTCCGAGAACCAAGTCTGTGTGGGCCAGTTGGGGGCCACTAGGGTGACCTGCTCCTCATCCTCCCTGACCTTGCACAGGTTCTGTGCAAATAGGCTCACAGGGAAAGCATACTTGCAGAATTCAGATGGCCATCTGTGTGCCAGTGCATCTATGCCGACGGGGGCCTCGGTCAGGGAATACAAGAGTGGGCAATGGTATGATTCTGTGGTGGCAAACAGGTCTACCTGTGCCTGCTCCAAATTAGCTGAACCACCTGAGGCTGGAGTCTCCACTCTCCCTTGCGGGTGACCTAACATGACAGTGCGTCCAGGTGTTGAGGTCACCCGGGATGTGAGTGGCTTGCAGCGATTTGAGGTGCTGCTGACTCCAGAGAAGGAGACTGCGGGTGAGTAGTGACATGCGAGGGGAGCGTAACCCGCCTTGGCTGTTGATGTAAGCGACCGTCGCTGTGTTGTCTGTTCGAACCAACACGTGCTTGCCCTGGATCAACGGCCGAAACCTCCACATGGTGAGTAGTATTGCCAGCAACTTGTGACAGTTGATGTGCAAACATAGCCGTGGGCCATCCAGGGGCCGGCAGCTGCATGCCTCTTGCATGTGTTGCCCCAGCCTGTATTGGATGCATTGGTTGTAACCACGACACGCCTGGATACCTGCTCTAGGGTAACCCCTGCCCATATAAATGCGAGGTCATTCCAAAGGCTGAAGAGATGGCGACGGGACTCGAGTCCAGAGGCAGTGTTGAAGCGGTCTCATTTGCATCAACCCGAGTGGTGTGACTACCGGTTAGGACGCCATATGCCCCGGGAGCCTCTGAAATAATTTCAGTGGAACTGCGGTCCTCTGTCTGAACACCTTCAGACAGGCCAACACTGATTGGCACGCTCGTTCGTGAGGCGCGCCATCATCGAGACTGAGTCCAACTCCAAACCGAGAAAAGAGATGCTCTGAACCGGGAGGAGCTTGACCCAAGGCCCTAGCTGGCTGAGGTGCATAAGCACCAGGTTCCTGTATGCACACAACAAATCCCAATAGTGAGCTAAGATTTGCCTGTCATCGAGGTAGTTGAGAATGCTGAGGCCTGCTTCCATTAATGGGGCAAGGTCAGCATCTGCGACCTTCGTGAAGACGCGATGGGACAAGGACAGGCCAAAAGGGAGGACTTTGTACTGGTACACCTGACCCTTGAATGCAAACCGCAGAAAGGGTCTGTGTTGAGTTCGAATCAAAATGTGGAAGTACGTGTCCTTCAGGTCTAATGCCGCGAACCAATCTTGATGCCAGACGCTTGTAAGAATGTGTCTTAATGTCAGCATCATGCACAGGAGTCTGTGTAAGGCCCGGTTCAGAACTTACAGGTCCAAGATTGACCGCAACCCACCGCATTTTTAGGTACAATGAAGTGGGGGCTGTAGAACCCCTTCTTCATTTCAGCTGGATGAACAGGCTCTATCGCATGCTTCCGTAGAAGGGTGGTGATTTCCACTTGCAAGGTGGTGGCTTTCTCGGCCTTCACCGTGGTGAATGGATGCTGGCAAACCTGGGCAGGTGCCTGGCGAATTGAATCGCATAGCAAAGTCGGATGGTCCGGGTCAGCCATCGAGACAGGTTGGGAAGCGTGAGCCACACGTCCAGACCCCGGCGAGGGGGACCAGGGGAATGATTTTGTTGGACATACCGGTGGGTGGAGCCTCGCAGCTGGGGTCAGCGATGTGTGTCGCTCTTTTAGGAATATATTCTCTTTTGTGAGGGAAAACTGCTCTTTTGGAATATACTCTCTTTTATATCTGCTAAATCGCCCAGGGGCAATCTCTGCAGTGCACCAGTGCAGAGATGGGAGAAAGCCACTGTAATGCGGCGTAAGGATCCAGCAGAGGTGAGGGATGGAAATCGCTTTCACAGCTTGAACCATCGACTGTGCGGCTCTGAAGAGAAAATCTAATGAGTGGTATGCACATCCCCTCATTTTATACCTGTATGTTTGGGGGAGGGGCATGCAAATACCACTGGCCAATTCCCATTGGCCTTTTATAAAATATCAGTGGTGTTTCCGGGCTCTCAAGAGTGAGCCCTAGTGTCACTACAGCGATACATCATCAAGTGAGTGACGGATAGGGAACACATTTTATAATAACATTAATTACATTTTCCTCTTTTTCAGAATTTTCTTTTCCATTTTATATTTATTGTATTTTATTGTTAACTCTCTTGATTCATAGAAAGTGTATATTTGTGTGTGTGTGTGTGTGTGTGTGTGTGTTAGGTGGGCTATAGATGCCTGCTCACAATGGGTAGCATAGTTAAAATACACTCACGTACACACTTACATATGTACATTATGAAGTGAATGGAGACAGATGGAGGTTGGTGGGGTTGAACAACTTTACAGTAAAGAGCCGTAATTCATCACAGCTTTAGCTTACATTTCTGTGCAGAGATAGCATCTAAAAAGCACTGAGTTGAACCTATAAGGCTGCATCCATTTGAACTTTTATTTCCCCTCTGGCCAGTGTTATAAATTGAAAACTGGAGAAACTGCATTTAATAGCTGAAACGGGTGTTAGCTACATAAAGAGACAGATTTCACCAGTAAAACGGAAGCAGCTGCTTTTAAATAGTTCTAAATGTGACACTGTTACTGCCACATGGAGCCACACATTCATTGCCTAATGATGGAATTCACAGTTTATTATGGATTGACAGTGGATTGCTTTAAAAAAAAAATTACACATACACCTCGTGAGTGCCATATCTCAGGATTAGACCAAACAAGTGAGGAAAAAAAAACATTGTCATACAACTGAAATAAGGAAAGTGAGAAGAAAATGTATGGATGTAATTGCAATTTGCTTCCATTTCTCAGAGAGAGAGAGAGAGAGAGAGAGAGAGAGAGAGAGAGAGAGAGAGAGAGAGAGAGAGAGAGATGTTTATACCTCTTTATTTAAACAATTTGTTTTCCTTCTAAAATATTACTTTGCATGTCAATATACAAAAAAAAAAGTAAAAAAACACCAACATCAAAGCAATTAAAAATAAAGAATTAATTAATTAATTAAAAATCTATAGTACACAAAACTTCACTAAAACCCCATGTTTCCATACAACAAACCAGATTTTTAGTCAGTTTAAAATAGACAAAGCTCTGATCCTTTAAGCCATGAAAGCTCTTAAAATTATCTCTGGATCTACTAAAACATCTTCTTTTAAGTTTATTTTCCTTGTTAACCATATTGCCAATGTGGTTTCACCTATTAGATTAAACCCATTCTTCCCAGTCTGAAGCCTTATAGTTTGGTCCAAAAATAAAATTAAATGTCCTTTACTCTTCACTAAGTTTTTCAATCCAGCTTTCTAACATCTGAATTAAACCTCTCAATCTTGAACAATATAAAAAAAGATTATCAATTGATTCTTCTAGATCACAAAAGGGACAATTCTTTTCAACAGTGGGGTTGATTTGTGTACGTGTCTGTTTGTAGCTATTGCCCAATGTATAATTCTCCATTGTAGATCTGCAGTTCTTTTTTCAATGGGAGATTTATACAATGACCTCCAGCACCTTTTAGGAGAAGAGTTTGGCCCTAGCAAATCTGACCACTTTGTTTCTTTACAGTCCTTCAAAACTGATTCATGAGCAACTTTTACAAATGTCAAATACAATGCTTTCTTTGAAACCTCTTTGAAGCCATGGAACTCTGGAGTCCAGAAAGAAAGTATTAAATCATCTTGTGGCTCCTCTTCCACCAAAGCTGAAACACTCCATTCAACCGCTTATCCAAAGCCGGGGTGCGCTGGCAGCAGCTCCAGCAGGGGGCCCCAAACTTCCCTATCCCGAGCCACATTAACCAGCTCTGACTGGGGGACCCTGAGGTGTTCCCAGGCCAGTGTGGAGATGTAATCTTTCCACCTAGTCCTGGGTCTTACCGGCTGGACGAGCCTGAAACACCTCCCTAGGGAGGCACCCAGGGGGCATCCTTACCAGATGCCCAAACCACCTCAACTGACTCCTTTCCACACAAATGAGCAGCGGCTCTACTCCAAGCTCCTCACGGATGACTGAGCTCCTCAGCCTATCTCTAAGGTAGAAGCCTGCAACCCTTCTGAGGAAGCCCATTTCGGTGATTTGTACTCGCAACCTAGTTCTTTCGGTCATGACCCAGCTTTCATGACCATAGGTGAGGGCAGGAACAAAAATTGACCGATAGATCGAGAGCTTTGCCTTCTGGCTCAGCTCTCTTTTCGTGACAACGGTGCGATAGAGCGAGTGCAATACCGCCCCCTGAAACACTGTGTTCAGGAAAATTCTCCTCCTGCATCTCATTCTCTTTATTCAAATTCTCTTCTCCTGACTTTTGTCGATAGACAGAAGGAAAAAAAGAGAATATCTCATCCATTACATGTTTCATAAATCTGACGGACTTAATTCCTATCAGATTGCACATTTCCATCGTTTTTTTAAGTCCATTATCCTTGTGCATCCAGATCTTGCCATTGTTTTCTGAAGGCTTTTAGTATTAAGCACCTTTGCTAGAAGTAAAGGATTATTAAAAAGATGTAAAAAAAACATTGTTTTTCCAGGGTTCAGAGTAAGACAGGACTTTATTCACATGAAAGTTTGAAGTCCATGTTCTTAAAATTGTTTTATAAAAAGCAGATGTGTCTTTTAAGTCCATTTCTGTTAGATTTATAAAAAACAAATGCAAATTGTATTTAAAAAACATCAACTTTATGTAACAGGGCTTTTGCGGTGTCAGTTCAACCCATTCCATTTGAGTACAGCAGCTTTTGCGCTGCCTGCAACCTGAAAGTCTTAATTCTGCGTGTTGTCCAGTCCAAAAGAAATCCACTTATCTTTTTGTAGTTCATGAACAATATCATTTGGAGGATTCAGGACATTCATTTTGTGCAACAGTGCCAAAGCTGCTAGATTATTTGCAACCAAAACTCTTGTGCCTTGGCTTGATGGACCTGCAGGAGAGCCATGGCATGCAGGGCGGAGGTGGCATGTCCGGCGGCACTGTAGGCTTTGGAGGTCAGTGATGTCATCGTCCTACAGACTCTAGAGGGGAGTTTCCGCCAGGTGGCGGCATTCTCTGGGCACAGATGGATTGCAAACACCCTATCCACTTGGGGGACTTCCTTGTACCCGTGGGCCACTCCGCCATCCAGGGTAGTGAGAGTGGACGAGCGAGTGGGTTGGTTACAGGCAGTGAAAGGTGCCCTCCATGACCATGTCAGCTCGTCATGCACTTCCGGGAAGAATGGTACCACGGGGGTACCATTGCATAACATTAGAATCTGATGTTAGCATGTAGCTAAGCTAACAAATCAAGCTACTGTCATACAGTCATTGTTGCTAAACAATTTTGGGAAAATGATTAAAGTTATGACACATTTTCAGAGCACATTTCTCTCTCTCTCTCTCTCTCTCTCTCTCTCTCAATTCAATTCAGTTCGCTTTATTGGCATGACAAATGTAAAATGTTGTATTGCCAAACTTTTAAGAAAAAAAAACAACAAAAAAACACAACAACATAGAAAATAGTTTAGAACAATTGAATTAGGATATGATCAAGCAATATAAAAGGAAAAACATTGAAAACCATTAAAGAAAAACAGAATCTCTCTCTCTCTCTCTCTCTCTCTCTCTCTCTCTCTCTCTCTCTCTTGCCAGTAGCCCTACAGCCAGGGTTGGGGAGTAATGGAATACATGTAAAGTGATTACGTATTTAAAATACAAAATATAAGTAACTGTATTCCACTGCAGTTACAATTTAAATAATTGGTAATTACAATACAGTTACATTCAAAAAGTATTTTGATTACTGAAGAGATTACTTTGCATTTGATTGTCATTTGTTTCATTTAATATTCAGTCCTTTCAAATGGAAAACATTTATACATACAAATGATACGATCCAAAGTGCATTTCAACAACAGTGAAACACTTTCTTATGATGTGTTAAATTCATACGAGCAGACAGAGAAGTAAGTTTGAAGTAAGTTTGGAAAAGAAGAAATAAACCTTGTGTAAATTGTCAGCTTTACACTAAGATAAAATGTTATTTCTAGCAATTTTACATGCACGTGTTACCAGGCAAGATCATATTTTTTTATCAAGAAAATTCACGTTGGATCCTAATTTATTTTTCTAGTAAGACCTTTGATATTAGGGTAAAAATCTTATTTTTGATAATAATTTTTGTATTGTTATCCTGTAAAAATATCAAAAAATCCTTAAAACTAGATTAATTAGATTGATCTTGTTTTAGAAACAAC
Organism: Moxostoma hubbsi; assembly: GCA_032164185.1. Taxonomy (NCBI): domain Eukaryota; kingdom Metazoa; phylum Chordata; class Actinopteri; order Cypriniformes; family Catostomidae; genus Moxostoma; species Moxostoma hubbsi. The sequence goes on along the minus strand of JAVLUX010000011.1, from coordinate 18,934,439 downwards.
ACTGCATAAGATATTTAAGTTTTTCAGAGAATGTATTGTAACATGTATTTTGTCTTACTGTACTGGCAGAGTTTTTATAGTCAAAACAAGTAAAAAATCTACCAGTGCTGAAGAAGTAATCCAAAGTATTTAAAATACGTTACTGACACTGCGTAATCTAACAAAATACATTACAAATTACTTTTTATAGCATGCATTCTGTAATATGTGGTGGAACACATTTCAAAAGTAACCCTCCCAACCCTGCCTACAGCACACTTGTCACTGTTTCACACAACAGGTGGACTGGCTAATATACAGTAAATTCAGTGTACGTGTGTGTGTGTGTGTGTGTGTGTTCACAAGAGAGAGCAATCTCCTCTCATAACAAAGAAAACAAGTCTCCATTGTCTTTTTTACTATGGACGGGCTACAGACTTTTATACCTAAAAAAATGTGTGTGTGTGTGTGTTCCTCATAGCATGCTTTATTCTAGCAGCACTCAAGCTGGTGAAAATGTTTTTGTCTATCCTCTCTTTCTCTCTCTCACACACACCCTCTCTTGCAGGTATATGATGTCAGCAAGACAATGCTGAATGTGTGTGTTGAGTTTAATAGCCCGTGGCGGTAAGACAGGATGACATATCTGCTGTCCGACCAGAACATTCCTGCAATGTAAGAGTGACGCTGAACTAGGACACTTCATACACACACATAAATGCAGTGAATGAATTAAATCTCTGTTTAAGATGCATATTTGCTGTGTGTGTGTGGGGCAGGTTTTGCCTACATTGTGGGAACCAAATGTCCCCAAAAGTATAGCAAAACCTAAAATCACCTAAATTGAGGAGACAAGCCAAAGTCTCCAAAAGAGAAACATCTTACAGTAGCAACAGTTGGTGATATCAAGTATCATTAGTTCAGTTTTAAAACAATAGAAGTCAATGGAAAGTATCTACAATGACAGAAAAACAAACGTATGAGTGAATTGTTGGGTGTGTGAGGCTCATCAAACTTGTGGGAGTGTGTGGGAACCTGTCACAATTATCGGAAGAGTGGTGTAACGTTACACCTAACTGCTGTGTTCAGTAACACACACATACACATACTCTTGCACAAATGCATCGTCACCCAAAACCCCAAACACACACTTTCACCCCAAACCCTTTAGGTAGAGCGCAGTGTCTCATTACTGCATCTGTGAGGGAAAAAAAAAGAAGTTATTTACAGTCCTGTCGATGGGTGCTGGTTTACTGTTGTAAAGAGACTGCTATTAGGCCACTCTCATGTGTTACCATCACACAAAGGCTAGGGATTGGTTTTAACATAGTGTCCAAACAAAAACTGGAATTTCATTATTCTATTCTTGTAAAGCTCATGTTTATTCAATACAGTGTAAAAATACGTGCATTTTTAATTGGTTTAAATATGAATTGATTTCATAAAATTATTTTCCCTAAGAAAACATTGTTAGGCATACAAATTTAAACAAAAAATAAACAAATTAAGGAATAGCTCACCCTAATATATATATATATATATATATATATATAAATTAGTTATTATGTTCTCACCTTCATAACTTTTCTAGCCCATATGGTTTTCCTTTTAATGCGGAAAAATCTGTTCACAATTGCAGTTCACAAAGACTCACTTTACATCTTTAAAAAGACCCAAATTATTCTATTTTATAAACTTTATAAAGTATTATAAAAGAAGTCCATGTGGCTCATGAGTCATATTCCAAGTCTTCTGTAGAGATATGATAGAAATAACCTGCCTGTTTTTAGTACAAAACAGTTTAGAGCCAGAGACACACGACACAGACCAACTATCAGTGACTACTGTCAATTAATATTATACCTAGGTAGAGTAAATGTAAAGCTAGTGTCAAGCTACGTCTTCAAACTATTACTTCTTTGCCATATTTTATGGCCAGAGTGAACTTGCCAATCATAAAGAAAGCCTCTCAGTAATTTAACTGGTAATACAATAAAAAATGCAATACAACACAATACAATAGGGAAATACAATACTTTTATTTTACAAATTCAATACTTGCATTACGTTCAGTCTCAACTAAAAAAAAAAAATAGTATTGTAGTGTGGCAGTGATTATCTGTAGACTCTTAACTTTGCGAGGGACTTGTCCATATGTTCATATCCAAATCTACGCCCTTGCCATCACACATGCATTCTACTCAGTGCCATATGAGTTTAAAAACAAACAAACAAAAATCTTTGTTCTCTCTTATACTGTAAACAGGGCTTAGAACGTTGGAACTCCATTTTGACTGGCAGCTCTATTAAACGTGTTTATATACGTATAATATGAATGACTATAAACATGAATGACGAAACATGAAAGAGCTGTTGCACAGGACAGGTGAATTACAGTTCCTATTGACAGACTGTCATGGTAGCCATCTCAACATAGATGTTGTTTATATGACCTCTAACCTCTGAAAAAAAAAAAAGATAGCAAAAGAATATTTGTCTTAAAAAGCTACTTTTTGTTTATTGAAAATTGCTAACCAATACTATGTGACATCTCTTGTCAGTAATTTTACTTTGGTAAAAATCAAACAAACGTATAAATGGGTTATACTGTTGGCCTCCTATTTTCTTGTTTATAGCTGCAAGAAGGCAATGTTACTATGGTTCCCCGTCTGTCGCTCACTTCGACCGTGTGTCGAAGAAGCTACACTAGGGGTCTAGAGAGGGAGAGTAAAGAGAGGGAAATGTCTGTTCATTCAGAAATTTTCTTCAGAGCCGACCAGTTGTGAGAGCAGTGAGCTGCGAGTCACAGTCTGTTCCCTCTCAACTCTAAGAGCGTATGCTGTTGGATCTACGGCGCATATCAGCGGCTTTCTCCGTCTCTGCACGGCAGTGTAGCTTTGCCTCTGGGCGCTTCGACAGCGCTTCTAAAAGAGAAATTTTCCTTAAAGCGTCTTAATAAAGATGCCTTTCCGCCCCTGTGTATATCCTGGATGCGGTCGAGTTCTCTCCACTCCTGACGGTCACAGGCGCGATCACGCTGAGGCAGCGTTTGTGGATGGTTTGTGTTCTCACTGTGAGAAACTTACCATGGCAACGTTGCGGTCGCGGCTTTCCTTCTAAAATGGAACGCCACTCCAGCCACCCCCCCGTGTCGCTCCTTCTTCCCACGGGATTGAGGACGACCCGGCTGGTGATGGAGGCGATTTGGGGATGGGGGACACAACTTCGAAGTGAGTGAACGACGGGGAACATCTAGGTTACTGTTGTAACCTCCGTTCCCTGATGGAGGGAACGAGACATTGTGTCCTCCCGGCCACATCGCTGAACCGAGCCACTGTTGCGGCAGAACCTCAATCTTTCGATCACTACAGATCTATCTATCTGTGTTTCCATCTACATCACCCATACATACACACACCTGCACGTAATTTTGTGCTGCCTTCATCATCTCTCTGTCCAAAGTGTGACTACACACATTTCCATAAGCCTCATCTCTCTGTCTCACATAATCTCTCTCTCTCTCGCTCACTCTCTTCCTCTTCCTCTCGCTGTCTGTCTGTCTCTCTTCCTCACACACACTCACACTTAGGTTACTGTAGATTCTTTATAAATGATCTGTATTCATTGTCTGCAAAATATGGAAATTTACACAGTATGAAATCTATCAGACATTAATGGCGGGTCCCTCAGAGCTTTAATTGTTTATGGCGGTTTTATTAACTTGTTTATGTTTTTGCATAACTGTTTACATAATGTTTCACTGTGCTGCCATACAATCATAAAATATGCATATTTGCGATAGTGCTAAAACACCATACATGCACTAACATTATATGACAGTGGAGGTGTGAGTGTTTGCGAGTGTGGGTGTTACACAGTATGAATAGTAGGATAGAAGAGTGAAAAAAGTGAAAACTAAAAGAATAACAAATACTGAGACTGGAATTGTATCTGGAAAGAGAAAGATAGAGAATGTTGAAATATAGTGAATCTTCAGTTTGTTCTAATTACTGCAGTACCAGCTTCTAATCCCAGAGGACACATACACACATACAGAATATAATATAAATATACAGTGGCACCAGACTTGTAATCAAATTCTAGTATGTGATGTATTCATTCATCAGGAAAGAGCAAAGCTCAACCCCAAGAAAGCTCACACAAAAGATCACATGACACTTGAGTTAGCGCACTCATAGACCCCGTTTCCACCTGGTATTAAGCGTTTTTGTAGATTCAAATTTTTGGGTAAAAATACAGGTCTAAATGGAGTCTAAAATGTTTTGTGATCGGATCACAAAAACCACATACGAATGTGGTCAAATATGAATCACTAAATGCTAATCCGTCCTGTATGCATCCCGACAGCAGCGAAGCACCACCCCTCACTTGTCAATCAACCGCTGCACTAAAACAAGAGTTTAAACTTTGCCGGTTACGAGTGGTTTAAATAGCCGTACGATAGAGAAAAAAACGGTACATACACAAGCATGACAACTTCACAGACCTTCTTCAGTGTGTCTGAAATCAACATGCAGGGACATCTACAGCTCAGGTTAATTCAGGTAATCCACAATAATGGACAGTTCAACTCAAAATATTGCATCTGTGTTGGAGTAAATTTCAGCTTCATGTGGGAGAAATCTTTTTTTTTTTTTTTTTTGCACTTTGTGTTTTCTTACTTTATTGCCATTTATTATAATGCAGTAACACACTGACATAGTGACTGTTGTATGTCATCATGAAACAGAGACCCTAACCTCCAAATCCGATCACAAGTGTTCACAGGAGACGCATTTAAATGACCAGGTGTAAACAGCGATGTGTCTCACCTCACCACATGCAATCGGATCAAATCGAGACAAATCTTAATACTAGGTGGTAACGGGGTCATAAACTCATCCATTCATATAGCAGATCTTCTGTTTTAATCTAATAGGGTGGGACCATTAGCCATTGATTGCAAATTTAAATGGATGATTTCAAATGGATTTGACCCAGCCCAAAAAACGTGCAACGTTTAATGTCTTGGACAGAGGACTGAACAAAATGTCTTGATTAAATCATAAAGACTAGAGTTGTACTGATGTTCATTAAGCTGGTAACTGTCAGCATGGTTGTGTGATGAATTACCAGGAAATGTACATACTGAAAAAAATTGTAGCTTGAATGCATTGTGTTTCAGTAATATTTTGGCAAATGCTGCTAAAAATGTATGGTACAACTTTCCCTTCTGATCTCAATCTCTTTTTTTGTTCTCTATATGCCTGAACCAACATGATGGAGAACAAACAGATTAAGGAAGGGAATATAAATTGCTAGTCCTCTAAAACCAAGATTAACCACTAATCCACCTGCAAACAATCGCAAACACAAGTTTACAGAGACCAAACAAGCTCTGAAGTACCTCTTTTTCAAACCCATGTGAAAAGAATGAAAGGAGAGATGAGTGGAGAAATTAAAAATATGCACCATTTAAGAAGAGAAGCAAAGACTTAGTGATTAAAATGAATAAATGGAATTTACTGAAAATAAACTTTTGTAATGATAATATTTAACAGTGGTTTATATATAAATATGGACATCTATCCTTCTACATTATGGCTGTATTTTTTCACTGCCGTCTATGATAGGAACTAAGTTTATTACCGAGGGTTCGGTACAAAGGAAAAATTTTTTTTGCTTTCATAAGGGCCATTCAGACCAAAAATAAAAAATGGAAAAAGACAAAACACAGCCTTATCCTTCCTTTAGGAAGTTATGTACTGTTTCCATGCCTCTGTACACTGTTATATCTTCCAGCTTACCTCTCATTGCGGACTCTATTTCCTTCAGTGCAATCTACAACTTTTTTTTTTCACTTATTATTAAAAAAAAAAAACAATTAAAGGAGATTTTTTTCATGCAGGGGAATGACATTTATCCTAGACTATGTGTAAAGGTAGCATTAAAGGTTAGATGTGGTTGTACATATGGTTGTACTCATAGCACACTCAAACACAAAACTGACATGGTAATGGACTGGAACAATCGACACCGTAACTGAGATCAGAACAGTAGACCCTGGGAAAGGTCAGATGTCATTCACAGCTGCCACCACTCACATTAACACCACAAGATGTGAGGAAGATTCTGATCAGACACAAGAGTGTTCCCCTGGAGAGCAGGTTCAATAAGAGAGAAAGAGAGAGGATGGGGGAGTGTATATTCTTGATAGACTCGCCAACACAATACTGGATTCTTCTAGGTGGTTGCCTGGACATTGCTATGCAGTTGTTAAGATTTTCTGGGTAGTTTCTAGGTAGTTACATAATGACTGAAGTGAACATATTATATTCTGACCTCTAGTTATGTCCCGGGAAGAGGAATACATCTTTTTTAAACTCTGTCCCACCCCAACCCTAAACCTAACCATCAGTGGAGTAAAATGTAACCTTAACACCCTGGCATACTTCATACAAAATCAAGAACAAACAGGTGTAATATAATATAGAACAAAATCTGGCAAAAACAAAGGTTTTCAAGTTTGTTTCAAGTTTGATTTTATAACAGCACGCTAACGCAAACTTTCAAGAAATCTTCGTACTGGCTGCTAAACACCTTCTTACAGCTATTGGTCCACATCATCATTAGGTGCAACATGGAGCTCAGTCAACATGAACAAACTGGTGTTCAGAGTTATTAGCAAGCTGGTGCAAATTGATCAACCTCTTTACGAAGGTTTGCACAGAGACATTTTCCAAGAATATGCCATGCAACATTTTTATTTAATAAGTCTACAAAAGGAATCAAATCTTCGCAAAAACTCTTTTATTCACTGTTGTTTGCTGCTTCACTCATGTGCCATCCTCAGCCAAAAACCATTCACACATCTTCCCAAAGTGAGATATGCCTATCATCATTCTGTTGTCTGTATTCTGACCATTAGCACTCTTTTATACACATATTTTTTGCAGTAGTATCAGTGTCATCATACATTACAACAACAGAGTGTGATCGGTGCATATTATGGCCACGTATTATGTCCACATTATGGTGCATTAGCGCCATAAATGCAGAATCGAAACATGACAAATTACACAGCGACCTGGTGGCTTGCCGTAGGGCCCTCTCTCAAACCCCCACCTGTTTCAGGAGCCGGGTGGTTGATCTGGCCACAAAACATCTGCAGCCCTCCTCTACTGGTAGCACTTTTGCTCTCCAGATCTGCTGTTCTGCTCTGCTTCATCTGCTGTATGTTCATATCATATCACATCCTTTTCTGTTTGTATACTTCACCTAATGTAGCCTCCCAGTACATTGTTAACTCTATGATGTATAGGGACCTCTGTGAATTAGACCACAAGACCATGTCAGGCCTCAGATTTGTTAACATGATCTCTGGCGGAAAGATAAGCTTCTGGTCTTAATCACCAGTCATGGGCTATGTCTAGCAGGCTTGATTCCCTCCTTGTAGACGTAAACTTTGGCAGTTTTCCTGCTGGTACAAATGCGGTGGTGTTTGAGTAGGTAGGGCATTGGCAACAGTTCTCCTTTGCTGCAGGATATTTGCCAGGTGGCAAATCGTCTCGGGTTACTTGTGTAAACCTTGTTCCCTGAAAAAAGCGGAACGAGATGCCAAGGACATAGTCCAGGGTAGCAAAACATCCCAGCCCATGTAGAAATTGTAGAATGTGCGTGGAGAGGACCAGCCCGCCACGTCACAAACCTGTTCCTGCATGAGTTCGAGATGTCGACTCAAGGACGTAAGAGCCCAGAGTAGCATGAACATCCAAACTATAGAATTTAATGAATGTGTGCGGAGAGGACCAACCTGCCGCATCACAAACTTGCTGCAGAGGGACCCCTCTAGCCAAGGCTTTAGAGGAAGCGACCCCTCTGGTGGAGTGAGCCCTGACACCTACTGACGAAGCTTGACCGCGCACCTCATAGGCCAGGGCAATAGCATCCCTCACCCAATGTGACATAGTCTGCTTAGTAGCGGCCGCCCCCCTGTTGCGGCCCCCATAGCAAACAAACAATTGCCCTGATTTACGCTACTGGCTTGTGTGGTGGACATAAATCTGAAGGGCACGGACTGGGCAGAGTCCGTGAAGTCTTTCCTGTTCCGGCGTTAAAAACGGCGGGGAGCAGAAGGCTTCTAAAGTGACAGGATGTATTGTCGAAAAAGGAACTTTAGGAAGGTAATCAGGGTGAGGATGCAAAATTGCTTTGGCCATACCGGGGGCAAATTCTAAGCAGGTCGGCAGAATAGACAGAGCCTGTAGATCCCCAATCCTCTTAAGAGAGGTAATAGCCATAAGGAAGACCATCTTGAGAGTCAGAAGTCTGTCAGACGCTGACTCCAGAGGTTCAAAGGGGGTCTCGACCAGAGCCTCCAGGACTATTGTTAAGTCCCACGAAGGAGTTCTGGCCCTAACGGGAGGCCTCAGTCGCCTGGCTCCACGAATGAAGCGGGCGAGTAGAGGATGTCTCCCTAAAGGCACCCCGTCAATCAAGGCATGGCAAGCCGAAATGGCAGCCACATAAACCCTGAGAGTAGCGGGGCATATGCCTGCTGACAGTTTTTCCTTGCAGAAACTCCAGAACTGAAACAATTTGGCAGTTAACTGGATCTGCATCATGTGAACTGCACCACCTTTCGAAGACACCCCATTTATTGGTGTAAATTCTTCTGGTGGAGGGAGCCCTAGCACTAAGAATGGTTTCAATAACCCCAAGCGACAGCCCTGTGTCCCTCAGTTGGTACCCTTCAGGGGCCAAACGTGAAGTTTCCACAATTCGGGCCGGGGATGAAATATTGTCCCCTGTGCTTGAGACAGAAGGTCCCTCCTGTCCGGAATCGCCCAGGGCGAGCCGTCTAGAAGAGACATCATCTCTGAGAACCAAACCCTGTTCGGCCAGCGAGGCGCTATCAATAAGAGGCAAGACCCTTGCTGGTGAACTCTGGCCAGGACTCCCTGGAGCAGAGAAACCGGAGGGAACGCATACAGGCGCATTCTGGGCCATGTATGCGCCATCGCGTCCAGACCCAGGGGGGCTGGGTGACTCAGAGAGAAGTAGAGGGGACATTGCTCAGTCTCTTGAGAGGCGAAGAGGTCCACTTCGGCTCTGTAAAATCTCTCCCAAATCTGTTGTACTACCTCGGGATGGAGTTTCCACTCGCCCGATGGTAAGATTTGTCTGGACAGAAAATCTGCTCCCACATTCAGGCGTCCAGGGATATAGACTGCCCTGAGTGACAGTAACTTGCCCTGGGCCCAAAGGAGAATCCGACGTGCCAGCAAATTAAGGTGGCGAGAACGTAGGCCTCCTTGATGATTTATGTAGGAGACTGCTGCTGTGTTGTCCACCCGCAGAAGGACATGGCAGCCTCTCAGATGTTGGAGAAAGTATTTCAGGGCCAGAAATACTGCCATCAGCTCGAGGCGGTTTATGTGCCAATCGAGTTGATGACTCTCCCATTCCCCTTGGGCTGGACGACCACTTAAGACCGCACCCCAACCCGTCAGGGAGGCGTCTGTCGTAAGCATCCTGCGACGACACAACGCACCAAGAGTGGGACCCAAGGTGAGGAACCGGGGTCTGAACCACATAGAGAGGGAACGAAGCACTCGGCGCGTAACCCTTATTCGCCTGAGGGGACTGGCCCTTGGATGAAACACCCTGGCTTTTAGCCACAGCTGAAACGGTCTCATATGGAGAAGGCCCAAAGGAATCACTGTGGACGCAGACGCCATGAGACCTAATATTCGTTGGAACTGAAGAACAGTGGAACCTTGACCTAGCCTGAGAATGCCCAGGGAGTTCTGAATGGAGATGACACGAGCGGGAGACAACTGTGCCTGCATCGTGACCGAATTCCATATAACCCCCAGATAGGAAATTTTCTGGGTCGGGGAAAGAACGCTCTTTTTGGCGTTGAGTCTCAGACCCAGAGAACCTAGATGAGCCAAGACGATATCCCTGTGCTGAACTGCCAGTTCTTGAGACTGGGCTAGGATCAGCCAGTCGTCTAGATAATTCAGAATGCGGATGCCCTGGAGTCGCAACGGAGACAGTGCTGCATCCATGCATTTCGTGAATGTGCAGGGTGATAGGGCTAGGCCGAATGGAAGGACCCGATACTGGAAGGCTTCGTCCCCGAAAGCGAACCTCAGGAACTTCCTGTGCTGTGGCAGAATTCCAATATGAAAGTATGCGTCCATGAGGTCGATCGTGACCAGCCAATCGAAACGTTGGAACTGAGACACGACGGACCTGACTGTTAGCATCTTGAACCTGAGCATCTTGACCGAGCGGTTCAAGGCACGAAGATCTAAGATGGGACGCAACCCCCCCCCCCCCCCCTTTCTTGGGGACCAGGAAGGAAGTATCTGCTGTAATAGCCAGACTTTTTCTCTGGAAGGGGAACATGTTCTATGGCCCCTTTCTCCAAGAGATTTTGCAGTTCTACCTGAAGTAGACATGCCTGTTCCGGGCTTACGGTAGTGGAAACCACGCCGTTGAAGCTCGGAGGGCGGCAAGCGAACTGAATTCTGTAGCCTTTTTCTACTGTTTTTAGAACCCACATAGAAATACCTGGCAGAAGTTTCCACGCTGCCAGGTTCTCTGAGATGGGAACTAATTTCAAGACTTCCTGTCGAGGGGGTGTAGAATGTTCCGTGTCCTGGAATATGGCAGGGAGCGACGGTACATTCAACATTTTGTTGGAAACCCCTGTCACCCGAAACAGCAAGGGTGGCGGGAGTGAAGAGGTTTCGTGAGGGTATCGGGAGGGCCGAAGTGAATGATACACACGCCCCGTCCCGAAGGGAACTACCCTCACAGGGTTGGATACAAGGACGTCAGGGCTTCTTTCTCTTGGAGATACCAGCCCTGAGGTCTTGTTTGGGAGGTTGCTGAGGGCGACGAGCCTGTCCCCAATCCTTGCGAGGGGGAGCACGACTTGCCACGCTCTGCTTCTGAATCTCCCTCCTCACAGAATCAGGGCGAGACTGGGTGACCGACGGCCTCGCCCCCTGAGTGCGACGAGGAAGGAATTTTCCAAAGGCTTCCTCATGGCTTTTCGCCTCCTGGAATCTGGAGATAACCGTGTTCATGGCGTCTCCAAAGAGACCAGAAGGCGAAACTGGGGCATCAAGAAGGAAAACCCTGTCCTTATCCTTGATGCCGGATAGATTCAGCCATAAGTGCCTCTCAGTGCTAACCAAAGCAGACATAGACCGGCCAATAGCACGGGCTGACTGCTTGGTGGCACGGAGAGACAAATCAGTAGCTCGACAAAGTTCAGAGAAAGCTTCGTCGTCGAGACTTCTTCCAGCACTCAAATCTTTTAGCAGGTCAGCCTGGTATGCCTGCAAGACAGCCATGGTGTGCAGCGCAGCACCAGCCTGACCAGCCGCTTGATATGCTCTCCCGACCAGCATGGAGGTTACCCTGCATGGCTTAGAAGGGAGAGCAGATTTATTAAGTGATGATGCCGAACCCGGCGAGAGATAACCCGCAAGTGTCTTTTCGACCGGTGGCATCTTTAAATACCCTCGCGCCTCAGCGCCCACGATAGTCGAATATATTGACGTCGAGGGCACATGAATGCGCGAGGTATAAGGCTTATTCCAAGAACGAGAAAGCTCGTCATGGAGATCATCAAAGAAGGGAAGGGACTGATGAGGTGTTCCCTTCCCTTGGTCACCAGACAGAAATCTGTCCTCTAACTTAGAGCGCTTGGGGGGAACTTGGTCACGTGGCCAGTCTATTTGAAGCCTGGCCACCGCGCGAGTAATCACATCGAGCAGCTCCTCCGAAGATTTAGAATCGCGATTGGAGCGCTCAGATGCGGTTAACTCTAAATCTGACCCAAGGGAATGGAGGTCCCCCTCGTGAACTGAAGAGGCACCGAAGCACGCTTCAGGATCACGCGAGGGACCAGCAGGATCTGGGGAGAGAGCGAGCGAAAGGGGCGAACCCGTCTCTCGCTCCTCAGCCAGATCCATGCGAGAGCCCCACGAATGAAGTGTGGGTGCCGGCTCTCGGAAGTAAGCAAGGCGAGCGCGAAGCATCCCGACCGAAAGTAGGTCGCAATGCGCGCATCCGCCCTGTTCCAACGCGAGAGTAGCGTGCTCTTCCCCCAAGCAAACAAAGCAAAATTGATGCGTGTCCCTGTCAGACATAGAACGCTGACAAGGAAACACGCATTGTTTGCCCTGCTTTTCCGCCATTTTCCCCTTCTTTTTTTTTTTTTATATATATATATATATATATATATATATATATATATATATATATATAAAGAGAGAAAGAAGGAAAGACTTAAGATTTTTTTAAACAATTTTCTAGCAAGAGTTTTGTGAAAACACAGAGAGAAAGCTCTGAAGAAAAATGTCTGACGACACTCTGGTGACGCCTCCTATTTATAGCCTGGTCTCAGGTGCGTCCAATGATCTCACCAACCGAGGCTATAAATTCCAGTCAATTTCATTGACGTGTTACACACATGTTCAGAGCAGCTCACAATAAGATTGTTTCCCCATAGCGCTTAGCAGCGCAGCATCAAAGTGAAGCTTTTTGTAAAGGGAACAGTACCTGATTGTGTCTCCAGGTATAGCAGCCTTGGGAAAGACTGGTTTTACAGCTGGCAAGGATGTGCCTTAGAATTACCGTTTCTTTGCATAGTGGGAATGATGGATCTTCTCCCTTCCACTGGTTTAGGTTCCTGGTAGTGGGAAGCACATCGAACGTGGCGCTGATGATGAAAATAATTGCATGTTTTTCCATGTTGTCCATTGGCCCCAATTAAACTGTGAGACTGCCCTTGCGCTTCGCATTGCCTCTTCTTGCTGGCAGACTTCAGCAACTTCCAGCTCTCAACGCTGGGTTGATGTTGCTTTGTTTAAAGTGGGATAACTCGTCACAGGAACAAAACCACCACTCCCATGTTGTACTTGACATACAATATCTCCATGCTTGAGGGACGATTTTACTTGTTTAAGTAAAATAATTTTTGAATAGTTAAAACAGCTTCTTTTACTGATATCGTGTGAATTACTCATAAAATGAGACTGAATTCATTGATAGCACATTTTAATGCATATTTTACATGTAGTCATGAGCGTCTCATATTTAAACGCTCCTCTAAATGCCTCCCCCAGTGGCATGACCTGTGTCTGAATGTTTGCAAACAATGGTTGCTTTGCTGTTTCAAATGTCTTTTTTGACTCTGAGTGAAGAACAAAGAAGAACTTCTCTGTGAGGATGCTGGGCCTTTAGATGGAAAATTGAACCTCCGAATCATGCTCGTCACTGATTATACAAACATGATTACCTCCAGATTTCAACACAGTATGAGAACCCAGAACCACACTGCTGATGCAACATGCTGCCAGTCACACAACAGGAGAATTGATACAAAAATGTCTGATTGGAGATTTTGCTTGTAACTCAGCAATATGGGTTGAAGTGAGGGTAAACTCATCCCTTGTCAGTCTTTGCCAGTGAAGACAAAAACTCAGATTAACATGAAAGCGTTTATCTCTTGTTTTCTTTTCACATTAAATCTTATTAGAACACAGTGTTACCATTGGTTAGCTATAATGATATCTGTCCCTTCCAGTTGAGGTACTTAATGCTCTCTACGATCAGAAGAAGACTTGATGTGTAGATGTGTGTTTATGGAAGTACTCTGTTCTTCTCTCAAGTGCTCATTAAGGAACAACACAATATTTTCAACAGTTGAAGAACCTCTGTTGCAGAAATAAGACGTTAACACACACAGTTGCCTCTGATTTTTTACACTGGCTGAATAAATCATGTTCCTCGTGTTTCAGTTCAGTGTTTCAGTGTTTCAAACACACACACTGTTGGGTCACACTGACCCAATTCAGTCAGGACACGACAGAAACATGTTATGATATGAACATGTAAAACTTGTGTCAATCAATTTGGCAAGCCTGTGACAGTATGCAAATGAAAGAAATCATGCTCATTCAAACAGGCAGTTTTTTAGCAAAGTGGATTTTGAATGCCCCTGAAAGATATTGTCCTTTCATTCTCATGTGGGTTTCAGTGTGTGAGATGCATTAGGGCTTTTGATAAAACTCATACAAGCTGAGTCACTGTTTAGGTTTGTAATTGTGTTTGTGCTTAAATTTATATTGACTGAAATGTCCTGTTGTAGGGATTCAAACAACATGATGCTCAGCTTTTTGTACCTGATCTCATCACACTGAAAGACTGAACAAAAAGAAAGATATATCTATTTCAGTGAGCTCACTGCAGAAATGGAGAGAGAGATAAAGGGAAAGAGAGAGAGAGAGCTGGAGGGAGACTAAACAGAAAAGTTAATGATAAAAACACGTTGGGACAGAAAGAAGCTGAGAGAGGCAAAAAATGGACAGGCGCTGGAAAATAAATGAACATGAAGAAGTAAATAGAAGAGAAAATGTTCAATATTCCTCTCATTCTCTCTCTTTCTCTGCGTGTGTATCGATCTGTTCTTTGACTGATGAAGTCAAGCAGAGATGATAAACAGATGCTGATGTCTCTCTCTGTTAGCTCAGTACTGACACACTGTGATGCTGAGACACTCCATACAGCAGAATAGCACCACCTGCTCTCATGCACACATCTAACTTTTTTTCTCTGCTCAGTTTACTTTCTGGAATTGTGATAGAAAGAGAGGGAGAAAGAGAGTGCAGAGACCCTATGTCCCTGTAATGAAGAAGAGGGTGTGGCTGGGCTGTGAGGATGCATGTCTTGTGTTGAGTTGTTCAGTGGGAGAGAGATAAAGGAGTAGCCAGGGACACCATAGAGAGAGAGAGAGAGAGAGAGAGAGAGAGAGAGAGAGAGAGAATTGAATTTGAAAATCACCTTTTATTACAAAAATTCATCAATAAACTTTTTTCCAACAATTACACAAAGATATCTTATATTACATTTGTAAAAGAAAAAGAAAAAAAATCACTACAATAAATAAAATTACATAAAATTTGTAAAGAATAAATCTTCTTCAACAACAGAGCACAACACTCCATTGCCACACCATATCATCTCAAGTTTCATCTGCGAAATCTTTCACAGACTTATAAAACAAAAATCAATCAACACTCATGATTTCACTAGATTTAAAAACAGAATTACTACATCTTCACCTGACAATCTTTCAATCTTGTTTTTTCTGCTCATGCAATCACCGCATCAAGGAACTACACAGGGGCTGAATGGCATCTTTATAAAGACGCGTCCTGAAAAGTACATTCAACGCCGCTGTGTAAATGTTCTTTTAGAGGAAAATACTATTTTATAGAGAAAATAAACTCTTTTAGCATTCTGCGCTGTCGAAGCGCCCATGGGAAAGCTGCACTGCCGTGCAGAGAAGGAGAAAATCCACTGAAGTGCACCGTAGATCCAACAGCAGGCAGAGCGTCAAAGGAACAAAGGCAAGAACAGGTGTGTGACTCGCAGCTGACTGCATACATGACCATCGGCTCCGAAGAAAATTACTGAATGAAACAGACGTATATCCCCGCCTTTGTACCCGTATGTCGTGGGCGGGGTATGCAAATACTGTCTGCCAACTTCTCATTGGCCTTTTTTCATAGATCAGAGGCATATTCGGCGCTCAAGAGTCGCTTAGTTTCGCTTCTTCGACACAACGTCGAAGTGAGCGACAAACGGGGAACAATTAATCATAAGAGTTAACCAAATTGTATTATTAAAAATAAAGGTTTCAATCTTTTACAATCCATAAAAGCATGAAAAACAGTCTCTTTTTAGGCAGAAAGGACAGTTTACAAGAATTTCAGGATTAAGAACTGCAATAAAAGCATTAACTGCAATGGCACAATGAAGAAGTCTCTACTGCATATCCCCTGCCCTTTTAGGTGGCTTATACAGTGACCTCCATTCAGGTTTCACATTCTCTTCTACATTCAGTACTCTGCGCCAAAGCGTGTCCACTTTCTCATTTAGTACCTTTTTATTAAAAACTTTAACACATATTTTATCAAATGATTTGCCTGTTGCTGTACACAAGTCCAAACACAAGGGTCTTTCAGCATCTAAAAAATTACCCTTACAACTTCTAGTTTGGGCAACATGGTTAAAATAGGAAAACAGTCTTCCATATTAGGAGTGTTTAGTCCTCCATGACTGTCCATCAGTAGATCTTTTTCTTCATGACTGAGCAGCGAATTCCTGTTCTTTAGCATTTGTTCAACAGTCCGCAGGGACCTGAACTTTATATAAGAGGCCACTTCTTCTTTTTTTCCAAAGTCCATCCCAGCTATATTAAACAGACAACCAAAAGTTATGATCCTTACCTTCAACAACAGTGAATTAAGTCCATGAAAGGAGTACTTTATCTTGTTAAGTCAAAACAAGCTCTGTTTATTAATGGCTCCTCCAACAGCCAATGCAGAGAAGATGTATTTTCATCTCTCTGTGAATCAATGAGACTCAAAGAGACTCAAAAAAGATAATAATAAAACACTGCAGTCCATTTACATTCAATTTAAGAGGGTCCATTAAAAACAGGGATTTGTCCAACCCAAATCCTTCAGCTCTGCAAAAATGGAAAATGTAACAGCCTCGTATCATTGATGACCCTTACAGCAATTTTCGTGGAAATTGTAAATTAAAAGCTGCTATTCTGCTTTTCAAATGTACTAATCCATGTCCACCCTCTTCTTTAGGGAGAAACAATACACTCTTTAGGACCCAATTCAATTTATCCCCCCAAAAATCTACCAAGAACCCTTGATTTTTTTGCTAGAAGTTGTGGAGGAGGATCCAAACATGCCAGTTTATGCCAAATGCAGGAAGCTATTAAATTATTTACAGTGAATGTACTTTGTAAGACATCTTTGGTGTTAGCCACTTCCATTTCTCAAGCCTTCCTTTCACTTTATCAATAACTCCTTCCCAATTTTTCTGTATGGACATTTCATCCCCCAAATAAACTCCTAGGTATTTAAAAACCTCCTTTTGAACAGGCTAAACCATCAGGAAGGTTTGGTTTCTTTTCTGACCAAAACTTAAAAATCATTTTGTCCAATGATTAAAACTACCACATCATCAGCATAAGCAGACAAGCAAATGTTGTTTTTAAATATAGGTACATTCAAACCACAAATGTTTTCTCTTAATTTTTGCAACAAATGCTCTATAGCGAGTGCATATAAAATTCCAGATAATGAACACCCCTGCCTAATTCCTCTACAGACCTTTTATCTTTAGCACAATCTCAACGTCACCATAAAGCATTTTTACTTTATAAAATCATTGAAAAATCCTTGAAATAAGTTCTCCGCAAATAAAAATGTTCCACTCAACCAAATGCTTTTTCCTGGTCTATTGAAATAAGTCCAATATTAATATTGAATAACTTGGAGACATCAAAAATATCCTGAATAAGGGTAATGTTATCAAAAATAGACCTACCAGGGACACACTAACTCTGATCCGGATGCATCACTTGATCTAATACTTTAGCTAATCTCGTAGCTAATGCCTTAGAGAGCAAGGCATTTGATTATACCTGCCTCCAAGGCCTTCATTGAACTATTTAACTATTTGGTGACATTTCAAGTGTTCTGTTGGCAGAATTTTTTTTTTTTTTTTTTTTTTTTTTGGACTTTTCCAAAATCCCACCATTTTTGTAAATCTTGAAATGATTTACAAAAACAATTTAAAAACTTTTTTTTTTTTACAAAAAAAAAAAAAAAAACAATACCATATGATGATCAGAAAAACTAACCGGTGAGATACCACAACTTTTAAAAATACTGATGTTTAAAACCATAAAATCTGTCTAATCTAGCAAAAGATAAAACATTATCACGAGCATGAGCCCATGTATATTGTCTCTGTCAATTAAAATCTCTACCTAAGAATAAATATTCCTCAGTTCTGCAACTTTGTAAAGTGGAACTGAGTGTGTCTAAAAACACCATTCTCTTCACTGCGGATGTTGGACACAAATAAAAACAAAAACATTTTCAAAAGTTGCTCTTATTTTTAAAAGTCTTCCCTTCACAATTTCATCGACTTGATGATAAATTGGACACAAATTCTTAGTATATAAGATAACCACGCCCCCACTAAGTGTGTAGTTGGGAATGAGAACAGCAATCCCACCCCACTCCTGCATCCAATCCACAGCGTTTTTAAAATCACTGCATGTCTCTTGAATAAAAGTAACATCTATTTTTTTCTGTTTAATGACTTGATTTAGTTCAGCTCTTTTTTTACTCTCTCTTACACCATTCACATTCAAAGATGCAATACACACTTCAATCATGCTTTAAAATAAAAGCAAGAGTAAAAAAAACAACCATGATCCATGATCATTAAATTAAGCATTCTCACTGCCATCATTTAACTCAATATTGAGCTTTCGCAGTATTTTATTTAGACGATATACTTATTTATTTGAAAAGCAGCCTTCAGCCATCAAAACCTTTGTTTTTTCAACAAATTGTCCTATCTCTGGCAAATATTCTGTGGCAGGGCAGAGGGCGGGCCGGGTCGTGATGAAACACACCCGGTCCCGTATCAGGCTAATCAAGACTCCGAGAGGGATAAAGGCCGATGGCAGATGGTGGTGCGGGTAGAGAGAGATAATTTACGGACATGTCCGTCATATGTGTGTTTGTGTCTTTTAAATTTATCATTAAAATATTATTTACATTGACAAGCCGGTTCTCGCCTCCTCCTTGCCCTTGAACTCTGATACATATTCATTTACAAGAACCAATCTCTTACTCTTCATTCGTTTAATGTCATCTACGTCATAGTCATGGCTAGAAAACTCACTTTATGACAGAGAAACACTTGAGTCAGATAACTCACTATCACTTTCTGAATAGTTTTGATCTTCAATATTGTCTATATCTGTCTTCTTCATTTATCTGACTTCTTCCTTTTCAGTGGCACCTTAAACACTGTTTGTTCAGACTCAATTTCACAACAATCAGTCTCTCTAATATTCCCCATATCAGTTGGAAAATCCATTTTAACACTTGACTCACCTCTTTTTCTTCTTTTTCCCCATCTAATGCACTTTTGAGTTCTTCCTCCACTAAAACTGCCATGTCTTTCGTGGTCCCAGCATTATGAGCTTCACTATAAAAGCTCGCCTACGCCTCTGCTGATCAGCCACAGCTGGGGCTTCATCGGCCGTCTGTTTAACCTCTTTAGCCATGCCCTCCGCACCAGCTAGACGATAATTTTTTCTGGCTTATTAGGACCAAAAGCCCCACTTTACCACAGCCAAAACATTTTATTTTGTCTGTGGTTATAAAGACCTCATAAACAAAATCATCCACTCAGAAATTCAGCGTGAGGTCTAAATCAGCAACATCATATTACAATCATGTAAAATGAACGTCTGAAAGACACGACATGTTTCAGCAGAGGAGAATCTCCCCCAATTGGGATCTTTTTAATTGAGGAGACCAATTGTCCATATCGAGACAGTGTTTGTTTCAGAATCTCATCACTGATTAACGGCAGAACATTGGAGAGAGTAACCCTTTTTGACGGTAATGAAAATGGCAGAACGGGGGTAAAACACTGTCAATACTAATTCTCCTCTGAACTACCTCATTCATTCTCTCTATTGTGCTTAGAAAAACAACTATAGCGCTGTTCATTCTAGAGGCAGATAGTATATTCTAATGGCCCACAATTGCACCCACAGCCAAACAACAGCTCTCCACACTCATTGCAGCCGCATCGACGCGTGAGTGCACACAAACCCTGCGTACCTGCGGCCTCTATGCCCCCCCAACCTCCCCAAAATGAAGAAAAAAAAATAGTCCTTAAACCATACAATGAAATAACCTAAAGAAATAAACCTAGATAGCAAGGAAAATACAAAATTATGATAGAAAAAACTCTCCAAAAACAGGAGTTACCACTCGCACTCACCATGCTCCACTCACTCAACAAATGCTCACGCATGCGCACAAGAGAGAGAGAGAGATGCATGCGGCCGCTCAGTGTATGTGTTATGATTCATTTCAGCATTTTATGTTGTAATTAAAATCTTGTTGATTGTTAATTCTGCATCCTCCTTTTCCTGTCGAACAAGAGTCTGCCACAGTCCCTCTTATTTGAAAGCTATACTATGACATGAGAGCAATTGAAGTATAGGAGCTGTACATTTATGAATGAAAATAAGTCAAGTCAAGTCAAGTCAATTTTATTTGTATAGAGCCTTTCACAACACACATCGTTTCAAAGCAGCTTTACAGAAGTTCAGCATTAACAGACGATAAAAATGTAATGTCTATAAAGTCGATAAATCATCATCATTGTGCAGGGCTCCAAACTGCGACTAAAAATGGTCGCATTTGCGACCAAATAAATTTATTTGCGAGTGTAATTTCTGTCAAGGTCGCCATTGGCGACAGTAAAAATTTACTCCCTTTGATTTTAAAATTTGCATTATATTTCCCGAAATACATTACAAAAGTTTATATCAAAGAAATAGCGGGGAAAACGGAGTTCATTGCAGGAACTAACCATTTAAAAAAAGAGACTGTGAGAAAACACGGTGACAGTAACAAGCATAAAAAATGCACGTGATCACATAATTGCGAAGAATGCTCCACAGACTACACTGTTAGCACGTGCAGTTTTTCTTGCATGCGAGCTGCGGGACGAAAAGGAATGGAAGGAGTTAAAAATGAAAATATTTGGCGCCTGTTTTTCCCCCTATAGGAGCCAATGGCTCCTTAATTGATTTTTTGTTTGGAGCCCTGTTGTGGAATTAGATAAGATATGATTCTTTATCGTGTTTAAAAATAATTAAATAATAATTGTATTAATAACCCCAGTGAGCAAGCCGAAGGCGACTGTGGCAAGGAACACAAAACTCCAAAAGATGATGGTTAATGGAGAAAAATAACCTTGGGAGAAACCAGACTCACT
Organism: Moxostoma hubbsi; assembly: GCA_032164185.1. Lineage (NCBI taxonomy): Eukaryota > Metazoa > Chordata > Actinopteri > Cypriniformes > Catostomidae > Moxostoma > Moxostoma hubbsi. The sequence continues at coordinate 18,913,526 of JAVLUX010000011.1, read as the reverse complement.
GTGGGGGGCCAGTTCCCTCTCTGGCTAACATCATGAATAATGTAAATAAGAATTATTTATAGTTAAAAAAACATGATTTAAAAAATTATTAAACTTATTATGTGTTAAGGGTCAGTATTTAGACAGTGATTGTGTTTGAACTGCAAGATTAGTGACCAGTGTCTTTGAAGTCCATCCTTGATTAAATTCCAGAAGTTCACTTAGATGCAATTGTCCTTGTTTGGCTGATGAAGGCTTTTGTTGGCAATAGTTAGTCTATGTATCCCATTTCAAGATTGTAGTCCATGGTGATGGGGCATCTGAAGTCTCCGTAAGAGGCTGGATACAAACTGGAGCTGACGAACGCTATTTACCTCGGGACTGGCGTCCTGAGATAACAGCAGAAAAGCAGATGGGAAATAATTAGCATAGCTGATGTTCATAATATTAATGCATTATAACTGATTCAGCAGTAGTATAAAAAGTAAGCATTATGTGAATGCTTGGTTAAAGAGATGCGTCTTTAATCTAGTTTTAAACTGGGACAGCGAGTCTGAGCCTCGAACAATATTAGGAAGGCTATTCCAGAGTTTAGGAGCTAAATGTGAGAACGCTCTCCCTCCATTATTGGACTTAGATATCCTAGGTATGGCCAGAAGCCTCGAATTTAGTGATCTTAAAGAGCGCGATGGATTGTATGGCGATAGAAGATCCGTTAAATACACAGGAGCTAAACCATTTAGGGCTTTATAGGTCAGTAGTAATACTTTGTAATTGATACGGAACTTAATAGGTAGCCAGTGTAGAGATGATAAAATCGGTGTTATATGATCATATTTTCTTGACCTAGTAAGAACTCTAGCGGCTGCATTTTGGACTAACTGTAGCTTGTTTATTGAGGATGCAGGGCAACCAGCTAATAAAGCATTACAGTAATCTAGTCTCGAGGTCATGAATGCATGAACTAACTTTTCTGCATCAGAAACAGATAGCATGTTACGTAGCTTAGCAATGTTTCTAAGGTGGAAAAAGGCTGTTCTCGTAACAGATGAAATATGATTTTCGAAAGTCAAGTTGCGGTCTAGTATAACACCCAGGTCTTTTACTGTAGTGGATAATGTAACAGGACATCCTTCTAAATTAAAGTTGTATTGTAAGGGATTTTGTGGGTAGTTTTTTGGACCAATAAGTAATACCTCCGTTTTATCGGAATTTAATAACAGGAAATTACGCGTCATCCAGCATTTTATATCTTTAAGACACTCTGTCAAGTTAGATAAGTTAGTGTTTTCATCTGGTCGTGATGAGATATATAATTGAGTGTCATCAGCATAACAGTGGAAATTAATTCCATGTTTTCTTATAATTTTACCAAGTGGCATCATATATATTGAGAATAATAGAGGGCCTAACACAGATCCTTGTGGCACTCCATAGTCTACTGGCATTATCTTTATGCCTGTCCCTGAACACCAGTGTAGTTTTGTAGTCGATCCAAGAGTATTTTATGATCTATAGTGTCGAACGCAGCGCTAAGATCGAGTAGAACTAATATTGAGATGCAGCCTTGGTCAGAAGCTAAAAGTAAATCATTTGTAATTTTAACTTTCTTTAAAGTTAAAATTAAAAAACTTTAATTTAAAGTTTCTGTGCTATGATGCGGTCTGAATCCTGACTGAAATTTTTCATAGATATCATTTTCTTGCAAGAAAGAGCACAATTGAGCGGACACAACTTTTTCTAATATTTTAGACATAAATGGAAGATTTGAGATGGGTCTGTAATTTGCTAGGTTATTTGGATCTAATTGTGGTTTCTTAATGAGAGGTTTTATAACTGCCAGCTTAAATATTCTTGGAACATGACCTAAAAATAAAGACGAGTTAATAATATTGAGAAGAGGCTCTTCCACTACAGGTAACACTTCTTTCAGTAGTTTAGTGGGTATTGGATCTAGTAAACATGTTGTTGTTTTAGATGCAATGATAAGTTTATTTAGCTCTTCCTGTCCTATAGTTGTAAAGCGGTGTAGTTGTTCTTGAGGGGCGATAATTGAGGCTGAATCATAAGACACCATAAAAGATTGTACATTAACAATTGTGTTTACAATTGTGTTTCTGATGTTTTCTATTTTCTCAGTGAAGAAATTCATAAAATCATTACTACTAAACTGTAACGGAATATTTTGCTCAGGTGATCTCTGTTTATTTGTTAGTCTAGCCACGGTGTTAAATAAGAACCTTGGATTATTTTGGTTATTTTCTATTAGTTTGCGGAGGTGCTCAGCCCTGGCTGTTTTTAGAGCCTTTTTGTAACGTGACATACTGTCTTTCCATGCGATTCTAAAGACCTCTAAATTAGTTTGTTTCCATTTACGCTCCAAGTTACAAGTTTCTCTCTTGATAGCATGCGTAGCACTGTTGTACCATGGTGCTCTAGTTTTTTCTCTAAACTTTTTTAATCTAATTGGTGCAACAGTTTCTAATGTACCAGAGAAAATGGTGCTCAAACTGCTAGTCATTTCCTCTAGTTCATCTGTTTGTTTGGGTTCACTGAGCAGCTGAGATAGATCAGGTAAGCTATTTGAGAATCTATATATTGTGGTTGGAAGGATTGTTCTGCTTGGTCGATAACGTGGTGCAATATGACAGATTTCAGTGGTACGTAGTATGCAAGTTACCATGTAATGATCAGTGACATCATCATTTTGCGGTATAATATCTATATCGGTTGGATTGGATCCATATGATATAATTAAATCTAGCGTATGATTTAGGTGATGAGTGGGACCACTGACGTTTTGCGTGACCCCGAAGGAGTTTAACAAATCTGTAAACGCAGCCCCTAATGCATCATTTGTGTTATCTACGTGTACGTTAAAATCTCCAACAATTATTGCTTTATCGACATTGACCAATAGATCTGATAGAAAGTCTGCAAACTCTTTTAGGAAATCAGCGTAAGGCCCTGGAGGTCTATATACGGTAGCCAAGGCTAGAGATAATAGGGATTTTTTTCTTACATCTGAGAGTGTAACATTTAGCACAAGTACTGCAAACGAATTAAACCTGTGACCTATTTTCTGAGTAACATTAAGAATATCTCTATAGATTGTTGCAACACCGCCGCCACCAATCAGACGGGGCTCATGCTTATAACAGTATCCTGGCGGAGTAGACTCATTTAGACCGAAATAATCATTTGGTTTAAGCCAGGTTTCAGTAAGGCAAAATACATCAAAACTATTATCTGAGACCATTTCATTTACAATAACCGCCTTAGGTGTGAGCGATCTAATGTTTAGAAGACCTAGCTTTAGAAATTGTTTTTGTTCACTGATATTGAGATTTTCTGGTTTAATTACAATTAGATTTTTCCTAGATCCTACAGTAGATGTATTGTTTGGCTTTACTAAACGAGGAATAGACACAGTTTCTATATAATGTTCTACATTGGTACTTATATCAATTAAGTTGGGACAGCAAATACTGTGATTTGGACTTTGACTTACTAGTCATATGGTGTGTAGCATCTTGGAGATGACAGAACAGCCGGTCCGACTCTGCTGGGGTGAAGGCCATCAGCACGGAAGAGCCTAGGTCGCTCCCAAAACACATTCCAATTATTAACAAAGAGCAGTCTCTGTTCATTACACCATGACATTAACCATTCATTTAGAGCAAATAATCTATTGAACCTTTCTTGTCCTAGTCGGTACGTGGGAAGCGGTCCAGACACGACGATCGTTGTTTCTGGCGAAGTGCTGCGTACCGTCTCGATCAGGCTCCTGTAGTCCTTCTTCAGTACCTCCGTCTTCCGCAGCCTGGTGTTGTTCGTTCCCACGTGCAGCACGACAGCTCCGACGCGCTCGTCACCATTCAGGATCTCGGGAACCTGCGTAGAGACATCAAGAACACGAGCACCAGGAAAGCAGTGAGTGCGCACCTTACCTTTGCCAGAGATAGCGCGGACATGACGGACGGTGGAATCGCCGATGATCACGGCGTCGTCACGCTCCGACTCGCGAAGAGGTGAGAAGCGGTTCCGGGTGGAGATCTCGAAAGCCGGGAGGGGCAGGGAGGTCCTTGGTCTGGTCCTGGCTCGCGTCTTCTGCCGTGGAATCACCCAGGGTCCGTGGTGATGTGTCGGTGCCGGAGTGAATGAAGCCAGGGATGATCGCGTCCTGGTTGCTCGGGACCTGTGCAGAGAAACACACGGAGTAGACGAGGTCGGAGTCAAAAAATTATTAACCACTGACCTGTGAGCATCGGCGCGTGATGTTTCAAGCGTGGACCGCCGATCTCGCAGCTCGGCCTGTCTCTCTAGCAGGTCGTGGATCTGCCTCTCGACGGATTCGAGCTCCAACTGCACTGAATGTAGTTCAAAGGTGTCTTCACCTGCACACAGAGGTAGCGTTAGACACACATCCGCTATATTCGCCATTATAGCAGATGTGCTATAATGGCGAATTATAGCTTTCAGTTATACAGGTGTAAGTAAGACGATCGATAGGCGAGAGACCACGCGTGCAGTGCTAGCGGGCTAAGACTAGTAGCGGAAGTCCGGAAAGTTGGATATAAGTAGCGATATCAAAGAAATCTGATTGTTTTTTATAAAGAGTAGTATCGGAGATGTGTTCACACGTTTGTAAAGTTTAAAATTTAGGTTTATGAACAAATGTGAAAGAAGAAAATCAAGGATTGGGGATCAATTCGACGGAGTTATCCCAGTAAGCTTTTGTGAAGGTTTACGCATGCGTTTTGGTGAGAGCGGAGGCAGAAGTGAAAGACGTTCATCAGGTTCATCACAATAGTTGTAATCACCCAGATATAAAATTATTTTACTAACCATGTAATGAAAGCAATCATAGACCATTACGAAAACTTCCAGTACATTTTATAGATACAGCCCAAATGGCAGAAACCTGGCATTTTGTGTGTTATTGAATGGATTCTGTATGCACCAGTGGACATGTAGTCAATCTCCTTGTTTTCTTGTTGAGTGCTTGATGCAAAAATAGAGTTAACCAGGTGAACGGCGGAGAGAGAGAGAGAGAGAGAGAGAGATTTAAGATGGTCTTGTTGATGGATGTTGTTGACGTGAGAGCTGCATTTGACTTAATGATGATGAAAGAAACCTTTCTTCTTCAAAGCTTGGTCCAGTGTGTTGGCATGCACATTTACAAATACACACACACACACACACACACACACATTTTGATAAACACATGTCATGATCTAAACATCCATGTGCTCTCTGTGCAAAACTCATAGGTGAGCTAACATCAATTAGCAGCGTGCTCAGCAGCATCAGTGGTTGTCAGAAGTTATCTTTGATCCAGTTCCGGATAGGAACAGTGTTTAAGTAAAATTGATGATGAAAACTGAAACTTCAAATAAAATGCACAGAAAAGTTTGATTTTATTCTCCATTCTTGAAGTGTTCAACATTTGTGTTTGATCAGTTCAGGGTCTGTAGTGCTCATTAAAAGTGATAATGTGAAGTGCCACTGAACCTACATGTATATATCTGGACTGTGTTTGATTCTGTATACAGCTGTGTGTCAGCATTCTCAATCTCAAATATCATAAAATCAGTATGTTCTCCATTTATCAATTATTATCTGTGTCTCCTACACAAATTTACCATATGTGCAGGACAAGGAAAGTCTAATTTTCCACCATTGAATGGGAGGATATTAGAGTAAAAGGAAGAACAGACATTTCTCTTTTTCAGTTTTAAATGTATTTTATTAAAAAAATACATTGATATAGTCAAAGATATGGACTTAAGCAGATCTAAATGTTGTTCCTCAGTTTTCATACTTTGGAAAATTAGCCCTACATTGGTAAAATTACGTTTTTATTTTCAAAGTAAAGTTAATCAAAACCTATTTGTTAAAGAGTGTGAGGTCATGTTTGTTCTTCAGCCAATGAATCTTAACAAGGAATTTATTGCCAGGCCTTAAAAATGTTAATTGAATACCCCTGACTATTTTAAAAATGCATAGGATTAAAAAATTTTTGTTTTTCATGTTAACATGTTAATTATGATGTAAGTGTTAGGTAAGATAAACACAGAAAAACGTTTGGCCCTCATCGAGTTATCCCCTGGATATTCTGACCCCCTGATGAAATAATTAAAGAGCCCTGGTCTAGCTGGTATCCCAGTCAAGCTTGTGTTCAGCTGTTTAGCTGATTGGGCAGCTTGTCTTCTAGCTGACAAGTGGATGGAACTCTCTAAATCCAGCAAACCAGACCAGCCTGACCAGACTGTGAGACCAGATAGACCAGCTAACAATCTTTTGCAGGTTTAAATGGATATTTTTCAGCAGGATGGTATAGAAATTAAGACGGGGTTGAAACTCTTTCTTCTACACATCTCAACTGCAAATATTTCAAAATCAAAATGTATTCCTAAATAATCAATCATCTGCACCGAACCAGCCCCTCCAGAACTGAAATTACAGGCATAGCATAACTCATTTGTCAATATCATACAGCTAGGCCTCAGGATTAGTAAACTGATTTCTCAAGTGGCTAAACTGAGATGTAATGCTCTCATTTCAAGCCCAATAAATATCAAATTACTTAATAATAAGTCATTATGGACTGTCATTAAGAAAAAAGAAAGCTGTTTCCTGTCAGGATCAGCTCAACAAAGGCCTCATCAGATAAAGATGAGCTTGATTCATGTCTGAACTTTGTCACATCCAAAATCTCAATGGAATCAATAATCATATTTTCCTAATCCATAATACAGTGTTTCCCCACCAATCCCAGATCTCATCAGTATCTCATTATTGCGTCTCCATTGTCTCGTTGGAGAGATGAGCGCCGCCTCGCTTGTTCTGAATATATCAGAGCTATATTCCCTGATGACACTCAAAGAGTGTTTTGTGCATGTGGAGAACTGTGTTATTCGGTTAAGGAGTGCCATTCTTTAAACCAATTACTTTATACACTCAATGACATTCAGAGGAAGAGAAGAAGCCATCGGCAATAAGAGGAAAGAGTAATGGAGAGAGAGAAAACAGTACAAGGGAGAAAGAGCAAAAGAGAGACACTTAGACTATGTTTGCAGAGGCACATAGGCCCCAAGTAAAATAGCAGCTTTGTGCCAGTGGATATACAATATACTGTATTAAGAACAGGGCTACATTTTATTTTGTAATCTGATTAACTGTTCCCTGTACCGTACAGCACTTTTATCCCTCCCCTAGTTTTTCGCTTCTAGCAGGTAAAGACATATTTTTGTAGCCAAAACGCTTATCCAATTTCTATTGTACAGACAGAAAGCAGCAGATGTGAAAAGGGCAGCAAAGTAAAACAACTTGATCACACAGGAAATCGACATGCTGCTTCCAAATGTTCATGTAACCTAAAATTAACCCCATACTGCTGAATTACTGACAGGCGCCATCCTCCATCTACCAAATTACTGGCAAGCGCCATCCTTTTATCTCCCGAATTACTAACAAGTGGCTTCCCCATCAGACATTTTTGCATCAATTCAACATGTTCACCTTTCCCTTTAGCATTTTGTGCACACAATTTCTGTGACATTGGTTCTGATCCTGTGAAACTAACTGCATTCACTCTGAGACACAGGTTCTGGTCTTGTGGAAGCCAGGAAGTAGTCACATTCACATAAACAATGGCAAGCATGATTTGGAGGTTGCGTTTTCACTCTAAAATTAAATTTTTATTCCACTGACATTTAGGTTTAGGGTTAGGGTTTGGGTTAGAGGGTATGGTTAATAAAAAAATGCATTACTGATGACTGTATTATCTCATTTACAACTAAAATTACAACTCATTTTTTTGCACCACCATGTGGACAATTTACCTCAAATCACTTCCAGTTTTGGCAACTGGGGGCAGTGGTTTGAATTTTGGTAAGCACAAACTGATTTCAGCAGCAAAACTTTCGACTCCTGTTGCCAAATTCACAGTATGATCAGAGTTAGGCATAGCAAGCTACTTGGGAATGCATTTTGAATGTACAAATATCATAACCACTCTGATTTAATAATGAGTCAAGAAGGAAAAGTTTAAAAAAAAATCATAGCTGATATTTCTCTATCATTAATTGTCACACTAGGAGTTGAAGGTCAAGTGCAGACTGTACAGCTGAATAACACACAACAGATGAGAGGATGTGAAAAAGAGGTGCAGAGCTAGAAAGACAGAATAATAGTACACATGACAAGAGAACAGACCTTCAGATATCAAGAGGTTTAAGGCAGGAAATAGACTCACTCACTCTTGTCAGGATCTGTGGAGGCTGACCCCTATAAGTGACTCTTTATAAAACACAACACTCCACTGTTTGACCTGCTTTAGTGAATCACGATGGTGGAAAATAACTGACCTGAATTGAAGAAATAAAAGATTGAAACAGGTTGAAACACACTTACATACATCAGTGTAGGTACCCTCAGCTCTCCTTCTCACTTTCTATCAATTCCAATCAAACATAATAATTATCTTAGTTCCAAACTTTGTGGACTTTCTAAGGAAGAAGCATTTTAAAGTTAAAGTTAGCAAAAAATAAAACATCTGTCCTCATTTACTCTCATATTGTACTAAAACCATATGACTTTTATCTTCCTTGGAATACACAATTATGTATTTGTTTTGGTTCTAAGAATGGACTAGTTGTTTTCCATAAAAAACAACAAAAAAACAAAACACTCAAAATGGGTGTGTAGATAACATCAGAATATTCTTTTTTTTTTTTTTGTGAAATGTCCCTTTAAAATGTGATGATTCTTTATTGTTTTGCTAAGTTAATCAAAGTGTGTACAGGAGTGTGTGTTTAACTTTATTCTTGGCTGGAGAAGCATGTACTCACACATACACATACACAACAAACAACCGCTAACATAAGCAGCTATTCACAAAGAGCCTGCTGGAAGAAACCTATGCAGCCAGTATGTTAATGTCATCCAACGTTACGAAGTCATGTACGTGCATGTGTGTGTGTTTGTATGTGTGTGTTTGCCCCTCAGTGTCATGACAAACAAACAAACTCAAACAGAGTGCTGAAAGCCGCCCAGAGGCCATGTTAGATGTGCTGTTCACTTTAGATTGGGCGAATACCTGCCGATCGCTTCCTGTGGCTCTAATAAACCTCATGACCTGCTGCTTTGCTCATTTGTGTTTGTACTCTCGTTAATATTGATGGTGCCATTAAACATTAATGTTTAGTGCAGTGTTATGACAGATGCTGCAATCAAATTTGACTTATTCAACTTTATCTCGTGAAGTCGCTATTTGTCCCACGGCTGCCTTGTTATTCTGCAATTTGCTGTCCAAAAACAGGATTACAGGAGCACAATTATCATACCAATGTGTGTGAGTCTGTGTGGGTTAGTGTGTATTTGTGACTAAAGTGACTTTTGCAGTTCTAAATGGTCTATTTATGAGAATCTGTCTGCTCATGTCTTATTAAATGTGCGTGTGTTTGTGTAATGGTGATGTTTCATTTATCTTCCCCTGTTTGACAGCAGTGGGAACCAGAGTGCAGGAGAAGTGAGGTCACCTTCCCTGCTTTAATGTCCTATTTGAAAAAACAAGGACATATTTGTTGTGGGCGGAGATGTGCTTGTGCGTGTACAACTATAGCTTGGGGATAAAACTGTCTCCAAAAGTGAGCTAAATCTAAAAAAAAAACATTTGGGGACATTTGGGGACATCCTCAATTGTAAAATCCTTTCACAAACAGAAACAGTTTTTTCAAAGTTTTAAAACTGCAAAATAGAAACAATTTATGTATGCATTTTTATTTAACTAGTAAATTGTCCATTGTATGTGTAAATATTATGATTTGTATGTGTGAGTGTGTTTAATTAGCTTTTTTATTTTAATTAACTATATTTGGTGGACCAAATAGTCACCAGAATTTGTTAATCTGATAGAACGTCACTTTAGGGAAATCCTCAATGGAAAATATGATTCATAAATAAATTAAATAATATATTTTTAGTTTTCTTTTAGGGTTAGGGTCTGGGTTAGGATTAGTCTATAGTATTATGATTGCTTTATTTAAAAATAAAGCAATAGATATCAATGGAATGTCTAATGGGAGTGCTAAATAAACATGTGAGGTACATTACACAGGAAATGTTTGTTAAGTGTTGAGATCTGTCATGATAACTGGTGTCATTCTTGTGGGGGTCTTAATAGCGTCTCAAGGGAGTAGAACTTTTCACCTGATCCATTTACCTCATGTTCTCATCTCCAATGTTTTTCTTCTCCTGACCTTCTCTTTTTTCTCACTCTGTTGTGACAGATGCGACAGGTAAGAGAGATTGACGGCGTTTTGTAATGTAAAGAGCGTCTGTGTTCACGGACGTTCCCAGTATCCTGCTGGGCTGTAAAACTGCAGGTCAGCTCCTGTTAGCTCCTGCTGAACAAACAAAAGTTTTATGGGGCCACAAACAACCTCTTACAGACAAACACATGAGTAAACACATCTGACCCTTCGTGAGTACTGTGTAAATGATGGAATTTCCACTCAGACACATACCCCCACACACACACAGTTACCTAGCTATCTAAATTATATTTATTTATTTATTATTTAAGGCTAATTATAATGACTACATACTAACCCTGACATAAAACCTAACCCTAGCACTCTGTAACACTCTAACTATACCTTCGTGTTATGTAATAGATTCTCTTTGTTTTACATTATTATTATTTTTTATCCTAAAACATTCTATTTATTTGCAAGGTTAAATGAAAGAAAAATAACTGCTTTTTAATGTGATCTTATGTTTTATTTTATTTTTTTCACATTTTTCTCTTCACTTTACATATAAACACATAAACATCTACAACTCATTTAACATGCATACTTTAGCATGAGGTGTTGAGATACACACACTTAACTTAGCAGACCACACACACACAGAGCTGTGAAGAATGACAAGGATTAGATGGTAAAAGTGTAGAGATAGGTGTTAAGAACCTCTGATGACAGACGTGCACACAGAACCATTCATGGCAGGCATGTGTGTGTGTGCGTGCGTGCGTGCGTACGTGTGTGCATGCGTGTGTGTTTGAGAGTGTTTAGGTTGTGTTCTTACATAGATTCTTCTATGAATTTATCCCAGTTTGATGTTGCTAAAGAAGACGCATGAAAAGAGAGACAATTATTTACAATGATAAAGGTTAGGCTAGAGAATACAAGAGAATTTATTTAATAAGCAAAGGCTGATTTGAACTGCTGGGAATATTATAGCCCCTCTAATTATTTTAGTATATATCAATCTATCGCCTGCCTGCCTGTTCATTAGTTTACTTTGTGTTATATAAAGGTCATGTCAAAACTGAATTGCTAACATTTTATCAGGTCTTTATTCTTTATTTAATTTTGGTACTTTAAAGTGCCTTTTATGTACAGATTTGACTGTTTTAGCCATGTCTCAAACAAATAATTGTAATATTAACTATTAAATTATATTGTTAAAATATTACATAATTATTGTAATGATCCTCTTTTTGATAATCTAATTCAAAGAGTAAAAAAAGCAAATTATTTCAATATTTGTGTGAATTTTTAATAATTATAGTTACTGTCAGCTTTGCCATAATTTCCACCACACCAAACAATTGTGCCCCTAACAAAGTTTTTTTTATTGTTTTCAAATGTTAGTGTACTATTTACAGTCTTAACATTCTGTAAACTCTAAGTGCAATTGTCAAAGCTTTTTTATGAGACATCACAACTCTATTACATGTCTGCAAAATCTAGTAACTCACCCAAAACATTTAATTCATGCTTCAAAACTTAGTTATTGTGTCAGTAAATTGGCCAAAGACACCAAAATGAAAAGTTTTGGGGGTTTTCTTTGTCATTGTGTGAGCCGTACTGGTCAAAATGTTTAGATGTTTTTTTCACCATGGCAGTCAACCCTGGAAATGTTTGTTATGTACAAATTTCATTTTGTTGACACAGACTGCTTACTGTACTATACAAGAATGTCAGTTTTGTCTAGTCATAAATAGTGAACAGAAAATTGCCACAAAATGACACCCATGCAAAAAACAAGAAACAAAACAAAAACCCCTGCAACAATGGAAAAAACCTGTGCTAGTTCTGTAAAACACAATCAATTGTACCTCATCACATTAGATAAAACTTGATGGACATCCTGCCACTCTTGTTGGTCTGGCCAGAGATTTAGCAGACATCACAAACATTCCATGTCATATATATTTATTTTTATTTTATATTTATCTGTCATAGACAGATTTTGATAATTGAATGGATCATTTTGCATGTGATGGCTCATACAATGAAAGAATGTTTAGAAGTTGTGAAGAGTATGACAATTTCACTGAGAATCAAATCAGTTTTGATTATCAAGCCATGTGCATTTAGTTATTGTGCAAATTATAGACAATTATACTTACTCTTTTGCACACATGTGACAAAACACGTGCAATTTGCTTAAATAAATAAGAAATGCAGATCTGGTGTGAACAAGAAACTAATTGTTCAGAGATTTTTTACTTATTGTTTTGAAAAAAATATATAAATAATAATAATAATAATTCTCATTCGAGAATTGAGCCAAAGCGATTGAGGAAAAACTGTAATTCATTTGACAAAAGTGACAGTGAAGAGCTTGAAATTAAATATGAGTTTTGATATGAAATTTCAAGTGATGCTTGAAATAAAAATAAAGAAATTAAGGTAAATATAACTTGTGAGCACAATAATTTTACTGAGAGTCAATTGCAATCATGGTATAATTTTGAACAATTATGTAAAAAGTGTGAATTTGGGATACATAAAAACAATTAAATTAGCTAGAATAAGATGGAGTTCTTTTTATTTCAGAAACATTAAAAAAAAAAAATAATCAAAGTCATTTACCATGTAATTCTATGAAACACCTTACAGAATTTGTGAAGTGGTGGAAATTACTCTGTGGTGGTAATTTGTATGTCTTTCAGAAAAAAAGTGGGATATTTAGCTCCCCAAATATGGCTAAGCACACAAAGAGGTAAGTGGTTAAAATCAGTCTGTATTTACCAAACTGAGAAGTGCAGAGAAGAGCAGGGTTAGTTACAACAACAACAACTGCTTTACTTGAGATGGAGACAGTCTGTCAGTAGCTGTCGAACACAGAGACAGGAAATCTCAGCAGCAGTATAGTTAACGTGGCTCTGAAGTGACAGAAGAGAAAATAAGAGCTGGGTAAAAATAAGGAGATACAAACGAGGAAGGGAGGAGGAAAGGAAAACAAAGCAGCATTCAAAACAACCCCCTCCTTCAGAATGGAGAAACTGGATGTCTTCAGGGGGAGGACAGGAGGAGAGAAGAAGAGGAAGAGGGCACTTGTTGACCAACATGAACTGAGCAGACAACACTTGATCTGACCTGGTGTTGAGACTTCTGACAAAAGTGATGATTTTCATCCTCTCTCCTTGTCAAAAACATACACACTCACTTCCTGTATTGACTTACTTTTTCTTAATGACTGTGATTTATGTATTCATATTAGGTCAAATGGAATAATTGCTAGCAAATACATTTTATTTAGGTGGTCTTTAATGACAACTTCTAGCAACTAAGAAGTTTTAGTATTTGACAGTATGCCCACAGAGCTGCTCTCTAACATTCTACAAACAAAAAAAGTTTTCTCAAAATGGAGAGCTCCAGATGATTGGCCAGCTTTACGTAACTTCCAAGTGTCAGGGTTTTCAGGTTTAGTCAATATCAGTCCTCCTGGAAATAAAGTTCAAGGGAAGAACTTGTCACTGGTTACTAAGATTAATTAGAGAACAGGTAGCTTTTTGGCCCTCAAGGAAAGGTGATCTTCAGGCAACACACACACACACACACGTTGGCGCAGCTATCATTATGATGACTCTCCATAGACACAATGATTGTTATACTGTATAAACTATAGATTATATCCCCTAACCTTATCCCTGAACCTAACCCTCACAAAAAAAACGTTTTGCATTTTGTAATTTTCAAAAATGTTTTAAGCGTTTTTTTTAGTTTTGTTTTTAATGTTTTTAAATTTAATTTCAATTATGGCGACACTAGAAATGTCCTCAAAAAATTTTGTTTTGCATAATACCCTTGTAATTACCAGTTTGTAACCTAAAAAATGTCCTCGTAAACCACCCAAACCTGTACACACACACACACACACACACACACACACACACACACACACACACACACACACACAAACAAGTAACACAAGCAAAAAAAAAAAAACTCACTCAGAATGTGCATACCCAACACCTACAAAAATACATGCTCCACTTCCAAACCCTTTAATCTGTACGCTGTATGTTACATCGTTTAAAGTGATCTTATCAGCATCTTGTGACAAAGAGTGAATCCAAAATACTTATTTTAAATACATACTGTATATTGGTGTAACATGCTCTAGTTAAGCTGTAAGGCTGTGTTCACATTGCTGACAGAATGATTGAGTTTAATTATTTTCCCCAATATGTCAGGTTTTGTTTTGTTATGTCTAGACGTCTGTTGGGCCTGATATCACTCGTCAAGGTGGCGTGGGACTGGGGAGTTGCACATAAACATGAGTGAAATGTGTATGGAGGTTAAACATGAGATTAGAGAGATATCAAGGCTTTCTGACCCTATATTATTCTGGTCTCCCCTTGATGGTTTTGAAACACTTTCATTTTCCTTCTTTTTATTTCATGCTCTCTGTCTTGCAACCAATGTACAAATGTTACAATTAGTTTACTTTGGAATTTCTATAGACAATTTTTGGAATTCAATCTGTAAAGGTTTGTCTCACACAATACAAATTTTGCTGCCTCTTGGACAGCTTAATGTCATTTATGTAAAAGAAACAAATATATCACAAAAGGGTTTTTATGCATACAAATAATTAATTGTGACAGATCTGCTTTGTCGAAATACCACCCAGTACTGATTGCAGTATTAGCTAGCATATATTTGGCAAATGATGAAAATACAGCATGATCATACAGGAAGTTTCTACATAATGTACCAGTACCCTCGAATCAACCCCACTCTGCTGAATTACTGAAAAGTGCCATCCCTCATCAGACATTTTTGCATCAGTTTAAGTACGTTTACCTTCTTCTGTTGTGCCACTGATAGCGTGTTGCTTCAGCAGTCTCAGGGACACAGGTTCTGATCTCATGGAAATAAGGAGTCATCACTTTCACATAATTAACAATAAGCGTTATATGGAGGTTGTATTTTCCCTATAAGATTAGAAGGTACTCCACTGACAGATAGGCTTTAGTGTTAAGGTTTGGTTAAGGTTGTATGGTTAATAAAATATGCATTACTGTTTCACCCGGAAACTGGAGATCAAAATGCTCACCCATTCAGCAACACTCCCCGCATCAGCCAATGGGGGCAGTGATTTGAATTTTGGATAGCACAGACTGATTTCAGCTGAATAACTTTTGACCTACTGTTGATGAATTCACAGAGAGATCAGTCTAGAAAACATGCAGTATCACTAATTTCTAACGTTAACTGTAGAAATTCTATTTTTGTTGAAATATTTGAGAACCTTCCCTCCAACACACTAGATAAACCAATAACATTGACATGTTGACAAAGGCATGCCAGCAAGAAAATGTTGGCACCTTAGCAATCAGACATGCATTCAGCTTTCCACATTTCTCCATCTCTTCAAATCTGTCTGAAAATATAACATACATCCAAGTCTTTAATTTCTGTTATTTTCTCATCTTCTCTCCTCTCTTTGATTTTCGTCCCTCATTCCCTGCAAAAGTTGTCAAAATCAAATGAGGGACTCACTGCTTCCCTGCCGATTCTGAATTAGATATGGCAGGTTGTTAAACCAAATCATCTGAGCGTAGAGAATTGCCCAACCAACAGAGTTTGTATCTGATATTAGTCTGCCTAAGCAAAGATTTTCAAATTCAGGCTCCATGACGGTTACGATAATGTATGGCTCTCAAAAGTCTCAAAACTTTCCCTGATAAAAAGATCAGCTTAGACCAACATGAATTCATATGCTGATCGTGGCTGGTTTATGCTGGTTAGTGCTAGTTTGATACTGGCCAAGCTGGCAAACCAGAATATTTGTGATATCCACCAGCAAACCTTAGCTGGTTGACCTACATGGTGATGATTCTGTTGATTCTGGTTGACCAAGAAAATCTTGCTGGTTTCCAAAGAAACCTCATTGGAACGCCAACATGCAGGAGACCAACATGCAAAACACATCATATGCTGGTGACTGGGTTTAAAAAGTGTGATAATGAGAAAAATATATTTTTGTACAAAATTGTTATGCTATTTTAGAGTTTGTGAATTTGTTTGGACAGACCAGACAAAGAGAGTGACTCGTAATACTGTGAAAAAGTCCATGCTGACAAGCTGTCATAAAATTTCCCTGTCATCCTGTTTTCAGTGTTCACCACACCTCATTCATCGAAAACCCTCGGGTCATTCTACTTTACCACTCCAAACCATAGGTCAGAGGTCATCATCTCCTTTCAGTATGGCACAAGACACTGTACACAAGCTTGAGATAATAATGCAATCCAGATGTGGGGAGACAGAGAGAGAGAGAGAGGTGGGTGGGTGTTGGGGGTTTAGTGTTTGTTAATGTCTATAACAATTCTGAAGAACACCAGTGGGGTAAACAGAACCCCTAAGATTGGACCATTGGTGATCATGGTAACCATCATGAAAACAAAATGAGGGCGGAGTAAGAGGGTATCGGATGAGAAATTGGCTCCATAGTTAATGAGCAGCTGCTGGCAGTTACTCTGCAGGACAGCAGACAGGCAGAAACAACATTTCAAACTTTTTAAAATAAAACAATATGATAACAAAGACTCCTGGCGCAATATGTGTGTTCTAGAACATGTTTGGACAGGGGGTGTGACACCTCCCGGTGAATAACACACATACTGTACAGTACACACACACTGCTTTCATACCTCTCTCACCACATCCGAATGTGTCAGTAAGCACTGTCTCTCCTTCACAAGTGTAATTAATCTGAACTTCATAATCTAGCCTGTATGAGAGAAAAATATTTGCTGTCTCTTTTAAAGTCACGCACACAAACTTATACTTATTCAGGGATATTTAAACTCAAATGAAAATGAAATATTCCGACACATCATCAGTTTCCCATTACACACCCTTTCTTGCTTTCATTTTAACATCCACTCATTTCCTGAGTATTTTCAGTATTTTTCCACTAATTTTTTTGGCATCATTCCTCTCACAGGGGCAACTTAATAATCCAGTACGTGCCAAAAACAAGAGAGAGAGAGAAAGAGCTAAAGAATCTAGCAGCATTCATCTATGATAATGAAAAGTCATAAATCTATGATTGTTTTGGTTCTGGGCCTCAAGACCTGATGTTCTGCAAAGAAACTTGGAGACAAACCTCAAACAAAGTCCACACACACACACACACACACACACATGTTATGTTTCCATGTTTTAGGGGAACTTTCCATAGTCATGTTTTTTATATTGTACAAATGTCTCAGGTTACTTGAGTGTAACCCTTGTTCCCTGATAAAAGCGGAACAAGATGCTGCACTGAAAAAAGCGATTTGGGAAGAACTTTAGGTGCAACCAGCTGTGAATGTGTGTGCAACACGTCAATGAACATTGACATTGAATTTATAGCCTCTGCCGGTGTAATCATTGGATGCACCTGTGGAAGGGCTATAAATAGATGTGCACCGTCAGGTAAAAAAGTGCTTTGGGAACGAGAATACCCACGCCGCCACACTGTGGCTGTCTGGACCCCCTCCGATTGTGTAGTGTGCTGACAAGACAGTGAGAGGTCTCAGACATGAGCTTGAGATGTAGACTCAGGACATAAGAGTGGCAGGAACATCCAAACTAGAAAACTGATGAATGTGTGCGGAGAGGACCAACCTGCCGCATCATAAACATGCTACAGAGTGACACCTCTAGCCAAGGCTTTAGAGGAGGCGGTAGAGTGAGCCCTGATACCTACTGGCTAAGCCTGACCGCGCGCCTCGTAGGCCAGGGCAAAAGTGTCCTTCACCCAATGCGACATAGTCTGCTTGGTGGCGGCCGCCCCCCAGTTGCCCTGATATTACGCCAAACGAATAGTTGTCCTGACTTACACCACTGGCTAGTGCGGTGGACATAAGTCTGAAGGGCATGGACTGGACAAAGTCTGTGAAGTCTTTCCTGCTCCGGCAATGGCAGGGAGCAGAAGGCTTTGAGAGTGACCGGATGTAAGGTCAAGAAAGGTACCTTAGGCAGGTAGTCAGGATAAGGGTGCAAAATTGCTTTAGCCATTCCTGGGGCAAATTCTAAACAGGCCGGCAAGACAGACAGAGCCTGTAGATCCCCAATTCTCTTTTAGAGAGGTAATCGCCATAAGAAAAAACATTTTGAGAGTCAGAAGTCTGTCAGATGCTGACTCTAGAGGCTCAAACATGGTTTCAACCAGACCCTCAAGGACTATTGCTAAGTCACATGAAGGGGTCCTGGTCCTAGCAGGAGGCCACAGTCGCATGGCTCCACAAATGAAGTGAGCGAGTAGATGATGCCTCCCCAAGGGCATCCTGTCCATCAAGGCGTGGCAAGCTGAAATGGTGGCCACATAGACCCTGAGAGTAGCGGGGCATATGCCTGCTGACAGTTTTTCCTGCAGAAAGTCCAGAACTGAAGCAATCTGGCAGTTAACTGGATCTGCATTATGTGCACTGCACCATCTTTCAAAGACACTCCACTTTTTGGCGTAACTTCTAGTAGAGGGAAACGCATACAGACTCATTCTGGGCCATGTATGCGCCATCGCGTCCAGCCCCAGGGGGGTGGTCTCGATAACCTCAGGAGAAAGCCCTGCGTCCCTCAGTTGGTACCCTTCAGGGGCCAAACATGAAATGTTCCACAATTCGGGCCGGGGATGAAATATTGTACCCTGTGTCTGAGAAAGAAGGTCCTTCCTGTCCGGAATTGCCCAAGGCGGGATGTCGAGGAGAGATATTATCTCTGAGAACCATACCCTGTTCGGCCAGCGTGGTGCTATTAGTAGGAGGCAAGACCCTTGCTGGCGAACTATGGCCAAGACTCCCGGGAGCAGACAAAAAAGGGGGAAATGCAAACAGACACATTCTGGGCCATGTATGCGCCATCGCGTCCAGACCCGGGGTGGGGCTGGGTGACTCAGAGAGAAGTAGGGGGGACATTGCACTGTCTGTTAAGAGGTGAAGAGGTCCACTTCTGCCCAGTAAAATCTTACCCAGATTTGTTCCACTACCTCGGGGTGGAGTTTCCACTCCCCTGTCGGTATCTTCTATCTGGACAGTAAATCTGCTCCCACATTCAGGCATCCAGGGATATAAACTGCCCTGAGTAACAGGAGCTTGCACTTTGCCCAGAAAATTCAGCTGATGTGAATGTGGACCTCCTTGATGGTTTATGTAAGAGACTACCGCTGTATTGTCCACCCGCACCAAGACATGGCAGCCTCTGGAGGAAGTATTTCAGGGCAAGAAATACAGCCATCAACTTGAGACAGTTAATGTGACAATCGAGCTGACGACCCTCCCATTCCCCTTGAGCTGGACGACCACTTAAGACCGCTACCCAGCCCGTCAGGGAGGCTTCTGTTGCTAACAACCTGCGACGAAAAGACGCACCTAGAGTGGGACCCAAGGTAAGAAACCAAGGTCTGAACCACATAGAAAGGGAACAAAGCGCAAACGCATAACCCTTATTTGCCTTAGGGGACTGGCCCTTGGATGAAATCCCCTGGCTTTTAGCCACAGCTGAAACAGTCTCATGTGCAAAAAGGCCTAAAAGGATCACTGTGGATGCAGACACCATGAGAGCTAGTACTCGTTGATACTGACGAATAGTGCAACTTTGACCTAGCCTGACTTTGCTCAGGGTGTTCTGAATGGATGTGATTCGAGTGGGAGACAATTGTGCCCGCACCGTGATCGAATTCCTTATAACTCCCAAATAGGTAATTCCCTGGGTGGGAGAGAGAACACTCTTTTTGACATTGAGACTCAGACCCAGAGAAATCAAATGAGCAAAGACAATATCCTGTGCTGAACTGCCAGTTCTTGAGACTGTGCTAGTATCAGCCAGTCATCTATGTAATTCAGAATGTGGACGCCCCAGAGTCGCAAAGGATCCAGTGCTGCATCCATGCATTTCGAGAATGTGTGGGGTGATAGGGCTAGGCCGAAAGGAAGAACTCAATACTGGAAGGCTTCACCCCCGAAAGCGAACCTCAGGAACTTCCTGTGCTGTGGCAGAATTTCTAAATGAAATATGCGTCCATGAGATCGATCGTGACCAGCCAGTCGTGATGTTGGATATGTGGCACGACCGTCTTGATAGTAAGCATCTTGAATTTGAACCCCCTGACTGAGCGATTCAAGCCTCGAAGATCTAAGATCGGACGCAACCCACCACCCTTAATGGGAACCAGGAAGTATTTTCTGTAATAACCTGACTCTTTCTCTGGAAGGGGAACACGTTCAATGGCCAATTTGAACCAAGAGATTTTGCAGTTCTTTCCATAGTAGACATGTCTGCTCTGATTTTATGGTAGTGGGGACCACGCCTTTGAAACACGGAGGGCGGCGAGCAAATTTAATTCTGTAGCCCTTTTCTACTGTTCTCAGGACCCACATAGAAATGCCTGGCAGAAGTTTCCACGCTGCCAGGTTCACTGAGATGGGTATTAATTTTGGCACTTCCTGTTGAGGGGATGTCAAGTGTTCCACATCCTGGACTAAGGCAGGAAGCAACGGTACACCCAAATTTTCGTTGGAAGCCTCTAACTCCCGAAACACCAGAGGCGGCGGGAATGGAGAGGTTTCGTGGGGGCACCGGAAAGGATGAAGTGGAAGCCCACAAGGCTGTGCGCAAGGCCGTCAGGGTTTCTTCCTTTTAGAAATTACCCCCCTGAGGTCTTGCTTTGTGGGCTGCCGAGGGCTGCGATGAGCCTGTCCCCAGTCTTTATGAGGGGGAGCACGACTCGCCACGCTTTGTTTCTGAGCCTCCCTTCTAGCAGGAACGGGGCGTGTCTGGATGGCCGACGGCCCCGCCCCCTGACTGCGGCGAGGAAGAAACTGTCCAAAAGCTTCCTCGTGGCTTTTCGCCTCCTGGAACCTGGAGATAACTGTGTCCATAGCGTCTCCAAATAGGCCAGAAGGTGAAACCGGGGCATCAAGAAGGAAAACTTTTTTCCTTATCTATGATGCCCGATAGGTTGAGCCATAGGTGTCTCTCCGTGCTGACGAAAGCAGACATAGACCAGCCAATGGCTGAGAAAGTTTTTTCATCGAGCATGGTACCCACACTCAGGTCCTTCAGCAGATCAGCCTGGTATGCCTGCGACACTACCATAGTATGCAGAGCAGCATCAGCCTTACCTGCTGCCTGATAAACCTTCCCTTCTAGCGTCGAGGTAGTCCTACATGGCTTAGTGGGGAGAGAGTGTCTTTTTAGGATGATGCCAAACCCGGCGAGAGATAACCCGCAAGTGTCTCTTCAGCCAGAGGCATCATCAAATACCCCTGTGTCTCAGCACCCACGATAGTCGAATATATCGATGTCGAGGGCTCGTGGACACGGGAAGTATTAGGTTTCCTCCATGAACGAGAGAGCTCATGGTCATCAAAGAAGGGAAGGGACTTATGAGGCGTTCCCTTCCCCTTGCCACCAGAGAAAAATATGTCCTCCAACTTGGAGCGTTTGGGGATCTCTTGTTCGCATGGCCAGTCTAATTGAAGCCTGGCCACCGCACGAGTAATCACCTCGAGTAATTCCTACGATGATTTATTATCATGCCCGGAATGCTCGGAGGTGGGTAACTCAAAGTCCGCGGACTCAAGAGATTCAAGGTCCCTCTCATGAACCGAAGTGCGAACGAAGTGTGGGCGCTGACTCTCATAAGTAAGCGAGACGTGCGTGAAGCATTTTGACCGAAAGCAGATCGCAATGCTCGCACCCGCCCTGCCCCAACACGAGAGCAGCATGCTCTTCCCCCAAACAAACAAAGCAAAACTGATGTGTGTCCCTCTCAGCCATAGAGCGTAGACAAGTGAACACATATTGTTTGCTCTGACTTTCAGTCACTCTTTTTTCCTTTTTTTTTTTTTAGATAGAAGAGAAATGTTTTCTGCACACTGCCTAACAAATTCTAACTCCTAACAGAGAAAACAAAGTACTGAAATGCTCATGAAGCACACACACACAGAGTGTTCTGAAGACAAAAGATCTTACGATGCACCTGTGATGCATCTATTTATAGCCCTGCCACAGGTGCATCCCATCCAGAGGCTATAAATTCCGGTCAATGTTCATTGACGTGTTGCACACATTTTCATAGCTGGTCGCACCTAAGTTTGTTCCCAAAGAGCTTTTTCAGCGCAGCATCATAAGTGTAGCTTTTTGAAAGGGAACTTTAGATTTTTATCCCCTAAACCAAACCCTCACAGAAAACTTTCTGCATTTTTACATTTTCAGAAAACATCAGTATGATGTTATACATTAGTAAGATTTATAAGTTGTTTTCCTCATGGGGACCGACAAAATGTCCCCACAAGGTCAAAAATTTGGGGTTTTACTATCCTTTTTCCATTTACTATTACATGCACGCACACACACACACACACACACACACACACACACACACACACACACACACACAAGACTTGAGTATTGATTCTAAAGGCTACACTCTCTCATTAAAGTCCAAACTATATAGTCCTATAATGAAAAAATGTATTATATTTGTGTGTGTGGGGGGGGGGGGGGTCTCTAACTTTCTGTCATGGTGAGAGGAGGAAGTGAGCACAGGAGTGAAGGAGAGAGCTGAAATACAGGGCCTCATTGTTTACACGAGGGCACCAGGGTTTAACTGATGTAGGCATTAATCTTTAATATTCACTGTTAAAATATGAACCTGTGAGAACCGCGTTGACAGACACACACATACCTTCTTTCTCTCTTTTTTTCTCTTTCACTTCACACTTACATTGCAATACTGCCAGCAAAGGACTGAAGTATTACAGACGTCGGCTGGTTGGAAGAAGTGAAAAGACATGATAAAAAGAGAGCAGGAAAGAGTGACAGAAATGGACCTGAAATAACAAAATAAATAAAGGAATTGCTTTCTATGCCATTTTCTCTTGAGAGTCAAGAGAACTTTTAAAGAAAGATGTCATTTTTTGCAGTAAATGCCAATTCATCAATAAAAACACATTTCCAAGCAGGTACAGAAGTAATAATTTCTGTGTAGTTCTGTGGTGGCCTGTGTATGTGGGAGAGAGATTCAACAAGCAGGAATTGTCAATGCAGTGATATATAGTGGCAATGAAAAACTGTCAGAACTCAATACAAATGAAACACATCTATAATGCAAAAACAGACTAAAGTTCTAAAAGTGAGTTGCCTTGCTATCTACTGCCTGCATAAGCAGCTGCCTTCTACTGTATACTGTAAGTCAGCAATCTAACAGTTATGGAACTGATTTGAACAGTTTGATGTTAGCATGCTACTTTAATAAGCTGAAAAAAGCATCTCCTATTATACCCTATATTTATAACCTATAATAGTATTTATAAGGTGGATAGATAGATAGACAGACAGTATTTATAGTGTTGATTGTACTTGTACTTCAGGACTTTCAGGAATGTGTGGATCCTCATGTGTTGACTAATGATGTCATCATCGACTAAAACACATGCGCAGGTTACTTTACTTCCAGAACGAGTGCACACCTGAGTCCGAGTTGCTTTCACATTCATGTGAATCGTGTTACAGTTCCATTGTAACCGAACTAAGACCACCTCCTACAGATAGCCTAGGGTTCGGTAACACGGTGCGCTCCCCGGTCCACATGACAGCTTTCACAATACCAATTTTTCATGTGAACCGTGCTCTGTTTCGAACTAAACCGTCAGTGTGAAAACACCCTTATATTAAAGCAAAATCGTGGCTACAGCGGTGAACATATCTTGATACACAATTTATCTGCCAATCATTTTCCTGTGCCCCCCTGTTTGCATAGTACTCCAATGCACATGTCCAGAAAAATATGGTAGCCTAATGCTAATCTACTTTTTGGTACTTAAAAAAGTGCTTAAACGCATGCAATGTTATTGTTTTAATACTCTTTTGAGTAGTTTAAAAGCTGCACCTGAAGGTGTTGATTACTAAAGACCTTCTCTCTGACAAATGATAGGATTCATTTGCAAGTTTGATTTCAATTGATAGTGGGTAAATATCTACATTATTATCCTGTTTTACTTAATGAGGAGCCACACCAAATGATTCTGTGCATGAGTGAGCTGTCCGAACAATTCCTGAAAATTATTCAGGCTTTTTGCTAAACCATTTGAGCAATTCAATGAAAAGAACCGACTCAAAAGATTCAAATGCGATTTTACCTGTTTGAGCAATTCAATCAAAAGAATCGACTCCGAAGACTGATTCGTGAATAAGTAGCTGACAAAAAACATGGGGCACACAACATGCTTGCTTAAATATTTTCAGGGAAAATACGTTTTGCATTTAAAAAAAAATACATAAAAAATAAAATAAATAAATACAATAAAATAAAATAGATCTAATCTAATTTGTATCAATGGTCCATGGGATTAAAATTATTAAATAAATAAATAAATACATTTTGTTTTAAAACAAAGACTTAGTGTACTCATCAGGTACAAAGTAATAACAAACACTTAGAGCCAATATAACAACCACAACAGGAAAGCAACCCAGGGCGTCTATGATAACAGATGACAGCGTTAGATCTGTGCGTGCTTATACAAAGACGCCACTGAGTTCTCTGCTATAAAGAGATAATTTTTTTCCCCCAAATTGCCTTAAGGTTAAATAGAGCTTTATTGCTTCAATCATTTCCTCAATTAGTTTAAGTGAAGGGCAACCATTTCATTTCCCTTTAATTCTATCTTTATCTTTCCATCCAAGCGTGTGCTGGGGTGAACATACTCATTCCATTGCCATGCGGAAAGTCCCACTGTCATTCTCAAATTCTTTCTCTCTCACTCTCTACCGCTCAGTAATCATGTGTTAAATATGATGTAATTATGCTTGATACAAGACAGCCAAGACAGAGTTTATCTTGCTTTATTCAGAGGGGCAAGGTCATTCTTATGCAGTACAATATATTAGATAAAATATTAAACAACAAGTTTTTATGGATGGAAATCATAGTAGTTTTCTTTAATTATAATATCACAAATAAGTTAACATAATTTCACTACTTTGGTTTGCTATCATGTCCCTGTGTTATGCAGTTTGAACTATGCAATATAAAACATCAAGTCGGCATGTTGTTTCCAAAATAGGTTTAGGCGATATGACCCAAAATCTTATATCACTATTACGGTTTATATCAAAATACAGTTAAATAAATGAAAAATCTATACAATTTGGTTTAAAATTTAAACCCTTAAACTCTTAAACTTTGCATTTAGTTGCATTAAATAACAAAATAAGGCCTGACAACAGTTGTGTCACAAACTGGCCCCACCTAGAGATTAAGTTGTAGAAATTTTAAAATGAATATAAAAGTCCTTCACATAGCACATAAATAGACAAGTCACATATAAAATGAAAGTTCTCATTCTCAGGAAGCTTATTTTGTTGCCATAATACCACAGTTTGAATTATTTTAAAAAATATCACAAAGTGAAATGTCTCTTTTCTGTGCCACTGATCTGTAAGCCCCAAATAGCCTCAAACTTTATATCAAATCTTACCTTGAGTTGTTAGCTTTAAAATGGGTGAAATTAATTACTTGTTTAATTGTTTGTGAGCTTGCTTGGGTGAATAATCAAATTTAGTGTCAAAACATTTTTGAACAAAATATGAAGTTCGCTAGAAAAAGTATGAGAAACAGATCATCTGCAAAATAGGTTTTAATCTATTGATAATGAAATGTTACACATCATTGTAAAGCTGGGTTTCTCTGTTTTCCAATGACACCTAGATTGGGTTTCTAGACAACTCAGTGTGGAAACTCATGTATGGTGAGTGTTTAAATGCAGGGCCTTAACCATAATATACATTGCGCGGGGACAAGTCCCCCCAATAATCAGATATGGCCAAATTTTATAGATATGGCCCAATAATTGATATCCTTGTTGCTGTTCTGCTGAAGTTCATTATGCTCTGCTATCTAATTGTCATTAAGTTGAAGTGGAATAACATAATGGTTTATTTTTTAGCGTGCACAGTAGTCTAACACCACTCGTCAATATCATTTGAGATAGCCAATCAAATCGAGAAAGGTAGAATTAAAGAAGCTGAGCGGGAACCTCGTGGATTATTCCAGCGCCATACAGCATGCAGGCATCAGTGTCAGCAGTTCAGGTTAAGTGTGTTAGTATTATGTAAGATTTAAGTATCTAACTAAACATGCAATATTTGACCACTGTTTTATGATTGAAATTTTGTTCCAACCAAAGTAATTTCAAAGGTGCAAACTATTCACCATTTGGCGAAATTTACCATTTTGAATTAAAAAAAATGTCACTTACAGTAATAATAAAATTTGAAATTTGAAACATGTGAAAACATTGACGGAACAATTTTTAGCGAATCAGGCTTAAGACAAAGAGTGAAGGCAAGGAGAGTGTCATATATTTTTTAATATTATTAGGTAATAATTTAAAATCAATTTAAGGTTTTCTAAATAATTTCTTTATGTCTTTAATTAATTCTGAATTTTGAACAGCATCTCCAAAGACTCTTCTTATAAAAGAAACCATTTTATTTTGAGGATGAGCCACCAGTTAAAGGGGTAGTTCACCTACAAATTTAAAATTAACTTTTACTCACTCATTTGCTCACACTTATGTTGTTCAAAACCCACATGCTCTTACTTCTTCTTGGTACATAAAAATAGATATTTTAAGCAGCTCTATTCCATAGAACAACAGATTATAGTGAGCTGGAGCTGTCAAGCTTCAAAAAGGACAAATACTATAAAGCACTACTAAAGGATTAGAATAAAGACATCATAACTGTAGTCCATATGACAAGTGCTCTATATCCCAAGATATCTGGGGCCACACAACAGCTTCCCTATCAAAAAGCTATACTTTGATGCTGCGTTTATTTAGCGCTTTGGGAACGTCTTTAGGAGTGACCAGCTTTGAATATGTGTGCAACACGTCAATGAAATTGACTAGAAATTATAGCCTCTGCTGGTGACATCATTGGATGCACCTGTAGCAGGGCTATAAATAGATATGCCATAGGTGCATCATCAGATCTTTTGTCTTCAGATCATTCTGTGTGTGTTGTGCTTCTTGACTGTCAAAACTTTCTACTTTCCTCTGTTAGGAGTTAGAATTGTTAGGCAGTGCACAGAAACCTTTCTCCCATGTGTTCCCATGTTTATGCTCTATGGCTGAAACGGACACACACCAGTTTTGTTTTGTATGTTTGGGGGAAGAGCATGCTCCTCTTGCGCTGGTGCGGGGCGGGTGCGAGCTTTGCAATCTGTTTACAGTCAAAATACTTCGCACTCGTCTCGCTTACTTCCAAGAGCCAGCACCCACTCTTTCGTCGTGGGGCTCTCGCATAGATCTGGCTGAGGAGTGAGAGATGGGTCTGTCCCTATCGCTCGCTCTCTCCCCATATCCAGCTGATCCTACTAGTAAGCCTGAAGCGCTTCGGCCCCCTCTTCTGTTCACAAGGGGGATGCTGAACCTCTGAACATTCCACACACAATAATGAAGCAGCTGAGGAATTACTCGAGGTGGTTACTCGGGCTGTGGCCAGACTACAGTTAGACTGACCACGTGAAAAAGAGACCCCCAAATGCTCCAAACTAGAAGACAGATTTCTGTCTGGTGGCCAAAAAAAAAAAGGAAGGGAATGCTATATCAGTCCTTTCCTTTCTTTGATGACCTCCATGACGAGCTCTCTCGTTCATGTAGGAAACCTTATACTTCCCATGTCTTCGTGCCCTCGACGTCGACATATGTGTCACAAATCCAAAATCAGGATTGGTTGGTCACGATCGATCTCATGGGTGCATTAATAGAAATTCTGCCACAACACAGGAAGTTCCTGAGGTTCGCTTTTGGGGGTGAAGCTTTCCAATATCGTGTTCTTCAATTCGGCCTAGCCCTATCACCCCGCACATTCACGAAATGCATGGATGCGGCACTGGCTCCTTTGCGAGTCCGGGGCATCCGCATTCTGAATTACATAGATGACTGGCTGATACCAGCATATTCACAAGAACTGTCAGTTCAGCACAGGATATTGTCTTTGCTCATCTGGTTTCTATGGGTCTGAGACTCAACATCAAAAAGAGCATTCTCTTTCCCACTCAGGAAATTACCTATCTGGGATGTATGGAATTCGATCATGATGTGGGCACAATTGTCTCCGGCTCGAATCGTGTCCATTCAGAACACCCTGAGCAAAGTCAGGATAGGCCAAGGTTGCACTGTTCGTCAGTATCAACGAAAAATAGGTCTCATGGCATCTGCATCCTTGGTGATCCCTTTGATCTTTCTGCACATAAGACTGTTTCAGTTGTGGCTCAAAACCAGGGGATTTCATCCAAGGGCCAGTCCCCTAAGGCAGATAAGTGTTATGCGCCGTGCGCTTCGTACACTTTCTATGTGGTTCAGTCTCCGGTTCCACAATTTGGGTCCCACTCCAGTGACAGACGCCTCCCTGACGGGTTGGGTTGTGGTCTTAAGTGGTCATCCAGCTCAAGGGAAATGGGAGGGTCATCAGCTCGACTGGCACATCAACTGCCTTGAGTTTGTGGAGGTATTTCTGGCTCTGAAATACTTCCTCCAGTATTTGAGAGGCTGCCATGTCCTGTTGCGGGTGGACAACACAGCAGTAGTCTCTAACATATACCCTCAAGGAGGTCTACATTCATGCCAGCTCAACAGACTGGCACGGGAGATTCTCCTTTGGGCCCAGGGCACGCTCCTGTCAATCAGAGCAGTTTATATCACTGGATGCCTGAATGTGGGAGCAGATTTACTGTCCAGACAGAAAATACTGACGGGGGAGTGGAAACTCCACTCCAAGGTAGTGGAACAAATCTGGGTGAGATTTTACAGAGCGGAAGTGGAACACTTTGCCTCCCAACAGGCGCAATGTCCCCTCTACTTCTCTTTGAGTCACCCAGCCCCCCCCCCCCCCCCCCCGTACATGGCACGTACATGGCCCAGAATGTGCCTGTATGAGTTTCCTCCAGTTTCTCTGCTCCCGGGAGACTTGGCCAGAGTTCAGCACCAAGGGTCTTGCCTCTTATTGATAGCGCCGCGTTGGCCGAACAGAGTATGGTTCTCTGAGATAATGTCTCTCCTCGACGGCTCACTTTGGGTGATTCTGGACAGGAGGGACCTTCTGTCCCAGGCACAGGGGACAATATTTCATCCCCAGCCCGAGCTGTGGAAACTTCATGTTTGGCCCCTGAAGGGTACCAACTGAGGGACACTGGACTTTCACCTGAAGTTATCAAGACCATTCTAAGTGCTAGGGCTCCCACTATTAGAAGTTACGCCAATAAATGGGGTGTCTTACAAAGATGGTGCAGTGCACATAATGCGGATCCAGATAACTGCCAGATTGCTTCAGTTCTGGACATTCTGCAGGAAAAATGATCAGCAGGCACATGCCCCGCCACTCTCAGGGTTTACGTGGTCACTCTATCGGCTTGTCACGCCCTGATTGTCAGGATGCCATTGGGGAGACATCCTCTGCTCACTCGCTTCGTTCGTGGAGCCATGCGGTTGAGTCCTCCTGCTAGAACCAGGATCCCTTCATAGGACTTAGCAATAGTCCTTGAGGGTCTGGTTGAGACCCCCTTAGAATCTCTGAGACAGGCAGACCTCTGTGTGCCTCGTAGCCAGCGCTGCAAACCATCACATAACTACCCCCAACACACTGGTAGGCAAGAAGCGGCCCCCTGCACCTAAGGGAACGGCTAACTGCTCAGAAGTATAAGGACTGGCTGGCCCAGTCATGGCCGTCTCTATTTGTATACACCTTCTCTCCAAAAAGGAATGTGTAAAGAAGTTCATGCTCACGGGCAAGGAAGAGGTGTGAAACCGGCTTGACATACAAATAAAGGTTTAATGGTAAACTCAAAAGACAAACACATAGGACGACAGACATGTCCGTGAACAATCTCTCTCTCACGCACATCCTCCGCGGTCGGCCTTTAACCCTCTCGGAGGCTTGATTAGCCTAATACCAGACCGGGCGTGTTGAGTCACGACCCATTCCCGCCCTCCACCGTGCCACAGAACGAAATTGTTCAGGCCAAATGTATGATCCAAGCTGGGGGGTGTCCCTACAAAGAGGAGGACACCATGGAGACCACACCCAGCCCTGAGAGGGTGGGGGAGTTTAGGTGGAATACAACACACGGTCTTACCGGTTAAGAGTGGAAGCACATCGTGCGGAGCGGCATTGTGGTAGGTCCTACCCAAGGGGGGAGGAGTTACTTCAAACATGGCAACTAAGGACAGAGGGCCCTCTGCCCAAGGAATACGGGGTTCACCGGCAGGGAAACCATTTTGCGGAATAAACATCACACGTCTTTGCCTCTAGGGAGGGGAAACTCTCTATGCACAAGCGATACACCCGGCCAGCTGACCCGAACTTACCTGTTCGTGCCACCTGATGACACATGGGATGAAACTGGCTCAATCCTGAGGTTATAGAACCTTTCAAAGGTGTTAGGTGTTGCCCAGCCCACGGCTCTACATATGCCTGCTATAGAGGCGCTGTGGGACAATGCCCAAGATGCCGCAATACCCCTGGTAGAATGGGCTCATAGGCCAGCAGGGGGAGGCACGTTCTGGACGTGGTATGCCATAGTGATGGCGTTGACGACCCAGTGGGTGATCCTCTATTTGGAGACAGCACTTCCTTTCCACTGTCCACCAAAGCAGACAAAGAGCTGCTCGGAGCTTCTAAAGCTCTGCGTGCGATACAAGTAGATGCGAAGAGCGTGCACCGGACACAGCAACACCAAGGCTGGGTCTGCCTCCTCCTGGGGCAGCGCTTGCAGGTTCACCACCTGATCCCTGAAAGGGGTTGTGGTAACCTTGGGCACGTAGCCCAGTCGTGGTCTCAGGATGATGTGAGATTAAGCAATCAAGTCTAGGCACAGTTCGCTGACAGAGAACACCTGCATGTCCCCTACCCTCTTGATGGAGGTGAGCGCCGTCAGCAGGGCGGTCTTTAGAGAGAGTGCCTTTAGCTCTGCTGACTCAAGGGGCTCGAAGGGAGCCCCCCCTGAAGGACCATGGAAAGGTCCCACGAGGGAATAAGGCACGACCTGGGGGGTTTAACCTCCTCACGCCTCTCAGGAACCTGATAACTAAATCGCGTTTCCCTAAATACTTACCGTCCACTGCATCATGATGTGCAGATATGGCGGCTACATACACTCGGGGGACAGCCTAACCTCCAACTTCTCCTGCAGAAAGGAAAGCACTGACCCAACTGCGCATCTCTGGGGGTCTTCAATTTGGGAAGAAAACCACTGAGAAAACAGATGCCACCTCAGGCCGTAAAAGCGCCTCGTTGAGGGGGCCCTCTCCTGAGTGATCGTGTCTATCACCACGGGTGGTAGGCCACCTATGTCTTCCGCGTCCTGTCCAAGGGCCAGACATGGAGATTCCAGAGGTCCAGTCACGGGTGCCAGATGGTGCCCCATGCCTGAGAAAGAAGGTCCTTCCTCAGGGGAATTTGCCAGTGGGGGGCTGTCGCGAGGAGCATGAGGTCTGAGAACCAAATCCGGGAGGGCCAATAAAGGGCCACTAAGAGGACCTGCTCCTCATCCTCCCTGACTTTGCACAACGTCTGTGCAAGTAGGATCACTGGGGGAAATGCATACTTGCGCAGCCCCAGGGGCCAGCTCTGTGCCGAGGGGAGCCTCAGTCAGAGAGTACCATATTGGGCAATGGGAGGATTCTGGGGAAGCGAACAGGTCTACCTGTGCTTGGCCGAATCGACTCCAGATCAGCTGGACCGCCTGAGGGTGGAGCCTCCACCCTCCCCTGGGTGTAACCTGTCGCGACAGTGCGTCTGCTGTGCTGTTGAGGTGGCCCAGGATATGAGTGGCTCACAGCGACTCGAGCCAGTGGTGACTCCAAAGGAGGAGACGGCGGGCGAGTTGTAACATACGGTGAGAGCGTAGGCCGCCATGGCATTTGATATATGCTACCGTAGCCGTGTTGTCCGTCCGGAGCAACACGTGCTTGCCCCGGATCAACGGCAATAGCCTCCTCAGTGCAAGTAGTACCACCAGCAACTCGAGGCAGTTGATGTGCCAATGCAGTCACGGGCCAGTCCAAGGGCCGGTGCCCATTGCATACTGTGACCCAGTCCTGTTGGGAGGCATCTGTCGTGACCACGACGTGCCTGGGGACCTGGCCTAGGGGAACTCCTGTCCGTAGGAACGCTAGGTCTGACCAGGTGCTGACTGCATGCGCTCGTTGGTGAGGCGCGCCGTCATTGAGACTGAGTCCAACTCCATACCGAGAAAAGAGATGCTCTGAACTGGGAGGAGCTTGCTATTTTCCCAGTTGACCTGAAGCCCCAATCGGCTGAGGTGCCTGAGCACCAGGTCCCGTGAGCACACAACATGTCCCGCAAGTGAGCTAAGATTAGCCAGTCGTCGAGATAGTTGAGGATGCGGACAGCCACTTCCCTTAGTGGGGCAAGGGCTACCTCTGCGACTTTCGTGAAGGCACGAGGGGACAAGGGGAGGACTTTGTACTGATATGCCCGACCCTCGTAGGCAGACCGGAGAAAGGGCCTGCCCGACATGAACCATCCATGAACGCTGACTCCGTGTGGGTGGCACCCAAGCATGACAGGCAATGATCTAAGCCATCAGATGGGGAGAGACATCGACCGCAACCAAGAATTAAACACAAACGAAAAGGCATCTTGAAAAGACGCTTTCCATTTGCGCCACTCTTTTAGAGAAATATACTCTTGTGTATTTTATATATATATATATATATATATATATATATATATATATATATATATATATAAACAAAGTTATTCACTCCGTAAAATTTTTTCTGTGCTGCTGAATTGCCCAGGGGTGTGTGCTCAGCACAACGTAGTGTGTGAGGGGGAGAACCGCTGGAAAGCACCGTAGATCCAACAGCGTTGTGTATAGTTGAATGGAGGCGGCAGAGGCATTCAGCACTGTGACTTGCTCGCTCGGCTTCGAAGAAGATATCTGATGTGTGTTTGCAGTGGCACTCCTTTTATAACCGTATGTCCGGGGGAATTTCATGCAAATTCCACACGCCAATTTCCACTGGCCTTTTCTCAAGATCAGAGATGTCTGGGCTCAACAGGCGCGACCCCTAGTGTCAACTCATCGACACAACATCGAGTGAGTGACAGCTAGGGAACAAACCTATGGTTTTGATATTAATATTTTGTTTTAATAAATGTGTTATCAGAAAAGAAAATGTTTCTTCATCATGCAGTGAAATTGAATTGTTTTGAAAAACTGAATGACTGTTTCGTCCGCTGTGTGAATTGTTTTGAGAGCCCTGATTATAGTTTGGAGAAATTTATAAAGAGAAAAACTGTAATAATTTTTTTTTTCTTTGGACCTTGAATGTAATGCTCAATATGAACTGTTTTGTATGGATAAGAGTAGCATTTCGGTTCTTGAAGAAATGTTTGTGGCAAGATTCTGCTGGGGGTAAAACACAATGAGAGACAACTTTATGGCAGTAAAAAATTTTGTGTATTTTCTTCTTGCTAGCCAGCTGACAAAGGCATGCCATTTTACAGATACTTGAGTGATGAAAATAAATTCAAATTATATTCGTCTTTTCTTTGATACAGCACAAAAAAGAAAGAAAATATGAATAAAACAGGCAAATTGCTATCAATTTTGACTCAGTGGTAGTCTTGTACTGTCTAACTTCTGTGTGAAAAAACCTGCATCTTTTAAAACCAAAAAAGTTATACAATTTAAACATTTAAAGCCTTTATTCAGAAAAGTATTGCATTCAGAGCCTTTGATATTTTAAAGGACCAGAAATTACATTTATATTTGTGACCTCAACACCTGTGACTCCCCACCTCCAAAAAGGTTAAAGATGCGTCCTGAGGCTTTAGTGCTGAGAAAAGACTTGAAGCACTTACCATGCTCCGCACACCCGGCAGGGAGCGGGTTAGTGACTGAGGAGGAGGTCCGATGTAGGCGTCCTCTAGACTTGTCAAGACCGGCCGGCTGGGGAACAGTCATGGGGCTGCGTCCAGCTTGCCGGGACTGTAAAGATCTGGCGGCAGAGTGCTGTGAGAACGGCATTTGCGGGCCAGGTGACCCAGAGACAAGGAAATAGTTTAGTTATTGAGAATGTGTGTACCGCAGCCCCGAATGGGGGGGTGGCAAATGAAATAAATTCAACAAAAGATTCTCCTCCCGGCCCTCCAACAGGGGACGGAGTGGTCTGCTTACCAGCTCTGGAGCTAACGTCTTGGCCTCTGGGTCCAGCGTCTCAGGAGCCTTCCGGGTCCTCGAGGGGGGTCCATGAGACGGGGAGGCGTCTGCTTCCTGCGGTGTGTGCTCGACGCTGGGGCTGAGAGCTGGGCCCGGGTTGAGGCGGAGCAGGGTGTTTCTTAGCCGCAGGAGGACGCCCTCTGCGAGCAGACGGTGCATGGCTCATGGCGGCAGGCTTGCGGCGGGCAGGATGTGTGAAATGGCCTCCGTCTGCTTCTTCAATACGGAGAACTGCTGGGCGAAGTTCTCGACGGTGTCGCCGAAGAGGCCGAACTGGGAGACAGGGGCGTTGAGAAAGCGAGCTTTGTCGGTCTCACGCATCTCGACCAAGCCACAGATGTCCTCTTCTGCCTGTACAGCTGAAAACAACCCTCTTCACAACTTGCTTTTGGTGCCCCTCAATGGACATTACATTGGTAAATGGAATTCACACCCAATAACTGCTTTGGCCAATGGGGGCAGTGTTTCGCATATTGTTAACGCAGGATTTTAGCTAAAGCAAATACATGTTTCCTATTTTACTGTGAGATCAGTCTGGAACTTCTATAATGAGAAACAGGCATTTTATTAAGAAAAAGCCTATTTCAGGTGTCTCTTAATGGCCTCTTTTTCTTTTTAACAAAATTTTTCAAAACATGTTTTCTTGGGAATGTTGTTTCAATTGCTAATCAGTGTATACAGTATTGTATATAGATGTTTTGCTGTATCCCAACTAATATCTCTTGTTTTGAGATATACAACTAAAAAAGCCAGTTCCTTAATGACATCATTCTCCAGGAAGTCGAATAATTTTTGGCGAGGAAAAGAAAACAGCCCCAGCCCTCACATCAGTAACCATTAGTTATTGATTTTAATGAATAACTTTGGCATCCTCATCCTCATCATGTAAGCTAATTCTCAATCCTCACTAAGTAATGGCTAACTTCAGCACTTTATTTCTGTCCTGTTAATTTTATTGCCATTATGTAAACCAAACTGTGTTAATCATATTATAATTAATACATTTTAAGTCTAGTATACACTTCAAACAGAATACTTACTTAAATCACAACAAAAGCATTTTTTGAAGGTTACAGAATTCAAAAGGTACTGCATAAGAGGAATGACCCAGCACAGGAGAACAAAGCATCAAGCATCAAGACCATGCATAAAAAGAAAATAAAAAACTTGTTTCAAAACGCATTTTATCTACTATTCACCATCTGTGGAATTCATTAGAACAATTATCTGCTATTCAGTTCCTCATTTTATGTGTTTACCACTTGAAAGGTGTTAACATTTCATATGCTGACCTGTACATGCTTCATGCTTTGATTACATTTCTTTTCAAGTGAAATCAAACATAAAGAGAGAGAGAGAGAGAGAGAGAGAGAGGGAGAGCAGGGTGGTGCTCTGTTGTTTTCTGTCAGGAGTTAGAATCTTATCAGCTGGTCTTATTTAGGTTATTGATGCTACATCCCCCGTGCGTGACCTGCTGGTACCAGTTGGTTAGAACAGAATAAACACACCTCTTGTTTCACCTTTCATCCCAATCTGTCAGCTGCCCTTAGGAACAATTGCTACATATTGCTGATAATCATCTTCCAACAGAAGTTTAGAGAGCTGGAGGAATGTTAAAAATGAAATGTCAAATAATTGTATCTTTATTAGACTTTTTCCATCTGTGGAAAAAAGTAATAGGTCTGTGTAAAGGGATTTCGACGGGCAATATTTGAAAATATATGTAATATTTTAATTATAAACTTAAACAAAAGACAAACACACACACATGACGGACATGACCGTAAACGATCTCTCTCTCCCGCACCATCTTCCGCAGTTGGCCTTTATCCCTCTCGGAGGCTTGATTAGCCTGATACGGGACCGGGTGTGTATAATCATGACCCGGCCCCGCCCTCCACCCTGCCACATTCCTCCCTCGTTCTTTCAGGCTGGGGCGTCCCCGTATGCGGCCCTACACTCCAGGTGGTCAGGGAGTTGCATCCCTACTCCCCTCGCGGACAGTGGTCTTCCCTCGACCCCTCCACGTCTCTGGGGATGGCAGGGCACTCCTCCGCCCCCGGCAGCGGTTCCATCGCTACAGGCGGTCGGGGAATCCAGTCCCCACTCGCCCCGCGGACGGCGGACGTTCCCCGCATCTGAGCCGTCGGGCTACTCCGTCACCCAGCAGATGGCAGCGTCGCTACCCTGGGTGGATGGCAGTGTCGAGGACTCTGCGACGGCATCCCTCCTCCCTCCCCCGGGTTTTCGGCACCAATGTAAAAGGATTTAGACGGGGAAGGAGGAGGTGAGAACCGGCTTGACAATATAAATAATATTTTAATTATAAACTTAAACAAAAGACAAACACACACATGATGGACATGTCCGTAAACGATCTCGCTCTCCCGCACCATCTTCCGTAGTTGGCTTTTATCCCTCTCGGAGGTTTGATTAGCCTGATACGGGACCAGGTGTGTATAATCACGACCAGGCCCCGCCCTCCGCCCTGCCACAGTCTGATTATAGTGAACAGATAAGAACCATTAAAACATAGAACAAATAAATGTGTGTTCTGCAAAAAATTTAGCCTATATTTGGGTGTTTCTTCAACTATGGCCACTTTTAGCCCTGTGAAAAATAAACTCTCTTAAAATAGACATTATATTCTCAATAGTTTATTTAATTTGCCCACTAACAATGAATGCATTACTGTCATTTTGGTAATTTTTCTCATATCTTATAAACATGTTCACTACAATATAATTTTTACCACATCTCAAATTATCCATTGTTTAAAAGCATACTGTGATGGAAATGACAGGAAGTGGCATTTTAAATGTTTTGTTAAGGCTAATTTAATAATTTATATCTTCTAAATACACAAAATTAATTAATTAATTTCTTTATTAAGAGCAACATTTTGCTCACTGTGGAAATTACAACCAAAATGATGGGCAGTCATCCATTGTGTAAAAATTGTTAGCCATAGCTTTTAATATGTAGCCTAATGTTTTTTTTATGATTAAAAGACTTGCCTTGGACAAGTGTATGCCACTAAAATCAATACATGAAAGACACTCACCCTCATATTTTTGTGAGTGAATTACTTTCTTTTGTGGATCACAAAAGGAGATGGTAGAATATTAGAGGCTGATGGCCTCAGTCACAACTTGCTTTCACTGAATCTTTTTCATTCTATGAAAGTGATTAAAAGTGGCTGCTTTTGTATTACACTGAAGAAAGTAATATGCAGCAAGAGGGTGAGAAAATAACAGATATATATATATATATATATATATATATATATATATATATATATATATATATATATATATATATATATATTAGAGCTGTCAATCGGTTACAATTTTTAATCAAATTAATTACATGGTGTCCCGATTAATTAATTAATCACAATTAATCGCATTTAATCACATATACAAATATTTGCTAAGAAAGCCCCTCATATAACAATAATTCAATATATAATGATGAAATTATACATAGTTATTTTTAAATATTTAAAAATGTATGTATATATATATATATATATATATATATATATATATATATATATATATATATATATATATATATATATATAAATAAAAAAATATTCAAATAATTAAAACGCATTACATTCTTGTGGCTGAAGGGTTAATCATTGATAAGACGATACAAAAAACGGCTTTAGAATACAATGTATTGTTTACTACCATATTATTGAACATAAGCCAATCATTGGCATACAGTTCACAGCAATCCATTTCACAAGTGAAATTGTCAATCAGTTCGAGATTTATTACGAGGGCTTGTTTAAGAACCCGTCTGTTTCAACAACCGTCAGACACGCTTGTGTAGCTTCTCGGGTGCGTTGCATCATAAACATAACATTTTTAGGTCACTGTGTCAAGTTAAATATAGTTTAATACTTAGAACACATCTTGATATTCCTTAAAGTTCGAATTTGTGCTCCATCAAGTGTTTTGAATGCAAGAACGTAATGTATGTTTGTGTTGTGCTGTCTTCTGGATAGTTGTTTTCTTCACTGTATAAACTGCGCATTGCCCATACAGCTGAAATTTCAATTACTGCCCTCTGGAGTAAACAGGTGGTAATACAAACTTGCATTTCTCAGGAATCTTCCTTATCACAGTCCGGTGGCATTGCGATTAATTGCGATAATTTTTTTAACGTGTTATTTTTAATAAAATTAATCGCACTGAATTAACGCATTAAATCTTCAGCCCTAATATATATATATATATATATATATATATATATATATATATATATATATATATTTGTCATTGAGTTTTAACATGTTTGACACACACACTGCTTTTACATAAACACTTTTTTTAACCCACCAGCACATCAAAAGGTAGATGCTTTAATACAAATTACCTCTGTTCTTCTTTAGTGATGTCAGGAAAATAGTGGCCACATAGAAGTAAAACACTTAGGTCATAGAAACGCTGCTCAGTGTTCCCTGGGTTACATCTGTCAATTAAAATGCAATTCACATGAAAAACGGTTTGTTTTCAGAAGCATGAATTAACAGCCTACCGTTTCCCTTTAGGACTGGGCTGTTTGTTTATGCATGTGGCTGCTTGTGTACATACTTGCGGCTGCTTCTGTTTACAGCTGAATACCATAAAAAAAAATACCATTGAAACAGTGCCTTATCTTCAAAACACGCCAAACGGTTACTGTGCTTGTGTATGTAATGACTTGTTGGGTTTCACTCCTGTTGATTGTCGGCATTCCCTGTTTGGCCTTGAAGTTAGATGCCTCTACCCACACACACACACAGAGGAATGTGGTTTTATGAACGTTATGGAGGTATGGCAGTGCAGAGAAGTCATCAGGGAAATATGCTGCCCATTGATGCTTGTTTAATACGGGGAGAAAATACATACAAATGTGTTATTGTGCAAGTAAAACAAGCAGACCTCTTTATTCTCGGTCTCTTTCTCTTCATTCCTTTGAGGTTTCACTGTGCTGGATATTTAATGGCAAACTACTTCTGCATATTTTTCAGAACCTGTATCTTAGACTCTCCAGGTTTGTAAACCAGGCTAAGAAGTAGTTTTCAGCTCCACATTTATAGCTGTCTAATCTTCAATACTTCTGTATCAGTGTGGAAATGTAATATAATACAATGGCACAGGGGGAGAAGACAACAGTTCTCTAGATCTTGAATGAGGACAAAATAGAAACACAGCAGAAATGGTTTGAGGTTTTATCCAGACATTAACATGCAGAAATTACAATAAATTTGTGAATACCCTTAAAGGGACAGTTCATAAGTTTTTGTCATCATTTACTACCAACATGTATAGGGCTGGGTATTGATACTGATTCGATTCCAATTCACAAGCTCTCAATTTGATTCCATGTGAAATTAATTCTCTCTCAGATATTGCTGATAATTTACAGGGGACCTTGCTAACTTGGTACGAAAATAAAATAATATATTATTAAAAAAATGATATTTTTAGCAGGGCTGAACTGGTAATCTGTCATACCGTGCATTTTCCCGATGTGCCGACATACTTTTTGGCCGATCAGGGGCGGAATGGGCATCGGGAGAACCGAGCAGGCCGGTGGTTCGGCCGCGATAAGCAACAATGAACCGCTGTGTTATGCAGAACAGACCACAAAACGGCACCACGAGATGCAGAAAAGGACAGATTAACTGGATGTAAAGAACAGAAAGGGTATTAAAAGAGACAATGACAAATGGATTTAGTGAATCTCTTCTTTTGACACACATGGAATGAGCCAATCCAAACTTTTCCTCTCAACGCGGTGCTGTACTTCTTCACCACTATTCTAAACAATCACTTCTGAGAGAAATCTGAACATTTAGCAGCCAATGGCTAACTATTGACATTTTAGTCCCATAGCGCAAAATTTGGTTGCAAATGTGAATGATTTCCACTCATTGTAGTATAGGGTTGCATATAGAGTAAAAAAATAAATTAAAAAGAGTAAAAGTAACAAAAAAAGCTTGAGATTTAAGAATAAGTATCAAGTTCCTTCAAATGAAGATTGCGATGCAATGAAAAATCTATATTTTTATCCAGTCCTACTCATGTCTACGGAAGCTCAAAGAGGCCTTGCGTTATAATTTTTTTTCTGTCTCGTTTTCTCGTGATCTCGACATAACTAAGGTTGTTTTCTCGTGATCACGACTTAATTTTCTTGTGATCTCGACATAACTAAGGTTGTTTTCTCGTGATCACGACTTAATTTTCTTGTGATCTCGACATAACAAAAAGTTGTTTTCTCGTGATCTCGACATAACAAAAAGTTGTTTTCTCGTGATCACGACTTAATTTTCTCGTGATCTCGACATAACAAAAAGTTGTTTTCTCGTGATCGCAACATAACAAAAAGTTGTTTTCTCGTGATCATGACTTAATTGTCTTAGAAAGACAGATAAAATGTCTTTCAAAACAAACCAATAATTTTTTTTTACATGGAACACAAATGTGAGGTTTAGTGGAATGCCTACATTTCTGTTTTCCATAAAATGAAAGTGAATGGGAATAAGGGCTGGTGAGCTCCCTAAAAGTATGATAAAAATAGTCCAAAGCATGGTTCTTATGTGCCTTGTGACCAATTATCATTGAGGCACCAGGTTTGAATGTGCCCAGTTGTAACTGACATTTGAGAGCTATATAGCAGTGGGGACGATTTTCAGCAAATAATATATTACATGTTTGTCTCTTTTTCACACAAAGCTGTCATGATATGGCTTCAAGACCTGGAATATACAGTAAAACATGGGTTGATTGACTACTTTCATGGGGCTTCTGTAGTGCTTTTTTGTCCTTTTTGAGCTTGACAGCCGCTTTCATTATTCTAATTCACTGTACAGATAAGATCAGTGTGAACATTCTGCTAATCTAATTCTTTCATGAGCAAGGAAAGAAAGCAAGTTATACAAGTTTAGAATTACATAAAGGTGAGTTTGACGAGGAGGAGGGAGTGGCCGGGCCGTGAGGACACACGGCCAGCACTGAACTGTCCTAATCAGCCACGAGGTGGATAAAGACAAGACAAAGGCACAAGTTCGAGAGATAGAGACATACGCGGCTGCTGTGTGTGTGTCTGTGTGTTTATGTTTGTTTAAATTAAGTTATGTTATTACAATTATGTTGAATGTTCTGCTGGTTCCACCCTCCTCCATGGCCCGTCCTGTGAACCTCATTACAGTGAGTAAATGATGACAGAATTATAATTCATGAGTAAACCACGCCACAATGGAGTATAAAAACACCCTGTATAATAATCTGTCCTAATTTTTACATTTTATTCCTGATGCCTAGTACCATTTTGCTAATAATTTTAATATATTGAAGCTGGATTGATTAAAACATAGTTTTTTATGGAAGTGACTTCAGTTTTACTTGTCCGAAAGACACGGTCTTGGAAAAGCTGACTGTCAAGCGCTGCATCATCATGGTTGTGTATGTGCTATGAGAGCAGTGGACTTTTCATTCTCAAGTTCAGTATCAGTTTGAGACTTAAAGGAATAATTCACCAAAAGATGAAAATGATCTTATCATTTAACCTCATGCCATCCCAGACGTGTATGACTTTCTTTCATCTGCTGAACTCAAATGAAAATTTTCTCAGCTGTTTTGGTCCATACAGTGCAAGTAAATGGGTGCCAAAAATTTTAAGCCAGCATAAAAGTAACACATAAGACTCCGGTAGTTAAATCAATGTCTTCAGAAGCTAAATGATAGTTGTGGGTGAGAAACAGATCAATATAAAAGTCCTTATTTACTATCAATTCTCCTCCCTGCTCAGTCAATCTCCAACTTCTTTCCACATTCTTCATGCATATCAACACCTAGTGGGCAGGGAGAAGATTTTCTAGCAAACAAGGACTTAAATATTGATCTGTTTTTCACATACACCTATCATGTCACTTCTGAAGTTGTATCGATTGCTTTATGTGCTTTTTGGAGCTTCACAGTTTTGTGCACCCATTCACTTGCATTCCAGAGTCACTATAGTCATCTGGGTTTCAGCCTCAAAATAATTCTGTGGCCTCTTGTATAACAAATGACTCACTACCTTGCAAAATAGGTTGAAGGTGTGGCCCATTCTGAAATCCTGGGTGCATCCTTACAACCAACTAAATTTAAATTGACCACTCTGAAATGGTAAAGACTCTGCATCGACTACTTATCCCAAGATTATCAATATAAATTCTACTGATGCAGTGAGGCCAGGAAAGTCAGAGTGAACTGAATATGGTTCTGTGTACTCTCTAACACCGAGGAACCGAGATAAATACAGAAAAGAATACCTAACTTGTACCACTAATATGTGTGAAGAAACTGACACAAAATGCTTTGTACTTGTACTCTTTCATGTTTGCAATGGCAGACCAGCTTAGGGGCATACTTCAAAAACACAGAGGGAGTCTTATCTAGTTAGAGAACAAGTACGCAGTTGTCATGTTTTCACACACTATCTACTGCAAATGATTTATTTCCTTTTAGAAGTGGAATTCATTTTAAATGACTTTGGACCAGTTTGTCAAATTTACATTCTGAGTTTGCCACAATCAGATCTTGTTTTTTTTTGGGATAGAATTTAGATTTATTTTGTTGTTTGAAGGTGATGCAAACAGTTCACCCTTCTGTTCAATCAGTCTTATCATGACAGATCACATTTCATTTTACTGATATACTGTACATCTGCTATTGTTTCATTTTACCTGCCACTGTATTGTAGTACAATATTAATTTGAAGAGAGTAATATGATCTTTTGCTCTTTACGTTATACGCATTTTGTAGTTTTTTATAATTTTTTTTAATTTTGCATACATTCGGCTATTTAAATTAGAGCTTTCAATTGATTAACATTTTTAATCAAATTAATTACATGATATGCTGATTAATTAATTGAATGTATTGCAATTTTTCACATTTACCATACATATTTGCTGAAAAAGGCAATAATCCAATATACAATGGTTCAAATAATGATTTTTATAATAAAATAATCATAAAAATAGCATATAATATAAATACAGAGAAGTAAATGAGTAAAGCAATGATAAGACAATACAAAAAGTGATTTTAGAAGGCAAAATATTGTTAATTTCCATATTATTGAACACAATACTTTCATTGGCCTACAAGCCACAGCAATACATTTTGCAATTGAATTCATCATTTAATCTGAGGGCTTTTCATAGGACATGTCAGTGTACACATGTGTTAGATAGACACTTTTGGAGCGTCTCTCTTTGGCTCCATTGTGTCATAAACAAAGAGTTGCTGCCTGCTAAAAAAAACATAACAATGGTAGGAATATACCTTATTTCGGTCTGGAGACATGATTAATTGCATAATTTTTATAATTTAATAACCTTTTTTTTATTGTCAGCACTAATTAAAATGTTATTCTCTCAGAAGATTTTAGGATTTAAGTATTTTTCATGATATGGCCCCTTTACAGAACAATGTAATGAATAAACAGAAAATTAATGTCTTGTATGTGAAGAGCCGCTTGCAGGTTTTAATGTTATGTTCAATGATCTTCCTGTATGTGAGTGTTTAAACAAGTTTATGAAAGCCATATTTTTTCATCTTAGATTAAAAATGTATTCTGTATTCTGCACTTCTGGAAGACACATTAACGTCATAGATTAAACTTAAAAAGGGGAAGAAGAATGAAATATGAAAAACAACATGAAATCCTTCACCCAGTCCTACTTAGTATCCTGACATTAAGAGGAACATAGCAGGATAATGACAATGTGTGTTTTGTTCTCTGTGCTTGCGTGTGTTATAAAGACTGGAGCTGGTCCAGAAAAAGCAGGATGATGGTCCAGTCTCTATGGGACGTTAGTCTCACATGCTGAAATCAGTGTCCAGCAGTCAGAACCATCACTGAAACTTTGGAGCAATTTCCCAATGGGCGTTTGGAAAAAGGAGCCAAGAAGTATGTGTTTGAAATGCAGAATGTGTGTATGTGTTAGGCTATATGCGAGGTATTGAGAGGCGCGTTGAGGCGTGTTTCTCTGCCATCTGTGGGCTCTGTTGTAATTAACATGTCAGGTCTCTCTCATGTTCAGTCTAGCTTTGTGTGTTTGTGTGTGTGTGTGTGCTCATATGTAGTAATTAAATGCTTTCTCACTGGAAGAATGTGTGTATGATTGATAATTTAGATGTCGTGTGGAGTACACAAGCAGCAGTCATTGATGTGTTGGTGGTGAGCTTGGCTTTAATAGATTATAAGCATGTGCCATTTTTATTGAATTATTATTATTTTATTTTTTTTTAGG
Source organism: Moxostoma hubbsi (assembly GCA_032164185.1). Taxonomy (NCBI): domain Eukaryota; kingdom Metazoa; phylum Chordata; class Actinopteri; order Cypriniformes; family Catostomidae; genus Moxostoma; species Moxostoma hubbsi. The sequence continues at coordinate 18,868,683 of JAVLUX010000011.1, read as the reverse complement.
ACAGTGTACCCAGAAATGAAAACGCTGTTATCTTTTGCTCACACTCATGGTGTTCCAAACCTTTATGACTTTCATTCACTGTACACAAACTGTATACTGTTAGATGTAGAAATCTGAATTTCAATTGAATGTTATTCATTTAGCACATTTCACAACAAATATCATTCAAACGCAGTTCAGAATAATATCACAATATGTGAATGTGTTAAAAAAAATATTATATATATATATATATATATATATACACTGGTGGCCAAATGTACAGATTTAGCTCTTATGGAAAGAAATAGGCACTTTTAATCACCAAAGTGGCATTCAACTGGTAAAGTATAGTCAGGACATTAATAGTGTGAAAAATTACAATTACAATTAAAAAAATAATAATAAATAAATACTTCAAAGAGTTCTCATCAAAAAAATTCTCCATGTGCAGCAATGACAGCTTTACAGATCCTTGGCATTATTGCTGTTAGTTTGTCCAGATACTCAGGTGATATTTCATCCCACGCTTCCTGTAGCACTTGCCATAGATGTCTTGTTGGGCACTTCTCATGCACCTTACAGTCTAGCTGATCCCACAACAGCTCAATGGGGTTAAGATCTATAACACTCTTTTCCAATTATCTGTTCTCCAATGTCTATGCTTCTTTGCCCACTCTATCCTTTTTTTTTTTTGTTTCAAAAGTGGATTTTCTTTGCAATTCTCCTATAAGGCCTGCACTCCTGAGTCTTCTCTGTACTGTTGTACATGAAACTGGGGTTGAGTGGGTAGAATTCAATGAAGCTGTCAGCTGAGGACATGTGAGGCATCTATTTCTCAAACTAGAGACTGATGTACTTATCCTCTTGTTTAGTTGTCATCTGGCCATCCACATTTCTTTGTGTCCTTGTTAGAGGTAGTTGTCCTTTGTTTTTGAAGACTGTAGTGTACACCTTTGTATGAAATCTTCAGATTTTTGGGCAATTTCAAGCATTTTATAGCCTTCATTCCTCAAAACAACGATTGACTGAGAGAAAGCTGTTTCTTTTTTGCCATTTTTGACCTAATATTGATCTTAAGACATGCCAGTCTATTACATACTATGGAAACTCAAACTCAGAAACAATGTTAAGCTTCATTTAATGATCCAAAACGTGTTTGATGTAATGGCAAGTGATTTTCTAGTACCAAATTAGCAATTTAGAATGATTACTCAAGTATAAGTTGTTGGAGTGATGGCAGCTGGAAATGGGGCCTGTCTAGATTTGACCAAAAATGACTTTTTTCAAATAGTGATGGTGCTGTTTCTCCTCACGATACTTTATCAGTTGAATGACACTTTGGTGAATTTAAGTAACAATTTCCTTCCGAAACTGCAAAATCTGTAAATTTTTCCAAAATGTCCTGCCAGTATATGTATATATATATATATATATATATATATATATATATATATATATATATATATATATATATATATATATATATATATATATATATAGCATTTAACATAGAGCATAACTAATTATTAAAACATTGGCAGCCCTACACAATAAAATTTTAAAGACCCAGTTTGAAAACCTCTTGACGTGATGATACACGTCTGAATATGGAAAAGAACAAAGGAGGTCTAAGAGCTACAGCAAAGATTTTATATTAATAATTACTTAAATTGTGGTCTTTTTCCTCACTTGGGATATTGCACACAAGTTGTGTTGTTCTATGGTGCTCTTTTGCTGATTATTTTGGCCATTCTTAATCTAGACAGCTTGTGTTCATTCTTCCACTTCATGAAAAAGAGCAATATTACAATCATTTAGATGTTTTCTGTTTGCGTCCCATTAAAAAAAAAGGAAAGTCATATGAGTTTGGAACAACATAAGTGTGAATAAAAGATGACATTTATTTTCATTTTTGGTAAAACTATTTTTTCAAACATGTATGAAAAAATACATGTTGTGAATAGATCTGTCAGTTCGCAGATGTTTTCAGATGTAGATGTCAATGTATAGTGGTGTGTGTTTGGTTTGACATGCAGATTTGCCTTCTAATCTTTGTCAGGCCAGGTATTACTGCAATAATCTCTGGTCTCTGGGAGTGTGGTATATTGGTAAAGCTATTTTTAAACTACAATAACTGTGGATCTGGCAATAACTAGTTTGGCACATTATGAATGATTTAGCACTGCCGTAATTACTAGTTGTTAGAGTTGACCACCGATTTTATGAGCTCTAGCTATGGCAATGATTTTAGAGTTTTGGCACTTAATTATGGAGTCTAATAGTAACTGTGTGTATTTCAGTCCAAAATATTCCCTTATTGACTTTAGAAGATCTCAGAAGAGAGGTGATTTGTTAAAAATGTTAGTGTATAGGGTATATACACTGTGTGCATGGCTGTATGTTCAGATTTAGAATTTATTTTTTCTTTTCTTTTCCTCTTGCCATGAATTGTCTTTTTCATTGCTGTAGCTTATCACCTCTGTGGAAGTCAGTGACATTATGGCATATCTTTGAATCAGGGTCCTACACAATATGACCAAAGAATATCCATGAACTTTCCAGTCATTCAATATAACTGCATTCTTTAGAAATCATTCTATAGAGATTGCAAATTGGATATCCACTTTGTTTGTTTTGCCCCAATCTAATAATGCAAAAAGTTTTCTTTTTCTTTTAATTGATGTATTGTTTGTTTGAGGATGTACCTGTATGCCCCAAACTGTCCTGAAAATATCTGCGCACGCACACACACACACACACACACACACACACACAGAGAGAGAGAGAGAGAGAGAGAGAGAGAGAGAGAGAGAGAGAGAGAGAGAGAGAGAGAGACTGACTGAAGAATGTCTTCAAACATTCCTGCTTTGAAGTGCTTTTATCTCTGGCCACAAACACAAAGAGAACAGTGTTATGTTTCTGAGTAAATTTACAGCAAACTTAGTGATATGAGAAAGGTTTGGAAAAAAGATAATGAGGAAAAGAACATGAGCAGGAGAATATAGTGCAGAATGATCTCACTGTGAATTTGGAAACAGTAGATTTAATTTTCTTGAGCTAAACTCGGTCTGTGTTTATTGAAATTCAAACATATGGGCATATGTCAAGGGAGCTCCACCTCCGATTCGCACTAAATTATGTGAATGCGATAAATTCCTTTTTTCAATGCAGAACGAGAACTCGGGTCTTCCACGCGGCTTACACGATGTGCTTCCAGTCACTGATCACTGTGAAACATTTGCTGTTGCAATCCTCTACAGAGATGTTGGAGAAAGAATTGGCATTGGCTAGAATTATTTTTCTTTTACTTGTCAGACTTTTGACGACTTGTAAGTGGAATGCAACTGAAAACCGGAAAGGATATTAAACAAACTGAGAAGGGGGCATCTTCATGTACACACACACACACACACACACACACACACACACACACACACACACACACACACACATACACACACACACACACAGTATATATAGTATTCATATAAGACTTAACACAATATATGCATGCAGTATTGTAAATTGTATTTTATATTTCACTTTTCATCATTTTATCACATTCTAGCATTTTTTTAATTTACAAATTTCACATTCTATCAATTCATATGTCTGTTGCCTCTAATTCTGTAATAGAATTACACATAACAATGATTTAATAATTATTTCATACAAATTATAATTTAAGTTCTACTATACAAAAAATGTTAAACAAAAATAATCTTAGCAAACAAAGATGCAGCATGAGACTATTTGTTAAATTCTTTAATATTTACAGAGTTTTCAGAAGTTAAAATATTTAATAATGTACAGTATGATTGTGCTTTTAAATATTTATTTATTTACACATTTATTACACTTCATTACTAAATTTTGTTGAATATTTTACATGCTATAAATAATGAATTACTCCAAATGTAGGGGGTTGTGCTGAATAGAGGTTTTGAAAGAGTATGTGCATATAGGCCAAAGTGAATGCCTTTGCCATATCTTCTCTCTCTTGTCTGCACTTGAGAACCAATTATGCTCCACTGAATTAAAAAAGATTGATATTTAAAGTACAACAAGATTGAGTGATATTTATTTTCTAATACCATGACATTTTGACCCTGAATTGCTTGTTTCATTTGACAGTCGCAGTCCTCAATATCACCCCAGCCCTGTCGTGGTTCTGTACGGTCAGTAGAAAAACAACTAGACTTGTCTATCCACATTCATTTTACAAATATTGTAAGAAAAAAAAACTGCATTTCTGGTCTAGACAAAAGTCAATACGTCCTCTCTCAGGACAAGTATAATACAAGTGCAAGATTAAAAGATGGAGACTTAGAGTTATTCCATCGCCTACACAGAATGGATGTTAAAGTCCTTTCTTCAATCCCAGTTTAATGTCTTAGTTTAATCTTTGTTTGAGTTGCTCCGCATGTCATCTTAAATCTATGGCAATGGTGTGCTTTTGGGAATACCAGTTTTTTTGTACAATGGAAGACATGGGCGGGCAGAAAGGGCAGTAACAGTGTTTGGAAAACCTGTTTGAAAGCTGTTCTTAATTTTTGCAATTCCGTTGTGTACCACTAGTGGCACAGAAATGACACACTGAAGCTTTAAACAGTGGCAGAGGTACAAAATGAGAAAAATATTAGGAATTAAGATTTTCTATATTATTTTACAACCCAGCATTTACTTTAAGTATTAGATTGCCTCAAACGCACTGTTGAGCTGAATCTATAAAATGATTCTAAAAGAACTACATTTCCCAGAGTGCAAGTCAACCATCTTAGTAGAAATCCTTGAAGAACTGGAGAAGATGCCACATGTGAAAGGGAACCAGCCAAGAAAGGTAATTGACCTCATACAGTCAGTAGAGAAGGCCCTAGTGGATCTCACAGAGTTAGGAAACTCTGGAGCCATAAAAAACCCATTGGTAATTAAAACCATTGAAAGCAAGTTGCCTGACTTTATTAAAAGAGATTGGGTGATGTTCATGGTTGAGCCCAGAAATGATGTCACACCAGACAACCACTTTGTCATGCTCTTGAAGTTCCTGAAAAGCCAAGAAGAAATACTAGAGAGACTCGAACAGCTCAAAACTGTGGAGAAGGTGGAGAAGTCAGATCGCTCAGAAAAGAGGTATGACAGAAAGCTTGCCTCAACAAAAACCACAAAGAAAGATGAGTTTGATGAAGTATGTGGTGTCTGTGGTGATAGTGGGCACAACAACAAAATCTTCTTCTGTAGAAAGTTCAAAAGACTTAAGCTACCTGAAAAGAAAGCTGTATTGAGAAAGCTGGGAGCATGCAGAAAATGTCTCGGATGCCATGATGGAGATGGTTACTGCAGAGACACTTTCCTATGTAGGAATAAAGACTGTAAAAGGGAAGGTGGTACAAGACCACCAGACCACCATTTTTTCCTCTGCCCAAAAGAAGTCAAAAGATGGGAAGAGAGAAAGAGTGTAAGAGATGTCAAAGGTGAAAGCAAACTAACGGAGGAACAAGAGGAGATATTGTCTGAACTCTCCCCAGAAATGGCAGATCGATGCAGAAAGGCTTTCACCAACACCAACGAAACCGCAGTGAAGCGCAATGTTTCAGGCCAGTCTGAGCTACTGCAGCGAAATAGGCTCTCTGAACCTCCTGTCATCATGATGTTGATGCAAGTCTATGCAAATGCAGGGCAGAAGATTGGGACTTTAATTGACCTTGCTTCAGACACCAACTACATTACCCATAAGGCTGCTGAAAGACTGAGATTAAGAGAGGAGAAGGTAACTTTAGTTGTGCATGGGGTTGGAGGTATGACCATGAAGGTAAACACAAAAAGGTATCTCCTCAAGGTCAGAGTCAAGACAATTAAAGGAACAGCGAGAGCTCATGAAATGGTCTGCTACGGTTTGAACGAAATCGCCAGAGTGCATCAAGTAATTGAACCTGAGAAGTTGAAAACATTCTTCCCAGAAGTCAAACTCAAAGAATTGGAAAGGCCAGAAGAGGTTGAACTTCTCATTAGCCACCGAGAGGGAAGGCTCGCTCCACAGAGGGTAAAAATCATCGGAGACCTTGTCTTGTGGGAGGGTCCATTGGGGAAGACAGTGGGTGGAGCACATCCCGATTTATTTGAAGAAGTGGAGGTTGCAGCATACGAGTCCAAAACACACTTCGCTCGCTCCATGAGGACAGCAGCTGTCAAATATCAAGAAATGACAAGTCCAACAACTGACACAGCCCGGCTACAGCAGGAGGATGTGGCTCAGACCAAATTTACAGCTGCCAGTAACCGTGAGTTCCTTGAGTGGTGGCACTGGGACAGCATCGGGGCTGCGTGTGAGCCAAGATGTGGAGGATGCAGATGTGGAAACTGTCCACCAGGTGGAAAAGAAATGACCCTGGCAGAGGAAAGGGAGCTGGAGATCATTAAAGGAGGCCTCACCTACAAGCAGGGGGATACGCACACACTAACTCCACATTGGGATGCAAAGTATCCTTGGACAGTAGATCCAGGCTCTCTCCCAAACAACAAAGGTGCAGTCCAGGCTTGTTTCCTAAGGATGGAAAAGCAACTTAGCAGAGAACCAGACTGGAAAGTCGCATATGCTACCCAGATCCATGAAATGGTCGAACGAGGCGCAGCCATAAAACTCACTAACCAAATCATGGACGAGTGGAATGGACCAGTGTGGTACGTAAGCCACCTGGTGGCACCAAACCCTCATTCGGTGACGACAACAGTTCGTATTGTATGGAATAGTAGCCAGAAACACAAAGGCGTGAGTATGAACGATCTTCTTCTGAAGGGACCAGACGTTCTCAACCCTATCAGAGCTGTCCTGCTGAGGTTCAGAGAAGGGAGGTATGCAGCTCTGGGAGACATCAAAAAGATGTATAACTCTGTATGGCTGGAGGAGCGTGAGATGCATCTCCATAGGTTCCTCTGGAGGGACAGCCCAGATGAAGAGATAAGTGAATATGCAATTACCAGAGTCAACATTGGGGACAGACCTGCTGGGTGCATTGCTCAGTTGGCTATGAGGGAAACAGCACGCCTTCCCAACTTTCTTCCCTTGGAGGATGAGCGCAGAGTCATTGAAGAGGACAGCTACGTAGATGACCTCTTAACCTCCCAAAATGACCTAAAGAAACTTGAACAAATCACAGCAAATATTGAAAAGATCTTGAAAGCTGGAGGCTTCTTCCTCAAACCATGGGTCCAGTCAGGGAAAAGTGAGAGGAAAGGATTGGAGACGAAGGTTCTATCTGAGACACAAGGTAAAACCTTAATTCTTCCAAATCAAATGAAGGACGAAGACAACAAAGCCTTGGGTATCGGCTACCAAATGGATGAAGACAAGCTCTACATGCTAACCTCAGTTAACTTTTCCAAAAGGAAGAGGAAGATGAGAGTTGGAAAAGATCTTCTCATGGAGGAGGTGAGAACTGAGACACCTAATCCACTGACTAGGAGGGCTCTCTTAAGCCAAGTGGCTGGACTGTACGACCCAATTGGCTTAGTTACACCCGCCAAACAGAAGGGAGCAATTCTTGTTAGGAAAGCATTCCAAGAGTGACCCAAGAAACTTGGGACCAACCTCTCTCAGAAAGCCTCAGAGAAGAAGCCATAGCCATTTTGAAGAATATGTGCAGCTTGGTCAGGTGAGATTCAACAGGAGCCTCACACCAGCTGGCTGGGAAGGGAAACCTTGGGGCATCACCTTCTCTGATGGAAGTGACAAAGCCTATGGAGCTGTGATGTACTTAAGATGGCAGACAAGTCAAGGCACTGAAGTTCGATTCGTCGAATCGAAAGTCAAGCTGGCACCCCTGGATCAAAAAGGAGAAGCTGTAAAAGCTGAGATCTGTGGTGCTGTCTTCGCAGCTAGGATCAGGAAGTATGTGGAAAAGCATGCTCGAATGAAGATCGAAAGATGGTTCCATCTACTTGATAGTAAAACGGTTTTGGGAGCCATTCAAAGAGTCAGTTATGGGTACAAAACCTTCTTTGCAAATAGAGTGGGTGAAATCCAGAAGGCTGGACTAGTGCAAGACTGGTGGTGGATCCGTGGAGATCTAAACATAGCTGACATCATAACAAGAGGGGGCACTCCTGAAGATTTGAAGGAAAATTCCACATGGCAAAACGGACCAGAGTTCCTGAAGTGGCCAGTGGAGAAATGGCCTATAAAATCAGCTGAAGAGGTTGCAGTTCATGCCAGGGAGAGTGTAAACAAGCTCCAGAGGAAGGCATTCTCATTAACAAGAGCTCAAGCAAGAAGGAGTCAGCAGAAAGAAGACTTACAAGGCACTCAGGAAAGTCCAAAGAGTGGATCTCAAGAGGGAATACCTGGGGTAAACTCAACTCTTCTTCTAAGAAGGAAGCCCACTGGCTGGGTTAAAGGTCTTGTGGAAGTAAGAAGATTCAGTAGCCTATTCAAACTGGTGAGAGTCATTGCCTGGGTTTGTCTAGCTGCCAAGCAGTGGATGAAGAGGAAGTGTCGGGCCCCTATTCTGTCAAAGTGGGAGGTAAGATCACCCAAGCGAGCTGTGCTGACTGTCAAAGAACATGAAGATGCACTCAAAGACCTATTCCTCGCAGCTCAAGAAGGTGCAGTTTTCTCAGACACAACTCTGAGCAGATTGGCAGTATACAAAGATGTGAACTCTGGACTGCTAGTTTGTGGAGGCAGAATTCAGACGTTCAACGGAGATAAGACAGCAGTGCCAGTTTTACCATTTGAGGCATGGGTGTCCACACTGCTGGCACTAGAATCCCACAAAGTAAACCACGAGGGAGTGGCAGGAACCCTTCTCCGGATGAGGAAGAAAGCCTGGGTAATAAAAGGCCGTAGACTTGCCAAGAAAATGGTTGATAGCTGTGTGGTCTGCAGAAAAAACAAGGCAAAACAGTGTCAACAAATCATGGCTGACCTGCCTCTGGAGCGAACAGGCCAAGCTGCACCTTTTGAGTTCACCACCATGGACCTGTTCGGCCCTTATGAAGTAAAAGATGAAGTCAAGAAGAGAACTAGACTTAGAGTATGGGGAATAGTCTTCTGCTGCATGGCTTCCCGAGCCATACACACTGAAGTGGTGAGTGACATGTCATCGGAAGGATTCCTGCTTGCCTATCAAAGATTCACTTCACTGAGAGGACACCCCAGGAAGCTCTGGTCAGACCCTGGCACTAACTTTGTGGGAGCTAGACCTGCACTGGAGAAGCTTCACAAATTCCTAAACCACCTAAACAAATCTGAACTTGAAGACACAGCTGCCAAGCATGGTACAGAATGGTCGTGGAAGATCCATCCTGCAGACTCTCCCCATAGAAATGGTGCAGCAGAGGCAGCTGTCAAAGTAGTGAAGCGGGCATTGAGCAACATTGGTGGAGATGGTGTTTTTACATGGGGAGAATTCCAAACTTTTCTCTTCATGGCAGCCAACCTTGCAAATGAGAGACCCATCGATGCAAGAACTCAAAGCAGAGAGGACTGTATAGAGTACATCACCCCAAATTCTCTGCTTTTAGGACGTGCCAATCCAAAGGGAGACCCCGGAGATTTCCAGTTTGATGGCTACCCTTACAAAAGGCTTAAACATATTCAAGCAGAGGTAAGCAATTTCTGGAAGAAGTGGAGCCAATTGGCTGGACCTAATCTGTTCATAAGATGCAAATGGCACACCAAAGAGCGAAATGTTGCTGTTGGAGATGTGGTCTGGGTGGCTGATCAAAACGCCCTAAGAGGACAGTACAAGCTGGCTAGAGTGGTCGGTGTAAATGCTGACAGCAAAGGCATAGTGAGAGATGTGTTTGTGAAAACTTTCCCCAGTTATCCTGTTCACATCTCAAGAACAAACAGTGAAAGAACCAAAAAACTTCATACAAAAATCCCAGCTACAATTCTTCATAGGGATGTCAGACGACTTGTCATTCTACTTCCCATTGAAGAACAAGCAGAGGTGTGAAGGTGATGTGTAATTGTGTGACCTCTCTGGATTTGAAAAACCAGGAGCTCAAGTGGGAGGTGTTGAGCTGAATCTATAAAATGATTCTAAAAGAACTACATTTCCCAGAGTGCACCAGCAGTAGCAATCCTGGTGCTTGATTAAGAGCACCTGCTGAAGCATGAAGGTTCACAGTCATTCAGACAAGCAAACTTCAGAGAGAAGACACTCCAAGTTCACTCATAGGTTCAGTCCAAAGACGCCAATGGTTGGTGAAATGTTTAATTTACTTTTATGATGTTTGAAATACTGCTAAATATGTTAACTTCTGTGTAGATGGTTTAAGGAACACATTGCAGCGTTGACTTCATTGATTTTGTGTTAAATGGGTTTGTGCTAAGAAATATTTCATTTGTGTTTGAGAAATTAGAAGTATAAGATTTGAAGGATGGTACAAAGTTAAAAATGGTAAAATATTAAATTTCTGGTAGATGTTAAAAATTTACAAATGAATTTGAATTCATGAAATCATCATTTTTCTTTATTTCATGTAAAAGGAATTGTTTAACTCATTTAAAATTAATTAAAAATGCTTAACTAAATGTTTAATTAAAATGGTAACGTTTGTTCTGTTTTGAAGGTTTACAACCTAACACATTACAACCTTACAAGTTGAACAGACCAATCAACTGACAAAGAAATGAAAATAAAAGTGATTGAGTCGGAACATTGAGTTGTCCTTGTGTCCTTTGGATGTTGAACTGGAGGAGGACTTGACACGCATTACATTTTTGACAGATGTGTAATAATGATTTTCCATTGTCATTATGAAAACACTAAACCAAACAACAGGTAGAGTGCAAGTGTAAGTGTGGGAATGTCATTGTTTCCATGACAGCTTACCCAAATATCACTTGACCATCTTGCCATTAAAAACCCATTCCAACAACACGGGTGACAATTTTTTCTTTAACCTTTGACCTTTCCCACCCCCTTACTGGCATTAGCGGGCACAGTTAGCATCCTGATGATAAGAATGCTTGCACTTAACATTTTTCTGCTGAAAGACGGGAAAATTGTTGTAGCTGTCAGTCAGTCATTTCCTATTCCATGCAGGACAGACAATTGACCTCTGACCAGTGGATAGATTGCGGCTGAGATGTTACATGGAGGATATCAGCAGGTTTAGTGCAAGACAGCCGACAGAAGTTATACACACATGCAAGAGAGAACGCATGCACTCGGTGTCTGAAAGCAGTGCTTTCCATCCCTGAGGTACTTAAAGGGATAGTTTACCCAAAAATGAAAACATCTTCAGATGTTTCATCATCAGCAATTTCCTAAAGCATTATATATTGCATCTGTAATACATTTCTCATCCTTCTATTGAATGTGTGCATGTGTGTGTCAGAGCGTTTTATTGATGTCACACTATGCCACAGCTGCTGCAGTCAGTAGGCGATAGCAGGTAATCAAACCCCCTTTTGATAATGATAAAAACAATTGTTGCGCTGTCATTCTGTTTGTCATGGTAACAATAGCGGTACAAGGAGAGGATCTTATCTGTGTGAGCTTCCCTTCAGAGCAAAGCAGAACACAGCACTTATTGCACACAGCAGAAAAAACATTACAGAACTCTGACTAAAGAGTAGGGTTGGAAAATGAGAACTTGTTCATATGTTGAACTAGTTCCAGTAGGCTACTGAAACCAAATAATTTTCATAATGTTCAGTTCTGTTGATGGTTCTTAAACATGACAAGTGTAGTCAGATTCTAATGAGCAAGTTATTTTTAATGAATAGGTGAAAAAAAAAAAAAAAACTCTCGAATCAGCTTTATGAGTTATTGGATTGAATTGTTCTAACAACTCATTTACTCACTTGAAGTGGAGTATAAAGTTGTGATGTCGGAAGGGGTGTGTTATCATAAAAGATCATGGAAAGCAAGGATTTTGCAAAATGATGTACAATTCAATGCTTTATATTAATATTTTAATTTATATATGATAGATCATATTATTAATTATTGTAAAGCTAATTACCCCCTTTTCATATTTAGTTTTTTTGCAAATGCTTCATCAGCCACCATGCATTAATAACCACATGGGTAATGTAAAAGTGCATCATGTGTATTCACTTATGCTTACTAAATTTGCTTTTGTAATTTTTTGCTTTAGTTGTTATTTTTCTCTCTGTATATTGTTATATATTAATATTGTATATTATAGCTTTCCAGATGCGGATGTCATTACTATCATTATCATCTACAACTTGAAATGAACCAATGAGTGTTTCTATGTTATGTGTAAGGAGCGATTATGATACTTACTGCATATAAAAATGTGCAGTTAAATATATAGTTAGGGTCCGTTTACACCAAACATACGTTTGTGTTCAGCTGTATTATTTTTTAATAGTTTTTCTCTGTCATCATGCACTAAATGGAAATGCTCGACCGTTGCACATTTTTCATCATCTTTGTCTAGTTCAAAACTTCAGCTTTTAAAAATGTGTGTAGAGCGTTTGGTCTGAATGACCCTTAAGAACAGAAATGTGTTCTTATAAATGGTTATAAAATGGTTTAAAAATGTCTTTTAAAAACTAGTATTGTTTCAAAAATATTTTCACTTGATGTAGCCAATAGTTAGGACCAGTTAGAGGTAGAGCTAGCCTTAAATACATAAATAATGGAATCGTTAAGGAAGAATTGTGGAAACTAGGATGACTGTGTGAACTTGAGAGGAGGTGACTTCATATATCTACTAAAAAAATAACCTTGGCAACAGTTATAACACACCACTTGTGAGAGAAAAGTGTGTTATAGCATTCTCACACTGTTGTGTAGTGATTGTGTCTGGAGGTCGTTTGAACGGTTGGTGGTCTATATTTTTCTCCAACAACTGCTGTTAGCACAGAGAACAATCCACAGTTGTATTCCGCTCTCTCACACACACACACACACACACACACACACACACACACACACACACACACAAGCACACACGCACGCACGCACACACGCACGCGTGCACATTCCAATGCAGATAAACACAAAGGAAACAGGAAACCGCTGTGCAATTAGTGTGCATTGTTGTCATTTTAATTCCAGTGCTGAATCTGACACAAATTACAAAGATTCTTGGTTTATCTCATCTTTTCTTCTCTACCTTTGCAGACGTGGCCAATCGCTCCTAGTCCTTTGTCTGCACAAATCATTCTGTGGTTCTGATCTGAGCGGGACAGGCCCAAATCACAGGGGATGAGCAGCAGATAATGAAGTCAGTCCTCTCTCTCTCTCTCTCTCTCTCTCACTCTCTCTATTTCTCGCTTTCAATCTCTGGTTCAATCTCTCGGTTATTTCTGTTGTCTTTATCTTTCACAGACTTACTCGTTTAATCATCTGCTGCTCTGTGATGAATATGTTGTTTCTTTTGTCTACTTCCCATCACAAACATACTGAAGACACTCTTCTGCTTGCCTCTCATTCTCTGTCCACTCTTTGCACTCCCCAAAATAATAAAACAAATAATTATGTATATTTTTGCATTCTGAGTTTATTTAAATGACAATTAAGCACATCCCCACCCCAATTCTCATTACCATAATTGTATAGCAGGAAAAAATATTGATATATTATTTACGTTTGATAAATTATAAAAAATTGTAACGTATATGGTCATTTCTGTATTTGTTGTACTGCCTTTATTTTGTGCTGATTTACATGAAAAAATCATTATATTACTGTAATAAGAACCTCATGATAATCACAACTGAGAATGATTTTGATAGAAAAGTTTATATTATTCATATAATATAAATGATTATAAAGAGTTAAATATCCATAGACATTTCAGTAATTAAAAAGATCTTTGCGTAGTGGTCCTAAAATAGTGTTTTAATTTTCCTTTTTTTTTTCTTTTGCATTGAAATGTGACTTGGACATTCAATATTTTCAATTTATAGTATGTCTTGAGCTGAATATGATTCACTTCTTAAACAGTGACAAATAAGGATGCTAATGAATCATTAATAATCGGTTAATTGTCATTAATAATGTAAAAGATTAAGCATCTTGATTGTTGATTAATTAATAACAATACAAATGCTTCCGATTCATTTCAGGACAAATGCGTTCAGTAATAATGACTGTAGCCTTTGATAAAGCTGTGTATACAGTCATCCGCCGTTAGAGGACGCTTGCATGCTGAATGTCATGTCTTGTCTGCACCACAGAAGAAGAATGGCACAGATGAAGATGGAGAGGGCTCAATGTAATCAGCATTGGAGCATTTCTCTTTAAATTGACATTATGTTTTCTGCGTACACCGTGTGTTAAAGTACAACACAACAACAAACACTTCTGATCTGCTGGTGTCCTTTTCCAAGGAGACAATTAAGTTTTTTACAATTGCATTAGAGTTCGCCGGAAAGCAGATTCAGCTGACATCACCAGCACCAGAGAAACAGTTAGCTATGTTATGTAGGCCTCTGTGTTTACACACTGTGTTTTGATTTAATTTCAAATAAAAAATATGTCCAAAGTTCTGAAATTTGTAACGATTCACAACTTGAAGTTTTAATGAACTCTTATACGTACAGTATACAGGTAATATATCTTGTACACAAGTTATTACTAACAGTAATTCATTATCAGTAATTAAACAATTAACAAATTCATACTAAACATTGCCTAAATGTATTAAAATACACTACAATAAAAATATTTGAAGACAAAAATGCTAATACTTGCATTTCTTAAATGTAATAATTTCAATTATACAGGTATATAAAAAAAAAAATAGGAAACATGCAAATATTATTTGGAGTATACCACATGTGGTTTGCGGTATTAATGTAAACTATTAATTCATTGTTTATTTTTACGGTGATCGATTATGAAAATGTCTGAAAATTAACATCTCTAGTGACAAAACTTGTTGCTTGGTTCAAACAACATTTTTCATTCCCCTCTCTTTATCTGGCCCTTGTTTCTTGCTATTGTGGTTCCAGGTTCAAATGGTATATATCCTCACATTTGTGCTCCATAAATTGAGGCATCTGGAAGCATGTGTTAGGTGTGTGTGTAACTTAATGCACTGACCTGTTCCTTTTTTCCTCTCGTTCTTCTCATCTCTGTCCAGCATTTTTATCTTTCATCCTCAGAAACATTTTGGTAAAACCTTAAAAAACATTATGAGCAGATTTACTAACTAATCTGACATGTTGCACATGTAGACCTATGTGATCTTTCACTATATAATATCCGGCCAAGCTGAACGACGTGTATACTGTTATGAGGGTATAGAAAGTAAAATATCTACTTGTGTAGAGCATGAGAGCCTACCACTTCCTGATAAATGCATCTGAAATGTTTAAAGTAGCTTCAGCTTCCTGATAATTCAATAGCTGTGTTGCTGGGAAATTAGGATTCATGTTATTGCAGTTGCACCATTTCCTCTTAATACATCACTGGAATACTTTTTTTATGTTCAGTCTAACATTTTGAATAGAAAGACTATAACTGTGGAATTTTTGTCTGTAAAATTTGCTATTTTTTTATGATTCACAATTGTGAAGCCAATTTCTTTCCAGCTGTATAAACGTAGTGTAAAGGGATTTAGACGGGCAAGGAGGAGGCGAGAACCGGCTGGACGATATAAATAATATTTTAATAGTAAACTTAAAACAAAGGACAAACACACACGACGGACATGTCCCTACATGATCTCTCTCTCTCCGCACCACCGTCTGCTACCACACTGCCATCGGCCTTTATCCCTCTCGGAGGCTTGATTAGCCTGATACGGGACCAGGTGTGAATCGTCACAACCCGGCACTGCCCTCCGCCCTGTCACATTCCTCCCTCGTTCTTTCAGGCTGGGGAGCCCCCGGCCTGACGTACATCTCCCCCCCTGGGGAGGGGCTCGCCTTCCGCGCCGTCTGCCGCAGGTAATCCCCGTCTACCTGGAGGTCTACAAGGGGAGGGAAACAGAAATTAAAAAAAAAACACTACAATTTAAAAGAGAGGGAAAAGGCCAACGCAGAGCGGCAGTGAGAGAGAGGAGAGAGAGATAAAAAAAAAAACCTACTCGCCGGTTCTCTGATACCCCACGGGGAGTCTAGTCCTTTCAGAGGCTTGATTAGCCTGATATGTGACCGGGTGTGTATCATCACGACCCGGCCCCGCCCTCCGCCCAGCCACATGTAGTTAAGCAAAAAATATTTTTTATGTTTTTCGAGAGGTTAGACAATTGGCAATACGTATAGTACAATACATTGTCTAGGCCATTGTTTATATATATATATACTGTGTATATATATATATATATATATATATATATATATATATATATATATATATATATGAAATATTTCTTAGTAGATTTTTTGTCAATATTATGTAAAGTGTTAGTCTAAATTCTGTAATTGTGTGTATTTATGATTATTAAATTGTATTATACTTCATCATATTGTTCATTGACCAGCCTTCTATCTGTATATCAGCATTAGCCATTAACAAACCCATGTCAGTCAACCACTAGTTTTGAGTATCAATGCGTACACATTAAAACAACATGGAGAACACATTTTCTAAATTGAATTTTTGATTCATTAAACTGATTTTGTTAAATCAAAGTGTTTGAAAAAGTTTCTGAATAGTGTGTCACTATTAAAAGAGAGTAATGGTTTATTCTCATTGCAAACTGTGTGTCTAGTTTAGCTCGTTAAAAAAGCCATTTTTAAAATGGAAAAGTAATGGCTGATAATGCACTTTTGTTATTAGGATTTGAATAATGCATTTTGTTATTTGTGGTTAAACAGCCACCACAAATTACTGCTGAGTGAAGAAGCTGAGCACACAAACACAGTGATTAATGATGCTGAAGACTCGTCTTGTTTAAAATTCTAAATTCTCTCTCTTGCATTTTCCTAAGCCATTCTGATGGTATATTACAGTTAATTTTATCGCTGTGTTTCATATTTTCCTAAATATGAAGGCAACTACATTATCCCCTCTCAATGTCCTGGTGGTGGTAGTACATGTTCTCTCTGAGTGATGTTTATTAGAAGAGGAACCTGATTCACACACAAACACACTTTACTCTCTTTACACATTCTTTTTTTGTTATTGGCTACATTCTTAGTATGCCTTCTACACACAAACATATCAGCCGTCTCCCCTTCTGTCTGTGTATACGTGTTTAGTGTGTGTATTTACTGTCCCTCTTGCATAAATATTCAGTCGTTGTAGACACGTTGTAGTCACATATGAAACTTCTGTTTGATTTTCTAATGACACACTATGCCCCACAAATAATACTGTTGTGATGTTAAGTTATTAAAGATCGTATTCCAGGGAGCTTGCTCAACTTTGACCTCAAACTATGTTTCTCAGGCATGACTAGAGGGGGAACCTAAGTAATGAACATGATAAACATATTGAGAGACAACCTCTGAAGCAAAAGATAAGAATGTACATTGTGTGCAGAAATAAAATGTGCATAATGCACTGGTGTTTAAATATACAAACACATTCCCACAGAATGGTTATTTTTAGCGGCAACAAAACAGATTTGTTTTCAAAATTAAATGAAAAAATATTTTTACCAGCAGTACATTACATTCATTCCGTTACACTCTTTAGGTAGTCAACCTAGTTACTTGCTTCTAGTTGTCTCTGCATATTAAACTAGGATGGCAATTTTATCACTCCACTATGACACCTCACACATACTCCTAACACAGTGCGAGCGAGGAAGAAGGAATTCATTTCTCAGGTTAAGGAGTTAATTTCAGCAGAACAGACCTGCAATGTGACACTTTTCTCAGCGTTATGTGAAGTTTCACTCATCAGCTTGCAAGGCTCCCATGAGCACCTGGCTAGATGACAATCTTTATTTATCTGTCTGGCAGGAAGTGTGTTTTCCTACAGGAGAGAATTGTGCATTTGTGTACGTGATGGACAGGCAATTATTTGAGGAGCAGCTCGTGTTAGTCTCATGATTGCGAACGCCAAATATTTACGTCTGTGGCGGACACTCTCTTTTCTAACCGTCCCCTTAGCAGCTTGGGGTTAAAAGGTCAAATGGGGTGGGAACGTTTCCCACAATCCTTGCGCACACTCATGTTCTCTATTTTACACACTGCAACTTTCTTTCTGTCTCCCACTCTTTTGTTTGTGTCATTAAAAATTGTATTGTCACACTTCTGGGTAATGAAATCATGATGGGTGTTTGACTCATATTACAAACATTATGCCTAAACACACAGACAGTCTCGTCTCTGTGCTCGTCATAATAGTAATCCTGATGCACGCCCGTATGGGCACACAGGTTCTTCCTCCTTTGCTGGGAATGAAAAGGTGTGGTCCCTTGTTTCGAAATAAGACAAATGGAGACTCTACAGTATATTATAGGTGCTGTTTTTGTAAACACAGGAAGTTGGGCCAGTAAGGACATGTGTGTGAGAGAGTGAAGGTCTTTAATTATATACTCACCTATAGTTTGGGGACAAATTCATCCAAAAAAAGTGAGCAAGCCTAAATTTGTCAAAATCTCCATTCAGGGCCATTTAGGGATGTCCTCATCTGGAAATAAAATAATCATCTGGAATAAAAATTACTTTTTTAAATTCTTATGTTTTCTTTTAGAGGTACCTTAGGGTTAAGGCCTCAATATTATTCATATGAAATTGAAGAATGAACAGTTGTGACATCATTTAAAACAAAATCTGGCCAAAAAAGTGTCTTTGTAAAAGACAGCATTAAGTTTTCCAGCAATTTGTGCTACAGTAACTACAGATAAAAAAATATCTGCAACTATCAGCATTGATTTTTTTTTCATGATAACTGATACTGTAGTTCCAAAAAGCATCAATCTTAGCCGATGTATTTGTAAAACCGAGATGTTGCTTGGCCTCTAGTCTATAATAATATTATTATTATAGTATTATTATAATAAGCTAAGCTTCATATAAAACAATAGAAATCTATGTTATGTGCTCATTTAGATAGCTGAGTAAACATATATTTGTGGGTCAGGTTTTGCCTACATTGTGGGGACCAAAACCTATGAGGACATTGTGAGGAACAGCTAAATGTCCTCACAAGGGGAAAAATTTGTCAAAAATTGTAATTCCTTTCAGCAGTTTGTAACAGCTCACCAGGGTGAACTTTTATGAAAATTTGTGACCGGCTTCTAAAAACCTTACTGTCATTGGTCCATGTTGTCGTTTGGTCCACGTCATTCGGTGGTGTGCAGGGATCAGCATGGGCATTCTGACTGGTCTGCAACTACATAGCCCCATACACAGCAAGCTGTGATGCAATATGTGTTCTGACACCTTTCTATCATGTCCAGCATTAAGTTTTCCAGTAGTTTGTGCTACAGTAGCTCATCTATGTGATTGTCCAGATGAGCTAGCCTTCACTCCCCACACGCATCAGTGAGCTTTGGGCACCCATGACCATGTTGCAGCTTCACCGGTTGTCCTTCCTTGGACCACTTTTGGTAGGTACAAACCACTGCATACTGGGAACACTTCACAAGACCTGCCATTTTGGAGATGTTCTGACCCAGTCCTCTAGCCATCACAATTTGGCCCTTGTCAAAGTCGCACCTCAGATCCTTGTGCTTGGCCGTTTTTCCTGCTTCCAAAACATGAAATTCAAGAACTTACTGTTCACTTGCTGCCTAATATATCCCACCCCTTGACAGGTGCCATTGTAACAATATAGTCAATGTTATACACTTCACTTGTCAGTGGTTTTAATGTTGCGGATGATCAGTTTATTACTTTAAATCATCGACAAGTGGTTAAAATAGCTTATTTTACTGACATCATGTGAATTCTACTCATTAAATGAGGCACCAAGTCATTAATAAAAATTTTTTTTGTCACATTAGAAAAGGTTTACATGTCGTCTTGTGCGTCATCATATTTACATGTACCTCTAAACGCTGTCCCACGGTGGCATGGCAGCTGTTTGAAGTATAAAACTTATACTGAAGTATATTGGGGCCTTTAGGGTGTGGGATTGTGTATAGTAGAGGTCAACCGATAGTGGATTTAGCAGATAACGATAACTAAGCTGGTGGAAAAGGCTGATAACTGATTAATCATTTCATAATATCTTTTTAAAAATGCATTTATTGAATGTCTTTCCTGACTGTGACAGGTACAGATATATAGTCAACAAGAGTCCCAAATTAATAAAATCCCAATTACAGTTTATTGTGCAACCAAAATCCCAATTTTAATCAGAATGTACTTTTAATTTGGTGCTTGTGGAACCCTTAGCTATGGAAAAGCCTGCAATACTCTGGGGACTCTTTTTATAAATGCCTGTTCTCCCAGCTCACACAAACACATAAGAAAATCAAAATATACACTCTTACAATCATCTACAATGTATTACAATATAAACACTATAAAGTAAACATTGTTATTGGTTAATAAATACTGTATAAGCATTAGCAACAGTAGATTATCTTTCATTTATAATAGTAGGCACGTGTTACAACAAACTACACACTTAGAGTTAGTGACTGTTTTATTTCACCTCTGCTGTTTTACTGTAGAAACCTCCAGTGTCGGAAATGTATTAATAATAATAAAAAAAAATTTCATGATAACTGATACTCTTAGCCAATGTATTGTAAAACAGAGTTGTTGCTTGGCCTCTAGTCTATAATAATATTATTGTTATAGTATTATTATAATAAGCTAAGCTTCATATAAAACAATAGAAGTCTATGGTTTGTCCTCATTTAGATAGCTGAGTAAACATATATTTGTGGGTCAGGTTTTGCCTACATTGTGGGGACCAAAACCTATGAAGACATTGTGAGGAACAGCTAAATGTCCTCACAAGGGGGAAAAATGTCAAAAATTATTTCTGTGAGACTTCTGTGAGTTTTATTTCTGTTTATAAAATGTAGAAGTCAGTGGAAAGTCCCCACCATGATAGAAAAAACAAACGTATGTGGGGGTGTCCAGAGATATCATCACTCCTCAAACCACTAACTGAAATAGCAGAAAATAATACAGAGAAAAATAGACAAGTCAACACAAAGAAACTCCTCAAAATGGTTGTGTAGCGTACTAAAAGACAAGAAATGATGTGATAAATCTGAATGCCCTGTTTGAGCTGAACTTTGACCCTCTGTCCAGGAAACTGTGTATGTTCATTCCTGTAAACCTCTTTCATAATACACCATATTGAGGAAATTAATGTGTATTTAAATGAAGCCGCACTGATTCGTTTATCTTCAGACAAGACTGAACATGTCACTTCAGCAGAGATGCACAGATCTTGCTGCCCTTTTGTGTACTTTTGTGAAAAAGGGATAAGAAAAAGAAATGGCAGATGAGAATCTCACTTTATTTCCCCACATCTTTTTTTATGGTGTGTGAGAGATTAACAAAACTGCTGTACATTTGCCACAGACCGAGAGCGAGACAGAGATAGAAAAAACAGTGCACACAACCGCTCATATATTTCCCTCATTCTGTGTGGATGTACAAAGTAATCTTTTCTGTCAGACTGATGCTTAAGTACGAACAGGCAGCATCTGTAAGAGAGATGATGAGACTCATTGGTGGACTACACTGGAGAGAGAGAGAGAAATATGGATGAAGAGCTCCTAACACGTTACACGTGTGTTAAACAGGTGTTGGTGCCTTGTGTCAGAGTCTCCTGAAAGAGAAAATGCTGCACGACATAGATATTCACAGCCAATCAGAGCATATATGATGTTTAATCGGTATCAGTTTGCAAAATAATTTAGGACCAATGAGATTTCGGTGTGGGTGGGGCTACCAAGTGCAATGTGACAGTAATGGAAACCATTTGACAGAAAAAATATTCTTATCGCTCGATGCTTGTCACGGATGTGGTTCATTAAGATGAAAATGTAGTCAGTGTTATAGAGATTTTGTACTCTGAAATGCCTTAGAGTTAGAAATGTTACTGACAAATCATACTCAAGTAGAAGTACTTCCCAAAACATGTAGTATGAGTAGAGTAAAAGTACCTGTCCTAAAAACTACTCAAGAAAGAGTAAAAGAGTAGCTCATTTAAAATACTCATGAGTAGTGAGTATTGAGTACTGAGTTGCAAAGCCTTTGCCCCATTATAATGAACACTGCATGCCGGCATTTAAAATACATCATTTATCTATGATAAACACTACATGAATCTGAACCCCAAAAATAAAAGGAAGACATAACAGAAATTAAATGATTAAAAAGTTATTTTCAATACACTGATCTCCATTTTAAATCGTAATGTATGAAACAACTACATTAAAATCAGTTTATGTGTAGGGTCTAAATTTCCCTTAATGCCGACAGTGATATTGTTGTGCATAAAACATGTTCAAAACAATGCAAGGAATGCAAAAAAAAAAACAACTAAATAAGCAGGATCACTTGGCACGTCATATCCTGCACAAAAGTGGAGGTAGAGCATGCACGGGAAAAGTTGTTTGATACAGGGGCTACATCACGCTTAAAAAGGAATAATTCACCTAAAAATGTAAATTCTCTCATCATTTACTTACCCTCATGGCATCCTGGATGCGTATGACTTTCTTTCTTCTGCTGAACATAAATTAAGAATTTTAGAAGAATATCTCAGCTCTTTTGGTCCATACAATGAAAGTGAATCAGTGCTAAAATATTGAAGCTTCACAAATCACATAAATCAGCATAAAAGTTGTCTAATCCATGTGCCTCAAGTGGTTTAATCCATGTCTTCAGAAGCGATATGATAGATGTGGCGAGAAACAGATCGATATTTAATTCCTTTTTACTAATAATTCTCCTCCCTGCTCTGTCAATCTCCACTTTAACTTTCACTTTCTTCTTGTGTTTTTGGTGATTCACATTCTTCATGCATATCACCACCTACTGGGCAGAAAGAAGAATTTATAGCAAAAAATTATTATATTAAATATTGATCTGTTTCTCACCCACACCTGTCATATAAATTCTGAAGTCATGGATTAAACCACTGGAATTGTATGTATTACTTTTATGCTATTTTATGTGCTTTTTGGAGCATCAAAATTTTGGCACCCCTTCACTTTCATTTAATGGACCTACAGAGCTGAAATATTCTTCTAATAATCTTAATTTGTGTTCTTCTGAAGAAAGAAAGTCATACACATCTGGGATGGCATGAGGGTGAGTAACTGATAAGATTTGTTTTTATTTTTGTGTGAATAATTTAAGTATCAAAGGGGAGGCCACATTTTTCTCCTTTTGAGATATAATGTTCCACATTGATTTAGTTCTTGTATATTTTAAGCCCAGCAATAGTTGTGTTCTCATTCTAATACATGCACAATTTTCTGAAGTTTGTGACTGGTGGAATGCTCTGCGTAAGTATTGCTCTACAAATGTTGATCTTTATAAAGACTAAGCATAATTATAAATTATTTTATCATCTCTACTTTCCTGGTAATTTATTATACAAATTAACACATGCTCTATGTTCTATGCTCTATGTTCTATGCTCAAATGAACAATATTTTAAAAATACATTATTATAAAAAATGTCAATAAATGTTTTATTCTACTACATTAATACTTTGAAAGCTCCTCAAGTTATTCAGCCAAAATTAGTGAGGGGTTTTCTCATTTCCTTGTTAATGTTGTTTGATTAATAGCCTTTATATGACACAGCCTACTAGACAGTGCTTGATTGTGTTCCCTGTGTTACACTACACTTCAAGTTCACTTTAGACATAAATGACTGCATTTAGATTAAATCCTCACCAAGACGGGCATTGGCATAATTATAAAGTGTATTTGACCATTTAGGTGCATACCACATCAGTACACAAAAATTAGCTGCCTGTCAATCAAAAAGCACACAGCTAAAGACGTCAGGAAATAAAAAGTCAATGTTTTATATTTCATCTAGATCAACCAACCAGTGGTGCGCTTGCTATCGCGACTGATGTAATGAACACCCCTGTTCTAGATGTATAACATAGGATAAATATAGAAAACTACTCAAAAGTTTGATCGAGGAAATCCCTTTTTTCTGATAAACATCTAGATCATTTTATTGCCCAGCCCTGTTGATACAATTTTATCAATCTCTCACAGCAACCCAATAATCTCAGTGATATATAGTTCAATTACAGGCTATGTGTAACAAGGCAGGCAAAGAGAGAATATCTAAGTGCAGCTTTTTAATAACAAAAAAACAAGAAATCTTGGAATAACAAAATCGACGGAGAACTTAACACTAAACATGCAATAAGGGGGAAACAAGGGGCTTAAATATACAAGGGAAAACAAGGAACACCTGGGGAAACAATCAGGGAATGGGAGATAAACAGGGGAAAACCAATAAAAAAATGGAACTACAAAGGACTACAAAAACCAAACAGGAACTAAACAGGAATTTCAACATAAAAGCACAGAACAAAAGTCGACAGGGAATCTGTGACACTATGTTATAAACACACAGATTCTAGTAAGCAGAAATATGAAATTTACCTTGATGTTTCTTCAAATTAGAGGCAGGATTAATGCTGATATCTGGCTTGAGCGTGATAAACTCACATGACACAATCAAGCAATTGGCCTTTTTCACTGCGAAAAGCCCATTCAGGTAATGCTATGATGTTCAGGTGTTGAGCTGTGAGGCATTCTCCACAGTTGGTGCTAGATCTGCAGCTGCCCTTCAAGTTTTTTACATGTGATTTGATTGGATGGGTGTCATGAGACTCTCCCTAGCCAATCAAGGTTGATAGATAAAAATAATATCAGGACAGGGAAGTAGCGAACACAGACGATGAGATAATAGTGCAGTAAAAGTACAGTTAAACTACTTAAAAAAAGTAAAATTCTTGGGGAAAAGTAGTTAATTACAGAAACTTGAGTATTTGATGTTTGCTTTACTCCCCTGGAAATGCCACACAATCACAACCAATCAGTTTTTCCTTGTCCACTGGTAATTTTATTTAAGAATGGTTTTATAAATGATTTACACAAAAATGTATTCTACATCTGTTTCATATATCAAATAATATATCGAAGTGCACAAACATAAAATACATAAAGGTTTCCCTCACTTTCTTTGTTCTTCCTGTCAATGCAGCCATCAGTATTTTGATGTGGAGAGAGAAAGACAGATTTGATGGTTTTGAATGATCTATGGACAGAAAAATGGATGAGTGGAAAGTGGGAGAGATGTTTTTATATATATATCTATCTGAGAGAAAAAGGACACGATTGTCAAGAAGTGGGCAGACGAGGGAGTAAGCATCCAAGTGCAGCTTTATTTGAATTTCACAAAGTAAAGGGAGGTATAAACGCAGGAACAAATGAAACATCCACGAGGGGAAAATAAAGACATGAACACAAGAAAATAACACGGGGGGTCTTGCAAGGAGGGCATAGGCAGGAACACAGACCAAGGCAGGATTCGGGAACAACATGAACAGAGCATCAAACATTAAACAACGACCAACAAAGGACAAGGTGAACATCAGGGCTTAAATACAAAACAAGGGGAAACATAGACCAATGGAAAACCAAAACCCAAAACAAGATAACAAGACAATAAACTAAAACCAATGATAAATTAGAACTGATAACAAGATAATCAAACAATAAACCAATGAAAACCAGACACATAGACAAGGAGGGAAAACAGGACATGACAAGACTTCAAAATAAGAGTGCATAAAACAAAAGGCAGTACGGAACATAAAAGGTGCCAAAACTTAAAATAAGAGCGCATGAACAAAGAACAATGTGGAACATAAAAGGTGCCAAAACTTAAAACAAACCAAAGACGGTGTGGATCGTTACAACGATCACATACAAACTAATCAACAATACAGCATCAGAGATTAATTGAAAATGGACATGCTTGACAGATAAAGAGAGAGAGAGAGAGAGAGAGTGAGTGATGAAACAAGGAAGAGCAGGAGGTAAAGGAGAATTATATATTTTAGCTCTCACTCAGAGAGTGATTTATGGGTGGTTCTGCCTTTAGGCAAAATAGTTTGAAAATTATTAAATAGCTGCAATTAAAGTCATAAAAATGAGGAAAGAAAAGGGATGGGGGAACGGAGGAGAGATGAACAACGTCTGTCTGGTCTATAACATTTTTATAGTGTCTGTCTTTGTTAGTTTTGTTCTTTTTCTTTTCAGCTTCTCTTTCATTTCATATGGTGTTTTAGTTTTATAGTCTTTTACTTTGATTACTCACTTATATAGCTGTTCTCTCATATTCTGTCTAAGTTTTTGAAAAGCTGGATTGTGGCTCTTTTGTGCTTCTTTATTAGCACAATGTGATTGCTTTAGGCAATTTGGCATCAGTGAAAATATTGTGGGATTCATACAATGCCAGTAAAAGCCTGTAAAAATGCTAAAACAAATTGGATATTGATGGAAATACCTGAATGGATGGATTTTTGACACATCTGTGGGGATGCATCTTTTTTCAGTATTGGATTTAAGGGATTGCAGCAGTGGGATTAGAGAATGTGTCTGGTTGTGCTTTCAGTAATGATGATATCCACGTACAGCTCATTATATTTGCATTGTTTACACCTGCTATTAGCATCCGACTCAAGTGAACCTGATCACAAGTGGGCTGTTTACACCTGTTCTTTACATGTACCTTGCGTGATCACATGTGATTTGACTTTGTTAAAGGGAGGCTCTCTGTAGATGTGATTACATGGATCACTTGCATCATGTTGATAATGCCCAAAAAAGAGATTTTGAGCATAAACTCACTGTTATATTAGTAAAGTTACAGTCTCATCTGATATTGTGTGTGCTTCATATGATCTGTGGTACTGTATATTGTTGTGACATTCCGAAGATGTTGCGGAAATTAAACATTAAACTTCAAATTTCTGTTCCTTGAAATCTTGTGCAAATGTATGGCTTTTCCAAATATTTTTCACACTGATGGTTCTTTTAATACCAGTTTTTCTTTAGCTGTATTCTTAATTTGATGTTATCCGGGACAGGTAAGGTCACATTAGCGTTAACACAACATTTTACAAATGGTAGTACATGTCTTTCTGGCTAGCTCTGAAAGTGTTTTTTGGTGATCAGATCACTAAACATTTTTGACCCTTTTTAGTGCTATATACTTATAATTGGATCACCTGAGAAGGATGTTCATACCAGGTGTAAACATGGTAGAGCAAGAAAGAAAGGAAGGTTACTGCATTCAACAGATGTTTGCTCATACTTAGAGTTTGCATGTGCCCTGATCCCCAAATCCAATCATCTCTCCGACGTATATACCACACCCTAAATCATTGTCTTGGACTCATCACTCAGAATCACATCCACACATGACAGATCACATATTTATCCAATAACATAATTTCACCGGCCACCAGTGGCAATACAATCAGCACCATATGGCAGCCAACATTCGCGAGACCCCGCACCTCCTGATCATTTAGTTTTGGGAGGTGGCACAGGGCAGACATGCGGGGAGATGTAATCAGACATTTGGCAGAATCTTTAGCAATCAGGCACGCCATCAGACAGTTTCTGGTACTCGGCCACCAGTGCTTAAGGGTGTCTGAGGTGTGTGGGTAACTTCAAAGTTCCTGGATAAGAAATAGAGTAAAAAAAAGAGATTACATGGATTAGGGCAGAGGGAGAAAGAATAATGTAATTAAACACTTCTTGAGATTTTTTTTTTCCCACCCTGTGGACATGAAAGAGAGACTCTGCAGGGGCTGATATGATGATTATAACTCATGCTGCTCCAAATTGTAGTTGATTTGTTGACCGAATGCTGTGTGTTGGCCATTCACCACAAGAGCAAACTCTTAAAGGGATAGATCACCCAAAAATGAAAATATTTGTTGATATTTACTCATCGTTATGTTGTTCAGAGTCTGTATGACTTTCCTTATTCTGTGGAACACAAAAGGAGATTTTAGGCAGAATGTTCAGCCTCATTCACTTTCATTCCATCCTTTTTTTCATTACTATTGCAAAGAAAGTGAATGGGGATTGAGGCTGAACATTCTGCCCAACATCTCCAGAAT
Source organism: Moxostoma hubbsi (assembly GCA_032164185.1). NCBI lineage: Eukaryota > Metazoa > Chordata > Actinopteri > Cypriniformes > Catostomidae > Moxostoma > Moxostoma hubbsi. Next base: position 18,840,714 of record JAVLUX010000011.1, on the reverse strand, counting down.
TTGTATTTTTGGATGAACAGTCTTTTTAATGTTGTCAAATTAGAAAGAAAGATGAAGAATGATTGGGATGAGAAGAATTATAGCACCATCAATGTGGCGAAAGAGTGTGATCGTCCTTTGAAATAAGCATTCCTTCTCAATTACACACACGCTTTTCATCTTTCAGTACCCTCTGTGATGTTAATGATGACTGTCATTCTGTCTCAAAGTTTGGACAAAATGTTTGTGTTGCAGCTAAAGAGAGGACATTATGTATTCGAGGCTTTTGTGTGTCAAATACACAGTGCAAACATCAGACATCCATAGTGTGTATATGAGTGTGCATAGTAGAGAACTTTATATGCCCACAGCAAACACATATTTTATATACAATGCTACTCATTGATTAGCAAAGAACCATATATTGTATATTTTTTGCAGTGTTTGCAAGGTGAGCACTGTATTGCAATTTCTCAACTTCACATTTTCTGCAATGAATATAGCTAAATGTATTTATTTATTTTTGATAAACTTTATACTTTTATAAAACTTAAAGGAATAATCTGGGTTCAATACAAATTAAGCTCAGTCAACAGCATTTGTGGCTAAAGTTTGATTTCGAAAAAAAACTTTTTTTGACAAAAAATAATTTTGCACCTCCTTTTCTTAAAACTAAAATGGGGGTACATTTTTAATGTTAAAATATTCACTTTTTCAAAAGTATAGCGACAATACATAAACATTATGATGCAGATCTATTGACAGGGAAACCATACCATGGCAAATACATCACAAGGGGTTACCACAGGTAACCAGCACATGTGGAGTACCTACCCCAGTACAGGGCATCCTGGCACATGTACTGGGCACACCTATGATTTCCTCCACCGAATTTGCCATCCACAGGGCTAGGAAGGAAGGACATCCAGGGTCCACCATCTTGTGAACTCGCTTGGGAAAGGTGCAGTATGCAAACGGTACACCTGGCCAGCTGCCCTGCATACTTACCTGTTCGTACCTGACAACGCACGGGACAAACCCGGCTCAACCCAAAAATTATAAAATCTCGCAAAGGTATTGGGTGTTGCCCAGCCCGCTGCCCTGCAGATGTCTGCTAGAGAAGCACCATTGGCCAGTGCCAAAGAGGATGCAACACTCCTCATGGAGTATGCTCATAATCCCAAAGGGGTGGGTTCACCCTGGGCCTGGTATGCCAATGCGATGGCATCCACGATCCAAAGCAGATATAGACCTGCTCAGAGCATCTATAGCTCTGTGTGTGATCCAAGTATATACGCAAAGTACGCAGCAGACACAGCAAGAACAAGGCTGGGTCTGCCTCGCAGGCTCATCACCTGATCCCTAAAAGGGGTCGTGGGAACCTTGGTCACAGAGCCTGATCAGGGTCTCAAGACCACATGAGAGTACTCTGGACTGAACTCCAGGTAGATGTTGCTGAGAGACAATGCCTGCAGGTCCCCAACCATCTTGATGGACCTGAGTGCAGTCAGGAGGGCAGTCTTTAGCTCAACTCATTCTAAGGGCTCAAACGGGGCTCTCCATAAGCCCAGGAGGATCAAGGAGAGAACCTAAAAGGGAAAGAGGCATGGCCTGGGAAGGTTCAGCCTCCTGGTGCCTCCCAGGAACCTGATGATCAGGTCGTGCTTACCCAGGGACTTACCTTCCACTGCATCATGCTATTGCAGCCACATACACCTTAAAGGTGGAGCGGGACAGCCACTCCTCCAGCCTCTCCTGCAGGAAGGAAAGCACTGACATTACTGCACGTCTCTGGGGGTCTTTGCCTTGGGAAGAATACCAATACTGAGAGAGGAGGTCCTGCTTCAGGGGAACTCACCAGGGAGGGGCTGTCATGAGGTGCATGAGTTCCGAGAACCAAGTCTGGGTGGGCCAGTACGGACCACGAGGGTGACCTGTTCCTCGTCATCCCTGACCTTGCACAAAGTCTGTGCAAGCAGGCTCAATGGGGTAACGCATACTTGCGCAGCCCCCGGGGTCGGCTGTGCTCCAGCACGTCTGTGCCGAGGGGAGCCTCGGTTAGATAATACCAGATCAGGCAGTGGGAGAGTTCCAGGGAAGCAAACAGGTCTACCAGAACTTTGCCAAATTGACTCCAATTCAGCTGGACCACCTGGGGGTGGAGTCTCCACTCTCCCCTGAGTGCATCAGCCACGACCGCGCGTCCGCTGTACGGTTGAGGTCACCCGGGATGTGAGTGGCTAGCTCCGACCTTAGTCCAAAGGAGGAGACAGTGGGCGAGTTGCGACATGCGATGCGAGCATTTGCCACCTTGAGGGTTTATAAACGCTAACGTCGCCATGTTGTCCATCCGGACCAACACATGCTTGCCCTGAATCAACAGAAAGAAGCCTCCACAGGACCAAAAATACCAGCAGCAACTCGAGGCAGTTGATATGCCAACACAGTCGTGGTCCTGTCCAGGAGCCAGCAGCTGTGTTGCACACGGCGTCACAGTCTAGATTGGAGGCATCTGTAGTAACCACAACACACCTGGAAACTTGCTGTAAGGGTCCTCTGCCCGCAGAAATGCAAGGTTTGTCCAAGGGTTGAACAAGTGGCGGCAGATCAAAGAGATGGCCACGCGATGTGTGCCGCAGCACCATGCCCATCTCAGGACTCGAGTCTAAAGCCAGTGCTGGAGCGGTCTCATATGCATCAACCCGAGCAGCGTGACCACCGCCGAGGATGCCATGTGCCCCAGGAGCCTCTAAAACTGTTTCAGTGGGACTGCCTTTCTCTGCCTGAACAACTTCAGGTAGTTCCGCACAGACTGTGCACGCTCACTCGTGTGGCGCTCTGTCATAGATACTGAGTCTAACTCCATCCCGAGAAAAGAGATGCTCTGAACAGGGGAGAGCTTGCTCTTTTTCCAGTTGACACAAAGCCCCAACCAGCTTAATGGGGCGAGGGCTGCCTCCATTACTTTTGTAAAGACGTGAGGTGACTGGGACAGGCCGAAGGGGAGGACCTTGTACTGGTACACACGGCCCTCAAAGGCGAACCGCAGAAAGGGCCTGTGCCGAGGTAAAACAATAGATGGAAGTACGCTTCCTTCAGGTCTACTGCCAAAATCTTGATGCCGGACACACGCCAAAATGCGTTTCTTGTTCGGTTCAGAACTCACAGGTCCTAGATTGGCCGCAATCCACCATAGTCCATGTGACTTTCAGATCATATTCTTAGTTCTCTGAAGGCATGCAACCATTTTACATGAAAAACAAACAAAATTGCTATTCACTCTCAGATTATATAAAATCATGGTCAACTCGTGTACAGAGCCCAAACATTAAGACACATCAATACCTTCGAACCTCATGACGTTTGGTCACAAGAGGCACAAGAACCAGAGATTTTGTTTTGGCAACACTAATGTTGCCATATTTGATTCATTTTTGTGTTAAGTCTTTAAATACTAATGCCACATATACACCCCAGCTAAATATGGTTATCAGTTCACCGTTGAGTGCTTAATCCTGATCTGTACACACACAGTTTGGTTATTTACAGGAGTGACATCCACATTCTACAACCAAATTAACTCCTGTAAAATGTAGGGATAACTGCATTTTCATAAATTCCATGTAATGTGTAGAGAACTGAACTGAACAATTAGTTGTTAATGACATGATCAGTAGCGTGTGTGAAATGTGTCTGTGTTCTCCTGGTGAAAATCACAAAAACAGGTGTATGTGTCTTAATTTATTCGTACTGTATGTTCCAGTGTGTCTACTGCAGTTTCTTTCATCATTAACCCTGTGGTCTCGGAGTAACTTGTACATTACAGAGAGTGCATGTGCACTGTTTAAGAACAGCCACTTAGATGCACATAAACAAAACACGGCAGTTCTGTCAACGGCAGCTAACTGAGCATTGGCAGATGATAATACATCTCTGGTGAATAATCACTTTGCTCAAAAATAGGGAACACAAAATAGTTTAAAATGGTGGCAGTACTGCTGTGGTTATCACTTTTCAATAATCAGCAACTCATTCTGTACATATGTAGAATGAAAACTTTGGGGATTCACTCCCACATTTAAATGGGGTTGTGACTCCCAATACTTTAGACTGTGAATTTGGTCTAAGAATGTGTGACAAAAAAATATATATTTTGAGCTCAAACTGTTGAAGTGATGAAGGATTTTCACTATTCTTGGTCAGCAGGGCTTTTGTTTACGTACATTAGATAATACTCATGATATACTCAAGAGTGAACCTGAGCAGTCTTTGGACTTGACTTAACTGAACAACCTCGCACACTCTGCATGGGTCCAGAAAGTACAAATTATTTTTCCTTTTTCACTCCTAGCCATTCATGCTTCTAGCATTTTGCGTACTTTCGTGCTGTTGTACATCCTGTTTTTGCAAGTCTTTCATGCTTGCCTCAGGTGAGAGAGCCTCGGGTAATAGACAGGAAACAGTTTGAGTCCATGTCCACATGGCATATTAGGTACTGGAGACGCTTTAGGGTTTTTACCTTTGCCTGAAATAGAATCATATTCCAGTTTAGGTATATTAGGAATTTTCCTGGGAAAATGAACATTTATTTATGGTAATAAAATTGGCATAATAGACCTTCTTCACAGTTTGGAATTCATAAGTAAACTACAGTGGGTTCAACTTCTATAGCGGTAAATGGAAGATTTCAGTTAATATTATTTTTGCATTCCCATTTTACCCAATAGCAAAAGACAAAAATCCATGTTACAGGGTAACAGGGAAAGGATGAGGCGAGAACTGGATGAAGCATCAAAATAATGTTTAATTAAACAAAAATACACAAACATAAGTAACATAACATGTTCCTTTGGGGTGAATGGTAGTGGCGAGGACTCTACTACGGTACATCCCTCCTCCTTCCTGGGCTTCGGCACCAAAGTAACAGGGTAGCAGGGAAAGGAGGAGGCGAGAACCGAGAAACAAAAAGACACAAACTGAAACACATACAGGGCAGCTGACCAAAGCTCTCTCTCTCCTGAGCCTCCGGTGGCCTTTATCCCTCTAGTCGGCTTGATTAGGGGCAGGGTGTACATCATCATGGCCCGGCCCCAACCTCCTCCTTGCCAATCTTTCCACAATTTTCTAAAAGAGTGAGAATTTTTATTTAAATAATAAATATATATATATATATATATATATAGAGAGAGAGAGAGAGAGAGAGAGAGAGAGAGAGGGAGAGAGAGAAAGATTGAGAGATTAGATATTGCATTCAGAAGAGAGAAAGATTTACCAAATGTGTTGTCACTCCCTCAGCAGCTGCATTTGAAACCCTGTCATGGCAGTGTTTTACTACAGTAGTTTTTAAATTAATGACAGGGTAATATGAAATGTATAATAATGTGAATTTAAATTTAAAAAGATCCCATTAAAATGTTTGCTAGATTTAACCTGCTTACACAGTCTCTAAAAAGGGCCCGTAGCACAATAGGATTACCTGCCATCCTTTAATTCATAATGCATGCCTTAATTAAACATAATTTAACTGCTCACAATACCTTTAATGGACTGTGCATTTAATTATGCTGTGGCAGTTTCACAGAGATTTAAACCACTCTGTCGATTGATGGCCCACTATGTCATTTCCTTTTAATGGACATCCTGCTCTTAACGCACTGTGCACTGTTGTCATTTCCACGTTAACGTATGAACTCTTGCTTGCGAGTACGGACCAGTTATTGGCAGGCTCACTGTTTGATTTTTTTCTGCACATCCCATTTCTGCTCAGTATGGTAAATATTAAAATGTCAAAGCCAACATGGTTTCCCATGGCCAGCAAAAACTTGTTGATGGAAACACTGACTACGATGGAAAAATGTGTTTGGTCTTGAATGAATGATGTTTGTTTGTGTTGTAATAATGTGTATACAGCACACAATCAATCCCTGTTCTCACTGAAGCAAAGATGTACAAACATGCAAAGGACAGATGGTAAAATTTACCCACACTAGCCTCTTTTTTATTAACATAAATTGCCTTGGTAATACATAAACCTGACTGTGAACATAAACACTGACAGGATAAATGACTCGGATGCCAGTGGAAATGAAAAAGCAGTCCAAAACAGACTAGAAACATTGTTATTGTAGACAATAAAAATAATCACTACATACTTTGCCTTTGCAATAAAATTTATCTTTGTTTTTAAAATAGAACATTTTTGCACAGCTACTGAAACTTGTAATGAGAAACAGTAGCAGAGTTTACCTCGAAAGAACCATTACCACAAAAAAAAAGAATGAATGAATAAATAATGCATGCAGAGTAAACAATAACCCACCTGAGGGCTGTTGTTTAAATGTAAATAGCGAGTGGTGAGAGAAGGCGTGGTGGGTTCAATTACCTTTTAAATCCACCTGCTTTAATCATTGTAATGTCTTGTTGATTTACTGTATTGTTTGAAGGCTGTTTGGGAAAGATTTGGAACATAAAAGTGGATCTGAGGTTTATGTTGAAACTTGTTTCACCTTGAAAAATATTTACCTATCATTCCTTTCCTCATTTAACTCTCACCAACCTGCTCACTTGTCTTTTAAATGTCGATGAAAGACAGTGCAGCATTTGCTCATTGTGTGGTTGAACATTCTCCAAATGGATTTTCCAAATTTTTCTTCTGCTCTGTAATCATGTCTTTCCCTTTTATCTGTTTTGCGAAAGATAACAATTTGGCAAATGAAAACACTTGAGAAATAATCTTGTCTATCTAATAGAAGTATATGCTCAAAGGCTATATTCACACAGGCATTTTTTTTTTGGCCTATCTGACTCAAATCTGTTTAGTTTTTTAACTGTACAAGAAGCACATACAATCTGGTTTAATCCGATTTTTGTTAATGCTTAGTTTAAATGGCTAGTTTTGATTTCAGTCTTTTTTTTTCACAATGGGTTGTTTCATCAGGTATTGCTATGATAAGATATACTGCATTCCAAACAGCATCAATGATGCCTTAACAGGGCACTTCGAAGGGAAACAATAATGATAATAATTTTCAATAAAATATTACTTAAAAAGGGAGTTAAGAATGGCTGTTTTATTACACCTTTCAGCCCTCTTCTTCAAGAGTCTCGCTGTCTGACCCATTTATGCTTTAATACAGGACACAAAGCCATTAGAACGTGTTAGTTAGTTAGTTTTGCTGCATGCTAAAATACAGGACAATAGGCGTCCCATATGGGAGGTCGTAATTTAGCCAAAAATGCTGGACGTCCCTGCTATAATATAAACTTTGGAAAAACATCCATTGATAAACACATATTCAAATTTTCTTCCTTTCTTTGTCAACTTGACGTGATAGCAAAAGCTAGCTGTAGTCTGTATTCAACTGTAACATACAAAAATCAGATATGTCCACATATAACTTGCTGTTTGAACAGTCAGTCTAAAAATATTTAATTTAAGAAAAAATCTGATTTTCATGCAGTTTGAACAAAACCAAAAGATTAATTTGGGTAAATAACACTGTGCTGAGGTGGGCATGGCCAGGCCGTGAGGGTGTACGGCCGGTGCTGAATCAGCTGATCAGCGGGAGAGCGAGATAAAGGGGAGTTGGAGGCACCCGTTCGAGAGAGAGAGACACGCACACGTCCACATTGCATGTGTGTCTGTGTTTGTTTATGTTTGTTTTATGTTGAGTCTTACATTAATCTTTATGTTGACTGTTCAGCTGGTTCCTGCCGCCTCCTTGCCCATCCTTGAACTGTTACAGTGGTGCCGAAACCAAGGGAGGGAGGAGGGTTGCACAGTCGCAGAGTCCTTGCCACTGCCATCCAACAAGGGAGCAGTCGCGGCCTTCTGCCTGAGAATGTAGGGGTCGCTGCCAGCCACCAAGATCCGGAGGAACTGCTGCTGTCCGCTGAAGAAGGGTAGTAGCAGTTCTGTCCACCAAGGGAGGAGCGAGCTGGCATCCACCAGAGGGTGGAGGAGTGGTTGAGGACCAGGCGACAGCGTGTCTGGGAGCTGGCGAGCAAGTTCTTCTCTCTCTCTCTATCTATGTATCTCCGCTCGCCCTTTCCCTCTTCCCACACCTCCCCTCGTCTCGCTACCAGGTTCACATGAGGCGGGGTGGACCACCGGCTTACAGAATGGCCAGAAGGGCATCGTCTCCCCTCCAGGGAAGGGGTTATTCATACCGGTGGTGCCCCGGCCTGAATCAGTTGGGGGGAGGAGTGTTGACAAGAAGGGTGTGGCCGGGTTAGGGTTCGGCTAGTGCTGAATCAACTAATCAACGGGAGAGCGAGATAAAGTGGAACCTCGAGAAAGAGAGAGAGAGAGAGACATGTGGCCACGTTGCATGTGTGTCTGTGTTTATGTTTGTATTATGTTGAGTTTTTCATTCAACTTTATGTTGACTGTTCAGCCAGTTCCCGCCTCCTTGCCTATCCTTGAACTGTTACAGGGTCCATGGACTTTTTTTTTTTGGTCAGCATCAAGATTTTAGCTTAAAGCTTAAGTGTGTAATTCCTGCACCACTAGCGTTATAAAACTAAATGTAAAAAATAATCACTGAAAATTAATGAATCAATAATTGAAAACTCCCCCATCTTTCAGTGGTTGTACAAATAGATTGGTTAAGCTAATGGTGTGGTGATGGTCTTGACGGGCCACTCAAACATATAAAGGAATGTTTTAATTTTGCCATCGAGCCACATTGTTGCATTTTTAGTTGAAGTGGTAAGTTTTTCAACATTTTAAATAAACCGTTTGCCCTTATTAGTTCATTTTAAATTATCCTGCAGTCTGACAAATTGGATTTTTAATTGTAGTACTTTCACAATTAATACAAGGTCAGAGAAGCTCCATGCATAATAGTTATTAGAATTAGCAAAATGCTGTTTAAATTTTTATTTTACAGTGTTGTTTAGCATGTCACACTTCAGAACAAGTCAACTTTACAAAAGTATTTCTTGTCAAATACCCATTTATTTTCTTTGTTTGCTTTGTGGTAGCTGAAAAGGTCTAGCCTTTCCTGTGTATTAAATACAATGAAGTGTTATTTTGAAGTTTTGCCATCGTTTAAAAGCACCTAGTGTTTGCTTTTGGCAAATGCCCAAGCAGTCTAAACAATTATGAATTACCATTTTAGAAGTGCAAAAAATAAATATGTAGACATTATTTATTGACACCCGAGGTGAAATTCAGATGCTCAAACAACATCAAAATCAAATGCAAAGTGCACCACGAACCTTAAAGTGCAATTAAACTAGATGTAGCAAGACAACAATCAAGACCACAGATGTCTCCTCAGAGACAATGATTGCTGACTGCTAACAGGCTTTTGAGGTTGAAAACACATTGGGTGGAGTTTTTCCTACATGCTTAGAAAAACACGTTCATTTGTAGTACTTGTTGCAGTAACACTAGCAAGCCCACAGGTTGTACAAATCAAACAGACTGCATCTTTATTGCATTTTCTGTTCTCTGAAAGCAAATAGATGGAAAAATATAGGTGGGAAAGGACATTTCTTGATAGAAGGAAATCAGGAAAAAAAAAATTATAAGATGAGGGTAATTTAAAAAAACTGGTTTCCTGAGAAATAGAATTTAAATGATGTGTTACACTTAAACTGGTTTCACCAAGTAATAATGCAAATGCTACAACCCAAAAATTAAAGTCCAGAATGGCCTGCAGTGACAACACAATGAAAAGATAACTGCTTCCTGAGATACTCTACCACCATTTAGAGGGGCAAACATAGTATCCGGTGTCTGATACATACGCTGTGATTTTACAAATTGGTGTCTGGATCGTGAAGATTAAATGATGCCTCTTACTGTAAGTATAAATCCCTGATACTGCTATCGTATCACTTTTCTGAAAAATTCCCAGCAAGCATTTCACATGGTTCATTGAGTGACAGCTTAAAATACTGCAGCACAGGGGGAATACCTGCTGTAAGGCAATACTTTACCTTGACTGCTTAACTGCTTTTACTCTGTGTGTCACAACACAGGCAATATTGAGAATGGAACACTCTTTGCACAGTGCAAGCCTGATTATTTCTAACAAATAGCATGTGAAACAGTATATGCAGTATGCATCAATAAATGTTTCAAAAATTGTTATGCTACATTGTTGTCACATTATCTCATCACGGATGTTTGAGCACTTGAAGTTATCTCAGAAATGAAAACATTGCATTTTAAATCAGATTTTGTGTAAACATTTCTGATACAGTATTCCACTGTTGTCCACTGCACATTTGCATATGTAACGATACGAGCAGGGCGCCACTAATGACGACTACGCCACCCTGGAATCTTGCCAGGGACAATAAAATTTCTTATTTTTAGCACACAGGTTTATTCATAGTAAATCGGTGGGAGACATGGATACAAAAAGGTACAAATTTTATTAAAGATAAAAATTGGAGTTTCACACAGAATAAACCTTCAACAACACTATATAGACCACAACAATTACACCATTTAACCAACACACGAAAGCGACTGAGTAGTCAGTGAGAGCTGAATTTAAGAAAAAGGAACTGAAGTTTTACAGCAGGGGCTACAAACACAATATGGCCTCCACGGCAAATCACTCTTCCCACACACCTGTGCTTCAACACTCACGCACACGTACACCACTCAGAACACGGCATTCGTGATGAAAAAAGGCCACCATCAGCTTTCCACCCCTGCCTCAAACCACCAGCCCCTGTAACAAATTTAGGTTATACACCACTCAGACTTTTCACAATAAACAAACAATCACTTCACGAAAGACAGCACACAGTAAAATAAGGTTTTCATTTCTAAACCATTTTACAAATAATAAACCACAATACCAAAATAACTAATACAAAAAATAAGAAAAATCACTTATGGCCACACAAAAACAAAAATAAGAACTCACATTTAACAAGGTTCACATTAACTTGATCAAGTGCAATATATCACAATCAAAAAAACACACATTGGCAAACTTTACAGTCCTAAAGAAATAAAATATAAACCAACACACACACACACACACGCTCTCAGTATCGACACAGAAAGAAGCACTTTCCACCCCGATGGCAACCCAAAGCAACAGCGCCTCCAGATGATAGTCCCACGCAGCCCAATAAAAGTTGGGAAGTTAATCGCCCATGACAAACGTAACCACTCTATACCTAATACCTCTGTAAAATCACAAGTTAACAATCAGACGAGAACTCAGTTTCTCTCTACAGAAAATCGCCACTCAACCTATAAGTTAAACACACATACCTTATAAGTGCGATCTCCGGAAACCCAATCAATCAGGCAAACACATATGCATGGAAGCTGAGGGCTCGTCCAGTTTATCGAGGAGAACGTACGCGCCGGTGGTGATTAAGCGCCTCCGTACTGGGCTATAAACGCCCGTATTTGAATCAGCCTCACCCCAACCTTTGACTGTATACAAACAAAGATACTGCTACTATATGGATGGATACTTAAACACACACAATCAACACTTTCACCTACCAGTAAGAGGGGGACAACCTCGCTCCGTGCCAGCCGCAGGGATTCAAACGCCACCCTAAATGTCGACCGAATGACAACACCAGAAGTAAGGGCGGTGACTCGTGACACCATCTACTCCAACAACCTGTTTATATATGCTACTGCAGCCCACTAATAGGACCAAATCTAACCGAGTAGACTAGCCAACCACCTGTAGGCGGGATGAATTTCATTGGGCCTGCCACAATCTACCCCTCACTTCTGTATCGTCGCCCCGACGATAAAACCAACCCTTGCCACTCAATTCCAGGGTCTAAACCACGCCACAACTGCCCTAGATGTCGCCTCGAGCAACACTCCAGCATTACCCAACACCCCCACCGACCGCGGGAGGTGGTGGATGTTGGAGTGCTGACCAGCAGTTCCTCGCCTAGGTCGTCGCGATACTACATCAGCCCCGTCAGACAAACTTTCAGAATGGTCGAGGGGCTGTTGGACTAACTCACTTCCAAAGGGCTGATCCAAATGAGATAAATTCTCACTTCTACTACTAGTTGAAACCCCTGCCACCCCTGACCCAGCGGGTCCCCTGATATAACCTGGTGGCGTCCCTGGTTCCAGAACCCACAAATCTCCCTGTTCTGACCCCTCGGAAACCTGCTCCACCGAAGATGGCACCGGTTCAATTACTGGACTATAAGCGGATACCTGGACCAAGGGGTCCTTCTGAATGCGGGTTTTCAACATGGAACGATGCACCTGTCTTACCTTATCCAAATCGTCCACAGGAGCAATAGAGTAGACTGAACCCTTTTCCTTAGGGGCCCTCACCACTTGATACACGACTGGGCTCCACAGATCACTGATCTTTGACCGACCTCTCACGCCTAAATTGCGGAGATAGACCAACTGACCCTCCCCCAGCGGTGAATCTCGTACCTGAGAGTCATATTGTGCCTTACGGTGCTCGGCAGCAGCTCTAAGGTGCTCCCGTGCACCTTCAAACGCCACCCGTAATCGAGTTTGATGCTCTAGCACCCATTCATGTACATTTCCTGCAGCCGTCTCCTCCACTCTCCCCAACAAGAAATCAACTGGTAAACGAGGCTCTTGACCGAACATCAAATAGTATGGTGACTCACCTGTTGATTGATGTGGGGTAGTGTTGTAGCTAAACAGTACCTGCGGGAGACATGAAACCCAATCCCTCTTACTTGAAGGAGGCAAAGTGCGCAAAAGGTTGTGCAGGGTCCTATTGAACCTCTCACACTGGCCATTCCCTGCCGGATGATAAGGTGTGGTCCGCGACTTCTCCACCCTATACAGACTACAAAGCTGCTGTATGAGTGAGGATTCAAAGTTACGGCCCTGGTCAGAGTGTATACGACCAGGAACCCCAAACTTACAGAACCACTCGACTACCAGCACTTGAGCCACAGTTTCTGCCCTCTGGTCCCTTGTAGGGACTGCCAGGGTGTACTTAGTGAAGACATCAGTCATCACCAGCACACTCTCCAAACCTGAGCTGGATGGCTCCAATACTGTGTAATCGATGGTCAAGATCTCATTTGGCCTGGACGCTAACAAATGCCCCATGAAACTGGAAGCAACTGGCTGTACACCCTTGGCAGATTGGCAGCGTTCACACTCCTTACACCAACGGGACACCTCTCCCGACATTCCAGGCCAATAACAACGCCGACGAACTAGCTCTGTTGTACGTTCAATGCCCTGGTGTCCATGATCTTGATGAAGCCACCTTAAAATCTCCTCCCTCAACACAGAGGGCAGAAGTACTTGAAAGACTTCCTCCCTCCCCTCTGGGCGAAAGATGCGACGATAAAGAACACCCCCACACTCCTGCAGGCGGTCCCACTGGCGGAGGAACGTCAAGCTGCTCTTAGATAATAGCCGCCGTTAATCCAAGCTGGGAAAACGGTTGCGCCGCCAAAAAAACAAAACCCTCTCAATATCTGGATCAGCTTCTTGTAATGCCCTCAGATCAGCTGCCGAGTGGCTCGGAAAAACCTTAAGCGCTGCTTGGGTAGCCTGATACACCGGTTCTACTCCTGCTGCCTGTTGTATGAATGCAGGTACCACAGTGGCCGGTACTAGCTGTCCCACCCCATCACTATCAATGGGGGGCTGTCTCGAAAGGGCATCAGCGTTACTATTACTCTTTCCTGGCCTATACCGAACTTGAAAGTCGAAAACAGCAAGCTGGGCAGCCAAGCGCTGTTCAGTAGCCCCCAGCTTCCCTGACGCAAAGTGACTCAGGGGATTATTATCGGTGAAAACGACACATTTATGCCCCAACAGATACTCCCTGAATTTCTCTGTCATTGTCCACTTGAGCGCCAAAAATTCTAATTTCATAGAACTATAATTTACCATATTGCGCTCAGTGGGCCGCAAGCTACGACTGGCATAAGCAATATGTCGAATCTTTCCCTCCTGCTCTTGGGAAAGCACTGCTCCCAGCCCCCGGTGACTGGCATCAACCTCCAGAATAAACGGCAACAAAAAGTCGGCATAAGCGAGAATAGGTGTTGTGGTGAGCTTCTCCTTCAGGGTGTCAAAACTCTTTTGACAATATTCTGTCCAAGCACTGGCAAAGCCTTCCTTGGATGATCTCTTATGCCTGCCCCCAACAAACTCTGCCACCAGTCTGTGTAGAGGGGCCGCTAACTTAGCAAACCCCTCCACAAATCGGCGGTAATATCTTGTAAACCCAAGAAATGAACGGAGGTCTGTAACATTCCCTGGGCAAGGCCACTTTGCCACAGCCTCCACTTTACTTGGATCTGTGGCCACCCCCTGAGAAGACACCACATGACCCAAATACTTTACCTGTTGCTGGAAGAACGCACACTTTTCCAACTTCACTTTAAGGCCTTCCCACTTCAATCGACCCAGGACCACCTCCAATCTTTCCAGATGTTGTGTCACTGAGGAGGAAAAAAACACAATGTCGTCAAGATATAAAAGCAACGACTGATGCCGTTGGTCACCAAACAGCCTTTCCATCAACCGCTGGAAGGTGCTGGGAGCATTACAAAGCCCAAAAGGCATCCTATTCCATTCGAATAGCCCAAATGGAGTACAGAATGCGGTTTTGGGCTTATCCCCCTCAGCGACTGGAACTTGGTTGTACCCGCTGGCTAGATCCAAGGTGGAAAACCAGCGGGCCCCTGTCAATGCATCTAATGTTTCCTCTATACGAGGCAGTGGGAACGCATCCTTCCTGGTCTTCGAGTTCAACTGACGGTAGTCTACGCACATGCGTAGACTACCATCTTTCTTTTTGACCAAGACAATAGGAGAGGCGTAGAGACTACAACTCTCCCGAATTATCTGGGCCTCAAGCAACTGGTGAATGTGCGTCTTCACCACATCATATTCTGAGGGAGGCAAGCGCCTATATCGCTGCCGGACCGGGACATCATCTGTAAGGGGAATTTCATGCGATAGCAAGTTGGTACACCCTAAATCATTATCATAAGCTGCAAACACAGACTGATAGCGCCGCAACAGGGTCCTAACCGGACCCTGCTCTGCCGTTCCCAATGCAGATAGATCTACAGATTCTATTTGCTCCTGCACTGAGGGCCCCACCACACAACCTTGAAAACCCACTGTAGCAACCACTTCCTTTACCTCAGTCACCCCTGGCGGTAAGCTAGCAACATACACATCATACAGGGTGCCTAACCAAGTATTTGGGTAAAGTACTGCATCTAACATTCCTACATTAACAACCGGTATGTAAACAGTACCTCGCACCACTGGCACTAAGGCAGGTGAGGCCAGTAGACCAGCCGGGAGGCCAGAATCGGGTGGCTCGAACAACACCGTACCCCCTGAATACTGTTCGGAGCAGGTAGCAACAACTATCTTCATTGTACCACCTGGGACATGACACTGGTGGCGTCCTCGTACTCTCGCCCTACCCACCTGTCCAGTTAACGGCTGAGACTTAATTTCGTGACAATGCTGCAATCCCTGCATATCACAAACCCCGGAACCTCCACAACTGGTGGGGAATCGAACAAGGCTTGACCATGTTGGCCAAAAAGTTCTCGATAACACCGGCTCAGCACATTCATCCCCAAAACACCAGGGACCTGAGCACACATGCCACCAGGGGGATCTCTGACCACTAATATCCCACACTTAAGCACTATCTTGCCACACAACCCAATATTCAACTCCATGTAGCCGATATACGGAATTGCAAGCCCATTGGCAGCACGTAACTGAAGCCACTGGCAAAGTTTTAAACGCTCTTGGCCCCATGGTTCAAAATGTTTCAAAAAGCAGCTCTCAGTTATTGTAGATACCATAGAGCCGGTATCGATCAAACAAGGCACCGAAACTCCCCCAATACTTGCCACCAACTGTGGACAACCGGACATTAAATGCAACATTGAACCCCCAATTTCCCCATCCGAGCTGTGGCTCAAAAGCCCGGTGGGTACTAGTTTCCCGACGGCTGACCTGACCGACGCTGCCCCCCCACAGGCACTGTACCAGCGACAGGAGGTGGAGGGCTGGCCAATTGAACATTACACTCTCGAGCAAAGTGGCCAGGTTGATGGCACCGCCTACACACTAGCGGCCCATAACGAGGGGAATAACTTTGCGTACGTGCACCTTGAAACTGGGCAAAAGTTTGAGTGAGCTGATTCAACTGATTTTGTTGCGCTTCAACATCTCCCTTATTTCACTCAGCTCTGACTGAGAGGACCCACCCACATCCGAACGCCGTTCTCCCTGAACTCCATATTGAATCCCATACGATAATGGGACTGACTGGCTACGAGCCTGCACACCCCCAGGCATACCTTCCTGTTCCCACCTAATCGCTTCACTGCGCACCTCTAATAGTGTGGCATTTGGTTGACGGCGGACTAGCTGTTTGAGCTCCCGGCGCAGAGTATTATCTGCCACATGTTCGACAAACTGGTCCCTCAATAAAACAGGGGCATTTGACACAGCCCCAGGAAACCGCTGTTTAACTTTTTCCATAAGGCCCATCAAGACAAGTGAGAACTCCAATAAGCCCTCCCCTTCCCTTTGCCTTCTGGAAAAAAAAGCCTCCTGTAATGCTACGTGGGACTGAGAGCAACCAAAAACCTCACGTAATGCGAAGAAAATCCTATCTGGATCCCCACGTTCAACATCAGAACGATACCGGATCTCCTCTCGTGCCTCCCCCTCTAAGTGGTCAAATAAAAAGAATGCCTGGTCCAATACGGACAAATGTCGAGTCCGAATGCAGGCCTGTGCCTCCTCAATCCACTCACTGATGCCAATACCTGATTTTCCATTAAACTTGGGACATCTCCGGTCCCTAGGTACAAACACGAATCTTGCGGGCTGACTAGCACTCACCTCGACCGGTTGGAGCGGAACAGGCTCTGCATCGGGCACATTAGAAGAGGCAGAGGAGCCAGGCAACGCAAAGGCACGCTCTTGACGCAGCCTCTCGTTGTCTGCCTTCAACTGGACCACCAGTTCTCGAAGTTCCTGGAGTTGTTCCTCCATTCTTAAATCAACACTCACCACAGAAAGGAGATCCCAAGGAAAAAAAGAAAACAAACTGCTCTCCACAATCCAGACAGACGCTGCTGCTTTGCCCTAACACAAAAACAAACACACTGAATTACACCAAACAAAACCCCAATTGCAATTATATACCAATATGCATACACGTCTCCACCTTGCAACCGTGAAGTCCTGCCGACTGCGCCAGAATGTAACGATACGAGCAGGGCGCCACTAATGACGACTACGCCACCCTGGAATCTTGCCAGGGACAATAAAATTTCTTATTTTTAGCACACAGATTTGTTCATAGTAAATCAGTGGGAGACATGGATACAAAAAGGTACAAATTTTATTAAAGATAAAAATTGGAGTTTCACACAGAATAAACCTTCAACAACACTATATAGACCACAACAATTACACCATTTAACCAACACACGAAAGCGACTGAGTAGTCAGTGACAGCTGAATTTAAGAAAAAGGAACTGAAGTTTTACAGCAGGGGCTAAAAACACAATATGGCTCCACGGCAAATCACTCTTCCCACACACCTGTGCTTCAACACTCACACACACGTACACCACTCAGAACACGGCATTCGTGATGAAAAAAAGGCCACCACCAGCTTTCCACCCCTGCCTCAAACCACCAGCCCTTGTAACAAATTTAGGTTATACACCACTTTTCACAATAAACAAACAATCACTTCACAAAAGACAGCACACAGTAAAATAAGGTTTTCACTTCTAAACCATTTTACAAATAATAAACCACAATACCAAAATAACTAATACAAAAAATAAGAAAAATCACTTATGGCCACACAAAAACAAAAATAAGAACTCACATTTAACAAGGTTCACATTAACGTGATTAAGTGCAATATATCACAATCAACAAAACACACATTGGCAAACTTTACAGTCCTAAAGAAATAAAATATAAACCAACACACACACACACACACACACACACACACACACATATACACACACACACACACACACACACACACGCTCTCAGTATCGACACAGAAAGAAGCACTTTCCACCCCGATGGCAACCCAAAGCAACAGCGCCTCCAGATGATAGTCCCACGCAGCCCAATAAAAGTTGGGAAGTTAATCGCCCATGACAAACATAACCACTCTGTACCTAATACCTCTGTAAAATCACAAGTTAACAATCAGACGAGAACTCAGTTTCTCTCTACAGAAAATCGCCACTCAACCTATAAGTTAAACACACATACCTTATAAGTGCGATCTCCGGAAACCCAATCAATCAGGCAAACACATATGCATGGAAGCTGAGGGCTCGTCCAGTTTATCGAGGAGAACGTACGCGCCGGTGGTGATTAAGCGCCTCCGTACTGGGCTATAAACGCCCGTATTTGAATCAGCTCACCCCAACCTTTGACTGTATACAAACAAAGATACTGCTACTATATGGATGGATACTTAAATAACACACACAATCAACACTTTCACCTACCAGTAAGAGGGACAACCTCGCTCCGTGCCAGCCACAGGGATTCAAACGCCACCCTAAATGTCGACCGAATGACAACACCGGAAGTAAGGGCGGTGACTCGTGACACCATCTACTCCAACAACCTGTTTATATATGCTACTGCAGCCCACTAATAGGACCAAATCTAACCGAGTAGACTAGCCAACCACCTGTAGGCGGGATGAATTTCATTGGGCCTGCCACACAAAGTAATAAGTAATCTATGTATGTAATGTACAGTGTAGAAGCAATGCTACTAATTAACTATATTTTTTCAAATGATTGACTGTAGTTACATTGTTTTAAGGATAGCTTTTCCAACAATAACTACTTTTTACCCTCCATATTTTTATTTGAATGTTTTTTTTTTTTTGCTAAACAGAAATAAATTAATAGTAGGAGGGATCAGTGTTTTTTTTATAGTAGGATATAATGTTTGGAAAATATAGAAAAATTAAAAAATACTTTCATTGTTTTCTTATTATTTTTTGTTATAATTTATTTCAGTTTTTAAGTGTAATCACATGAGATTATGACTTAAGTCATATCAGTTTTTGTTGAAAGCTGCTGGGTGCACATTGTGCACACGAGTGATGCCATGTTGAGATCACATGACCAGCAGCATATTTCTTGCTTTATCTCATTAATACTTGGATGTTTTTATTCGCAGAATAAATTAATCAAGACTGACTGTGGGTAGCACATTTTTTCAATTACATTAGCAACTGAGAACCTGTTGCTTGTAGTGTACCTGTACCTATATACATAATCTAACAATACAGACAAAATCAGTGTTAGACACAACTAAAATTGAAGCATAATTTGTTTTACAGCATAATTTTCTGTAAAGATTTTCTGTCAAACAATGTGAGTTGTGAAAAGTGCTATATTAACAAAAATGACTTAACATTTTGCATACTACAAAAATGGTTATAGGAACAAAGCCACTGTTTGTCTCTCTCCCACAGTTCCTCAAGCAACATCATCTGATCTCCAATGCAACTGAAGGACTTCTCGTCTTGAAGTATGCGAGCAGAGATGGCGAGCTGGGAAGTGAGTCATTTCCGTTTACCTATGTGACAGGACAGATGAGACACAGATCTGCTCACATCTATGGTCTCCTGGAAGAACAGAACACGCAGGGCTATTTCTCAAAAGCACACACCATCACGTCAGCAGTATTAAAGCTTCTGTGAGCTGAATTACCTCAAAATTCTCATTTCCTTTTGCCCAAGGAAGCCACTTTTTATGCAGTTGTGTCAAAAGCACAATCGAGGCTGATCTCAGCTTTAAACCTCAGTATTAGTTTAAGATTAAGGCTTTCCTTCAGGGCCTTGTCAACTGTGACACTGACAGTCGAGTGGTCATGTTCCAACAGGGCCTGAAGGTAAATGTTGAATGGTTGGCATTGTTGGGTTGGGCTGGTGGAAGGTACATTTGGCAGAGAGCCCAGAGGCATATTGAAACTGAGTTCTGCATGAGAGAGACAGATCCCTTAATCAGGGTATAAAGCTGAAACAGTGGAAAAAACAGCATAGAAAGGTCGAGAGGTGAGATGGAGGAATCCAATCCCTAGTTTCCCACCATCTCAGAATACCCAGTGTTTATTAAGTAAGGAAGCTTTGGTCTGGTTTATTCATGAGACTATATGCTGGAGGTTTTGGAGCTGGTTATTAGCAAAGTGCATTATGTTATATGTGTAAACATCTTTTTATTTATGTGTGTGTCTGCTAGTAGTAAATGTATTGATGAACTTCATCATGGAACATTATAGAAGAGACAACTGTTTGTTTGAACAGCTGGAACACAAATGCTCTAAACAAGAAAACTGTCACTCATCCTAGTAAACCTCTATTGAAAAACCTCTACACATTCTGCTTTTTCAGCAGAACGTGTGTGGAGGTGAGGGCGTGGTCGAGCGTTCATCTTGGAAGAGAGTAAGTGGTAATGGTTCTCACTTGAGATGAATTGCTGGTAATTTCTTGTTTCTGTGTTCGCAGTGAGAGATGAGGGAAATAAAAGGGGGCCAGACCTCAAGTGTGGGGAGTGAGTGAAACACCTGAATCTGTTTGTGTGTTGGCCGCTGCCGTCTGTACAATTGAAGCTTCACCGCTATACTTGATGCAAACGTGTTTTATAACATGTTGAATAAAAAGTGACATTCCTGAGTTGGAATCGCCATCTCCTGGTGCCAAAACCCTGGATAAGAGGAAGAAGGATACACTGCCATGGAGTCATCACCGTTGGAGGAAGTCTACATGTGCATTCCATTTGTCTCGGAAGTTGGAGCTCCGAGTCATTTTGCGAGTTTAAAGTTTTGTTTTTAGCACTTTTGTATTTTTTGTGTCCAATTTAGTAAGTCGTATCCACAATACTGTATTACTGTTGCCTATAGGCATGTTGCTACGATCCTGTTATGTGTGAATTACCATGTAATGTGTTGTTTATAAACTGGTATAGCTAAAATTGTCTAGGTCGCTGCTGCTAACAACAAAAATGGTTGCTGCTGCTGCAAGAGCAATGGTCGATGTTGCTACAACAACACTGTCTAACGTTTCAAACGGAGCAGAAATGTAAGCAGGAAATTGTAAAGGAAAACACATTTAAAAAGTTTTAGAACAGCTGTTAGGACCTGCAAATGTGTTTGCATTCAAATACACGGAAACAATAACATACCTTCTCCACTTTCTGTCATCTTCCTCGAGGTCTCTTAGGTGAAGGGCATATTATTTTGTAGCTTTCTGTACTTCGAAAGAGCTAGTGCAACAATTAATTTCCTGGAGGCGTCCATGATTTTCTCAGACTTGCCGTGTTGTGTGTAAATGGAACGTAACTACTTGGATTTCTTGTTTTTCTTTCAAGACAAATGGAACGCAGCATACAGGTCCCTTGCCAGCATCCACCAGGCCCTCATTGACCTACACGTGGAGCAGCAGCAGCATCTTGAGGCACTTTTTTAAGACCAGGAGGATGTGCCATATCCCCCTCACGTGTTGCTCACGAAAATGGGGCCTCAAGATGGCCTAAAGGAGGCCCACCTTGAGCTCTTTGAGCACACAGCCAACACACAAACAGCTCCGGCTGTCTATCTCACTCTCTCCCCACACTACCTTTTATTTCCCCTGTCTCTCACTGCGAACACTTACCGCTTACTCTCTTCCCAGACTAATGCTCGACAACACCCTCGCCTCCACAGTGTGATAGAGGAAGAGCTGCCATCAGTTCAAATACCACCCTCGATGTTCAGAAGGTATAATTTAACTGTCTTCATCTGTTTAACCAAAGCCCTGATTTTATATGTTTGTGTTGTATTTTTATAAGCACTGATGCAGATTAGCTACTGTTTCTTCTGAGGGTGCTTTTAAACTACATCTTTTGGTGTTGACCAAAATCCTTGTGATGTGAGAGTTTGGTTCCTTTGGTTACTATGAAATCAGTTTACTAAACTTGTTGTTCAGTGAAAAACTTTTCTTTTGCACATCTACAAAAATGGCACCAGTGCTGTTGTGTGATGCCATCACATTCTAAGAAGATCCATTTGGATTGGCCCTCCACTGATTGTTCCAGTTCTAGTGATTGTTCATGACTTCATCTGCCCTGATTAACTGCCTGTTCTCGCATCTGGATTTACAAGTTCACAAGTGAATTTTGCTACAGGTTTTTTGCAAAAGTTGTTGCAAAGTCAAGGCACAACATTTGCAATTACAATGCCCGATTGGAGAGGTTCTAAATTGGGCTGCAAAATATGGAGGAAAAATGCGATATGCGATTATATGTTGGAAAATGCAATACGATAATCCTACGATGCCGTCATCAGAGCGCACATAACATCAAACCACTTTCACCCAAGTTTATTAGAATAAAAAAGGACAATCTATCACAGAGATTGCAAACACTGTTTTTTTTTTTTTTGTTCGAAATTGTATATATACTGTGTATAATATGTACAGAATTAACATTACCTATGTAGCAGATATTAAAATTCTAATTAAATTATTTGTATTTTTTTGTAAAAAGCATATGAAAATAAAGATAACCTGACCCTTTATTTTTACATTATAATTCATGGTCTTAATAACGTCAAAATTAGTACTATGCAATAATTTTCATTAAGCAATTGCCTACACAATAACGCAAGGTAGATTGATTTCAAACTTTGAACCTTATTTATTAATTTTTTAATGTGTATTGTTCAACTTTTTGATAGATGGCTATTCAACAGTTGTGAATGGCAACATCTCTTTGGCAATGAACCTTTCATCCATGCATTCTCTCCATCATTGGCTACTGGTGGGTATTTCGTTGTCTGGACAAATACATCACTTATTGTGGGTTGTTGGTGGTTTAATGTTGATGTTTATTACCTTTCAATGCGGGACCCAGTTTAGCTGCTTTGGAATGTGTGTGAATTTGTTTTGTTCCCTCCTAGGGCTGGGTGATATCTAAGAAATATGTTGTGAATATATACACTCACCTAAAGGATTATTAGGAACACCATACTAATACTGTGTTTGACCTCCTTTCGCCTTCAGAACTGCCTTAATTCTACGTGGCATTGATTCAACAAGGTGCTGAAAGCATTCTTTAGAAATGTTGGCCCATATTGATAGGATAGCATCTTGCAGTTGATGGAGATTTGTGGGATGCACATCCAGGGCACGAAGCTCTCGTTCCACCACATCCCAAAGATGCTCTATTGGGTTGAGATCTGGTGACTGTGGGGGCCATTTTAGTACAGTGAACTCATTGTCATGTTCAAGAAACCAATTTGAAATGATTCGAGCTTTGTGACATGGTGCATTATCCTGCTGGAAGTAGCCATCAGAGGATGGGTACATGGTGGCCATAAAGGGATGGACATGGTCAGAAACAATGCTCAGGTAGGCCGTGGCATTTAAACGATGCCCAATTGGCACTAAGGGGCCTAAAGTGTGCCAAGAAAACATCCCCCACACCATTACACCACCACCACCACCAGCCTTCACAGTGGTAACAAGGCATGATGGATCCATGTTCTCATTCTGTTTACGCCAAATTCTGACTCTACCATCTGAATGTCTCAACAGAAATCGAGACTCATCAGACCAGGCAACATTTTTCCAGTCTTCAACTGTCCAATTTTGGTGAGCTCTTGCAAATTCTAGCCTCTTTTTCCTATTTGTAGTGAAGATGAGTGGTACCCGGTGGGGTCTTCTGCTGTTGTAGCCCATCCGCCTCAAGGTTGTGCATGTTGTGGCTTCACAAATGCTTTGCTGCATACCTCGGTTGTAACGAGTGGTTATTTCAGTCAAAGTTGCTCTTCTATCAGCTTGAATCAGTCGGCCCATTCTCCTCTGACCTCTAGCATCAACAAGGCATTTTCGCCCACAGGACTGCCGCATACTGGATGTTTTTCCCTTTCACACCATTCTTTGTAAACCCTAGAAATGGTTGTGCGTGAAAATCCCAGTAACTGAGCAGATTGTGAAATACTCAGACTGGCTGTCTGGCACCAACAACCATGCCACGCTCAAAATTGCTTAAATCACCTTTCTTTCCCATTCTGACATTCAGTTTGGAGTTCAGGAGATTGTCTTGACCAGGACCACACCCCTAAATGCATTGAAGCAACTGCCATGTGATTGGTTGATTAGATAATTGCATTAATGAGAAATTGAACAGGTGTTCCTAATACTCCTTTAGGTGAGTGTATGTATATATATATATATATATATATATATATATATATATATATATATATATATATATATATAAATAATTTTAAAAATCACAATATCCAATTACATCCTCAACCCCCCATTGTGGGAACATTATTCTTGCTTAAGTGAGTTTGCATTGAAAATTAAATTAATTTATTTAAGTTGTCAAAAAAAAGAAAAAAAAAAAGAATCATGTATAACCAACTTCCATTCCCCTTCTGTCACACACTCGACGTTGTATCGAATTAAGTGACAGTAGGGGTCTTCCTGGGATGCCAAATGTACCTCTGAACCTGAGAAAAGGCCAATGTCAAGTTGGCAGACAGAATTTTTCTTCGGAGCCGAACGGTTGTGCAACAGCAAGCTGAGTTCACCACTGTTTCACTCACCTCTACTGGCGATAAGTACTGTTTGATCTACGGCGCATTTCCAGCTGGCGTTCTCTCTCTCTGCACGCTGTGCAGTCTACGCCCTTGGGTGCTTCGACAGCGCTTTCATTGCCTGAATGAGTGTTTCTCCTCCTAAAAAGAGTTTATTTCCTCTAAAAGAGTTTGAGTTCCCACTCATAAAAGAGCAATACACAGCAGGCGTTGAACGTCCTTTTCAGGACTCGTCTTTTTAAAGATGTCTTTCCGCCTCTGTGTAGTTCCTGGATGCAGTTTATTTCTCTCCACTTCTGACGGTCATAAAAGCTGCCTCGCGTGTCTGGGCTGAGATCACACGCAGGGAGCATTTTATGAAGGGTTCATGTTCTCAGTGCGAGAACATAGCCATGGCAACATTGCGGTCGCAGCTTTCTTTTCTCACAGGAGAAAGCCACTTCAGCCGCCCCCGCGTCATTCCTTCTTCCCACGGGATTGAGGATGACCCGACTGGCGATGAAGGCGATTTGGAGATGACGACGGGGTCGGTATCGCCGGGTAAATCCCCACTAACCATGTCACATTTGTCATGTAAATGTTTATATTTTAAGGTGTGCTTTTTTTCTGCACACACCATAAGAAGTCATTTCTACATATTTAACCTCAAATATTTAAATCAAATAATAAAATAGGGATAAACTTTTTCCTTTTAAGGATTTAAAAACTTGTAAATGACATGAAAAATAATGCTTTAAATATAAAAATATTTCAAAATACTTTAAATATGTCTCTCTTTTTAGTCAACTTTAGTTTTGGTCAATTTTACATTTACACTTGTTTTTTGAACTTGTGCTTTTTTTAATAAAACATAAAATATTATGTTTTTATACCAATATCATTATATTTATATTACATTTTTATTATATTATGCAATAGTAAAATATTTCTTTCCAAATTTTTGGAATTCCATGTGTTATTTTAATGCTCTGATTAAACACAGGAGCCTTTATTTGTCATGAAGAAAAACCTTGAGATTTTGTTTCATAATTTTATTACTCCACAGAAAAAGAGTGTGTGTCTTCTCCTCTTTGTAACTGCATGTCATTAACACAGCATGTATAAACCAGGAACATTTTCCATTACACAATCTTTAAAAATATTAAAACGGAGCGCTCTGCGTTCACGATCAAAGTTTATACTTGTTTGTTTGTTTGGCAAAAGAATCTGCAGACAGCGCATATTTCAGGGTGCTTCATGTGCTCTTCAGGACAGGGCCTGGTTCACCTCCACAGTGCGGTTCAGTGATGCTCGGACAAGGAGTTCAACTGATTGACACAGAAATGCGCAGTTCATGGTATTTATACAGTGTGTTCACTTAAAATTCCCTTATTTGGGCATTAAAATGTGTTGGAATTTAAATGCCCAAAATTCACGGTTTTCTCAAATAACCACAGTCAGCTCAAATAATCACAATCGTCTAGGTTACGTATATAACCTCAGTTCCCTGATGGAGGGAACGAGACGTCGTGTCGAAGAAGCGACACTAGGGGTCTCTCTTGAGCAGCGAAAGATACCTCTGATCTATGAAAAAAGGCCAATGAGAGTTGGCGAACAGTAATTGCATACTCCGCCTCCGGATACGGATATAAAGGCGAGAGAAATACGCTCTTTCATTCAGGATTTTTCTGAGCCGGGAGTGTACCGGGCACCTCAGCGGCTCGGCTCAGCGACATGGCCGGGAAGACACGACGTCTCGTTCCCTCCATCAGGGAACGGAGGTTACATACGTAACCTAGACGTTCCCCGTCTGTCGCTCACTTCGACGTTGTGTCGAAGAAGCGACACTAGGGGTCCACTTCAAAACTCGCAATGCGCTGAGCCGTGTACGTGTACTGCTGACACAGAAGCGGGCAGGTATTTCTACGTGCACAGCGACCAACTGTGTTCAGACTGCACGTACTCTTCTCCAATGCCCCGAAAGAGTCGTCAGAATCCTTTTGGTCACCCTAGGGGGGAACAAGGTGACGCTCCCAACTAGGGAACGGGCCAAGCCTGGCTGGGCCTCTTTTCTCTCTATGTTTTCTCGGCATAGAGCAAGAGCAGCCGGGGCCCTTACCGCATCGAGGGAAGGGGGTCTTACCCGAATTCCTATTCTTTCAGGGGGAAAAGACCCTGCGGAGGCCACACCCACCCAGCAGGGGAGGTAAAGGTGGCAAAATACATCACATGGCCACTTTGGGCATGTGGGAAGAAATGGCGCGGTGGTAGATCCAACCTCGAGGAGGGGGGAGTTGCTACAACACGGCGACCGGAGGGCAGCGAAGGACTGCCTAAGGGAGACGCGGGTCAGCTCGCAAGGTGACCGTACCGCAGAAATACACACAGGAGGAGTCCCGTAGGAGGCCTGATCTGTGGAGCACCTATTCCAGTAGGAGTAGCCGGAGGTACCCGTAGTGGACTGGGCCGGCAAGTTCCTCCGCTGAACTGTTGCGGGCCCGAGAGGGCTAGGGAGGAATCAACCAGGGACCTAAGTCCTCTGGGAAAGAAGTGCACTGTTCTGCCTCGGAGAGGGAAACGGCGCTGGAAACAAGCGATTCACCCGGTCAGATCGTCGGCGTGTACCGAGTTCTACGGGCTCGGACCTGAGAGAACACAGGACGAGACTGACACAACCCTGAGATTGTAAAACCTCATAAAGGTGTTAGGTGTTGCCCAGCCCGCAGCTCTACAGATGTCTGCTAGCGAGGTGC
Source organism: Moxostoma hubbsi (assembly GCA_032164185.1). NCBI lineage: Eukaryota > Metazoa > Chordata > Actinopteri > Cypriniformes > Catostomidae > Moxostoma > Moxostoma hubbsi. The sequence continues at coordinate 18,813,396 of JAVLUX010000011.1, read as the reverse complement.
CTCTAGCCAGTGCCCATGAGGATGCCACACTCCTGGTAGAGTGGGCTCGAACCCGCAAAGGGGGTGGCACGGCCTGGGTGTGATAGGCCAACTGAATGGCCTCCACCACCAAGTGAGACAGCCTCTGTTTGGAAACAGCGTTCCCTTTCTGCTGTCTTCCAAAGCAGACAAAGAGCTTCTCAGAGCGCCTAAAGCTCTGGGTGCGTTCCAGGTAGGCACGCAAGGCACGTACCGGACACAGCAGTGAGAGGGCTGGGTCTGCCTCCTCCCGGGGCAGCGCTTGTAGGTTCACTACCTGATCTCTGAAGGGCGTGGTAGGAACCTTGGGCACATAGCCCGGTCGAGGTCTTAGGATCACATGAGTGTCTGCCGGACCGAACTCCAGGCAAGTGTCGTTGGTAGAGAACGCTTGCAGGTCCCCGAACCTCTTGATGGAGGCGAGCGCGATCAGCAATGCCGTCTTTAAAGAGAGAGCCCTGACTCCAGCTGATCCTAGCGGCTCGAAAGTTGATCTCTGAAGACCGGAGAGGACCACCGAGAGATCCCAGGAAGGGAACAGGTTTGGCCGGGAGGGATTTAACCTCCGGGCACCTCTTAGGAACCTGACGATTAAGTCGTGCTTACCCAGGGACTTTCCGTCTACTGGGTCGTGGTGAGCTGCGATAGCAGCAACATACACCTTCAAGGTGGACGGGGACAGCCTCCCCTCCAACCTCTCCTGTAGGAACAGGAGCACAGACCTAACTGCGCACCTCTGTGGGTCTTCTGCCCGGGAAGAACACCAATTCACGAACAGACGCCATTTCAGGGCGTAGAGTAGAAGGGGCTCTGGCTTGGTTGATCGTGGCTACAACCGTGGGTGGTAGCCCAGCTAGATCTTCCGCGTCCCGTCCAGGGGCCAGACGTGGAGGTTCCAGAGGTCTGGGTGCGGTTGCCAGAGCATGCCCCGTCCCTGAGAAAGAAGATCCTTCCTCAGGGGAACTCGCCAGGGAGGGGCTGTCACGAGGAGTACGAGGTCCGAGAACCAGGCCCGGGTGGGCCAGTAAGGAGCCACGAGAGTGACTTGCTCCTCGTCCTCCCTGACCTTGCACAGCACCTGTGCAAGAAGGCTCACTGGGGGGAATGCGTACTTGCGCAGCCCCACCGGCCAGCTGTGTGCCAGTGCATCTGCCCCTAGGGGTTTGCGGTGAGGCAGGATATGTGAGATGGCCTACGTCTGCTTCTTCACCGCGGAGAACTGCTGGGCGAAGTCCTCAACAGTGTCACCAAAGAGGCCAAGCTAGGAGACAGGGGCGTCGAGGAAGCGAACTTTGTCGGCCTCGCGCATCTCGACCAGGTTGAGCCAAAGATGACGTTCCTGGACCACAAGGGTGGCCATCACCTGTCCGAGTGCCTGCGCGGTGACCTTCGTGGCTCTGAGGGCGAGGTCGGTCGCTGAGCGCAGTTCCTGCAGCACATCGGGGTCAGGGCTACCCACGTGCAGATCTCTGAGCGCCTTGGCCTGGTGGACTTGCAGGAGGGCCATGGCGTGCAAGGCGGAGGCGGCCTGTCCCGCGGTGCTGTAGGCTTTGTGGTTGAACGAGGACGCAGTCCTACAGGCCTTGGAAGGGGGTACAGGGCGCCCGCGCCAGGTGGTAGGGTCACCGGGACAGAGATGGAGCGCAACCGCCCTATCCACCTGTGGAATCGCCGTGTACCCGTGGGCCTCTCCGCCGTCGAGGGTAGCGAGAGCGGACGAGCAGGGCTTTTGACGGACGGAGAGCGGGGCTCTCCATGACGATGTCAGCTCGTCATGCACCTCCAGGAAAAACGGGACCGGGGGGGGGGCGTGGCTGTGAGCGGCGCCCAGACCCCAGGAACCAGTTGTCCAACCGTGACGGGTGTGGGGAGGGTGGAGGTTTCCAGTCCAACCCCACCCCGACGGCGGCCCGGGCAAGCATGTCGGACATCTGCGCATCCGCCTCAACCTGGGCGTGCTGGCCCGACGGCGGCAGCCCAGGGGAGGAGTCAGCGTCAGACACCGCGCTCTCCGATGGAGCAGCGAGCTCATCGGCTTCGAGCTCTAGAGGATAGGCAAACCGGCCCGGAGGCGAGTCGCCGTTACCTTGAGACTGGACAGAGGTCAGCGAGCGTGTCGGGGGGTCCGAGGGGGCGTACCCGGCGGAGCTGCACCCGCTGTCCTCCCCAAATCGCCTCCAGCGCCAACTGCATCGTCCTCAATCCCGTGGCAAGAAGGAGCGATACGGGGGGGGCGGCAGGAGTGGCGTGCTTTCTGTTGAAAGCGAGCCACGACCGCAACGCTGCCACGGTCATATTCTCGCAGTGAGAACATGAACCGTCCACAAACGCTGCCTCGGTGTGATCGGCGCCCAGACACACGAGACAGCGCCTGTGGCCGTCAGAAGCGGAGAACACTCTACCGAATCCAGGAACTACACAGGGTTTGAATGGCATCTTTATAAAGACGCGCCCTGAAAAGGGTGTTCAACACCACTGTGTATTGCTCTTTTAGAGAAATAAACTCTTTACGAGAAAATTGCTCTTTAATAACTCTTTTAGACACTGCGCTGTCGAAGCTCTCAGGGGCAAACTGCACGCTGGCAGAGAAGAGAAAAGCCGCTGAAGGTGCGCCGTAAATCCAACTGCAGCAGCACGTCAGAGGATCAGAATCAGGGTAAGTTGTGTGTAGCACAGCAGACAGCATTCACACGACCATCGGCTCCGAAGAAAATTACTGAATGAACGAGCGTATTTCTCTCGCCTTTATATCCGTATCCGGAGGCGGAGTATGCAAATACTGTTCGCCAACTCTCATTGGCCTTTTTTCATAGACCAGAGGTATCTGTCGGCGCTCAAGAGAGACCCCTAGTGTCACTTCTTCGACACGACGTCGAAGTGAGCGACAGACGGGGAACAGACAGTTATTTAATAATTGCGACATGCCTAGACGATACAAAGTACCAATACGAGTAGTTTTGTGTTGTAAACTTATGCCATATCTATCTTGATATTACCAATATTAGCCTTTTCAGTAATTAAAAATGACAAGGACTGTTTTAATAGGGTGTAGCTTAGCTTTAAAGTATCCCAGATAACACGTACACATTATCCATGCTTGTTGTTATTTTATCCATATTGTTCTGTATATTCACGGAGAAGACAGTGCAGCTTTAGTATTGATTGATTGTTCTGGTTGAGGCTGGCTGAGTTCGATATCTGTTTGATTTATTTATACTGTGTTGTTATTGGGCTGAAGTAAAGTGACAGACAGTAACTCCCATCACTTTTTCCAGCTTCAGTGTTTTGTGGCATGAAGATCTCTGGTGTGATTCTGATCATAGCAGTCTTTTTTTTTTCTCCTTCAAACACAAATATGTGGAGAGAGAGAAGGCAGATGTGGTGCATTAGTTTCAAATGATTTCTTTCATTCTTTTCTTGCTGTCTTTTATCTGTCAAAATGACATTTGGAATTATCTGTTAAAAGAAAAATCCTGGATGACTGGCAAGCGCTTGGGAATGTAAGCTCTTGTGCCACACACACAGGAGGGAGAGAGAGAGAGAGAGAGAGAGAGAGGAGAGAGAGAGAGAGAGAGAGAGAGAGAGAGAGAAGGCACTCACACGTGAGTGAATCCACTTATATCATGTAAAGATGGATGAAAAGTTTTGTTCTAGAATTAAATGGTTTAAATACATTAAAATATTTCTCATGTTTTCAAACTGGTCTTAGAAGCATTATGCCCACATGTATACTTACGTCATTATATTAATGTACTTATACTTGGAAACATGAAATTATGACCCAGAGTACAAGTATTTACAAAGCCATTTTGCAAATTTTCACCAGAGGTAACAACAGAAAGAAATATTGCTGTGAGCAGCAATTATCCGGGCCAGGCCCACACTAAGCAAACCCAAAGACAGCACAGAGTGGATATGATGTACATTGCATATCCAAAGGTTTACGAGTTGTCTCAAGTTGGGCTCGAACCGATACCAATTCAGGCTAAAGTACAGCGGGACTACCAATGCACCTCACTGTTTCAAAATTGATAGGTGCAGAGACAGGCCTACCGAGCTGAAAGTCAGCACACTAAATCATTGCTATACTGCTGTTGTTCATGCAGGCTTTGAACGAAATCAAAACATTTTGAAAATTTCTCCTGAATTCTGGCCACTAATAATACAATGTATAGAAAATACAATAGGGGCTATGCCCCTTCAGGACTTGGCAACTAATTACACTACTCCATTTCTTCACAATCTTGCCCCCTAAAGATGTCAGTAAACCTGAACGCTTAAAATGACAGACAGGTAGAGAGTGCCTTAAACTCTTCTGATTGGCTAAACAATAGCTTCCAGCAATCAGATTCTTTTTTTTCTGTTTACAGTGCTTAGGACTGTCACAGAGACAGGAGTGATTTCTCGGGAGAACGTCTATTTCGATGATATATGTCAGGTAGTAAGGATGTTTTCTGCTATTGCATGAAAAATTGCTTGTGTGACCAAACACAGGAGTCATATGACAAAGGTATTGCTCGACTACGCCACCTGGGGCCTTTCACACCAAGATTTAAACAAGAGGGCTCTCACACACAGCTAATAAAGTAATGACAGAGACGTGATATTCCAATATAAAAATACAACAATATTTATTAACAAGTAATTCAATAAAAACAGTCTGAGGTTTGTTTTCTCAACATAGTGTGAGGCAATACAGATTAGGCCCCATAGGCCAGCCAAAATGTGGGTAGTGGCTGCCACCAGGAATATCAAAATACAAACAATAATGGCTTCAATGGATCTGCTGTTTGGAAGAGGTTACCTGTCCTAGAAGAGGAGTGAGACCAACACACCACCCGTGCTGCTGATTATGTTGCCTATTCACACACACACACACACACACACACACACACACATATACAGGCACAGGTACTATAAAAACAGTGATCACTGCAAATAGTGAGGTGCACATTACCACTACAAATACTGTGTGCGATGCGTGAAGAGGAGGACTCAGATCCGGCGACCTACTCCACGAAACAGCTTCAACATTCTGGTTGGATCAGGAATAAGCAAAGCTAGATATTAGCATTACCATAGCAAACTAATGAGGCAGCCAATACCACACCTATTGCTGACATACATCAAAATAGAGAGAAAATAATATAACAAAAAGGCAAAAGCTACCATTACATTAAATTTACAAAATGCAAAGCAGCAGTGACAATCTTTCTGAAGAAAGAAACAACCATGATTAAAATCCATCATGCACAATAAATATAACCTAGACCAGTATCAATCAATGAGTGATACAGGTACAATAACCAACATTTCCTTTTACCTCTAGGGATACAACTTTCCACATAAACGGAAATGGGGCTCCACAGTTACCTCCCCCGCATGCAAACCTACATGAAATCACACACAAGCATAGTTCACATACAAAATAACCCATCATGCATTAAGGTTACTGGTTAGTCACATCCCAAGGCTTTACAGTGAAACATGGTCATATTATAGTAGATCAATTTACCACAAGCATACATATAAAAACACGTTACCTACAGAACATTACTCTATTACTGTGAGCCATACAGCCAATGTTACCTCAACTTGCATTCCGATAGGCAATGACAGAGCGCGCGTGCATAGCGTCTTCCAGCCAAGCCCTTCGGTAGATCAACAATATGCTACCCGGAAGTGTCTGGTACACCGTCACACCTCTGTTGTCAAACAGTTACACTTTACACACCGCTAACATGTTTGCAATAGAAATGGAGTGTTGACACATACCTTTCATAGGCGACAGCACAGCGAACCCAGGGTAAAGAGGACATACGAGCCGAGGGATTACTTAGTTTTCCACCCGATGTGCAGGTTTTATACGAAGTGCTATTGACACTATTTAATAACTAGCCACTTACAAGCTAACTAGAGGGCGTGGCTAAGTGGGAAGAGGGATATGGCGAGCACAGAAGGACAACCTTGCCACGGCCGTTCTGTGCCGGTTAAACTTGCAGCACCTTATCTGACATAAGCAAAAATACAAGCCATCCAATAATACAAATGTCAGTTCTTTAATGCTTTAATTCTTTAATTAAAAAAATGCCATATTATATTGGAATATACTGTATTACAGAATGATGAAAATAATAGAGGTGCACTTATAAAAATAACATTACTACTACAGTAATAAAATGGTGAATGTTGAGTAGTATAAATTTATTATGTATTATATACATTTTAGTTTTACCTGCAATTGCTTTATACATTACTTTGTTACTAGTTCCAGACACATTATTAATCTATTATTGGCAAAATGGAACTTTAAAACTAATTTTCTTCTCTACTGTGAATAGGTCAATAGGAATGCATTGTTCTGATTTAAAATGATTTGGTCTTTGTGTGAACAGGCCTTAACTTGGAGCTCCATTCAATGCTTTGGCCTATCATGTTTAAATACAAGCACAATTATGCTTGCCTCAAATTTGGAGAAACAACTTTATCATGGATTGTAATACATGAAAGTTAGCAAGAATGTTAATGCTTTAAACAATAAATGCATGCTGTATACCACAGCACTGACAAAAATACCATGGTAGCATGTTTTTTAGACAGTGGCGAATTCAGCAAAGCCTTCTCTGCTGGCCTAACATGACAAATAAATACAGATTTTTCATCCTTTCGTTCTCAATAACCTGTTTTTCCTATGTATTTTTAATTGCTTTCAACTAATAATACATCTACAAACAAATAGAGAAAAAAGATTATCCAGAAAGATTTTATTCCTTGATGTTTACAAGCAAAGTGTGACAGCTGTTTCACAAATTGTATGCCTGAAGCAGCATGTGAGTCTAAGCTCCACCTCGTCAGGCCTTTAGAATGTCTTCAGAATACCTCAAAAATGCAAATGAATGAGGAATTAAATGTCAGATTGTCAGAATCATCAGCCAATCAGAATGATTTATTTGTTCTAGGTGGGTGTGATCTTTAGGATATGTCCCAGTCGAGGCCTTCTAGCTGGCCTTGAGTGACGCAATCATGTTTTAAGTGATGTACGTAATTCAAGATCGAAAAGTGTGAGATCAAGCTGTCTGACGAGTCTGACTGCCACTATCACCATTGAGAAAGAGATCCTTATGGATTTAAAAACAGGATGTGTTCTGCAAGACCATGTGATTGATGAATTAAACGGAAAATGAGGACTGATTTTCACTTCAAGTAAATTGGTAAGTGCTTTTTGCATTGTTATAGCAACATCAGGATTTAATCAAGTGTAAATTAGGCTGCTTGAGCATTCAGTGTCAGATCAAGTTTTGAAAAGTAGTGCTGCATCCCATTCAACTCGAAAAGTCAAATTGTATAACTTCCAACTAAGAAAAGTGCAATGAAATTGTCTCGGGTTACTTGAGTGTAACACTTGTTCCCTGATAAAAGCGGAATGGGATACTGCATTTGGGGGCTGCCGAGGGCGACGAGCCTGTCCCCAGTCTTTACGAGGGGGAGCACGACTCGCCACGCTTTGTTTCTGAGCCTCCCTTCTAGCAGGACCGGGGCGGGTCTGGGTGGCCGATGGCCCTGCCCCCTGAGTGCGGCAAGGAAGAAACTACCAAAATGCTTCCTCGTGGCTTTTCGTCTCCTGGAACCTGTAGATTACTGTATCCATTGTGTCTCCAAATAGGCCAGAAGGCGAAACCAATCAAGAAGGAAAACTTTGTCCTTATCTCTGATGCCCAATAGGTTGAGCCATAGGTGTCTCTCTGTGCTGACCAAAGCAGACATAGACCGGCCAATGGCAAGGGCTGTCTGCTTGGTCACATGGAGAGATAGATCCGTGGCTCGACGAAGCTCAGAGAAAGTTCCTTGTCGAGCATGGTACCCGCACTCAGGTCCTTCAGCAGATCAGCCTGGTATGCCTGCAACACTGCCATAGAATGCAGAGCAGCACCAGCCTGACCCGCTGCATGATAAGCCTTCCCTACTAGTGCGGAAGTAGTCCTGCACAGCTTAGTGGGGAGAGATTGTCTTTTTAGCGATGATGCCAAACCCAGCGAGAGATAACCCGCAAGTGTCTCTTCAACCGGCGGCATCATCAAATACCCCCTTGTCTCAGCACCCACGATAGTTTAATATATCGACGTCGAGGGCACGTGGACAAGGGAATTATAAGGTTTCCTCCATGAATGAGAGAGCTCGTCATAGAGGTCATCAAAGTAGGGAAGGGACTGATGGACTGTCACCAGAGAGAAATCTGTCCTCCAACTTGGATCGTTTGGGGGTCTCTTGTTAACGTGGCCAGTCTAACTGAAGCCTGGCCACCGCACGAGTAATCACCTCGAGTTGATTTATTATCATGCCCGGAACGCTCTGAGGTGGGTAACTCAATATCCGCAGACTCAAGAGATTCATGGTCCCTCTCATGAACCGAAGAGGCGCCGGAGCGCACTTCAGGATGTCGGGAAGGACCAGCTGGGTCTGGGGAGAGAGCGAGCGAAAGGGACCTGTCTCTTGCTCCTCAGCCAGATCCATACGAGAGCCCCACGAATGAAGTGTGTGCGCTGACTCTCGTAAGCGAGATGAGCGCAAAGCTTTTTGACCGAAAGCAGATCGCAATGCTCGCACCCGCCCTGCCCCAACGCGAGAGCAGCATGCTCTCGCATTCCCCCAAACAAACAAAGCAAAACTGATGTGTGTCCCTCTCAGCCAAAGAGCATAGACAAGGGAACACACATCGGTTGCTCTGACTTTCAGTCACTCTTTTTTCCTTTTTCTTTTCTTTTTTTTTTTTTTTAGAAAGAGAAAGGTTTTCTGTGCACTGCCTAACAAATTCTAACTCCTAACAGAGGAAAGAAAGTTCTGAAAGGCTCATGAAGCACACACACACAAAGTGATCAGAAGACAAAAGATCTGACGATGCGCCTGTGACATATCTATTTATAGGCCTGCAGCAGGTGCATCCAATGATTACACCGGCAGAGGCTATAAATTCCGGTCAAGGTTCATTGACGTGTTGCACACATATTCACAGCTGGTCACACCTAAAGTTGTTCCCAAAGTGCCTTTTCAGTGCAGAATCATAAGTGTAGCTTTTTGAAAGGGAACTATATTTGTGTCAGAATTACAACTTGTAGGCTCATGCAGTAATTCTCATCTCTGACTTCACTGAGATGCAGGGCATGATCTCACACAAACATGTCGACACTCAGGGAGATATACAAAAGTAAGTGATAGACATTCACTTTAAGTAATATCGATAAATTTGTTTGTTTCCACATTACATGATATTAAAACTTGTTTAAAAAATGCCTGCAGAAACAGGTGTATAAAACATTATAATCTCTTTTTATAATTGTACACCTGAAGCACAAATGCTAGCGCTGCAGCATTGTTTATCAGTTGGGTTGCTAGGAGACACCTCTAATGAGAGTCAAACCCCTGCTAAGCTAACGGGAGCGTTGCAGTTCCGAATATCGAGGAATGGAATGCATTTATGGTTGGAGATATACCGTGTACCCTGAAGAAACTAAATTTATTGCAAGCAACATTTCAATTGCAAATATTATTAGATAGATTTTTCCAGATATTATAGACCTCCTTGGTAGATTCATGTGAAAAAATTATGATTTTTGAATGTCTGTTCGGGAGACTTTCATTTCACAAAACAATGCAGTTAATATTAGGCTTGCTTGAGCATTTAGTGTCATTTCAAGATCTTGCTTTCGTGCGTGGACGTGTTTTTAAAATGTCAATTGGTATTACTAGTTAGCTTCGAAATAATATATGATGCCCAAAGGCATAGGGTGTCTAATTAATTGTGAAACTGTGTTTTCTTAATGGCATGAATAACACTGAAGGCCTAGACTTTAAATGCATGGCCCACCACTGTTTTTAGACATGATGCCATATGGATTTTGGACAAGTACAGTACCAGGCTAGTACTATGGTATTCTTTTAAATAAATTGAAGTGCAATGTAAATACCATGGCAGATCAATAGCATAATCACTCATTTGAATAATTTATAAAAAACAAACAAACAAACAAACAAACATGGTATTACCAACTAGACTCAAGATGGAGCCGAGTATGGCTGCTTCTTTGCGAGCTCCGACGCAACACTGCAGTTTATTGCTTGTTTTGTTTACACTTTTTAGTTTTTTTGTCTTGATGTCGTCTGCATTATTGTATATGACAGACAAACGCTTTTCGACATTGGTTCTGCAATTGCACACCGAATACCGGACTTCAAATTCCTCAATGCCGACCTGCTCTTTACAAACACGCCAGTGGAGCCCTTTGTCTGGGTAAGACGTTGCGCAAATTGACCCCAGATACCCAGTATACTGCAAATGTTCAGTCTCTGGACAACAAGCTCTACGAGCTGAGAGCGCGGATCTCTTTCTAACGAGAGACGAGGGACTGTTGTGTTATCTGCCTTATGGAAACCTGGATGTCTTTGGAGATTCCAGACTCGGCCATCGAACCCACGGGTTTCTCCGTGCACCGAGCGGACAGAGCGAAAGACCTCTCAAGTAAAAGCAGAGGTGGTGGTGTATGTCTTATGATCAACAAATCATGGTGTGATCCGAGGAATGTACATTTTGTTAAGTCTTTTTGCTCTCCTGATCTGGAATTACTCATGCTTCTGTGTTGACCATTCTGGCTACAGAGGGAATTCACAGCGGCCTTTATCACTGCTGTGTACATCCCCCCACAAGCCGACACAGACCGAGAACTCAAGGAACTGTATTGGAGTATAAGTGAGCAGGAAACTGCACACCCTGAGGCCGTGTTCATTGTTACCGGGCAATGACTTTAACAAAGCCAATTTTAAAACAATCACAACAAAATACCATCAACACATCAGCTTCAACACACGAGGGGACCGGGTTTTGGATCATTGCTATTCTCCTTTCCGGGATGGCTACAAATCCCTCCCCTGCCCACCATTTGGAAAATCAGACCACTCTTCCATTCTGCTTCTGCTCGCTTACAGGCAGAAACTGAAACGGGAAGCACCCACCCTCAGAACGATCCAGTGCTGGTCGGACCAATCAGACTCTATGCTATAAGACTGTTTTGATCATGCGGACTGGGAGATGTTCCGGTCGGCCTCTGATAAAGACATTGAGGTTTACGCTGATAGCGTAACGTGTTTCATCAGGAAGAGCATAGAGGACGTTGTTCCGACCAAAAATACAGATCTACCCCAATACCCCAACCAGAAACCATGGGTTAACGGCGATATTCGCGTGGAACTTTATGCACGAACCTCCGCTTTTAATTCCGGGAAGCCAGTTATGCCCTCTGTAACACTATCAGAGCAGCCAAATGCCAGAAATGGAACAAGATTGAAGGACAGTTCAACACCACCGACTCTAGAAGTATGTGGCGGGGAATTAACATCATCACAGACTACATAGGGAATAAAAACTCCAAAGTGAACACCGCTGCCTCTCTTCCGGATGAGCTTAATACATTGTATGCTCGTTTCGAGGAAAATAAAACCACACTCGCGGAGAGAGCTCTCGCGGCCGACGCTACAGAGGATGGTCCACTCTATGTTTCTGTTGCGGATGTAACCCGATCCTTCTGACGGGTGAACATCCGTAAAGCTGCGGGTCAAGACGGCATTCCGGGCCGCATCATCAGAGTGTGCACGAACCAACTGGCTGGTGTTTTTATGGACATTTTCAACCTGTCCCTCTCCCTGTCTGTAGTCCCCACATGCTTCAAAATGTCCACCACTGTGCCTGTACAAAATAGCAGTTTGCCTACCGCAACAACCTGCTCTCTCCCATCTGGAAAAAAGGAACAGATATGTGAGAATGCTGTATGTAGACTACAGCTCAGCATTCAACACCATAGTGCCCTCCAAGCTTGATGTGAAACTCCTGGCTCTGGGCTTAAACAGCTTGCTGTGCAGCTGGATCCTGGACTTCCTGTCAGGCACACGTCAGGTGGTTAGAATGGGCAGCAACATCTCCTCATCACTGACCCTCAACTCTGGAGCCCCGCAGGGCTGTGTTCTCAGCCCACTCCTGTATTCCCTATACACACATGACTGTGTGGCAACACACAGCTCCAATGCCATCATTAAGTTTGCTGACAATACTACGGTGGTAGGTCTGATCACTGACAATGATGAAACGGCCTACAGAGAGGAGGTGCACACTCTGACACGCTGGTGTCAGGAGCCCAACCTCTCCCTCAACGTCAGTAAGACCAAGGAGTTTGTAGTGGACTTCAGGAGAAAAGACAGAGCACACAGCCCCATCACCATTAATGGAGCACTGGTGGAGAGAGTCAGCAGCTTCAAGTTCCTCAGTGTCCACATCCCTGAGGAACTCATGGTGCGTTCACGTGCTATGGTAATTTTGGTAAATACCAAAAGCCGACGTGGAAAATGCACATGAACACCCCCTCATGTGGTATTTTCCACTGGGCAACTCGTAGAATATTTTGATGCCCGAGTTGCCGAGATGAGATAACCTTTGACCTTTTCAAAATGGCGGAGAGCATCGCGAGAGTGTTGAATGGTAAACATTGTACAAAACCAAACCTTTTTTGCTACTGTTAGCTAGGGGTGGAACGGTACATTCGTATTGAATCGAAATGGCGCGGTCCGGTGCACGAATTTACACGGAGAATACACGTTATAAAAATAAATAAAACTCTAAATAGCGATAAATTACGCTCTATTCGCGTTTGGTGTGAACGCAGCATAATGAACAGGCTGCGATGCCAAGATTGCAATTGTGTGTGTGTGTGTGTGTGTGTGTGTGTGTATCTCCATCTTTTTACCACATTACGACAACAAAAGCACTTGAACGCAACACACTGGTAAATACCAGTTCACAAGTGGAAAATATCATATTTACCATAGCACGTGAACGCACCATCACATGGTCTGTCCACACTAAGGCCATTGTGAAGAAGGCTCACCAGCACCTCTTCTTCCTGAGACGGCTGAGGAAGTTTGGAATGAACCACCACATCCTCACACAGTTCTACACCAGCACTGCAGAGAGCATCCTGACTGGCTGCATCACCGCCTGGTATGGCAATAGCACCGCCCACAACCGCAAAGACCTGAAAAGGGTGGTGCGAACTGCCAGAAACATCATCGGAGGTGAGCTTGCCTCCCTCCAGGACATATATAACAGGTGGTGTGTGAAAAAACCTTGGAGGATCTTCAGAGATATTTCTTTTTTTTTCTTTTTTTATATACTTTTTCTTTTTTATTTCTATTGTATGTGAAATCTATATTGTGTGTATTGTTTACTGTACATTGTATGTAATTATGTGTACATTTGATATGTAAATTGTGTTGTGTAAATATGTTGTTTATTATAAATTGGTATATGTCTCGTCACTGTCATGACTGCTATGTTGCTTGGAACTGAACACAAAACATTCACCTACTGTTGCACTTGTGTATATGGTCGTGGGACAATAAAGTGATTTGATTAGATTTTTATTTGAATTGATTATATTACTGTACCATTACTGTACTACCACAATACTCTTTTGGAAGAGAAAATCACTGACTGACACAGGCTTGTTGTCATAAATGTGTTTTTTTTTTTTTTTTTTTGTAAAGGCCTCTGTGTAACAAATCCATTGAAACAAGGGAACAGAGAAGAAAGAGAAGACATTTATCAGAACAGAAATGGCTAGACACAAAGCGAAGGAGAGCGGAAATGTTTTTTCTGATAAGCACGCCTCCAGGAGCACTCCGCTGGCCCGCAGTGATTAGAGACATGCTGGAGTGCGTCCAGAACATGTCAGGTTGATCTTGACACATGCTTCATCATGCTGTAAGTGTGCACTCCAATGTGTACTCCAGAGGGGCTGAGAGCTCAAGAGAGTCATGTGCACCCCCCCCCCCCCCCCACCCCCCGAATGCGTAAATAAGATACATTTACATTACCATACATTTACTACCATAAATTTACATTAACATTAACTTTAGAAGCAAAACTAAAGATATAGTATTAAGACTTCTTTTCATATATATATATTGTTCATTGTTTGTTCAGGATTTTTTTTAGACAAGACAAACATACCTGTAAATAAATTCAATTTTTTGCTATGTTACCACAAACAAACATGCAGTATAGCCTGTTATTTTGAGCATATGCCAAGTCTCTGAATCTCAATATATTGCATAGTATGCACTCCAAAACATGCTATCTGGCCAAAGTCATGCATGCTGGAGAATCCTAATGCTCTATTGATTGAATCAGGCCTGATGTTTCAAATCATATAGGCCTGCCAAAGGTTATAATAATCAATACACAATAACTGTAATAGCACTCTCAGCCCAGCAACAAAGGAATAAAAGAACAATCATGCAAATATCTCAACCAAGGGTTATGGGGGCGATGATATCAATGACTACACGGATGGGGTCCGAGCATTCCTGAAGCTGGTTTAGCTCCTTAGTTTGGCTGCCATGGTAACCTTGACAGAAAGTGCCGGTTTGCAAAAGTGGGAAAAGGAGGTGTCTATTTTTACCAGCAGGATGAGAGAAGGGGACAGATAGAGATGATTAGAGGAAGAGAGAACTCACTGAATATCTTTAGCACCTTTTTAGAGGTGTGTCTCAGTTTTGAAAGAATGGAGTTAAAGTCTATAAGTGTGTTAGGTGGGAAATTAAGTTCTCTCATTATGGTGTTATATAAGTGTGACTGTACACCTTTCCTGAAAGCTGAAAATTGTTTTTAACACTGAACTTCCCACAATAATTAAGCAGGGAGAGATGGTGAGTGCTGGTTTGAATGTTCACTCACAAATTAAGAATTTTCTCTCTGCTTCATTACACACATTTATTGACAACAGTATTGATGGATATACACACCTATAATATGGTCTGGGGTACAGTTCTTATGAACTCCAGTACAGGGAAAAAAGCAGTTTACCTCTCATGCTGTCGTCAACAGATGTATCTGTTTCCGACATTCTCCATAGTCAACATTCATAGTCACATTCAACATAGTGGTAAATTAAACTGTATCAGCGCCAACTGGCCTGGATCGGCACTGAAGAGTATGGTTTTGCTGTGAGAACTGGTCGGTCCAATAGTGGAAAAGTGGGTATTGTTATTGATTGGGTTCTTACAGAACCTCCAGAGATCAGTGTTTTTCCTTCTCTAACATCAACACTTGATGAGGAGACATTAAGAAAGCATCATGCATGAGAGAGAGAGAGAGAGAGAGAGAGAGAGAGAGTTCTAAGAAGCTGCACAAAAAATGAGCTCCTGAATACATCTCAAATTTGGACCTAAAAAAGTGAGACATTTTGCAAAATAACTTTCAACAAATCTTCAGAAAGCACCCTAAATAAGAGATAGAAACCTTGATCTTCAAAAACAGAAGAGGAAATATAATTTTGGGGTATATTTCTCAAATCAAAACAACTGGCTAATCATCAACTGCCAACTACCAACTGCCATTTTGCAGCATTCCAAATGAGAAATTGCTCTAAAGAAGCTAACAGAAAAAGCTAACAGAAGAATTACAAGAACAAAATCAACCTGCTTCATCAAGGATCCTTGTTGGTAATGTTAATAAATAGTAATAATAACATTAACATTAATAAACCTGATAAAATATATATAATTCTCTGTTTGTGGGCTACAAAGGCTAATAAGGTAAATAATTAGCCTAGTCATTTTTAAAATAAACAACTGATCACCTTGAAAACCAGCAAACAGACACTAAATAAGAAGCACAGTTGTCAGAGCAGAGAGCATGGAAGTTGAGTACCCTGCTAAATGTAAAAGTAGAGCAGCTAGGGAGAAACACAAGGAGAAGACATTGCGAGGAAACCCAGAGGACCTCTTCATTGACTACACCCAGCAAAAAGAAGGAAGGAAGAAGAACAACCTCATTTTCTTCACTGATTCCATCTACATCTGGAAAGACATTCTATGCAGTAATTATGCACATGTAGTTAGTGAAGGCATCTGCTCAGGAGGCAGATTAAAGATCTGCAAAGATGAACACCTGGACAAAGATGACCCTCTGCTTACCATCACATACTACACCAAAGGAAAGGTCATGGTCCAAGGGAGTGAAGCAAACCTGGAGTCTTTTGAAGAGGTATTCTGCCTGTTGAAAGCTAAAGTGAACACCAAGAGGGTAAATGACAGTGAAGATGATGAGAGTCCAGCAGAGAACCCCAACACCTTGTCTATCTCTGCCCCTCCCACACCTGCCAGCTTTACCAACCAGCTAAAGGAGAGTATGGCCCTCCTAGAGATGGACTTTGCTGAATTCAAAGAGCAGACCCAAGCCAGGATGTCTGACTCCCCCATGAGAACTGTCCAGCAGCTGAAAGAAGAGCTCAAGCAGTTCAAGAAAGAAAACCAGGCTTTGGCATCTGACCTCAGAGGAAGTCTAGAGGCACTCAAACAGGAGAACAGTGTGCTACATGCTCAGTTAGCCAAAGTGAAGGAGGATGCTGAAAATAGAGAAAGGAGCATCACCAGGCAAGTCCAACACCTCAAAGACCAACTCTTATCAATCCCCAGTCTCCCAAACCCCTGCCTTATTTCAACCACACCCTCTCTGCTCTGCACCCAGCCAAACAACACCCTGGCACCTCCTGATACATCCACACAGCCAGCTGCCAACAGTCAGCTCTGCCCATCACAGCCTCCTTCCACCCAGCCTGAAGAACAAGACCCAAAAGTGGTCCTGTTGGCTGACTCAAATGGGAAATTCCTGGACACAAACAAGCTTTTTCCTGGAAAGAAAGTTCTGTCTAAACGCTGCAGCTCAACAGGCCAGGCAATGAAGCTACTGAAAAAGGAGACTCTCAAAAATCCTAAATGCCTGGTGATTCATACAGGAACAAATGACCTGCACAGGTTCCGTAAGGACACTGCAGAGGTGGTGAAAAAGTTGGTGGAGCATGCCAGTAGGGAGTTCCCTGACACCCGCATTGTGGTCTCCACCTTGCTGCCTAAGACAGACACCCCTTACCATGTCATCTATGACATCAATATGGAGATCAGAAGTGGATGTGCCACCCTACCAAATGTCCACCTGGCTCTCCACCCAACCATTGGCACCTGGGACCTTTATGATGGATTCCATCTACACAAAGATAGGGTAAAAATATTTTCCAAAACCCTCAAAGACATGGCCCTGGGACGCAGTCCTTCCACACCCTCCTTAAATAAGAGCCTTAGAGGCCATCCCAGACTTCCTCCTCCTCCATATCACCGGCCCAGGATAATTGCCCCTGTAATGAGAGACAACAGTTCAGCCTGGACTGAGGTGGGTTCAGTTTCTCAAGTGCCCACCACCTCACCAATGTGAAGTACAACCAGAGGAGGCAACCTTCACCCACCTCACCCCCTACCCACCAGCCCCCCTTACAGCATCAGCAGCAGAGATATGCTGCAGCACCTGTCCCTTGCAATCCTCTTCACATGCAGCAGCAGAGTTATGCTGCAGCACCTGCCCCTGGGCCCCCTGCCCACATGCAGCAGCAGAGATATGCTGCAGCACCTACCCCTGGGCCCCCTGCCCACATGCAGCAGCAGAGATATGCTGCAGCACCTGCCCCTGAGCACCCTGCCCACATGCAGCAGCAGAGTTATGCTGCAGCTGCAGCCCAGACTACTGCCATGGTCCCTCCCCCTACTGCCTGTGATCTGGGAGACATCAGGGAGATGCTGCACACCCTGTGCACCCAGCTTTTGTTCAGTTAAGATGTACCTCAGATCACGTTCCCATTTTAAAAAAAATTGTAATATATTTTTGTTAGTAAAAGAATAACACAGAAATATTGTATTAGTTAGGAGTAGGCCTAGTAATATTAGCATATGTATTTTATTTAGTATTAGTAGTAATAGTTGTAGTATTGATTATATATAGTACATGTATTTATGGAATTAATTTCACATTATTATTCAGTATTGTAAGGTATAGATAGCTGTAGTTATTTTAAAATTTTTGTCTCACTCTACAGGTTCATTTTGATTGTTTATCAATGCGTTCATTTCATATTAGCTGTTGGAATATTCAGGGTCTCCGCTCCTCAACTTTTGATCAGAAGAGTAGACACCCTGAATTCATCCAATCTATCAAATATGTTGATGTAATTGTGTTGGTAGAAAGATGGTGTCAAATGCTCAAGTCACTCACTGTCCCCCAGGGTATAATGAAGTCATGGTGCCCTCTATAAAACTGAATAACATACGTAAGGGCAGAACATCAGGGGGGGATCTTGGTGTGGTATAAAGAAGATCTTTGTCATCAGATCTCACCAATAAAAAAGGGTAAATTACATATTTGGCTGAGATTAGATAAAACCCTGGGCATAACTGACAGGGATCTATATCTCTGTGCTATTTATATTCCCCCAGTAGATTCTTCTTATTTTGAAAAAGACACTTTTGAAGTCCTCCATTCAGAAATAGCCTATTACCAGGCCCAGGGAAATGTGCTTCTTACTGGAGATCTGAATGGACGAACAGGAATTGAACATGACATCATTGACCCACATGGCAACAATCATGTGTTTGGTCAGTCTTCCCTGTTTACCACACCAACCGTCCCCAACCGGAACAACCTTGACTCGGAAGTAAATCAAAGTGGCAGGGAGATAGTGCAACTCTGTCGAGCCTTAGGCCTGTATATAGTTAATGGTAGGCTCAGAGGGGACTCTTTAGGCAGATTCACATACTCATCAGCTCTTGGTTCTAGTGTAGTAGACTATGCAATCACTGACATGGACCCCTCCACTATCAGTGCATTCACTGTCAGACAGCAATCGCCCCTTTCAGACCACAACCAAATAAATGTGTTCTTCAAATTATCAGGTCAAATTAGTGACACAAAAAGGGAACCCAGTAAACTGTATAAAGTACATCCTACTTACAGATGGGCCCCAGACAGTGGAGACAGATTCATCATGGCATTGAACTCACATGATCTGATAAATTACATATCGATATATGACCAAAACCAATATGTCCCTACTAGAGATGGTGTAAACAAGGCCACTGAGGACATTAATATGATATTTCATAAGGCAGCTATTAAAACTGGCCTTATGCAACAAAAACGGAGGCCTGTTAAAAGGCGAAATGTTGAAAAATTTTTTGATGAAGAATGCAAGACCATCAGAAAATATCTCAGAAAAATAGCAAATGAAAAACATCGCCAACCAAACAACCCCGCATTACGCATCAGTTACAATAACATTTTAAATAAATATAAACATACAATTTAGAAACAAAAAACTAAATTATAACCACAAGAAACTTGAAGATATTGAGGATGCCCTTAATCAAAATCAATTCTGGGATAGGTGGAACAACTTCAACAGAAAGGAACCGCAAGCATTACCCATCCAAAACGGTGGCATCTGGAGAGCCCATTTTGAAAGTCTGTACAAAGACATTCCAATAAATGAAATGAATCCAAATCAAAGCATTATAAAAGATAAACTCCCAAAATTTGAAGAAACAATTAAAAACAACCAAAACCCCCTTGATTTCCCATTTACTTGGGAAGAATTGACCACCCATATAAATTCTCTCTGGCCAAAGAAAGCTTGTGGTCCAGACAGCATCCGAAATGAAATGCTCAAATGCAGCACCCCACAGATGCAGGGGGCCATGTTGAAGATGTTCAACATTGTATTGCAGTCGGGATGTTTTCCTGACATCTGGTGCAAAGGACTCATTTCCCCCATCTATAAGAGCGGGGACAAATTAAACCCTAAAAACTACCGTGGCATCTGTGTCAGCAGTTGTCTAGGTAAGCTATTCGGCAGTATTCTTAACAAAAGAATTCTTAATTTCCTTGACAAACACTCCATCTTATGTAAAAATCAAATCGGCTTCCTTCCAAAACATCGCACCACCGACCATGTATATACCCTTCACACTTTAATTAACAAACATGTACACCAAACAAAAAAATTGTAAAATATTTGCTTGTTTTATTGATTTCAAGAAAGCTTTCGATTCTATTTGGCATGAAGGGCTATATTATAGACTTCTGCATTGTGGTATAGGTGGCAAAATATATGATCTGATCATATCAATATATTCAAAAAACGTGTGCTGTTAAAATTGGCGACAAACAAACTGAATTCTTCACCCAGAGAAGAGGTGTCCGTCAGGGTTGCAATTTAAGTCCAACTTTATTTAATGTATATAATTTTAGTTTAAATTAACTTGCTGTTCAGTTGGATCAATGTGCTTCTCATCCGCTCCCCCTCCTAGATGGAGTGGTGAAGTATCTGCTTTATGCAGATGATCTTGTGCTACTGTCTCCTAATGAACAAGGACTACAGCTGCAGCTGGACATAGTCCACAAATACTGTCAAAACTGGGCTCTAGCAGTAAACATGAAGAAAACTAATGTCATGATTTTTCAGAAACGGCCCGTGTCATGAAAATAAATACCAGTTTACTATAAATAATCATATAATTGAACACAGCATGAGTTATACCTACCTTGGTATAACAATAACAGCATCAGGGAGTTTAAACATGGCAGTGAATGCACTCAAAGAAAAAGCTCGAAGAGCCCTAAACGCAATTAAGAAAACATTTTATAATCTCCAAATTCCAATTAAAATCTGGCTGAAAATATTTGATAGTGTCATCCAGCCTATTGCGCTGTATGGTAGTGAAGTATGGGGTCCACTCAGTCATCACAGCTATACACGCTGGGACAAACACCCAACCGAATATTTACATGAAGAATTCTGCAGATACATCTTACATGTACACAGAAACACACCAACAAATGCATGTAGAGCAGAATTAGGCAGATACCCACTGATAATTAGCATTCAAAAGAGAGCACTTAAATTCTTCATTCACCTTAAATCCAGCCCCCGAGACACCCTTCAATCCAAAGCCCTCCAAATCCAAGAGCTGAGCCCAGAAAAGAGTCCCCTACATCAGTTGGTGCTGAGACTGATCGTCCCCCCTCAAACACACATTGACCAGTCTCACATCAACACTGTTATCAAAACACCAATCAGAGTAAACCAAATTATAACACAATGCAAAGAAACCTATCTGGAACATTGGGAAGAAGAAACTAAAAGCCAAAGTCGATTAGAGTGTTATCTGGCCCTAAACAGAGAGTATGAGCTGGCAAAATATCTCTTTACTGTCAGAGATCAAAAACAGAGACAGACCCTAACCAAATACAGGCTCAGTGACCACACATTGGCAATTGAAACAGGAAGACACAAAAAATCATGGCAACCAAAAGAAAACTGAATATGTGCTCACTGTTGGACAGGTGAGGTCGAGACAGAGAGATGCACTTCCTCCTAAAATGTGAAACATTTACTTAAACAAGTTTAACTCTGAAACTTCGAACTTTAAAGACCTAAATGACCTCTCAAAATTACAAATACTCCTAGGGGAAGGAGACAGGGCACATCTTGCTGCCCAATATATGTCAACATGCCACAACCTGAGGGACGGTGAAAGATCTGGACAAACACACACACACACACACACACACACACACACACACACACAATGTGATATGGTCAAATAAAATAATAATAATGTATATATTGCTGTTATTTATATATTACTAATAATTATATTATATACTGTCCAAGTTGTTGGACAAAATGTATTTTGCTTTTATTTTATTTATTATATATGATGCTTTGGCAACATTGTTTTTGAAACTTTCATGCCAATAAAGCCCATTGAATTGAATTGAATTGAATTGAATTGAGAGAGAGAGAGAGAGAGAGAGAGAGAGAGAGAGAGAGAGAGAGAGAGAGAGAGAGAGAGAGAGAGAGAGAGAGAGAGAGAACTTAATTTTAGAAAAAGTACATTATGCAGTTTTGCTGATCCAATAGATCCAGTAGGAAAGAATGTTAAGTCTCCAGCACAGTCACGGTAAAGTGTTTCTTTGTTCTTCACTCAGAGCCAAAATGAAGTTCTAAACAGCTGAGCAACGACATACTGTTTGTGAACATTCAGAAACCTGTCACACTGCTAGGGAGTGTTTAGTGGATCATTAATGTATGAGAACGCTCAAGACTACATGTAAAACATCAACTAAAATGTTTTATCAACTTTATGTCTCATTGTATACACAGAATTCACATGAGATCAGTAAAAAAAAACATACTTGATGATGATTTAAAGTAATATACTGTATTGCAGTATATTGTGTAATAATGTGTGATTTGTAATGTTTAACTTTTGAATTCATAGTGCTACTGTGCTTACCTTAAATGTACCGATTACACTTTGTTATTGGAATTTATGATAACACTGATACTACTGCAAATATGTATGTATAGAAAGTGTTTATGGGAAGAATACAGAAAAAAGAATGATGAGTGGAATATCTTACTTTGGGCAGTTGTGTGAATGGCATTCTGCTGCAGATGGCACATGAGTGAATGGCCACTTGAGAGTATTTGAGTAGATTTGATTCCTTTTGTAGACTAATAAAAAAATAAACGGATGCCATGTTCTTGTTAAATGTCTCTAGGTGAACAATCATACAGAACTAGGTAAGTTTGCAACAGCTTGCTAATAAAACTGCATGCCAATGTGTTGCCTAATCTTAATTGACTGAACAGGAATGAGCTGCCTGCCTCAAACTAGGTGGAGCTCCAGGTCTCACCTACAGATGATGTGGACCAATGGCAGGCGTTTGGCAAGGTGTTTAGCAGCCGGTAAAAAGTTTTCCTGAAAGTTCGTGCTGGAGAGCTGTTACAACCCACTGTAACAAACTCAAAAACACCTTTTTTTTGTCAGAGTTTGTTCTAAATGACATCACAGCCATTCATTCTTTGATTTCATTGGAAGTTTGCAGGGGCATTTAGTGTTCTGTTATGATTTGACTCAGATGTGTTTCTTTTAATTCAGATTAAGAATGCCCAAAAAGAATATCTGACATTCCTCATATAGTATATATTAGGAGACATACACACCCACAGTGTGGTATAGTATAGGTACCTGCTGTCAACATTTAATGAAACACAATATCCCTAGATATGAGTCTATATTGAGGATTCTGCATCTTACTGCTTGACTCTCAAACTCTCTGTAGACTAGTGTGTGTGTGTGTGTGTGTGCGTACGTGTTGAGTCTGGTCTTGTTTTACAGTGAAAGTAAATGAGGTTGTTAAATGTTTCCCCTCTGACTTCTATTAGATGTTTATAAGGTGAGAGTGTACATTTGGAGTTCATTGATGCGTTGACAGGTAGTTGCATGTCCCTGAAGTCTGCAGTTTGCGGTATTGTGGTTTAATGGTTTTAGAATGAAGCCAGAAGAAAAATAGCAGGTGATAATACAAACACATTAAATCCCTCACTGTATCGTCATTAAGAATCAAGCATCATTCCTGCATACATGTAGCCTTCCATTCACACACTCTGTCTTTAAGTCTATGTGTAAAGACAGTTATGTGTGTGTGTTTGTGTGTCTAAGCCTGAAGGTGTGTTTCTTAGTCATTCATTAACATTTAAAAGGACATTTGAATCTTTTTTAAAGTCTCTTATTTAATGAATGTAATTTATTCTTATTATATATATATATATATATATATATATATATATATATGTGTGTGTGACAGGGCGGAGGGTTGGCGCCGGGTCGTGATTATACACACCCGGTCCCTTATCAGGCTAATTGAGCCTCGGAGAGGGATAAAGGCCGATTGCGGACAGTAGTGCAGGAGAGAGAGAGAACCCTGAAGCCTGACATTGTTTATGTGTGACATCTGAGTTACTGACGGTTACCGTCGATTGTATTAAAATAGAAATTAAAACTGACCTCAAACCTGCTTCTCTGTCCCCTGAATCCTCCATTGCCCGAACGAT
This sequence comes from Moxostoma hubbsi, assembly GCA_032164185.1. Lineage (NCBI taxonomy): Eukaryota > Metazoa > Chordata > Actinopteri > Cypriniformes > Catostomidae > Moxostoma > Moxostoma hubbsi. The sequence continues at coordinate 18,789,550 of JAVLUX010000011.1, read as the reverse complement.
GTGTGTTACACTGGTGCCAAAATCCGGGAAGGAGGAGGGATACGCCATAGTAGAGTTCTCGCCACTACTGTCCACCCCAACGGAGCAGCCGCGGCCGTCTGCTGGGGGAGAAGGAGCCCGGCCACCTGGAAGCAGAGGAACGGCCACCGACCGCGAGGGGAGAAGGGGCTCCTAACTGATTGCCTGGAGCGGTCAGGGCCACTGCCAGGGGTGGAGGAGTCCCCTACCAGCCACTGAAACGCGGCGGGGTATGAGACCACTGACCACGAGCGAGGAGGGGCTCACTACTGACCGCCTGGAGTGGGAGAACCGCTGCCAGGGGCAGGGAAGACCCCTTCTGTTCCCCGCGAATGTGGCGGGGCGGTCCGTCCACCAGGGGCTGGAGGACTGCCTCCGATCTGCCCAGGGAGTCATGGCTGTCGTCCGTTGGAGGAGTATCTACGGCGTATCGGAGAACTGCAGAGTAAGTGTTTTGTTTCCATCTCTCTCTCTACTCTCTCTCTTACTGCTGCTCTGCCTTGGCCTTTTTCCTCTCATCTACACTGTTACAGGAAGAGGGGGTGGGATGTACGTCATGCCGGGGGCTCCCCAGCCTGAGAGAACGAGCAAGGAATGCTACAGGGCAGAGGGTGGGACCGGGGCGTGATTATACACACCCGTTCCCTTATCGGGCTAACTGAGCCTCGGAGAGGGATAAAGGCCAATTGCGGACGGTGGTGCAGGAGAGAGAGATCATTTACGGACATGTCCGTCATGTGTGTGTTTGTATCTTTTGTTTAAGTTTTTCATTAAAATATTATTTATATCATCAAGCCAGTTCTCGCCTCCTCCTTTATACGTTTATACATATACATATATATGCAACCCCCAAGTTAGGCACCATAATTCTTTCAGTAAGAAGAGTGAATGCTTTCCCATCAACAACTCCACCATCTTTTATTCCTTGCATGTTAATGAAAAATGGGTTTTCGATATCTTTTCAAAAACAACTTCTCTGCATTAACTATGAGAGTGAAGTCTGATTTACAGAAATGTCAGAACCTCTCCCTTTCTCTTGCCGGTAGAGAGCAGATTGTAAAAATTAATGTTTTACCTAGATATCGTCATGGTTACTATTATAACCTCCATTCCCCGAGGGAGGGAACGAGACATTGTGTCGAAGGAAGTGACAGAAGGGGTCTGCTCGGATGCCGAATCGTACCTCTGAACCTGAGAAAAGGCCAATGTCTGTGGTTACCACGACACGTCTGGACACCTGCTGCAGGGGGACTCCGGCCGGCAGAAAGCAGAGGTCTGTCCAAGGGTTGAAAGTCTGACGGCAGGCGGGGATGATTATCACACGATGCGTGCCGTGGCGCCATGCCCATCTCGGGACTCGAGTCTGTAGCCAGTGCTGTAGCGGTCTCATATGCATCAACCTGAGCGGCGCGACCACGGCTGAGTATGCCATATGCCACAGCAGCCTCTGGAATTGTTTTAGAGGAACCACTGTGCTGGGCTTGATGTGAGTGAGGCATCTGAGCACTTGACTGGGCGTGCTTGTTGGAGAGTCGCGCTGTCATTGACACTGAGTCTAACTCCATGCCGAGAAAAGAGATGCTCTGGACCGGGGCGAGCTTGCTCTTTTCCCAGTTGACCTGAAGCCCTAAACGGCTGAGGTACCTGAGCACCTGGTTCCTGTGAGCGCATAGTAATTTTCGAGAGTGGGCCAGGATGAGCCAGTCGTCGAGGTAATTGAGTATGCGGATGCCCACTTCCCTTAGGGGGGCAAGTGCGGCCTCTGCGACCTTCGTGAAGACGCGAGGGGACAGGAACAGGCCGAAGGGGAAAACCTTGTACTGGTACTGATACGCCCTGGCCGTCAAACGCGAACCGTAAGAAGGGTCGGTGTCATGGCAAAATGGAGACGTGGAAGGTCTACCGCCGCGAACCAATCTAGCTGTCGAACACAGGTGAGAATCTGTTTCTGCGTGAGCATTTTGAACAGGAGTTTGTGAAAAGCCCGGTTGAGAACTCGCAAGTCCAAGATTGGTTGCAACCTGCCACTTTTCTTGAAGTACGTACGATGAAGTAAAGGCTGTAGAAACCCTTGTTCATCACGGCTGAAGGGACGGGCTAAATCGCGTCCTTGAGGAGCAGGGTCGAAATCTCTGCTCATAAGGCACTGGCTTGTTGGCCACGCACTAGAGTGGAGCGAATACCGCTGAAACGAGGCGGGAGCCAGGCGAACTGAATCGCGTAGCCGAGTCAGGTGGTCCTGGCCAACCAGCACAACGGATTGGGAAGTGATAACCACGCAGCCAAACTCTAACAGGACGATCACATTTGACGTACTGGGCGGGGCTTCGCGGCAGGGGGGAGCAGGTAATAATGCATCAGGAGGCAAAAGAGCGTCCCGAGGCTCGGGTGCTGAGAAAAGACTCAAAGCACTTACCTTGCTCCGTGCAACCGGTAGGGGGCGGGTTAGAGACTGAGGAAGAGGTCCTAAGGAGATGTCTTTGGAACTCGTCAGCGCAGCATGAGAACGGCGCATGGGCGTTGAGAAATTGTGACTTGTCAATGCCATACACCTTGACCGTGTTCAGCCATAGGTGGCGCTCCTGGATCACGAGGGTGGACATCGCCCGCCCGAGTGCCTGCGCCGTGATCTTCGTAGCTCTGAGAGTGAGGTCGGAGCAGCTGCAGTTCCTGCAGCACATCTGGGTCGGAACTACCCAGGTGCAGATCTTTGAGTGCCTTGGCTTAGTGAAAAAGCATAGCAGACATCTGCGCCTCAGCCTCAGACTGGGCGAGCAGACCCGAAGGTGGCAACCCAGGTGAGTCATCAGCATCAGACGCCGCTGTGACGCTCTCCGATGCAGCCGTGATGTCATCATCCAATTCCAGGGGCTCAAGGGAGAATGCTGGCTGGCCGCGAGACGAGCAGATCTTTAAAAGCCCTGGTATATTGTAGCTTGCCCTTTTCCTCCTTCCAAAACTGTTCAAATCAAATTGTTGTTTCAACTTTGAAAATTTGGCTTCACATTAGGAGGCATCATAGATGGAGTTTGCAATCATTGGTAACCAATCTGTCATAATCATCTATTTCCCCCTGCAGTATTGGATTCTGTATTTATAACCTGGAGTAGAAAGGGACTGTCTACCTTAAATAATTTTTTTCATTGATGGTTATTTTGCTAGTTTTGCCCATTGATGCATCAATTTTTAAGTTGCAGCATTCAGACTTTTTCAGATATCTTCAAGTTCACTATTTTATTAAAACTAGGGCTGTCAATCGATTAAAATTTTTAATCAAATTAATTACATGTTGTCCCGATTAATTAATCACTATTAATCACACTTAATTGCATATACATATTTGCTGATAAAGCCCCTCATATAACAATAATTAAATATATAATGATGAAATAATAATACATACATATATATATATATACATATATATATATATATATATATATATATATATATATATATATAGAGAGAGAGAGAGAGAGAGAGAGAGAGAGAGAAAAAATGTTATAAAATAAAAAAAATATTCAGATAATTAAAGTGCATTACATTCTTGTGGCAGAAGAATTAATCATTAATAAGACAATACAGAAAGTCGCTTTAGAATACAATGTATTGTTTACTACCAAATTATTGAACATAAGCCAGTCACTGGCATACGGTTCACAGCAATCCATTTCACAAGTGAATTTGTCAATCAGTTGGAGATTTATTATGAGGGCTTGTTGAAGGATCCGTCAATGAACAGCTGCAGCAGACATGCTTGTGTAGCGTCTTGGATGCGTTGCGTCATAAACATAACATTTTTAGGTCACTGTGTCAAATTAAATATTGTTTAATACTTAGAACACATATTGAGATCCCTTAGTTCGGATTTGTGCTCAATCAAGTGTTTTGAATGCAAGAATGTAATGCATGTTTGTGTTGTTCTGCTGCTCAAGGGTGTTTTTCTTCACTATATAAACTGCACATTGCCCATGCAGCTGAAGTTTCACTTACTGCCCTCTGGCGTAAACAGGTGGTACTACAAGCTTGCATTTCTCAGGAATCTTCCATATTATGGTTCGGGGGCATTGCGATTAATGGCGTTAATTTTTTAAACGCGTTATTTTTAGTCAAATTAATCACACTTACGACTTAACAAGTTAAATCGACAGCCCTAATTAAAACCTATTCTCCTTCATTCCCTCAGATCCCACCTGCTTCAGTCATTGACAACCTACTGCATGTAGACGCCATTCTAAAAGGCTATATATATAACTGCCTTTATAATCATTCAGTGGTTCTCAAACTTTTTTGATGTACGCCCCCTTACTTTATCTGAAGGCCCAAACTCCACCCTCTGCCGCAGCTTGGCTCGGGGATCTGGTGACATTTCTTAATTTAGAAAAAATATTATTTGGCATAAGAGTATCTGCAGAAAGATTTGAGAAAGTAACACAGATCAAGGTCACGGGCAAGGAAGAGGCGAGAAACCGGCTTGACATATAACTTAAAGGTTTAATGGGAAACTCAAAATACAAACACATAAGACAACGGACATGTCCGTGAACGATCTCTCTCTCTCTCCTGCATCGCCGTCCGCGAGTGGCCTTTATCCCTCTTGACGGCTTAATTAGCCTAATACGGGACCGGCGTGCGTAATCACGCCCCGGTCCCGCCCTCCACCATGCCACACAGACATATTGGCAACCTAAAATATCAATGAAAATGTGTGCTCAGTTGGATTGATGTGCTCTCTTTAATAATAATAATAATAATAATAATAATAATAATAAAATAAAAACAACTGTCAAGGTGGAGCAGCAATTTGAGGAGTGTCTTGTAGAACAAGTTAGATAATACAAACATATTTTTGGCCAGGTTTTGTAACCATCAGAGCAATGCAAGACCACACATAATATATGTACAACACGACCATGCATTGGCCATGCTTTGGCGAAGCGCTCGCATCTGCATTTACGTACTTGTGTGAAGTATGTTTGGGCCCAAAGAGGGACCTGACAATCTGGTACTGTTCTTACTGTTACTTTACTTCATTGTCAAGGCCAAAGAGTTGCTTTGTAGGGCATCAAATCAAGCAGAGAATCCTGACTGGAGCTTTCAACTTGACCAGCCTCTGATCTCAAGTGTTTTTTTTTTTTTTAACTACTTTAACTATGTTTCCTCTTTTAGATGATAAAAATGTGTTTTTACCTTGTGCACAGAGCCACGTAGCCCATTACAGAGGAACTTTTTCACCATAATGTGGCTGAAACCTTGAGGCTACTGAGCATATTTTCATGAATGCTTAACTAACGTCAAAAAGAGCATCCACTCACTACTGCTTTTGACTCTGTAGCCTCGTTAATTGCTTATTCTTGTTGTGTTTCTTTTTTTATAATGGTGTGTGACATTGTGTTGACAGATAGAGTGTACTCTCTTTAATTATTGTAATTTTGTTTTAGCATTGCTGAATTATTTCCTTCTAACCCTGCTGTCTATAAATTAGTTCACTTAATTATTCTGAGAATTAAAAACATTTCTGCAATCTAAGTACTGTTTTAGGGGTGTTTACATTGGGTGACTTTATGCAATTTTTACTGATCTGATAGATGTAAATGTCCTCCAAGATTTGAGACTATTCGACTATAATCTGATTATCCAGGCCTTGTGTGTAAATTTTTCTCTACCTTATCAAAATTACATCAGCATCGATAAGTGTGTACACCCTGCATTCATGGGGCAAATAAAGCATTCAACAGAAACGCTCTCAAATAAAATAATAATGCTATAATGCATAAGTGCAGGAATATTAGTCTCAGTTTTAGGGATGGGAAGATATATAGAATTTCACAAACCATTTGGAGGCAGATTTTGAGAATTCAACATTTGTAACATTGTTTTCTGTCCATGTGAACATAAGTAAAATTACCTGTAAAACATTACAAGCTTGAGCATCTCTATTGCTTTATTTAATACTATTTTGACCATACAAAAAAAGGTGCAATCTCCAGCTTGTGTGCAACAGTGGACGGATTTCACAAATGTGTTTATATTAAGCTATTTAAAAATACACTTCAGCTTTCCTGTGGAGTTAAAAAAAAGCCCACGATAATAAGTTATTTAAAAACTTAAAACTGTACACTGCTTGTGTGTGTACGTCCCATGAATGTTACAAAGTTTTGATTTCAGGGATGTTCTGTTCAGTCATACTGATTGTCATGCACCTGTTCAGTCTGAATGTAGCCATCTATTCCTGAAGGTTATATTTGTTTGTGATATTTTCTTATGCATGTAGCCAAGTGGAGAAATGTCATGTAATTTAAATCTAGTCATGTGGGCTCCTGGTTTTGTTCATAGTTCGATAATTATTTGGGTAAATATCAATTTTTACACAAAATGCTGTTAAATTGCATTAAATATTTGTTTACAAGAGTCTTAAGTTAAAATGTTGTGTTTGTTATGAATATTTTTTGAAGGATGCATATGGATTTCATGTGTGGAGTTTGGCCATGTTTTGGTGCACATGCAAGTACTGGGTATGTAAATGTTGTATTAATCATATGTCACTTTAATTATTGAGAGCCCAGAGTGTTTTCCAATTAAGTGAACTTGTGTTGTGATAATTCTATTATTTTAAACTGTTATACATGTCCTTAAACTCTGGTAAAAATAAGCTAAATGCTTTGAGTGATTTAAGCATGTGTTAAATGCATAAAATGCTTTGAGTGATTTAAGCAAGTACTTAAATGCATAGAATGTTGTGAATGATATAAGCTGATGTATGCTGAGGCAGGGTAGGCTAATGCCCTATTTGTATTTTCTTTTGACATTAGCCTCTACCGTATTTTGTTGAACCTTATTTCAGTTTAAGTATTTTCTTCGTTTCTTTTATTAAATACAATACGGCCCCATCGACTGCATTTCTTTTCTTTTTTCAACAGCCTTCAGAATAAAAATCCCCAAAATCTATTTTTGTTTCCTGTGTTTCTATACAACCATGAATATGAGAAACTCTTATTATCTGAACTTTGACCATTATATTGTATATGTAGCATTTTGCTCAAACAAATTTCTAAAAAATAAAACATTTTAATATCATTATTTGTCATTTAAGAGTTGTTATATCGAAATAAGATCTAAGATCTAATAAGAAATAATCATGAACCTCATGTTGCATATCGAACCAAATGGGGAGATCAATCAATCAATCTATCAATTTATAAAGCACAATAAAAACAACAATAGTTGACCACTGTGCTGTAAAACAACATATGAGAAAACAACAATCAAATATTTTAACAAATACAACACACAATACACTCTTAAGGTTTTCACATCAATGCAATTAATATTTAACATATATTATTGCATTTAATGTGTTTAATATATATATATATATATATATATATATATATATATATATATATATATATATATATATATATATTTTTTTTTTTTTTTTTTTTTTTTTTTTTTTTTTTTTTTTTTTTTGTATCATCTTCGCATCTAGAAACTTTTTATTTCAAAAATGTTTTTTTGTACTTCAAGGTACTGTGGGAAATCAAACTAACTAAACACCTTATTTCTGTAAGGGCTTGTTGAAATATTTATGAGTTTACTGATTTGGGACTGTGCTTTTAAAATAAATATGTTTGTTTCCTGTTCTATAACAGATATTGTGTTTCTTTTATCAGAATCTTAATGATTTAGGAATATCTAAAGCCAATATTCCAAAGGCCAGTTTGTATCCTAAACTCAAACATCATCAAGGAATATATTACAATATCACACATGACTTTCTTCATAATTTATAACGGTCCAGACATTGTAGCCTTGTCTTTACCATAGTTGGCTCCTCAGTGGTTAGTTTGGTATGTTTATTTGTTATGAAAAAAATAATAGTCTAAACACTTCCTAGCCTTTCGGCTGAGACACATGCGGGACTCCCCAGAGACTCATCTAACCCATGTGGGTTTCCGAGGAACAGTTCTGGCGGTGCATCTATCAAGGCTGGTACCCTCCCCGTTCTGCTCCTGGACCTGCAAGAATGTGAGTGTGTGCACATAGGGATATCGAAGTCGGCTCCCCGAAGACAGGTGCGCACTACCTTTTAACGACAATGGTCTGCCTCTGATGACGACATCGAGGTCACGCATATACCATAATGTGTTTCATCAGGAAGTGCATAGTTGATGTATTGCCGACCCTACCCTAATCAGAAACTGTGGATTAACGGCGATGTTCATTCGGCACTTAATGCACGGACCTCTGCTTTTAATTCTGGGATAAACAAGCCAGTTATGCCTACGCAAAACTATCAGAGCAGCCAAACGTCAGTACAGGGACAAGATTGGAGGAAAGTTCAACATCACTGACTCTAGAAGCATGTGGCTGGGAATTAATATCTTCACAGACTTCAAAGGAAATAAAAACTGCACCGTGAACACTGCTGCCTCTCTCCCGGTTGGGTTAAAAATGTTTTATGCTCATTTTGAGGGAAATAACAACTCCTTTGTGGAGAGAGCTCTTGCGGCCAAAGCTACAAAGGTTAGTTCACTCTCCGTCTCTGTAGCGGATGTAACCTGTTCCTTCTGGGTGAATATCTGTAAAGCTGCAGGTCCATATGGCATTCCAGGCCATGTAATCAGAGCATGCGCAAACTAAGTGCCTGGTGTTTTTATGGATAGTTTCAACCTTTCCCTCTCCTTGTCTGTGGTCCCCACATACTTTAAAATGTCCATCATTGTGCCTGTACCTAAGCAATCCAAAATCACTTGCTTAAATGACTGGCGTACTGTTGCTCTGACACCCATCATCAGCAAATTCTTTGAGAGACTAATCAGAGATTACATCTGCTCTGTGCTGCCTGCCTCACTGGACTTGCTGCAGTTTGATTCCCTCAGCAACCACTCCACTGATGATGCCATTGCACTTACACTACACACTGCTCTCTCCCACCTGGAAAAAAGGAACACATGTGATAATGCTGTTTCTAGACTACAGCTCAGCATTCAAGACCATAGTGCCCTCCAAGCTTGATGTGCAACTCTGGGCTTAAACAGTTCACTGCACAGCTGGATCCTGGACTTCCTGTCAGGCAGACACCAGGTGGTCAGAATGGGCAGCAACATTTCCCCATCACTAACTCTCAACACTGGAGCCCCAGAGGGCTGAGTTTTCAGCCTGCTCCTGTATTCCCCGTACACACATGACTGTGTGGAACACATAGCTCCAATGCCATCATCATGTTCGCTGATAATACGACAGTGGTAGGTCTGATCACTGACAATGATGAAACAGAGAGGGGGGGGGCACACTCTGACATGCTGGTGTCAGGAGCACAACATCTCCCTCAGTAAGACCAAGGAGATTGTTGTAGACTTTAGGAGAAAAGGCAGAGAACACCGCTCAATCATGATTAATGGAGCACCAGTGGAGAGGGTCAGCAGTTTTAAGTTCTTCAGTGTCCACATCACTGAGGAACTCACATGGTCCATCCAAACAGAGGCCATTGTGAAGAAGGCTCACCAGCGCCTCTTCTTCCTCATACGGCTGAGGAAGTTTGGAATGAACCACAGAATCTTCACATTGTTTTTACACCAGCACTGTAGAGAGCATCCTGACTGGCTGCATCACCGCAAAGCCTGCAAAGTGGTGCGAACAGCCATACACATTGTAGTGGTAAAAACAATTTTGTTTTCCTTGATTCTTCTTATGGTTTTCATCACCTCTGAGGATACCGGTGCAGTGTATCTAACGCGTAAACATTATCCGAGAACTGATGTAAAGTGATATTTATTTGTAACGTTATACAATGAAATTAAATTAAATAAACCATATATATATATATATATGTCTTGTTCCAATGTTGATTCAAGTTCAAGTTCACAGTCGATGATTGTATGCGCAAGCCAACGGAACCCTCCTCAGGCCTTGGTTTCGCACACTTTTATAGCTTTGCCCCCGTAACCTATAGAGGGCACACACTCACAAAACATTAACATGTTTCAAGTCTAAATTATAGTGAACAGAAATAAAATGACAAATAATTATATTTATATATAAACTGAAATACTTATATGGCTCCTACACACATCATCGGAGGTGAGCTTCCCTCCCTTCAGGACATCTATACCAGCCAGTGTGTGGAAAAAAGATCAAATATCATCAGAGACTCCAGCCACCTGAACCATGGGCTGCTCTTACTGCTACCATCAGGCAGGTGGAATCGCAGCATCAGGATCCTCCCAGCCGAATTATTGAAAGCTTCTTCCCCCAAGTGATCAGACTTTTGAACTCTTGATCTCTCACAATCAATATACATCAGCACTGCACTTTATTAATCTCACACTGGACTGTCATAAATTATATTTTCTCTTAACAACACTAGCAACTGACTATCAACCGACAGCCTGAATGTCAATACAACACATTACAACCTACTGTATATTTTATATATAATATTATTTTTTATTTTATACTGTGTATTCTATATTGTGTGAATTGTATAATGTGCATTGTATATTATTATTTGTATATTGTGTTGTGTGTAATTATGTGAATATTAATTTTTGCAAATTGTGTTGTGCAAATCTGATGTTTATTGTAGATTGTATATGTCTCATCATTGTCATGACTGCTATGTTGCTCGGAACTGCACCCAAGTCTTTTGCCCCCTGTTGCACTGGTGTATATGGTTGAGTGACAATAAAGTGATTTGATGAGGCTAAATGCACATCAGGTGCCCCTCATCATCAGCTGCCCAAATGAGGCTTATTAAACTGCACCTATCCTATCTCCTGCCCACACTTGAGAGATCAAGTGTTCAGACTTTTGAACACTTGATCTCTCACGATCAATATACATCAGCACTGCACTTTATTAATCTTATATCTCACACTGGACTATCATAATTATGTCCTCCACAATACAACTACTGTATATATATTTTTTATATACTCTTTATTTTTATTGTATGTGTATTCTACATTGTGTGTATTGTTTACTGTACATTGTATATTATTATTGTGTTGTGTAAGTATGTGTACATTTGATATGTAAATTGTGTTGTGTAAATATGTTGTTTATTGTAATTGGTATATGTCTCGTCACTGTCATGACTGCTATGTTGCTCGGAACTGCACACAAGACTTTCAACTACTGTTGCACTTGTGTATGTGGTCGTGTGACAATAAAGTGATATGATTTGATCCAGTTGTGAGCCTGGCTGAAAGATGCCCCTCAGAGCAATGGCGACAATAATGAGATGTCTGGGATTGGTTACTCAACAACTGTATAAACATGTTGTTGTATATACATGTACTTAGTTTTTACGATTACAAAACCATGGCAGCTTTAATTGCTATAATAATTTTGGATTAATTGTGCAGCCCTAGCCCTTACATGTGTTTCTCGACAAAGACATGTTTGGGAGCTGTCTTTCAGTGTGCATGTTACCGTCCTGTCAAATGAACTGAGCTAATCTTACTGCAGAACTCGACACATGTTGGCATAAGAAAGTTTAAATTCTGTGGCATATGACAGTGGCATTAGCGATGTACTGTCAGGACCTAGAATCAATTAAGAGGAGATCCGTGAATATGATATCTTAGAGCTAGGTCCATCAGAGCTGTTATGGCTGTTTGTGTGTCTGCGTGTGTGTGTGTGTTCACACACTGTTAGCTTGGCAGACACATTGAAGGACTCGTCTTCTATCTTGACATCACTATGCTGGTAACTTCTGATATAGAGCTATATCGTGGGCATCTTCTCATCTCTCTTCTTGTGTTTGTATTTTGATTGATCTAAACGTGTGGGTGTGTGTGTGTGCTTGCTTGCGTGCATGTGTGTGTGTGTGTGTGTGTGTGTGTGTGTGTGTGCTGCTTGGCTGGACGGTATCTCATTAAATGGATGAGTATAACTCTCCATGGAAATTAAACCTCTCCCACAGCTTATAAATGTTCATTCGAGTCTTGCTGACTAACAGAATATTTCTGTGGTTTCAATAAGTTTGTACTTGTGAACTACTAACAGATGTATAGATGTATGAGATCAGTTCACCCGTATAGATGCATGAGATCAGTTCATCTGTTAACCCGATCCCTTGACGTAATCTGTGATTTCTTTTGCTCTCTTATTCTCACAAAAAAATATTTAAGTGACATTTGGCGAGTTCAGTGGGGCAAAATAAGAGACTTACTAATCTATTCAGAAGTGAATGTAATGTTATGAGATCTACATGACCATTCCAGGTTTATTGGATGAACTGTGTATATGCCAATTTAAATTATTTTATATCTATCGTTTGTCTTTTTATGCAATTGGTGCAAATTACTTTACTATTATATTATCATAGTATGAATGTTTTTTTGTTTGTTTTTTTAGTTTAGTTTTTTTATTAATGTCTTGAATTTTACATTTTTGTGATGTTTGAGGGATCTTTGCAAGTTTCAGAATTTTTGAACAATCCCATCTTGCTCTTTCTCAGAATGGCTTGAGAGACATGAGAGAGAGATAGGTATGTTGTCACCAAGCTCTGTTTCATAGTGTAAAAATTTGACACATTTTGAGTCAGTATTGATGCATAAGAATTTTAACGGTTTATGTAAATGTATGTTTTTATTGCCATTAGTTTTTTGTATATTCAGAGTTGTGTGTTAATTAGCTGTGTTAATGGGTTTGTTTGATGTTGCTGTTAGTGCGCCATTTTAAATGCAGATTTTCATTAAGGTAAAAATTGGTGGATTGCGTTTAAAAAATGTCACCCAGTTAATTGAACATAAGTACTTAAACATATTGTAGGTTCCAAATATACATTGCAAATCACCAATAAAATCTGAAAAAAAAGATAAAATCTTATCACAAATTTTGCTTCTTTAGCTGAAAGCTAATATACTGTATGCATATATATTGAAGGTATTAAAGTGCCCGCATGCCTCCACCATTATATGTAGCGAATTTGGTAGTATATATGTACACGGGATGGGTTAAATTCACTGCGTACCCCCACCTGTATATGTAGAAAACAATATGTGTAAGCTTGGAATTAAATTAAACTGTCCTTATTCTACATTATTATGTAAGAAAATTGATAATGGAATTAGTCACGTTTGACAACCATTATAAGGTAGATAAATGACATAACTGGATTATTTGTCTGAATACAATTCTCCACCATTAAAATCTTAATATAACGTCTTATTGTATCCACTCTTAATTTCTATTGTAAGGAATTTGATTTAATAAGGGAACTATGATTCATTCACTTATTTGAGTAATATTATTCTCATGGCTTATTGAAAATAATTATACACATATTTAGGTATAGCTTTGAAGCGAAATCTTTTAAAAACAGGGGTGAGTTTATTTATCAAAATCACAACCACAAAAACCACAGTCAAAGTATATTTGAATACAAGGCAAACTTTATTGATATTCTAAACATAAATCTAATCTAACACATAAAACATGAAACAGGTTGGTGAGTAAAGTGACAGAATGATCAATACAGGGAAAATGATCTTTATGGAGTCTGTTGACAATGCCTTAAGAACCATTTATCCTTCTTTGGGTAATCCCATTGCAAATCGATTCAGACTCGAAGAATTCAACTAATACACCAGCACTTTGAGCAAAAGCCTGGAGATGTACTTGCGTGTTGTTGCATTTATCTCTTCCAAGAAGAGAGTTCTTTCTTGGGTAGGAACATTTTTAACTGAAATTGTCCACACCCCAAAGGTGTCCTGAGCCAATAAGAAGTGACTTTGCAGAGTCACATGGTCGACTGGTCTGTCCCTTTCCAATGTTGATTTTAGATCCTTTGTGGAGGATTCTTACAAACTCCCGCTCAAAAATAGTGCATGTTTAATCATGAACATTTATATCTTGACAACAGTACAAGAGACATTCTCTACGTATACAAGCAAGCATTTACATACAAATATGACATTCTTTTATGAATATTATATGTGTAAGTAACAAAACATGAAAATCCCTGGTTGCAAATCAAACTGGTTAATTAATTGATTTTACAACATGGATAATACATTACACGTTATAAGAAACCTGATTGTCGAGGTATAATATCTAGTTGAATAGTTACCATTCTTCGTAGAATCAGGTGAATCATACCAGAATAAAGATTATAATCATTGATTTGTCAGTTATAAGTGATTACCAACCACTACACATATTTTAAAAGGTACATCAGCTATAATCATTCATTTGTCAGTTATACAAGTGATCACAGGTCACAGAGTCATTTTCAGAATTACCTAGCAAGGCTAGGTATGGTGTATATTTTATAGGGTTATATCACATGTACTGGGACTGGGATGAGGATCTCATGAGTATCTCAAAAGGAAACTTTTCAAAGAAAACCTGATTTAGCTCTGTGTGGAAAGTTTGAGAATTTAAGTTTGTGGAACAAAGAATGATCTTCTTTATTGGTCACCTCTGTCATTACAAACCCTAGTTTGACATTAAGCAGCAATGGGAGAGATGGTCTCCTTCAGCAATTTAGGTGCCATGGATTTGTTTTTATGACTCTTTAATGGCTCGGTGGGGGATCTCTCTGATCTGTGAAATGTGATGTTGAGTTCATTTGATGGCTTTGTTCATGGATAATCATACATATCCCCCCCCCTTCAATTGCAGATGTTTGAAGTGGACGCAAACATCTGCAATCACTGGAAAACAAACAGAAGTAGACAAATACAAAAGACAACACCTCTATTAACACTAGAACTCCCGGAATTCTATGACTACTAGAACGGCCATAGCAGTCATTCTGACCGTTCATACTAGACTGTACCAAATGTATTTTTTTTTCATGTCATATTTACATTCAAAACTTCTATTGAGGTTTTAGAATGAAGCTTCTAAGGTCTGTCGTCATATTTTATGATGTCATCACCCTAAAAAATGTAAAAATCCTTGAAGAAAATCCTCAATTTGAATAAAATACAGGATTAAATGGAGCACGGAGCGCCAAGTGAACGCAGATAGGCCTACATAATACAATCTTTTTTGTAATATATAATAGTGCTAGACTATACAAATTTGTATAGTCTAGCACTATTATATATTACAAAAAAATATATATATTAACAGCTAAACTGCCCCGGAAGGTGTGTGCCTCGCTTTGTGTCCAGCAAGTTTTTTCACCACAGTGTTTTGAAAGTCTAAACGCCAACAAACATGGATTGAGGCAGAATATTTCGTTAGATAAAAACATGTTGTGAATTTTGGAAATTACTACATCTATCTTTTTTCAAAATATGTTGACTTTTGGACTTTACAACACACTGGAGTTATTGGAAATGTTTGAACGCGAATCGGAAACAATCCTATGCAGCCACCACTGGAATCAAAATCCACGAATAAATGCATCTGTTATATTAATAATAAACACCAGGACACAAAATTTTTATTCTAATGAATGTGAAAATGTATTAGTTCATCGACAACCACAGAACCTGCTATTGTAGCTAATTACAGATACAAATTTGATTATTTATATTCTATTATTTTCTTTGTAAAATAAAAACAAATCAATACAATAGCTTATAAAAAAATAACCAATGTGTATTTCAATGCATAGTAAAAACCTTTGACATATATGAAACACATATAGGCCTAACCCAAAATGGCCAAAACGGTTAATAAAGAATATGAGCATTCGTTAAACTGTGGGAAAACGAACTGATTTAGAAAGCAATATTTGTTTTACAGTGAGCATAAATATCATGCTGTAAAACTATAATGAAAATATTATGCTGTGACATCATTATGAACAAATTTTTGGTTGTTTTGGGGGCAAACACTGCACATCATTCACTGACGCTTGTGGATCGATTACTCACAGTCAACACAGGTACTCTCTACATTCCATGTGCAGCTTCCAAACACTACCTTTTGACATTTGTCACAAGTGTCCTTAGTTTTGTTTTTCTTTCAGTTTCTCCACATTTAGCACTGCCTTCCCCTCTCCATCTGCAGCTGCTCCTGCCTGGGTCCTCGCACCATCAGCTCTGTGGCTTTTGCTCTCATATGGCTGTAGTGAAGTTCATTTGCCAGTCGGATTGTGAAGTTCCTCCATGACATTCTCTCATTTGTGCATTTCTTGAACATGATGGAAGCATTTATCGCAGCCAGGTCAAGGATATTATAAAACGCAGCCACTGGCCATCTACGTGTGGGTGCTTTCACATAGTATTTCCTCGCCATTTGAACTAGCACATCTACTCCAAACTTGGTTCTGTTGTAGTATATGTCTCTGGTTTAGCCTTTTGGCCCCTTGTGATGGCAACAGCTGTATGGACAGTGCTTTCCTTCTTTTGCACTAATAGACTGTGAGAGTTGCATTGTCACTTCTCAGCAACTCCGTGGTGAACAGCGCCCTTTGTTCCTTTATGTAGCAAACGCTGAAATGCGAGTGGTCAAAATGACCGTTATGGCCATTCAAGGTAGAAATACTCAGAACTCTTTTTTGTTTTGAAATTTTAATAAAATAACAATGTTAGAATAAAATATACACATATTTAAGAAAAGTCATGATCCTATGGGTTTTATTTCAACAAAGTTATTACATTGCAAAATTTAAAAACGGTCAAAATGACCGCTGTGGGAGTTCTAGTGTTAAAGCTAAAGCACTGGTGCAGGATAATTAATTATTCGGGAAGTAACAAAGGCCAAGTCATAAACATGAAGGATTGTGCTCTTTTGGTGCCAAAACTTGGTGAATTTTTCATGGTTCAAATGTGTAACGTAATGCGGTAAGCTCCTTCAATTTAGTTGGGACGGTTTCTTTGCCCACAATATCACGGCATATCACGGATAAAGGTCTTATATGCATGAGGCATTCTGAATGATCTATGAATTCATGGTGGCTCGTGAATGCAAAGCATAAGGAGTCAATCCTGATATAATGCCCTTGACTTTCTTAATTGGATTAGCTTTAACATTTTGCCTACTGAGTGTGTCCTATCATAATGTGCAAGTTAAATAACCAGTGTTGAGTGGTTAGTGTGACCTTGTAGGGACTTAGTGTAGGGTAGTTAATGTTTGAGTACCTTAAAGTACTGTTGGGTGCTTTATCAATGAGGAAAACAGTTTGATTTTTCCCTATAGTGTTTGAGCATGTTCAAGGTGTGTTGTAAGGACAGTTTGTACTATGTCGGCCTGTTTTAGCTGTATTCTAGACTGTTGTAAACTGTGTCAGACTGTTTCAAACTGTGTCAAACTGTTTCAAGCTCCCCCCTTTTCTGGTCTTGGAGATTGTTTCTGTCGACTTGGTTTCGGTGGACCCATTTGAAGATTAGCACTTAGTGTCTTGGCTAATCTGGATCCTCTAGGTGACTGTGGGAGCTGATGAAGCCACAGTTCATAGAAGTCTTTCACACAGTTTTTGATGTCTGTATATAACTCGTCATGAGCTGCTCTATGACTGAGTTTCTGTCATGTTGAATTATGATGCGGTTTAGGCTAATTGATGAGTTTTCGGTCCAAAAGTCTGGCACATATATTCCTGTCATTAGTAGTGACAGGAGGGGTAAGAAATGTCTTTATGGTCGGCCTTGGGTGGATTCTGCTTGAAGTATACTGTGAGTAGCTTCAGCAGTTCTGGTGGTGGCTCATCTGGTCCATGTGCAGGCTTAGTTCTGTGTTCATGTGCAGGCTCAGTTCTACATCTGTCTGCACAGTGTAGCAATGACTTTTGTCATCGGTTGCCTTTAAGTGTCCATCAGGGTTCCCATGTCGTCCTTTCTTTTGGAATGCTTGAGGGATGTGGTCTGTTCCATGGTTTCTCCCAGTGGTTGCAAGTGCATATGGGTCTGGTACTAATGTGGGGGTCACGCTCTTGAACGCCATGTGGTTTACTCCACTCTTTGCTGAAGAACCTGGCTTTACTGTGATGCCACATATTGTTGAGTTGTCATCGCGTGAGGACAGGCTGTGACTCCTAGATGATAGCTCACGTGGGATGCAGGTTTCGGAGGAAAATGGTTTTGTAGTTAAATTCTTCTTCCATCTCAGGTTCATTCCTAGACTGGAAGTAGTCTTGCCATAGTCTATGGTAGTAGGCTTGAATGGTTTCTTTCCATCCATGTTTGGTGTTCAGGGCAGTAAACGGTTCTTGCCCAGACTCTGGGTCTGAAATTTCTTTAATCAGTGCCTCTCTCATATGTTCGTAGTCAGACTTTGTGTGGTTTGACAGTCAAGAAAACTTTGTACCTTATAGCTGGATGTTACCCACAATAGGAATAAAGTGTCTCTGGTTGTCATTTGATGCATCAGGTTCAGGTGGATGTCTATGTCACACAGGTAAGCATGGATCTTGTGACCCTCAGCAAGATCTTGTGTGAACCTTTCAATGTTCCTTGTCAGCTTGTCGAGGTCTCTACAATCCATTACACATGCTGCTTCAGGGATATTTACCCTTACACTGCTGTTGGAGAGGGGTTCTTGGATGAGGGCCACTGAGGTTTTGTGTTGCGGGCCCTCGTGTCTCTCATCGTGCGGAAGCTTTTGATTGTAGGGTGCTGCTTTGTCGACCAGGGGTGCTGCTCTGGGATACCTGTCCATCTTAAATTGAAGCCTTAACTCATAAGAGTGTTTCAGTTCATCTCTGACCATGTCAAGCTCATCTTTGTTGAGGTCAATTTGCTGGATCAGAGTTTCAATTTCAGTGGTGGTGATGGTTACCTGGTGCTTTTCTCTGCAATTTATTTCCAGACGTGGCTGCGTTTGGATGCCGGAATTTGGATTGCATTGATAAACACAAAGAAAGTAGTTGCACAAGGTTAATACTAGGCAGAACACACAATTTGGTTCATTATTTGACATTTCAAGATGACTCTTATTGATGACAAATAATTTAACCAGAATTATCTTTGGTTCCATAGGCTTTGTCTCTAGACTGTAAACTGTAGGGAGAGAAAAGTTAGAAGGAGACAGATAATTAAAAATGAAATGGAAAATAAACAAAGACTAAATTAACAAAATTCACCAATAAATATTCTGTCGTTATGCTTAAGAGCAATAACAGGTATCCTGATTGAGGCTTTGTGCTCGTTGATCGTGATTGTGTAACATAATTTTATTGGAAGGCTTTTATCAATTTAAAATTCCACAAGGTCTTATTCTGTATGGCCAGAAGATTGAGTCGATAATGTCTAGTGGGGGCCCTCCACATAGAACAGAATCAGCTTAGTGCCCAACACACAAGTGAAATAAAATGAAAACAGCCGATAAGTAATTAAAATAAAATCTGGAAACTAATGGGTGGTAGATAATAACAAGAATGAGAGGCAGCCATAAGTTCTGTAAACTTATACTGTTTAAGACTTACTATTATCAAGCAGTTCAGCTATGATAACAATTGATAAAAGTGGAAATAAATGAGAAGTGAGGAAAATATACATTTTAATCAGCTCTCCAAACTCAGCTTAAATTAACTTCAACTCAGTTGCTTATTGAGAGACAGTAATTTGTGTTATGAGATAAAGGAGCGGGATAAAAATTTAATAAAATGCAGAGACATAAGTGTTTAAACTTTGAGAAGTTAAAGGGTTAAATTGTTTAAAGTTTGATCATACACAATCTGTATTTAACTGTAGCAGGCCACTGAATGCTAACTGCTAGCTTTTGATGCTAGTGTATAGTATTGGCTTTCAATGAAAGACTGCTAAATTGTTAGTATAGCTGTGCTATGCTATTAGCTGAGCTGTGCTATGTTGACAATATGGCATCAGCAGGTAGCACATGCACAGTTAGTTGCCCTGGAAGAGTCTCTTTAGGACTTCCTGGGAATTTTGTTAGTGGATAATCCTACTATATATATATATATATATATATATATATAGTACTGTGCAAAAGTTTTAGGAACTTGTGAAATATGTTGCATTGTGAGGATGTCTTCTAAAATAATGCCTAATTAATGCCTAAATAATCAATTAACATCATACAAATCCAGTAAACATAAAAGAGCTAAATCAAAATTTGTTGTGGCCACCTTTGCCTTTAAAACAGCCCCAGTTCTCCTAGGTATACCTGGACAACAGTTTTTCTTGGTTGTTGGCAGATAGGATGTACCAAGCTTCTTGGAGAATTCACCACAGTTCTTTTATCTATTTAGGCTGTCTCAATTACTTCTGTCTCTTCATGTAATTCCAGACTGATTCGATGTTCAATGGGGATCTCTGTGGGGGCAATGCCATCTCTTGCAGTGTGCCCTGTTCTTTTATTCAAATCATTTATATCTGCAAAAGTAATGTTTGGGAGTCTAAAATTATTTATTCCTGTTGACACACTAAAGCAAATATATAAACAAAAATCTTGGTTAAACAAATGTTTTTGTGAAACATCTTAAGTGTTCCGTATTACCACTACATTACTTAAGATAGGATATTGTTTTAAACGGCTGTAAATGAACAATTTCAGTATTAAGGCTCATTGCAGCTGAGAGACACAAAGGACTGTTTGGAAACAGCTGTTTCTATAGTGAATGACTCTAGCGCCTTCCACTGTGAAAGCTGACCTTCAGAACGCTGACAGCATATCTGCTTGGGAGTGGCAACAGGTGATCACACACGCTCTGAATCTCTCTCTCTCTCTCTCTCTCTCACACACACACACACACACACACACACACACACACACACAAAGACACATAGATACGCACACACCCATCAATCCATCCTTGTTTATCCAATAAATTGTTAGAAACAGTACAAGCCGTGATACTATTTCTGAAGTGAACTTTTTAAATTACTAACGGAGGTTTGGACGCATCAGTTCCATGCACAAATGCGTTTTTATGACCTTTTCAAAAAGGGTTCACATTACCCTGGTTCATCATTCACACCTTATAACAGCACATATCTGTATTTATATATTTTATTAAACCTGTTTTAACTTATACCTGCAATTAATTTCTCCTTTTTTTAAATTTAATTGTTCATTGAAATATAAGCAACATTACACTCGCAATCATGCTATATGGCCCTACATCAGCACTGCTGTAATTAACTACGGCACTCGGTCTGTGGCCAAATCACAGCAGTGCTGATGTAGGGCCATATCGCACTCTTGCACGTGTGATATTGCCACAGTTCCTTTCTTCCCGGAAGTGCACAAGGAGCTGAAAAGGTCGTTGGAGGCACCTTTTACTGCCCGGTCCTTATCTTTCAGCTCCCACTCCCTCACTACTCTTGATGGTGGTGCAGCCAAGGGGTATTAAGGAATCCCCTGGTGGATAAGGTGCTCGCGGTGCACTTATGCCCGCATAGCGCCGCCAACTGGAGCGGGTTCCCGAAGCCAGGGCCTGTAGGATTATATCGGCCCTGATAGCCAAGGCCAACAGTGCCGCTTGACAAGCCACCTCTACCCTGTACGCCATGGCTCTCCAGCAAGTCAAACAAGCCAAGGTGCTAAAAGAACTGCACGAGGGTAGTTCCAACCTGAGATTGATGCAGGAACTGCACTCAGCGACTGACGGTGCAGTCTCTTGGGCGATGTCCACCTTTTTGATACAAGAGTGCCACCTTTGGCTCGACCTTGTCGAGATGAAAGAGACCAACAAGGCACGGTTCCTTGATGCTCCCATTTCTCAGGTTGGCCTGTTCAGTGACACCGTTGAGGACTTTGTCCAGCTATTCTCAGCAGTGAAGCAGCAGATGGAGGCTATCAAAAACATCCTGCCCCAGAGCGGCTCAAGATCCAGCACTCCGTCTGCTCATCGCCAAGGGCGTTCTCCTGCAGTGACTGCACCGGCTCTGCCGCAACCCAGCCCCGCCCTGGTGTTGAGCCCACCGCAGGAAGCAGCCGGCCGCCAAGAACCCAAGGAAGGCTTTGAAGCACCCTGAGATGGGCGACCCAGGGACGAGGAGATCCGCTGTTCCGGAGCTGGTGAACAGACCTCTCCATCTCCTGGTGGAGGGCCGGGAGGAGAATCTTTTGCATACCAGTACAAGGTCCTCCCTTTTGGCCTGTCCTTGTCCCCTTGCATCTTCACAACGATCGCAGAGGCAGCCCTTGCCCCGTTAAGGGTAGTGGGCATTCGCATTCTCAACTAATTTTGCATTATCGATGACTGGCTAATTATACCTCACTCTCGGGATGTGTTGTGTGCACACACGGACCTGGTCCTCACGCACCTCAGCCGACTAGGGCCTCGGGTCAACTGGGAAAAGGTCAAGCTCCTCCCAGTTCAGAGCATCTCTTTTCTCATCTCGATGACAGCGCGCCTCATGAACGAGCAAGCACAGTCGGTGCTTACCTGTTTGTATGCATTCAGACAGAAAGCAGCGGTTCCACTGAAACTGTTTCAGAGGCTCCTGGGGCATATGGCATCCTCGGTGGTGACACATCGCTCGGGTTGATGCATATGAGACCGCTTAAGCACTGGCTCCAGACTCGTGAAATGGGCATGGTGCCGTGGGACACATCACGTAGCCATCACGCCGGTCTGTTGCCGAATCTTCAGCCCTTGGACCGACCTCACATTTCAATGGCAGGTGTTCCCCTAGAGCAGGTCTCCAGGTGCATTGTGGTTACGACGGATGCCTCCAAGATGGGCTGGGGCGCTGTATGCAATGGGCACGCAGCCGCCAGCTCCTGGATGTGCCCGTGGCTAAGTTAGCACATCAACTGCCTCGAGTTGTTGGCAATACTGCTTGCCCTACGGAGGTTACGGACGTTGATACAGGGCAAGCACATGTTGGTTCGGACAGACAACACGGCAACGGTGGCATACATCAACTGTCAAGGCGGTTTATGCTCATGTTGTATATCACAACGTAACCTCTGTTCCCAGTTGGAGGGAACAAGATGTTGTGTCCCTCCTGCCACAACGCTGGACTACCCGCTGAAATGGCCGGGACCTTCTCTCGGCTCCTCAGCATAAAACCTGAATGAACGGTTCGCACGCCAGCTCCTTTATACCCGTATGTTCTGGGGAGTGGCATGCAAATACCACTCGCCAATTCCCATTGGCCTTTTTATCAAAGATCAGAGGTGTCTCGGGCTCCCAAGAGTGACCCCTAGTGTCACTATATTGACACAACATCTCATACCCTCCATCAGGGAACAGAGGTTATGAATGTAACCAGTACGTTTTTTACAGTGTAATGCCATATTGAGTGTTGTGATTTCTCCCATTAATTTTTCCATAAGTCGCCCATCTCCTCTCCTCAAACAGTCGCCGCTTTCACATGGGATCCTCTTACTTCTCATATTTATCTACTATTCAGCAGGCCAACAAACACAAATGTTTCTTAGTTTTGTCCATATGGCTGACCTGAATTACTTTGATGTGTGACTGAAACTGAGTCTTGTGTGCGGAGACTCTCCGGAGAGACAGTGTAGAACACTGGTAAATTATTGAAGGGAGAAATACAGAGTGCCTACACAGTCCCTCCTGTATAATGAAACAAACATAGATGAGGAAAATGGGACAGACCTTGTAAACGGAGACTGTGTGTGAGTGTGTGTGTGTGTGTGTGTGTGTGTGTGTGTGTGTGTGTGTGTGTGTGTGTGTGTGTGTGTCTGTGTGTTTGCTAATTATCCAGTCAGATAATGATGCATCAAATTCAGCCACATTTTATGTCTGAGTAAATTCTATATTTACTAAAGTCAAGGCATTTATCTTCTTAGACAATGCTGACTTTCTACAGAAAACTGGCCTCTGTAAAAAATTACCTATACAGGCTTTCCACATGTGAGCTTGAGTATATTAAATGCCGTCATTTAATACTGTTTAAATGTTACCATACTGGAATTTATATTTCCTTGTCATTACCAAACCAGCATTGCTTAGACATGCGTTTATGCTAGTCAGTGAATTTAGTCACCGCTACACTAATTTCCAACTTCTTTGAGTTAATCTCAGCTCAAATAAACTCTGTATTATAAATTCTGTATTAATTTCCTGAAATATATATATATATTTTTTAATAATTAAATGAAATAATAAAGAGAGATGTTGTGCCCTTTCCGAACTCGTCCAACTTTAATAAGCTCTGTGGTGTATGACACAGAGTTCCACAGAATAACTTAATACAAGATTAAAGGTGCTGCTTTTCATATAAAGTGGATTACAGTAATCTGGGGGGTTTCTGATAATGGGTGACGAGAAAAGTCTTTTAAGACTTTGTAATGACAGCTATAAAACAGGGAAAGCAAGTGTTTTGAATTACAACTTTAATTTAACTTTAATTAATAACGAATTGGTATTTTGGCTGCTATCAGGAAAATATTGATATAATTCAGTTGTAGTTATGCAGCTCTGGCACATTTTGAGTAAAAATAAAAAACTATAAAAGTAACACTATTGCTATTGCTGATACTTAGGTTTACTGAACAAACCCGAGCCTAAATAATTTGGAGATTGTTTCATGATAAAATGATGTTCTTACCATATATTCTTTGAAATACCTTTGAGTACTATGCAAATACCATGGCACATAAATATGGAAATCATTCAGTACCGTAATAGGTTTGAAAGAAACCGTCTCGGTTACGTATGTAACCTCCGTTCCCTGATGGAGGGAACGAGACGTTGTGTCGAAGAAGCGACACTAAGGGTCTCTCTTGAGCACCGAATATGCCTCTGATCTATGAAAAATGGCCAATGAGAGTTGGCGAACAGTATTTGCATACCCCGCCCACCGGATATAGACGTTCCCTGTCTGTCGCTCACTTCGACGTCGTGTTGAAGAAGCGACACTAGGGGTCCACTTCAAATCACACCATGCGCTGAGCCGTGTACGTGTGCTGCTGACACAGAAGCGGGCAGGTATTTCACATGCACAAGCGACCAACTGTGTTCAGGCTGCACGTACTCTTCCCCAATGCCTCAAAAAGGTGGTCGGAATCCTTTTGGTTACCCTAGAGGGGAACAAGGCGACGCTTCCAACTAGGGAATGGGCCAAGCCTGGCCGGGCCTCTTTTCTCTCTATGTTTTCTTGGCATAGAGCAAGAGCAGCCAGGGCCCTTACTGCATCGTGGGAATAGGGTCTTACCCGAATTCCTATTCTTTCAGGGTGAAAAGACCCTGCGAAGGCCACACCCGCCCGAAAGGGGAGGTAGAGGTGGCAAAATACATACATGGCCTCTTCGGTCACATGTGGGAAGAATGGCGTGGTGGTAGATCCAGCCTCGAGGAGGGGGTTGTTGCTACAACACGGCGACCAGAGGGCGGGTCAGCTCGTAAGGTGATCATACCGCAGAAGTACACACAGGAGGAGTCCACGTTGGAGGCCTGATCTGTGGAGCACTTATTCCGGTACAGGGTAGCCTGGGGTACCCGTAGTGGTCTGGGTCGGCGAGTTCCTCCGCTGAACTGCGAACCCAAGAGGGCTAGGGAGGAATCGACCAGGAACCTAAAAGGGGTCTCCAGGGAAGAAGGCGCACTGTTTTACCTTGGCAGAGGGAAAGGGTCAGACCATCAACGTGTACCGAGTTCTACGGGCTCGGACCTGAGAAAACACGGGACGATTGACTCAACCCTGAGATTGCATCTGAAGCTCTGGGTGCGTTCCATGTAGGCACACAAAGCACATACCGGACACAGCAGTGAGGGGGCTGGGTCTGCCTCCTCCCGGGGCAGCGCTTGCAGGTTCACTACCTGATCTCTGAAGGGCGTGCCCCGAGGGGAGCCTCTGAGCGGGGGTACCAGAGCGGGCAGTGGGAGGTCTCTCAGGAGGTAAACAGGTCTACTTGGGCCTTGCGGAACCGTCCCCAGATCAGCTTAATCGAGTGGGGGTGAAGCCTCCACTCTCCGCCAGGCAAGCGTTGTCATATCACGATGAGGTTGCCGAGGATGAGGTTGCAGAGGACTTGAGTCGCTGCGTGCTCCAAAGGAGGAGACGACGGGCGAGTTGTGACATGTGGCGGGAGCGTACGCCGCCTTGGCGATTAATGTACGCCACCGCAGTGGTGCTGTCAGACCTGACCAGGATATGTTTGTCTTGAACTAACGGGAGAAACATCCACAGGGCCAAAAGGGGGGTCAACAACTTGAGGCAGTTGATGTGCCAACGTTGCCTCGAGCACGGACGGGGGTCAACGCGCATGTCGGGGGCGGGTGGTCCGAGGGGGTGTACCCAGCGGAGCTGCACCCGCTGCCCTTCCCAAATCGCCTCCATCGCCAGCCACATCATCCTCAATCCCGTGGGAAGAAGGTGCGACACGGGGGGTTGCTGGAGTGGCGTGCTTTCTATTGAAAGTGAGAGCATGAACCATCCACAAATGCTGCCTCGGTGTGATCGGCGCCCAGACACACGAGACAGTGCCTGTGGCCGTCTGAAGTGGAGAGCACTCTACCGCATCCAGGAACTACACAGGGGTTGAATGGCCTCTTTATAAAGACACGTCCTGAAAAGGACATTCAACGCTGCTGTGTATTGCTCTTTCAGAGAAATAAACTATTTTACAGAGAAAATTACTCTTTATAGGAAAACTCTTTTAACTCTGCGCTGTCAAAGCACCCAGTGGCAAACTGCACGCCGTGCAGAGAAGAGAAAAGCCGCTGAAGTGCGCCGTAGATCCAACAGCAAAGCAGAGCGTCAGAGGATAGAAGCAGGAAACTGGTGTGTCACTCGCAGCTGGCTGCATACACAACCATCGGCTCCGAAGAAAATTACTGAATGAACGAGCGTATTTCCCTCGCCTTTATATCCGTATCCGGGGGCGGGGTATGCAAATACTGTTCGCCAACTCTCATTGGATTTTTTTCATAGATCAGAGGCATATTCGGCGCTCAAGAGAGACCCCTAGTGTCGCTTCTTCGACACGACGCCGAAGTGAGCGACAGACGGGGAAAGGTTATTATTATCTGATACATCACATTGAAAGAGCTCCATGCATGCTGTTAAATAATGGATAATGTGAGACTCATTTATTTAGACTCAGACTCCAATATGACCTTCAAAATGCATTACTGTCATGTTAAGGTAAAAATTTTGCCACATCATAGTGACAAATTCACACTGAAAACCATTGTAGTGTTTTCGGAAAAGTATTAAAGATGCTTTTTAAATTTTCTGCCAAGAGGAAGCTTTTAATACTGGTGTCACAATCAAGCTTTGATTCAAATGTGGAATAAACCAGGGCAAGTTTAGTCTTGGAACGAGGGCTAGAATAAAAATCAAAGTACACACACTGAACTAAGTAAATATGCTGACTGTTGAATCTAGAAGAGACTCTTTGAATGTAAATTAGTTCATTGTGTAGTGTAACTTCTCCCAAGGGAAAGACAGAGGACAGGGCAAAAGACGTATTGTTTTTCATAACTGCAATTACTGGGAAACTAGAAGTGTTCCAGCTCCAACTACACTTCCAAACCATATTCATAAAGTTTCCATACTTAATTCTATGGTGACTCCATTCACATTTACTATCATAAAACCGATGATGGGGTACAAATGGATGTGTTTTAAAAAGTGACAAAGAATTAGCACAATCAGTTAACTCCATGCTTATCTTTAGACTCTCCATAGACGTAATTATTTTTATACTGTACAAACTATTTATTCTATTCCCTAACCTTACCCCTACCACTAAACCTAACACTCACAGAAAACTTTTGGCAATTTGACCAAAAAAAAAATAAAAAAAAATAAAAGTATATATATATATATATACTTTTTGTATGTTTTAAAGCCATTTGAATTACAGGGACACTAGGGGTGTCCTTATAAACCACATTTATAGCATAATACTTTAATATTGTGTAACCTAAAAAAACCTCTCTCTCCCGCTCTCTCTCTCTCTCTCTCTCTCTCTCTCTCTCTCTCTCTCTCTCTCTCTCTCACACACACACACACACTTGTACAGCTATTCTTATGAAGACTCTCTATAGACATATTGATTATCTTTACTGTTGTATATGAAACTGCTGAATTCAATGAAGCTGTCAGCTGAGGACATGCAAGGTTGAGGACATCTCAAACTAGAGATTCTGACCTTCCACATCTCTTTCTGTCCTTGTTAGAGCCAGTTGTCCTTTGTCTTTGAAGACTGTAGTGTACACCTTTGTATGAAATCTGTCACTCACTCGAAGTTGTGTCGATGTAGTGACACTAGGGGTCACTCTTGAGAGCCCGGAAACACCTCTGATCTTTGATAAAAGGCCAATGGGAATTGGCGAGTGGTATTTGCATGCCTCTCTCTGGGACATACGGGTATAAAAGGAGAGGATATGCAATGGTTCAAGCTGTGCAAGCGATTTCCATCCCTCACCACTGCTGGATCCTTATGGCGCATTACAGCAGCTTTCTCCCCTGGGGCACTGCAGAGATCGCCCCTGGGCACTTTAGCAGATCTAAAAGAGAGTATATTCCAAAAGAGCAGTTTTCCCTCACAAAAGAGAATATATTCCTAAAAGTGTGGCACACATCGGGACGTCTTTTTTAAGATGCTTCTTTTTAAAGATGCCCTTCTGGTTGTGTGTTATTCCTGGTTGCGGTCGATACCTATTGCCTTCTGATGGCCACGATCGCAGTCTTTCATGCCTGTGTGCTGCCCACCTCGATACATCTTTCGTGGATGTCATGTCCTCATCACCAGGCAATGACCATGGCAACGTTGTGGTCGCGGCTCGCTTTCGTAAGAAAGCAAGCCACCCCAGCGGCTCCCTCCCTCGGTCCTCCTACCTACGGGTATGAGGCCAGCGCAGCGAGCACTGGGGTCGATTCAAGGACCTCAATGGGACCATCTCTGGGTAGGGTAGTTACGCTCTGGGATTGATGCAGGAGCAGTGCTCGGTGACCGACCTTGCCCTCCGGGCAACAAATTATGGTGCAGTCTCTCGGGTGGACGATGTCCATGCTGTTGGTCCAGGAGCGCCACCTGGACTGAACCTGGTCGAGATGCGCAAGGCAGACAAAACACGGTTCCTGAACGCCCCCATCTCCCAGGCTGGCCTATTCGGCGACACCGTCGAGGACTTCGCCCAGCAGTTCTTGGCAGTGAAGTAGCAGATGGAGGCCATACAACATATCCTGCCCTGGCGCGGCTCAAGATTTCTGGGGAGAAAAAGAAAAAAAGAGAGAAAAGAGGCACGACGAGGATAACCCTGTCCCCATTCTTTTGAGCACTCGACTCATCCCCAAAGGGCTGTTCAACACTCACACTTGTGTCAGGGGAGGTAATGGGCCGGCCTGGTGCACTGGTTAAGTGGCATACAACAGTCTGACCGTCTTGTACCACCGATCCACGTAACCCAGTTCAGCCAGTTGTGGTGTTTTTGTAGGGGACCCCTAGTGTCACTACACTGACACAACGTTGAGTGAGTGACAGATAGGGAACATCCTGGTTACTTTCGTAACCTTCGTTCCTTGATGGAGGGAATGAAACGTTGTGTCCCTCCTGCCACAATGCTGAATTACCGCTGAAATGGCAGGGAACTTATTCTCGGCTCCTCAGCACAAAACCTAATGAGCGGTATGCACTTCCCCTCCTTTTATACCCATATGTCCTGGGGAGGGGCATGTAAATACCACTCGCCAATTCCCATTGGCCTTTTATCAAAGATCAGAGGTGTGTCCGGGATCTCAAGAGTGACCCCTAGTGTCACTACATCGACACCATCAGGGAATGGAGGTTACAAAAGTAACCAGGATGTTTTTTGGGAATTTCAAGCATTGTATAGCCTTCATTCCTCAAAACAATAATTGACTGACAAGTTTCTAGAGAAAGCTGTTTCTTTTTTTGCTATTTTTGATATTTCTAGGACCAAATTAGCAATTTAGCATGATTACTCAAGGATAAGGTGTTGGAGTGATGGCTACTAGAAATGGGTCCTGTCTAGATTTGATCAAAAATGACTTTTCAAATAGTGATGGTGCTGTTTTTTACATCAGTAATGACCTGACTATACTATATGAATGCAACTTTGGTGAATTAAAGAAAAACCAATTTCCTTCAAAAACAGCTATATCTGTACATTATTCCAAACTTTTGACTGCCTGTGTGTGTGTGTGTGTGTGTGTGTGTGTGTGTGTGTGTGTGTGTGTATATATATAGTTTTCATTTTCCAATTAACATCATACAAAGTCTAATAAACATAGATGTTAGCAGATACAATGACTAAGCTTATTGGAGAACTTGTCACATCTAATTAGGCTGTCTCAATTGCTTCTGTCTCTTAATGTAATCCTAGATTGACTCGATGTTGAGATATAGGCTCTTTGGGGGCCATACCATCTGTTGTAGGGCTCCTTGTTCTCCTATTTGCAAAGGGAATGTTATAATCTAAAATGTATATTTCCTTGTATATTTCCCTGTATATTTATGTTTGGCTTTATATTTTTTCAGAGGCTGTACTTAAATTACTCTCATCTTAATGTTACACATTTTAAATGTAATTAATAATGCAAATATTATTAAAAAAGAAGGTATCTGGAGCAGATACAAATTTTAATTTCACCGTAGGCTCTGCATACTTCTTTCCTCTCTCACTCACGGTGTGAACAGGAAAATGTCCCATTGCAAGACAAGAAAACTCAGCAAAGTATCTGTGAAATTACTTGGGTGGTGGTGTGGGAAGCGGATTTCCGAAATGTTGGCATAAAAGTTGGATGTTTTCACATTTGAGTCTTCTTTAAATTAGTGCTTGCTTGTTACTTATTTTCCAGTCGAGTGGGCTTTTGCAGGTGCAGGATGGCCGCCTCAGGCGAGTCAAGTCCCGTCTTTCTTCAGGCCATTTTGACATGTTAATTTTGCTCATCAAAAATGTTATGCTTTTGAGTAAGTAGCCTAGAAAATGTTTTAGGCAAGGAATGCCATCTTTAATCTGCTGATATTAAAGGCTATTTTCAACAAGTAGCCGCCTGCTTAACAGGTTAAACTATCTTTTATTCTGTGTGCATGTCGTGTTTAGAATACATTAGTTTTATTTTAGGCTACATTACAGGCCTATTTTTTCTGTCCTATAGCTTTTTTTTACATCATAAATGTTATTGGTTACTGTTCTTTACAGAACAGCTGTCATATTAGATCAATGGCTAATGTACGACTGCACATCTGTTCAACTAGTCTCCGATGGAGAACACTACCTGGCTAGTGGCCCCTGGGTAATATGTGTTTGAGACCCCTGATCTAAACTTTAACCTTCACCCTTATTGAAACACAATTAATGAAAGTCTAATCTCATCCATATCATTAACATACTAAAGACCATGACCATCTCCTCACATCCCCCAGACATGACATCATCCTCCTGACATGACAGTGACAGACAAGTCTGCGGTAACACACTCCAGAACTGTTCCTCATGCCAAGGTTTTCCAGTCATTCTGGTCAACAAAGTATGTCAGATCATCAGAGAAAATATCACGGTAATTAAAGTGATGGATGCTTTTATTCCTCCCCTCCCTTTTAAATATCAACTCTTTTAATATGGCCTCTCTGCAGAGCTGAAGAGCAGGAGGTTGCGCTTGATCTTTCTATGTGGTTTTTCATTGCCCTGTCACTCCATCCGCTGTAAATTAGGTGGAGTTTGAAAAGATGAAGCAAGCACTCGTTCATCAAAATGTGTTGAGTATCTGTCAAGTAAGCCAGGAGTGCCATTTTGGAAGCAAAACAAAATACAAATGTATTTACATATAATGACAAAACATATGTAGTTTAATATATGTAGGTTAAAAGTATTTATACATGACAGTGTCGTCTATCCTTGAAAATGTTGTATAAAAATATGGTATTTTTAGTCAATACGTTTGTATTTAGAAGATGCTTATTTATACATTATTTATAGATCTTTATATAGATCTTTAAATAGAGCACAACAATCAGGTTCAGGAAAAAAAAAATTATAATATAACAAATTATTGTACATTATTCCTAACTAATTATCCTATAGGGTTCCTCTGGCAGGCCTATAGCATGGCGCTAACAATGCCAAGATCATCGGTTTGATTCCTAGGGAACACATAAACTGATTAAATGTATACCTTGTCATGTTGGATAAATTGTCTGCCAAATGCATGAATGTAAATGTTAAAGTTATCCAATGTGACATACAGTATAAGGCCGTTTCTATGGATAAGTGTCTTGCTCTTAGGGCATATTTGCATATTTTGTTGGTGGGATGAGTGGAAACTCATCCCACCAACTCTCAACTCAACTATCAACTTTTAATTTAACAAGGAGCCCTGGCGTGCAGCTGAGAATATATTTTGCAACAGCTGTTCTACATGAGTAAACCAAACAATAATTGCTCCTGCTGTTGTAGGCACAGAAGAGAGTGAGTTTTGCTATATGTATAAAATGTTATTTATTTTTTCTTAAAACATTCATTATAAATGTCACAGCATGGACTACTGTACTACCAAGCCAAGTCCAAAATCCGCTTTCCAGATCTAACTCTAAATCATCACTGATAAATTCAAGAGCCCTTGATTGTAGAGCATGCTCTCATGTTAATCTCTCATTAATGCCTGGAAATCCCTCAAATCTTGACTTTAAAATAATTTGGACGCCTTTGGTCTGAAGTCTTACAGACATATTTTGGGGCAATTATTCCTCTGAGAGATCTGGAAGACATTATCCCTTCACAGTAAAAACACAACCCTCATCTCTTTCTCCTTTTTCTCTTGGTCTCTGCCAGCTCACATTTTCAGAACATTTAGACTATACTTATTCTCTGAACTATCGAGCACTCTGCATTGTACATGTTAGATTTTGATTTATTTTATTTATAGTCTGAATACATCCATAAAGCAATTTTACATGACTCAGAATTGAGAAGTATCTTCGCATATGGCACAATTTTAATATTAGGATAATAAATTATCTTGCCAGCTTCTGGCACATATTTTCTGTATTTAGTCGTGAATCTCGCCAACATAACTTCTCAGATCCTCAACATTATCGTTTTGGCTTGCTAACTTGCTACCAGCTGTTTATATAATCCTCAATTAAATAGTGAAGTAAAGGTAATGGATTCTTATGTTATTACACACAATATAAATTATAACCAGTCTCTTTGTAATGAATGTGAAATACAATGCTGCTTTAGTTATCTCACAATGACGATGTATGTTTGGTTAAGCAGTTTTAATTATTAACTGGAGTTTCTTTCATGGTCATAATTAGACATTGTTCACAGGTAAACACATAGATATTACTGGACACCGAGCAATTGAGAGCCTCTGCTTTTGAAAATATACACTATTAATGAACTGACATATAAACCACTTGACAAAGAGTGTTTAAGGATTGACTCAGTCATAAGAGCTCAAGAGCTGTTTGTGTTACAGGCAGTGTGAGCGTGTATGTGGTTCAGATTAGATTAACTAATTTAGTGTGTCCAATAGGCTGTTGCAGGGGTCTCTCACACACCATTACACCCCATTGACACTCACACACCCAGCGTCCACACTCACACACAAGCAGCATCTGAGCATATGGTCAGTTTGACCATGTGAGACTGTTGTGCTTTGGTCAGCGCTCCTATGATTGACTGAACTCCAAGCTGTAGAGTTACTGAGAGAGCAGAATTCCTGTCATTGCCATAACTTCATTAGCAGTGATTTGAACACACAGCCTGCAAAAAAACAGAGAGACCAATTGCAGTATTTTTTAACAGTGACCTCACAGGGCAGAGGACGAACAGACATCTGTTTCTTTTCAATATCATAGACATTAGAGGAATACAGAATTAGTGATGTAGTCAGAATAGATAGAGGTCAGTGTTCCTCAAAGGGCTCAGCTGGGTTCTTTTTAGTGTGTCTGAGCTTGTTAGCAGCTTGACAGAACACAGAGCGGTCACACATGTCTCACAAACAACTTCTTGATTTTTTGCAATTTGAAAGAAACTCTAATGTAGACGGGCACACATTACTACTTATTAATTGCACCTTTATAATGTCCTCCTAATCTAAGGCCACATACATACCACAAAGTGAGTGACAAGCTAAATTCACATCCTATGTGTATGAGATTAATCAGATATATCAACAGCATAAATGTAATGCACTTCACCTAAGGCCACATCCACACTAGTAATTTTTCTTATGAAAACATTGCATTGATTCAACACTGGAACAGTCAAAAACTATCACTTGTACCAGTCAAACAATGTTGTTAGTGTAACAGGAGCCAGCTAGTTTGTGATAGCTGTGCGATATGTGTAAACCTCACTCCCTTTGCCTCACTAACTCACTAGTGACTTATGCTAGAGGCTGTAGCCTTTAGCCGCCTTGTTAGAGCACCCGCCTCCCATTCGTTAGCTGATGTCAGGTCGAATCCCAATCAGAGCGGGTCGAACAGGACCAGTTACATTAGTAAACTGAAAACTGGAGTTTTCAGTCAAAAACAATTAGTGTGGACGTGGTCTTATGCTGCATTCAGGTCATTTCGGAGTTACTGAAATTACAGAATGGCAACTCAGAGATTCTGCTCAAACTGTTCATCTCCTTGGATATCGAAACTTACTTGCATTGTTAAACCTCTGTATGTTGTTGCAAAATGTTTAGGAACAAGCAAAGTGCTCCAAAGTATTCAGCAGCAGAATACAGTTGTCAGTCCTGTTTTGAGTGCTTAATACAGTTGTGTTCACCTACAGTCTGGTTATTTACAAGAGTGACATCCTCATTCTATATCCGAACTGATACCCGCAAATTTTCATGTCTCAAAACTGCATTCTCAAAAAACTGTGTGAAAAGAACCGTACTGGACAATTAGTTATCTGTCACATCATTTAATGTGAGAGACCCATGCTGCACTGTACATGAGTGTCTCTCCTGAGTTTTATATGGGGTTTCGTTAACTCACGGAGACGGAGCTAACCTAGTGCACACAGTTAAAAGCATTCAAAGCCGCTGTCATTTAATTATGATCTGATGGATGAATTTACACCTCGATTTGACTTGTTAATTTAATAACGTGGCATAAGTTTTGATAATACATGTCGGTTATGTTACTTTAGTCACAGCCACTATGGTTTCAGCTGTTAGAATACGGGCTTGACATTGATTGTTCGTTTATACAGACAGTCTTCGAACTGCTAATGTAAGCTGTGTATGAACAGGACATTCCAAGACTCAAACATGTCAGTAAATATGGTTGTCAATCTCAAACACTGACTGTGTGAACATAGTCTTGGAGTCCATCCTACTACCGAGAACTGCAACTTTAAATAAAATGGCAAAGGTCTGGACTGTGTAGCAGCTTAAATTGTCTTAAAACTGCCCACCAAGTTGTCTAACTTATATGTAAAGAGATAAATCATGGTCGGTTTTGTCATTTTTCTGTTTAGGGGCAAGGCTTTGAGAAATATTTCAAACCATAGTAAAAGACGATCATGGGGAAAAATAATTTAAATAATGATATAACTAAGTAAATAAAGCAGAATTTGAATTTCCTCTCATGGATTTCCATATTACTTTCTGCTATGTGCCTTAAACGAAACTCTGCATATCTTTAAATTATTTAATGTCACTAACCTGAGAAACCAGGGGAAATCTGGTGATTACTTTGTCCATAAAAAAGCAAATATTGTATTAATGCACAACCTTGTGAACACAACTCCACGCGGACTAATGAAAGTCCTGTGTGCTTCTACTCATGGAAGTTCCATCAAACCATCCAATGAAATTTGGGCTGAATGGCTTGAAAAAGTATTTTCCACTTTTGTTTGCTTAATGCTTCAGATGGTTAGAGTACGGATTGTGGGTGGTCCATGGGTGTGCCTTCTGAGGCTGAGACTATGTGAACTATAGCCAAACTGTGTGTACTTAAGGGTACAGTATTAAGATCTCAGAATAGGAGTGACAAAAATATTTATCTACAATGTGTACGTGGTCCGAACAGCCACTGTGTCTCATAAAAAGTGGTACCATGAATCATAAATGGAAATAAATATCTAACAAATAAATATACAATGTGACGTTCATTTGCAAAACTTCACAAATAACCTTCCGCTTTGGACTTTTATATATTTAATAGAAAGTATTAATGGCAGTTTGTTATGGAGGTTATAAAGGCTTTCAGGAGCTCTTACCCAAAACATGAACTAAAATGCTGAATCAACCACAAAAGGGAAAGGAAAAAGAGAAAAACAAAAGAGTGTGAAAAAAATTTAATTTCCATACAATAATCACACATAAAAGGCTGAACATTGCTAGCAATTTGCTGCTATTTCCAAGCCATTGCAAAAGTCAAATCCACATGACATCTGCCAGAAAATTCTTTACGTCAGTACCTCAGCTCATTTTCACCTGCTTCCCAACTCTCTCTCTTTCTTTCTTACTGACTCATATTACAACTCCAGTATGCACTGTTACAAAATGTAACACAAAACATGCTTAATGTGGTAACATCTAAATTAATTGGTTTTATTCAAATCCAAAATATTATTTAAGGATAGTTCACACAAAAATGAAAATGCATAATTTATGTTGTCATGTATGGCACCATGCATTTTAGTCTAATACATTGTAAAAAAAAAAATCAAGGTTGCCTAGAAACTACCCTAATATAGTGAAAAATGTGGTGATTTCTGCAGGCCCATTGTAAGTTTTAGTGCAGCTGCCACTATTTTATCTGGCATAACAGGAAATAAAAGTGAAGGGGAATGGGGAGAGAAAAAAGTAAAAGAAGGCAGGTGTGAAATATGGCTCATCTTCTCAGCTGTTGTTGAAGCATTTTTTTCTTTTTGTTCGCAAGTGAGTTTGATCATGATGAACAAATGCAGTGAAAGAGAGAGACTAAATGGAGAAATGTAGTACACAAGACAGCAGCTCACACATACAGACACAGAATGGAGAAAAGAGGGGCTAAGGCTGTGTTGTTCAACAGAAAGAGACAGAGACAAGGGCATATGAGATTATAGAGAGATATGAAAGTGAGAGAGACCACAAAAAAAGAATAAAGAGAACAGATGTGGTATAGTCCTCCTCCAGTCGACACTTTGCCGCATGGACTCTTGGTGATAGACAGAATAGGATGAGACGGATCAGTGGTATACTTCTGAATGGGAGAAATTGTACATGGGGGCTGTATGAATTGAAGTCCTGCCTAACAGTTAAACAAGCTAATCTCCTTTTGGATAGAGACATTGCCTATCGAATTTGATTGAAAACGTGCATGTGCATTAGATAGACAGGCCTTTTTTTTTTCTTTTTTTTTTTTTTTTGATGATCCAAGCTAAAGAAGCCATATTTATGATTCTCTTGCTTGATTTGTTTTTGCTGATTTGAAATAAATCATGTGCTCATATTTGCTTGACCAACCATTTTGGAGATTTTAGTCTTTCCCTATTCAAATAGATAGGAGCAGTAATTGTATCCATTAATTGATAGTTTGCCGCAAAACCTGCACCAATGCAAGCTTGGCGCATAGCAGCCACTAATCGCTGTAAGCGAAGAACATGAGACTGCAAGTCCACATCTAAGCCCTGATTTACTTAGACCCCAAATAATGGATGCTAATTTGCTTGTGCAATCTATCAAATGCGTATGCACGTTGTGGGCATATTGTGGGTGATTTACTAAGAAAAAACCCTGCAAATAGCTACACGTGCAAATATGTTGGACACAGCCTCCAACATTAGGCAGTTGCACCAAACGCATGCTCACTTGACATTTTATTGTATGATAATACAATACCATCATGACATTCTTGCTATTAAGTCAAATTAAAGTAGTTGATGAGAAGACCCATGTATGACATTTTTCCTTGAAAAAGTTCAGACTGTGGAGCAGAGAACAAAATCACCTGAATTAAAAAAAAAGAAAATACAATATTATGTACATTTCAAATACACCTGTTCGGCATAGTGGCGCACACCAATCGAGCACTGGAGAGAACTACCACTTAAAATATTTCACAATATTTCGGCAGTTAAAAAAATTTTTAATAGGGGGCCTGGGTAGCTCAGCGAGTAAAACGCTGACTACCACCCTTGGAGTTCGCGAGTTCAAATCCCAGGGTGTGCTAAGTGACTCCAGCCAAGCAACCAAATTGGCCCGGTTGCTAGGGAGGGTAGAGTCGCTTCGGTCACACAATCAACAAGCCACGTTAGAATATGCCCAGGTTGACATATCAGACATGGAGGCAACTGAGATTTGTCCTCCACCACCCAGATTGAGGTGAGCCACTACACCAACATGAGGACTTAGAGCGCATTTGGGAATTGGGCATTCCAAATTGAGGAGAAAAAAAAAGATTTTGAAATTTTAAATATGACATATTTTGGCATAAATTGTAAGTAGGCTATTTCTATCAGTGTCAGAGAGTTATACGTTCATTATCAGTTATGATTTTGAGTTCTAAAATAACTGAATATATTTATATAATAACTTTTTTAGAATGAGAATTTATTTAATTTAACATTAATGCATATAATGGGTATTCTATGCATTCTCTGATCTCAAAGTCTCTGTTTTGCCACAATGACAGCAGGATGCACAGCACGAATCAGATTAATTCCTGCCTTTCATTCGTATTAATTATCTTTCGCAGTATCAGTTTCTGAAATGACTTTCAGGCTTGATAAATCACTTTGCGGGTGCAAATTGACTCATTTGCATCGACACCGCCCTATATTTTGTGGATTTGGTAGCACGCATTTAAATTGCATATTTATTTCGGGGAAACAAGCAAAAAATGCCAAGACGTACTGTTTTGCCCATCTAAAAGATACAATCCTCCGAAGACTACATTAGTAGATCAGCTTTGACCTTAGATATAGAAAATCTGCCTGAGGGTATCACCAGAAAGGCAGTCGACTGAACTGACTTTGCTTATAAAGACTTTAGGTATGGTCCTCCCACTCTGATCCATATGTAACCTAGCTAAACAAAATACCACCTCACATACAATGCTTGTGGCACATTTTTGGTATTTTTTGGAAGAGGGCATGGGCAGGCAGAAACATATACATACAGCATACCTGCCCAATGATAAGCAAAGAGAGAGGTCATTAATATAGCAGAATACAGGGTCTCTCTCTCTCTCTCTCTCTCTCTCTCTCTGTGTGTGTGTGTTGAATACTGATATCTAAAGATATGACTCAACCTAGAAAGCATCATATCAGATCATGCACACTGAGAGGGAGTGAGAGTTCAATGCTATCGCAGCTGCTTTTCTTTTATTTATCCTCTTTCAGATAAAAAAGAATGAAGAGATGCCTTGCAAGAATGCAAGAGCGACAGAGGACTGAAGATTTCTGAAAACAGAAATGTATTTAAGAGGATATGAGTGGCATAAAGAAGCATTTGGATAATTCTCACATATGAACAGTGTTTACACTGAGTGATGTCATCCTTCTCTCTCTCCATCTGACACGTCTTAGATTTATAGCTGAGATCTTTTAGCCATCAGCACTTTTATATTACCCATGATTAGCCAAATGTTTAGTTCTTTTACACAGTTTAGTCTCATGTAGCCAGTCTTTTGACTTTCTGCAAAATCCAGTCATTTTTCTGATTATACTGGCCAAGAACCACACACTTAGACAGGAATGGTCTGTCTGGCCAACATGTAGAGGATAATTAATTTTGTTTTCATATGCCATTTATAGGTGGGTTTTTTTCTGAAACAGCTGATAACACAAAAATAGGCCAAGCTGAAATGTCCACTGAGTGGCACTAAAAGCAAGTTTCATTTTCTCCCAAACAGGTTTTTAAGGTTAATGCTCAATTAAATTTTAAATATCAATTACCTACCTCCCTACTCTAAACCTTAAACGTATAGTGTCATAAAAAGCAAAAGTGACATGGAAAATGTGATTGCTGAAGCAGCCATGTTATATTATGGTGCTTCTACGACACTTTTAACTCACTTGTCAACTTGCCTTCTCTTCAGGACTCGAACCTTGGTCCATAACATCACAAATGGAACTCTCCATTAGTTGAGTTACTGTGCAACTTAATTGCGCTTGAACAAGATTGTAAATGTAGTTGGTTATGTAATGCAAACGTAAAAACACATCACCTTAAAAGTCACTTTACGTCCACGAAAGTAAAAGTGTTTCAATGTCATAAGATATTATTGTGTGAGGAGCAAAAAGTACGTGTTTTCGAACAGATAATCTGCCTTGTTATTTGATTTATGTAAATGGAAAGGGGGGGGGGGGGGGGTAATAGTTGTTGTAGCGCCTCTACTCTTAATTTCACTATGAAAACTGCCATGATATATAAGTCACTTATCATTTTGCAAAATGTAGGCATAGTAATTTGATTCTATGAGACCAGGTTGGGGATATACAGTTCTTCTCATGGATATCTAGACTACTTGTTTTGTAAGTCAAACAAAGGCTTATCAGTATCTTTCAAAGATTTGCTGTCATTATGGGAAACTTATTGTTAAACCATAACATAATGTAAACATAGGTTATTAGCTCATCAAAAGTGCTTATTGTATCAACGCAGTGCCTTGTAAACATGTCGTTTCCATGTGGAATGCTGATTTATAGGTAGACAAATTTGTGTGCATTATGTGGTCACTGAATGGATTGTGAGCAGTCCATGAGTGTGCTGTCGGAGGCTACATACAGTTCCCTATCAAAAGCTACACTTTGATGCTACGCTGATTTAGCTCTTTGGGAACATCTTTTAGGAGTGACCAGCTGTGAATATGTGTGCAACAAGTCAATTAAATTGACTGGAATTTATAGCCTCTGCTGGTGACATCATCAGGATGCGCCGGTACCGGGGGCTATAAATAGATGCGCCACAGGTGCATTGTCAGGTCTTTTGTCTTCAGACCATTCTGTGTGTGTTGTGCTTCTCAAGCCTGTCAAAACTTTCTAATTTCCTATGATAGGAGTTAGATTTGTTAGGCAGTGTGAAGAAAACCTTTCTTTGTTCCTTAAAATGAGCAATAAGCAAGGCAAACGGTGTGTGTTTCCGTGTTTATGCCATATGGCTGAAGCGGACACACACCAGTTTTGTTTTGTGTGTTTGGGGGAACAGCATGCTGCTCTTGCATTGGGGTGGGGCAGGTGTGAGCTTTGCGAGCTGTTTACAGTGAAACTGCTTCACACTCATCTCGCTTTATCCGAGAGCCAGCGCCCACCCTTCCATTGTTGGGCTCTCGTATGGATCTGCCTGAGGAGCGAGAGACGGGTCGTTAGCTCACTCACTCTCCAGATCCAACCGGTCCTTCTCATGATCTTGAAGTGCACCCCGGTGCCTCTTCGGTTAATGAGGGGGACGTTGAATCTCTTGAGTCCGTGGACTTTGAGCTACCTACCTCTGAGCATTCCTCACATGATAATAAAGCGGTTGAGGAATTACTCAAGGTGGTTTCTCGTGCAGTGGCCAGACTACAGTTAGACTGGCCACATGAACAAGAGACCCCCCAAACGTTCTAAACTAGAGGTTTACTAGAGGTTACCCCAAACCAGAGGTTATCCCAAACCAGATTTCTGTCTGGTGGCCAGGGGAAAGGATTGCAAAATCAGTCCCTTCCTTTCTTTGAAGACCTCCATTATGAGCTTTCTCATTCATGGATTTTTATACTTCCTGTGTCTTTGGGCCTTCGACGATGACATATTCGACCATAGTGGGTGCTGAGGCACGGAGGTATTCGATGATGCCGCAGGCGCATAAAATATCCACCTGCACCTTCCCAATACCCCCACGAAACCTCTCCAACCCGCCACTTCTGGTGTTTCGGGAGTCAGCGTTTTCCAGCGAAATGTTGGCTGTTCCGTTGCTTCCTGCTGTAGTCCAGGATGCAGAACACTCGACATCCCCTCAACAGGAAATGTCAAAATTGATGCCGATCTCAGAGAACCTGGCAGCATGGAAGCTACTATGGGTGTTTCCATGTGGGTCCTAAGGAAAGTAGAAAAAGGCCACAGAATTAAATCTGTTTGCCGTCCTCCGCATTTCAACGGCATGGTCCCCACTACCGTGAAACCTGAACAAGCACATCTACTGTTGAAAGAACTGCAAAATCTCTTGGTCAAAGGGGCAATAGAACATGTTCCCCATCCAGAGAGAGAGTCAGGTTACTACAGTAGATACTTACTGGTTCCCAAGAAGGATGGGGGATTGCGTCCGATTTTAGACATTCAAGGCTTGAATCGCTCAGTCGAGTCACTCAATTCAAGATGCTAACCATCAAGACGGTTGTGTCTTAAATCCAACATCAC
This sequence comes from Moxostoma hubbsi, assembly GCA_032164185.1. Lineage (NCBI taxonomy): Eukaryota > Metazoa > Chordata > Actinopteri > Cypriniformes > Catostomidae > Moxostoma > Moxostoma hubbsi. The sequence continues at coordinate 18,747,444 of JAVLUX010000011.1, read as the reverse complement.
AATTGGATAGTCACGATCGATCTCATGGATACATATTTTCATATAGAAATACTACGACAACACAGGAAGTTCCTGAGGTTCACTTTCAGGGGCAAAGCTTTCCAATATCGGGTTCTTCCATTCGGCCTAGCCTTATCACCCAGCACATTCACAAAGTGCATGGATACAGCACTGGCTCCTCTGCGACTTCAGGGCATCCGCATTCTGAATTAAATAGACGACTGGCTGATACTAGCACAGTTGCAAGTACTGGCATTACAGCACAGGAATATCATCTTAGCTCATCTGGTTTCTCTGGGTTTGAGACTCAACAACAAGAAAAGTGTTCTCTCTCCCACTCAGAGAACTACGTATTTGGGGATCTTAAGGAATTTGATGATGATGCAGTCACAATTGTCTCCTGCATCTATTCGAGACCATTCAGAATACCCTGAGTAAAGTCAGGCTAGGCCAAGTTTGCACCGTTCTTCAGTATCAATGAATACTAGGTCTCATGGCATCTGCGTCCTCAGTGCTTCCTTTGGGCCTTCTGCACATGAGATCATTTCAGTTGTGGCTCAAAGCCAGGGGATTTCATCCAAGGGCCAGTCCCCTAAGGCAGATAAGGGTTACGCGCCACGGCTACGTACTCTCTCTATGTGGTTCACACCCCGGTTCCTCACCTTGGGTCCCACTCTAGGTGCGTCTTGCCGTTGCAAGTTGCTAATGAAAGACGCCTCCCTGTCGGGCTGGGGAGTGTTCTTAAGTGGACGCCAGCTCAAGGGGAATGGGAGGGTCATCAGCTCAATTGGCACATCAACTGTCTTGAGTTGATAGCTGTATTTCTGGCCCTGAAGTACTTCCTCCAGTATCTGAGAGGCTGCCATATCCTGGCAGCAGCAGTCTCTTACATAAAACATCAAGGAAGTCTACAGCCAGCTAAACAGACTGGCACGGCAGATTCTCCTTTGGGCCCAGGGCAAGCTCCTGTCAATCAGAGCAGTTTAAATCCCTGGATGCCTGAATGTGGGAGCAGATTTTCTGTCCAGACAGAAAATACAGATGGGGAAGTGGAAACTGCACCCCGAGGTAGTGAGACAAATCTGGTTGAGATTATACAGAGCAGAAGTGGACCTCTTCGCCTCCCAACAGACAGCGCAATGTCCCCTCTACTTCTCTCTGTGTCACCCAACATCCCAGGAACAGTGACAGGAACTTGCCCTGGGCCCAGAGGAGAATCCGACATGCCAGAAAATTCAGCTGACGTAAACGTAGACCTCCTTGATGATTTATGTAGGAGACTGCTGTTGTGTTGTCCACCCACACCAGGACATGGCAGCCTCTCAGACGCTGGAGGAAGTATTTCAGGGCCAGAAATACTGCCATCAACTCGAGGCAGTTGATGTGCCAATCGAGCTGATGACCCTCCCATTCACCTTGGGCTGGACGACACTTAAGACCGCTCCCCAGCCCCTCAGGGAGGCGTCTGTCATTAGCAGCCTGCGACGACAAGACGCACCTAGAGTGGGACCCAAGGTAAGAAACCGGGGTCTGAACCACATAGAAAGGGAACGAAGCCCGCAACGCGTAACCCTTATTTGCCTTAGGGGACTTTTAGCCACAGCTGAAATGGTCTCAAGTGCAGAAGGCCCAAAGGGATAACCGTGGACGCAGACGCCATGAGACCTAGTATTCGTTGATACTGACGAACAGTGCAACCTTGACCTAGCCTGACTTTGCTCAGGGTGTTCTGAATGGAAATGATTTGAGCAGGAGACAATTGTGCCCGCATCGTGATTGAATTCCATATAACTCACAGATAGGTAATTTCCTGGGTGGGAGAGAAAACGCTCTTTTTGGCGTTGAGTCTCAGACCCAGAGAAACCAGATGAGCTAAGACAATATCCCTGTGCTGAACTGCCAGGACTTGAGACTGTGCTAGTATCAGCCAGTCGTCTATGTAATTCAGAATGTGGATGCCCCTGAGTCGCAAAAGAAGCCAGTGCTGCATAAATACATTTCAGGAATTTCTAGGCCGAATGGAAGAACCCGATACTGGAAGGCTTCGCCCCCGAAAGCGAACCTCAGGAACTTCCTGTGCTGGGGCAGAATTTCTATATGAAAATATGAGATAGATTGTGACCAGCCAATCGTGATATTGAACTTGTGACACGACCGTCTTGATAGTTAGCATCTTGAACTTGAACCCCCTGACTGAGCGGTTCAAGCCTCGAAGATCTAAGATCAGACGCAAACCCCCACCCTTCATGGGAACTAGGAAGTATTTGCTGTAATAACCTGACTCTTTCTCTGAAAGGGGAACACGTTATATGGCCCCTTTGACCAAGAGATTTTGCAGTTCTTTCCACAGTAGACATGCCTGCTCCGGTTTTACAGTAGTGGGGACCATGCCATTGAAACACGGAGGGCGGTGAGCGAATTTAATTCTGTAGCCTTTTTCAACTGTTCTTAGGACCCACATAGAAATACCTGGCAGAAGTTTCCATGCTACCAGGTTCTCTGAGATGAGTATTAATTTTGACACTTCCTGTTGAGGGGATGTTGAGTGTTCCGCGTCCTGGACTAAGGCAGGAAACAGCGGTACACCCAACTTTTCGTTGGAAGCCTCTAACTCCCGAAACACCAGAGGCGGCAGGAATGGAGAGGTTTCGTGGGGGTACTGGGAGGAGTGAAGTGGATGATACAAGCGCCCTGTCCCGTGGGGGGCTACCCCCACAAGGCTGGGCGCAAGACTGTCAGGGTTTCTTCCTCTTAGAAATTACTCCCCTGAGGTCTTGCTTAGGGGGCTGTTGAGGGTGATGAGCCTGTCCCCAGTCTTTACGAGGCGGAGCACGACTCGCCACGCTTTGCTTCTGAGCCTCCCTTCTAGCAGGACCGGGGACCAGGATCTTTGTCCTTGATGCCCGATAGGTTGAGCCATAGGTGTCTCTCTGTGCTGACCAAAGCAGACATAGACTGGCCAATGGCACGGGCTGTCTGCTTGGTCGCACGGAGAGGTAGATCCGTGGCTTGACGAAGTTCAGAGAACACTTCGTTGTCGAGTGTGGTACCCGCACTCAGGTCATTCAGCTGCTTGATAAGCCCTCCCCACTAGCATGGAGGTAGTCCAGCATGGCTTTGTGGGGTGAGAGGGTCTTTTTAGTGATTATGCCGAACCCGACGAGAGATAACCCGCAAGTGTCTCTTTAACTGGCGGCATCATCGAATACCCCCCGGTCTCAGCACCAACGATAGTCGAATGTATCGACGTCGAGGGCATGTGGACACGGGAAGTATAAGGTTTCATCAAAGAAGGGAAGGGACTGATGAGGCGTTCGCTTCCCCCGGCCACCAGACAGAAATCTATCCTCCAACTTGGAGCGTTTGGGGGTAGATCGAGTAATTCCTCCGCTGATTTACTGTCATGCCCGGAATGCTCGGAGGTGGGTAACTCAAAGTCTGCAGACTCAAGAGATTCAAGGTCCCCCTCATGAACCGAAGAGGCACCAGAGCATGCTTCAAGATCACGGGAAGGACCAGCTGGGTCTAGGGAGAGAGCGAATGAAAGGGACGGACCCGTATCCCGCTCCTCAGCCAGATCCATACGAGAGCCCCACGAATGAAGCCAGAAAGCAGATCGCAGTGCTCGCACCCGCCCCAACGCGAGAGCAGCGTGTCCATCTCAGCCATAGAGCAGAGACAAGGGAACACATCGTTTGCCCTGACTTTCAGTCATTTTTTTTCTTTTCCCCACCTTCTTTTTTTTTGAAAGAAGAGAAAAAGAGAAAGGTCTTCTGTGCACTGCCAAACAAATTCTAACTCCTAACACAGTATAGTCACACCGTTTCTTTCCATCACCATTAGATGCTCAAATGTGTTACTAGAGTATACAGGGAATATAGAGAAATAGCCACATGATGTAAAAAAAAAACATGTATCTTTGTTCAGTGTGAGACAAGAGATAAGTGCATTATTCTTCAAATTAGATTTTATTTAATTGTATCTATTGATCTATGCTTTTTATATGAATTTGTTTATAGACAATACGTTAATAGCGTTTAAAATAAATATCAATAATGAATAACAATATAAATATTTAATTAAATAAAAAACATATAACCTTACCAGCTACTAAATATCATTCATAACATTCTATAGCATTGCATTTGTGGTAAACAAAAGCCCATAATGCACACATTTAATAGATAATAAACCAATTACAAGGAAAGAATACACAATTTACAATAAATAACAATGGAAATATAACAATAACTAATACAAATGTCATAACATAACAAACATTTATTTCAGTTTACAGTAATGCATTAGTTTTTGGTACTCCTCAAAACGGGTTAACACAAAAAGTATTGTTGAACAGCTCTCAAGTATTTGGTGAGTAAATTACTACTTTACTACTCTGCTTTCTCTTTGGTCATTTTGCAGGTGATCATGGTCATTCTCATCCTATTTGCCCCACTGTACCACAGGCCCCGTATCATTGCTGGGAGAATGCGGGACGCGTATACATTTTCCTTCCTCCAAGGTGGCGTTAAGGTCATTTCCACAGACAAAGAGATCCCAAGCCCCTTGTAATGGTGAATGCCTGTGGTGAATCCGATGTAAATAATCATGTCTTGCAAATACTCAGTGTGCATGTCACACACACCAAAACATTATGTGAAATCTGTTTCTTTTGGCAGGTATAAACTGATTTCCACTTTGTCACTGATTCATCCATGGAGAGTTATGTTTGTGGAACAAAAACACGCTAAAAGGAGTGTTATTCACTTGTAAGTTGTAAATGTCCTGAGTCTGCATGATGTGAAGTACTATGTTACTTGGCTCTGCTTTATCAAGAGGCTGACATATTGAATACTCATGAAATGCTAACAATTTATTACAGTTATGGTTAAACAAAAAACACAAATTTCATAGACCATAGTAATTTTAACTACTTTAAAATTGAATGAAAAAACAATATACATCTAATAATATTTACTAAGCAGTAAACATTACATATTAACTATAAAGAACATTTAAACAACCTTTTATATGTTCAATAATGTTTGAGTGTGTGGTACTTCTCAAAGCATGGACCAAAACACATGGGAGTGTTGCACGGCACACATATATTTTGTAAGGCACCTTGCAGTGCTGACTGCTCCTGCTACATTGAGAAGTGGTTTGAGGAACTTCAGAGGGGAAATGCCTGGCTTTCTGAGGCAGCATGGCCCCCACTGCACCGATACCGTGGTGAACTCTGCTCAGTTTCTCAGTTAGTTTTTCCGTGAGTATACACAGTGTGTGCATATGGACAGTAAACTGTAATAATGTATGTTAAAAAAAATTATATTAATATATATTAATTTCATGTTTATAAACTATTCTTTATGGATCCTGTCTGTGGATCCTAACAGGATCCTGTTTGTGGATTTCAGCTCTGCCTTTAATACCATCATTCCGGCTCTGCTCCAGGAGAAGCTCTCCCAGCAAAGTGTGCCTGACTCCACCTGCAGGTGGATCACTGACCTCCTGTCTGACAGGAAGCAGCATGTGAAGCTAGGGAAACACGTCTCCGACTCACAGATCATTAGCACCGGATCCCCCCAGGGCTGTGTTCTTTCTCCTCTGCTCTTCTCCCTGTACACTAACAGCTGCACCTCCAGTCACCAGTCCGTCAAGCTTCTGAAGTTCGCGGATGACACCTCTCTCATCAGGTCTCATCTCTGATAGTGACAAGTCCACCTACAGGTGGGAGGTTGACCACCTGGTGCAATCAAAACAACCTTGAGCTCAACGCTCTAAAGACAGTGGAGATGGTTGTGGACTTCAGGAAGAACTCAGCCTCACCTGCACCTGTCCCCATCACCCTCTGCGACTCCACAATTGACACTGTGGAGTCTCCCAGGACCTCAAGTGGGAGCTGAACATCAGCTCCCTCATCAAGAAAGCACAACAGAGAATGTACTGCCTGCGGCAGTTGAAGAAATTCAACCTGCCAAAGACAATGACGGTGCACTTCTACACAGCCATCATCAAATCCATCCTCACATCCTCCATCACTATCTGGTACGCTGCTACTACTGCCAAGGACAAGGGCAGACTGCAGCGTGTCATCAGGTCTGCAGAGAAGGTGATTGGCTGCAATCTGCCACCGCTCCAGGACCTGTACGCCTCCAGGACCCTGAAGCGTGCTGGAAAGATTGTGGCTGATCTCTCCCACCCCGGCCACAATATCTTTGAGACACTCCCCTCAGACAGAATGCTGAAGTCCATCAGGACAAAAACCTCATGCCACAAGAACAGTTTCTTCCCATCCGCCACTTGCCTTATCAACAAGGCCTGGTACCCACCCTGACACTCTCCACACTCCACCTCTGGCTCTACATGCCACTGTACATACTCTGCTGTACTGTTCTCTTTCATTTTATTCTTACTTTTAATATATACTGTGCAGACATATTTATATTTATATTGCTTATATTTGAATACTTGTTCTTATATTTTGAGATTGTGTGACGCTCCTACAACACCAAAACAAATTGCTTGTATTGCTTGTAAACATACTTGGCAATAAAGCTTTTTCTGATTCTGATTATTAAAAAAAAAACACATTTAATGGTAGTGTATGCTTATCCAGTAAAATAATTTTTGCCATATATACAATTACATCATTATCAGGACTATCAACTATCAGGAGCCTTTGCATTATTATACATCATATTCAGCATACAGTTCAATCATGTATAATGTATATAGTACAATCATCAGATTCACTCTCGCACTTGAACAGTCTTATCCTAGACTTTTTGTGTAGACATCCTAAGCTCGTATAACATGCGCTTAGATGATCTAAAGAAGAAACCTAAAATACTTCAAAAGCCAGCACACTAGGACCTCTGAGACATTGTGACATCCATGAAAGCTGCATAATTGATTACATTGAAAGTGAAATCGCAATATGATGTTGCACGCGTGTAAACAAAATGATTGAGCTCCCTTTTTCAATAGCAATTGGTTTGATTGATGTGGATGCGTGTGCTTGCGTACTCAGTAAAGTTGAATGGAGACTCGCTTGTGTTAAAGACAAATGGTTTTGCAAAATGGAAATATGCGCCTGATTTTGATTTCATAACATGTAGCTATACATGAAAAACATAGAAAATAGCAGTAAAATGTAAGCTTTGCGCTGTAGAGAATGCAGCAACTGCTCCACTATAAACTGTATGCTTATTATGACTTTCTTTGAAGTGTTTATTAAGTGCTCTCGTGCGATGGGCATCTTGGGTCATGTTTTTTTCAACTTGTCTCCGTCATTTTTCAAACGAGTTTCATCACGCAACACTTTTCACTGGGCTGTAAATTTACGTCACTGATGAAGCTTCTCCGTGCTAGCCACAAATATCCAACTAATCAATAATGAGATTTTTATTATCGATAATTATCTTTTTTATTGATTAGTTGTTGTAGCCCTCTAGTTACAGTATTTGAACTCCATATTTCAGGAATTATCATCATTTAACCACTAAACTTGTGACCCTCCAGGCCTGACTTTATTATATCTTCTTGAATTAGTCAGAGATAGACTGGATTTTAGAGTACCTGAGATATCCTTCCACACCTGTAGATGAGATGAAACCTACTTAACTTTCCATTAGCTGATGATAGATTGACAGACAGACAGACTAAGAGAGCAAACTAGAGAAAAATAAAAAGTAAAATTTGCGAATGATATAGTGATGCATTTTTACAAGCATGGCTTTAAGTATCATGACTGGGGAGTAACTAACTTAAAGTACCAATGCTATTATTAACTACATTTAATACTGTACTGTACGGTAATGTAGCTCAGCTTTTGTTCAAAACAGAGTAGCTTTTGCAGTAATAAGCTGCATATACTGTATATAGTATATACTGGATTTTATGAAGAACGTACATCTCGGCCATTCATTATTTAGGTATGCAGAATGAATACATTCCTGAATGTATTTTACGCAGAAAAGTTGGCATTGTCATGTGACTTGAAAGTATGATGTAGCAGCAACAACTGCAAAAATAATCTGCTCTAGTTTTGTTAAACAACTACAATTTAATCACAAGCAACAACTTCCTTGGAATACACTATAAAGCACTAACAGTTGAAAAGGGTTTTTTTGTATTCAGTATATTGAATATGTCTCTTCGGTTCCTGTGGCAATATGGGATAGTAAATGATCTAGTGGATGCAGGAGGTCACCTGTGTATATCTCTGGGTATTTAAAAATGTACAGTATATAACAAATTGTTTAAAGGGTATGTTTAATGTAGTTTACTTTATGTTGACCGTATGTGTTTTGACACAACCGTCATTGACTATGTCCTCATTGTTTTAATGAACAGAAACTTTGAGTTATATTGAAGCAAAACCCACAGCAGTGCTATACATACTCTTAAATTTTTCCACTACTGTACTTACCACTTTAATTATATATTTAAAATCCACAGTAAAAATGGGAACGAAATGCATCTGTTGACTATGTTCGCATGGGGAAATAAGTCCCATAATGGAGACGTTCATATATAAGTGTTCGGCATTAATTTTTGTCACTCCACAGGATGATAAATCTAATTTCTAATTTAACCTTTGCTCTGCATCCTTGTTCATTCCATTAAAGACCGCTGCAAATTACAATGTATGGCCGCAATAATCACTGCAGCTTGTTACCCATAGAGACACCTCTGAGTGGATGTTGGGCACACAATGGTGAGCATTTGCAAGCAACCACAGACAATGGTTTGACATCAGAGAGCATTTGTGACACCAGTAGCTCTAAGGTCCTAAATAAATGTCAATGTTCCGGTCAAATAGACGTACAGGCAATAAAAGTGGGCAGAAAAGATTTAAAATGAGTGAATGCACGAATTAGAGATGGGTGATAATTAATGGTTGTGCTTAATGAGTTTCGGAGAGAAGCAGCAGTCTAAGGTCAGATCAGAGAGAATTAATGGAGGAAAAGGATTAATTAATGGATAACAGAAAATGCATAAAATTGTCTAGTGCTTTAAGTAAAAGAGCAATTGTTTGTCATTTTTGGTATTTATATATTAAGCCATATGTTCAATCTTTATTTTATCCCTGTTACAGAGGGATAGTTGACCCAAAAATTAAAATTCTATAATCACTTACTCACCCTCATGTTGTTCCAAACATTATTTCTTCTGTGGAACACAAAAGGAGATGTCAGTCAGACTTCAGTCACCATTCACTTTCACGCATTTACATGCATGTTCAGGATAATTATGCAGTTCCCTGTCTGTCACTCACTCGACATTGTGTCGATGTAGTGACACAAGGGGTTCGATCTTGAGAGCCCCAATCACCTTTGCATGCCACTCTCCACCCCGGACATACAGGTATAAAAGGAGATAGCATTCTATTACTCCTTCAGATTTTTTCTTCGGAGCCAAATGCATGTGTGTTTGTCACTATCACCGACACTTACGCTGCTTGATTTATGTGTGTTGCGCTTCCCCTGGGTGCTTCGACGGCTGAGTCTGCAGGTGCTAAAAGAGTATATTCTAAAGAGTATATTTTCTTCTAAAAGAGCTCGCACAAAAGATTGCCGTCTGTTTAAAGATAGCCTTTCGCCTTTGTGCTACTGGATGGGGCCGTTATCTCTCCTCTCCGGATTCCCTGTGATCTGTCTCAAGTGCTTGGGGTGCCAGCACGCTGAGGCAGCTTTCGTGGAGGGGTCATGTTCTCATTGCAAGAACATGCCCATGAGAACGTTACGATCGTGGCTTACCTCCTTCTTTGCGAAGCAGGGAGCCACCACGGCCGCTTGTCAGCCCTGTCCGTCTTGGGCTGATACTCAGGTGGCCAGGTCGGCGAGTGCCACGGACGATCTGGATGAGGACATGGGAGTGGAATGGAAATGTGGCTAAGGGATATGTAGAGTAATTACCTGTCCCCTCGCATCTTTACCAAGGTCACAAAGGCTGCCCTGGCCCAATTAAGGGAGAAGGGCATACACATCCTCAATTATCTCGATGACTGGCTAATCCTAGCTCACTCGCGGGATCTATTGTGTGCTCACAGGGACCTTGTGTTTCAGAACCTCAACCAACTCTGGCTTCAGGTCACCTGGGTGAAGAGCAAGCTCTCCCATGTGCAGAGCATCCCTTTTCTCAGTATGGAGTTGGACTCATCACTCTCACAGCACGTCTTACAACCGAGCGTGCATGGTCAGTGCTGACCTGCCTGAAAAGCTTAAGAAAGCTGCAGAAGGTAGCGGCACCAGTAAAACAATTTCAGAGGCTCCTGGGTCATATGGCATCCTCGGAGGCGGTTCTCCCCTCGGGTTGATGTATATGAGAACACTTCAGCACTGGCTACAGACTCGAGTCCCGAGGTGGGCATTGTGTACCCACACCACAGTGCAATCAGTCTTTCAGCCCTTGTTCAGACCTCGCATTTCTATGGACGGGTGTTCCCTTAGAGCAGGTCTCGAAGCGTGTTGTGGTCATGACAGACACCTTGAACTTGGGCTGGGGCGCCATGTGCAATGGGCAAGCAGTATCAGGGCTCTGGACAGGGCCCCGACTCTAATGGCACATCAACTGCTTAGAGTTGCTGGCAGTATTGCTGGCCCTGTGGAGGCTTCAGCCGTTGATTCAGGGCAAGCATGTGTTGGTCCGGACCGACAACATACCGACCATGGCGTACATTCATGTCACATGATGCAACTCCGCCCGCCATCTCCTCCTTTGGAGTCAGCAGAAGTTGTAGTCTCTGCGAGCCACTCACCTTCTAGGCGTCCTGAACCTTGTATCAGACACGCTCTCATGGCAGGTAATGCTCCACGGGGAGTGGAGACTCCACCCCCATGTAGTCCAGCTGATTTGGAGTGACCACTGGGTTGTAATATGCCATATTCTGTGATGTGTTCATTTGATTGATATTTATCTGTGCCTTCACAAAGTGAATCAGGAGGATATTTTCAGTGATTAAACCTTTAGATTCCACTCTCTACCTCACACAAAGCAATTGTATGCCATCAGGTAGCACATTGAGTGCAGTGCATCGTCGTTCTGACCACTTTTGCCCTGAATTATGCCATTTTTTTATTGTTTTTTATATGGTTAAGAAATAGTTAGGGTTAAGTTAAGGGGTAGGGGAGGGATTTGCAGCTCTAAAATAGAGGTCAATATATAATTTAGTTTGTAATATAAAAAAATATTGTCACAATACATTAATCTGCCTGTTACAAAAAGGGTTGAAAAATGTTTAGGGATAAGGTTATTATATCTATTAAACAATAAAAATATATTGGAATTATATTTTAGTATAAATTCATAATAAGTAATTTAAACAAATACATTTATAAAGGATTTGTAAATACTTTGTTTCTAAAGCTGTAAATACATGAAAAACATGTTTCAAATTCTGTTAAAATGTACATACTGTACTTTTCAGCATCTGTCAAAAACAAAAAATAACTTTTAAATATTACTTATAACAATAAGACTAATAATAAGATCAGGCTGTAATTTGACCCTCAGTGCTGCTCCCTCCGGATTTCAGCATCTCTTGCACCGTTTGTCGAAGTGAAGGTGGTGGCTCATGTTGTTTTGATCCATTGCGTTCCGGCTCCAGCTTGTGTGGGTCCACCTGAACAATTTCTTCATCTGACATGTCTTTTTCTACAGGGTGATGTTTGGATTGCTCTTTATCTGGCAGATTCCTGTGTGTCAAAATTCGAGCACAGACCTATTTGAGAACTGACATATTAACTAATAGTTTTAAAACAGTCATCACAATTTAATTGGAATACAGAAGCTGAAGGATTAACATGTGGCAGACAGCACAAATGCAGTGTAGATAATGTACTGTGACTCACAGCACTACAATAAGATGGCATAAAACTGAACTGTGTGTGAGTGTGAGAGAGAAGATAATGCAAAGAGAGAGAGAGAGAGAGAGAGCTTAGTCAGGAATTAACTGAAAAGGAAGGGCTTTTTATGCCATCAAAAAATATATCCAGTTAAAAACTTTTTCTTGAATTTAAAAATCTGATCGAATACCTGCATGTAGATAAGTTTTATAAGAGTATCCTTGAGGTAAACAAGAACACACCTATCCATTAAAAGAATCAGCCTCATTTAGAGAAATTTCAGCTCTTGACTTTAGCTCAATTCATAATAAAACAAAATAACAAATGCCAATAACAATGCCAAATGACAAAAGACTTGAAGGGAAAGAAAGGCATGTGTAAAATGTAATGTTCAAACAGTTAGATGGAGTGCTAAAATCAATGCAAATTATCACGTGAACACTCATGTTTCCAAAATCTGATGTCTCTTTTCTTAATGCAGATCAATAGAGAGGGTATTGTCCTTATCATTGTTTTTGTATAAAGTTAGTAATCTTGTAGGTGTGCATACATGCAGTTTAAGTTTGTGTGCATGTGTGTGTTTAATTCTAACTGATGTGGAATTAACAATGGTCGCAGTCTGCGTGTGGCCTTGACCCTTTAACACTCCTGTTTGTTCTCAGAAATCCACTATTGATCCTCTCGTGAGCCCTTACCAACGATCAATGACTGCTGACTATATGTGTGAGTGTGTGTCTCAACTGGCTAAAGTTGGTTTATCCAGGGAATTGAGCATCTAATCACTGTCCCTACAGTATATGATGGAATCAGAGAGAGAGAGAAAGAGAGAGAGAGAGAGAGAGAGAGAGAGAGAGAGAGAGAGAGAGAGAATTTTTTTTTTTTTTTGAATTTACAAGGCTTTTATTTACAAAAATTTGTCTCGTTACAATTATATAGCATCCAAAAAAAAATAAAAAACAGCAAAAACAAAAAACTTAATATAAATCAATAAAGTGTGAAAATTAATTCATCTTCAAAAATAGAACATAGAGCATCATTACAGCTCCAAATATTTACAAAGGAAAGCAAATCATCAATACATTTATAATAATAAAAATCAATTAAGATTCTAGATTGTACCAAGTTAAAAAACAATACAACAATGTTTTGTACTACATCCTGTTCAATTTTCTTTCTCCTGCTCAAATAGATGGCCATTTTTGCTTGTCCCACCACAAAATTAAGCAGTTGACACACAAACTTTTTCTTTAAGGCATATTTACATCCTAAAATGAAAAACTCTTGTGAGAATACCTCATTGCATTTTTTAAAAACATCTTTTAAAACACAAAACAATGGTTCAAGTCTATAACAGTTTAAAAAAGCATGAAAAATTGTTTCTCTGTCATCACAAAAAGGACACTTATCAGTGCTTTCAGGATTTAAAACAGAAATAAAAGCATTGACTGCAATAACACCATGAACAATTCTCCATTGCAGATCTCCTGTCTTTTTGGTCAATGGTGGTTTGTAAAAGACTCTCCATTCTGGTTTTTTGTCTTCATTCAACTTAAAAAAACCACGCCAAGGTGTATCTATTCTATTATTCAGCTTTTTCTTGTTAAAAGCAATTACACAATTTTTATACAAAAGCTTTCTGTCACAGGAAAAAAAATCAACACTTAAAGAATCAGCTTGATCAAAATAAAACCCAGAGCACCCATCTAATTTAGGAGCAAAACTCAAACTTGGAAAACATTCTTCCGAGTCTGGTTTACACAGTTCGTTTTTATAATCCAATAACAAAAGTCTCTCATGATCACTTATAGCAGATTCCCATCTCTGAAGAAGTTGTGCTATAACACGAGTAGAAATTATTCCAAGACATCGAGATGTTGCTTCCTTGTTTTTAAAATCAAGTCCAGCTACTTCCAGCAAACGGCCAAGAGTCACTATTTTGTTGTCAATAAGTGCTTTGTTTAGACCGGGAAGGAAAAAATCATTTGTTATGTCCAAACGCTTCCCATGGATTAAAGGTTCTTCTAATAGCCAGAAAAGAGATTTTGAGTCCTCCACTTTTTGAAAATTAAAAAGATTCCACACTTTAAAAACATTCTTATAGAAAACAGGTAATGTAGGAAGACTTAATTTCAGTAGATCCATCAAAAAAATTGTCCTGCCCAAATTAAAATTACCCAACCTATTCAAAATCAATCTTGCAACAGCATTCCAATTAAAAACATCTGAAACAGTTAAAAGTCTTTGCACAAATTGTAATCTAAAAGCAGCTATTCTACTTTGCAGATGTATCAGTCCCTGACCACCTTCTTCTTTGGACAGAAATAAGACACTTTGCGGGACCCAATGCATCTTATCCCAAAAAAAGTCCACAAACAGTGCCTGTAGTTTTGTTAACAAAGTTAACGGGGGATCTAGACATGCAAACTTGTGCCACAGCGAAGAAGCCACCAAATTATTAACAATTAAAACCCGCCCTCTAAATGACATTTTTGGAAGCAGCCATTTCCATTTCTCAAGTCGACCTTTAACTTTCTCAATTATACCCTCCCAATTTTTTTGTGTAACTTCTTCATCTCCAATAAAAACTCCTAAATATTTAAAACCAATTTTTCCCCACTCCAGGCCCATAGGAAGTTTTGGTTTAAAATTTTTCCAATCCCCTATTAAAAAAGCTTCACTTTTTCCCCAGTTTATATTAGCAGAAGATATTTTTTTAAAAATTTTCAACAGATTTAACAAAGCCTGAATATCACTTTGTCCATTGATACACACAGTCACATCATCTGCATAGGCCGACAGTATGAATTTATTCCTACATTCTGGTAAAATTACACCTTGAAGTTTACACCTTATCTGATTTAACAAAGGCTCAATTGCTAAAGAATATAACATACCAGATAATGCACAACCCTGTCTTATGCCTCTAAAAACTTTAAAAGGAGTACATAAACCACCATTGACCTTTAAAATACTCTCCACATCATTATAAAGGACTTTAATGTAGTTAATAAAACTCTCACTAAAACCAAATGCATTTAAAACCTTCCATAAAAAACAATGTTCTATCCGATCAAAAGCTTTCTCTTGATCTAACGAAATAAAACCACAATTTAGGTTTAGCATCTTGGAGACTTCAATAAGATCACGAATAAAAGAAATATTGTCAAATATCAATCTACCTGGGACACAGTAGGTTTGATCAGGATGAATAACACTGTCCATTACATTTGCCAGTCTGTTAGCTAAAATCTTCGATAAAAGCTTGTAGTCGCTGCAGAGCAAAGAAACTGGACGCCAGCACTTTATGTCTCCAAGATCTCCTTTCTTCGGTAGGAGGGTCAACACAGCTCTTCGGCAACTTTGAGGCAGTTTACCCCTTGCCAGACTGGTGTTCAACACTTCTAGGAGATCTTCTCCTATTATTGACCAGAAAGACTTGTAAAAGTCCACTGGTATACCATCGATTCCTGGTGTTTTACCAGACACCATTCCTTGAAATGCCTTCTGTAGCTCACTCATACTCAGAGGGCCAGAAATTCCAGTGTTGACACTTTCAGGCACCTGAGGTAAGTTTTCAAAGAAGAACTCTCCCTCATTTTCTAGCTCTACAGCGACTTCACTTTTATATAACTTCTCATAAAAACCAACTGCCCTCTGGCGAATATCCGAAGGATCTGTCAAAAGAATTCCAGATTCAGATCTTAAGGCATGAATTATTCTACTTTGACCATTCTTTTTTTCTAAATTAAAAAAGAATTTAGTGGAAGCATCCATTTGATTCATATTTTGAAATTTCGCCCTGACCAAGGCCCCCTGTGTCCTGGAACCAAGTAGATCAGCCAATTGTGTTTTTTTATCTAAAAGTAAGTCTAAGAAACCTCTTGTACCAGTAGACTCTGCCAATTCTTGGAGTTTTAAAATATCAGCCTCCAAGATACTCATTCTAAAATTAGTCTCTGTAGTGATGTTTCGAGTAAACTGTAAACAAAGTTGTTTAATTTGGGTTTTTCCTACATCCCACCATTGTTGTACAGAGTTATACAAACCTTTCTTAGTTTTAAAATCCTCCCAAAAAAATTTAAAACACTCTTTAAAATGTGTATCACTTAATAAAGCGGTGTTGAATTGCCAATACGCACTTTGGGGTTTTAAAAAATTAATAAAAACTGAACATTTGACCATGCAATGGTCAGAAAAACTAACAGGTACAATGTGACAATTCCTTATAATATTATAATGATGTTTGAAAATATAAAATCTGTCCAATCTTGCCATAGAAATGATTCTATCACGCACATGAGTCCAAGTATACTGTTTTTGCATGCCCTTTAATCGTCTCCAAACATCACACAGTTCATGCATCTTAATAAATTGAATCAATCGATTTCTGGAAGGTATATGAGGTTCTAAATGATTCCTGTCCAGATTAGATTCAGTGCAGTTAAAATCACCTCCTAAAAACAAAAACTCTTCTTGATTACATTTTTGTAACACAGAACACAATGTATTTAAAAACACCATTCTCTCTATTGCAGAGACAGGACAGTACACACAAATAAAAACAATAACATTCTTGTCATAGCTTGCCCTTACTTTTAAAAGTCTACCTTTTACTATTTCTTCTACTTGAAAAGAATGTGGATTAAAATTTTTGGCAAAAAGAATGGCTACTCCACCACTAAGTGAAGTATTATGACTTAAAAACGAAAGACCCTCCCATTCACTAGCCCAATCAGAAGCATTATTTATATCACTGTGAGTTTCCTGCAGCATCACAACATCTAACTTATTTTGTTTCACAAATTCATAAATTCCCATTCTTTTCTTAATATCTCTTGCTCCATTAATATTCAAGGAAGCAATATTAATTTCATTCATTTTTAAAAGAAAAGAAGAAAATAAAAAACAAGCAAAAGTTGATAAAAACAAAACTAGAAACCCATGTGTCACGTTTGGCTTCCTAGCTATTATCATTTTCAAGATCAGGGTTTAAAATTCTTACAATTTTCTTTAACCGATAGATTTCCTTGTTTGTAAATAAGCTTTCTGCCATGAACATTTTGGTTTTGTCGACAAATTGTTTGATGTCTGGAAAATATTCACAGACACGTACTCCTCTCTTATTTTTCGTTGCTTTGAGGAATATTTTAATGTCTTCTACCTCATAATCACGACTGGATGCATCTCTTTGAGAAAAACTGAAATTTGAATCCGAAGACTCATTGCCACTTTCTGTCCCTTCTTTGTCATCATCATCAACTACATTTGTTTTTTTCTGTTTAACACTTTCAACTTTACTTGAACTTTTCCTTTTACCTGGAATTTTAAACTCAGTTGTATCTGATTCTAGATCAACATCACACAGTTCAAATGACTGACACTTCACATTATCACTTTTACCCTTTGTCAAAACTAACTCAGTAATGACATCGCTGACTCCTAAACTCACTACAGCAGTAGCATTCACCTCACCATCCTGCAAAGACACTACTGGTTCAGGGATATCATCAGAAACCACATCCAGAGCCTCAGAAACACCATTATCTTCTACAACGGTCACATTTTTCACACTCAGAATGGGAGCATTAGAAGGCCCCGCTTCAACCCTTTCCTCATCATCACTATTTAAACTAGCCTCCATCATGCTTTGCCCATCAGTCGATGAATGATCTTTATTTTTTTGGGGGCAATTCCGAATTAGATGACCTACCCCACCACAGTTAAAGCACTTCATCTTATCGGTTGTGGCATAAAAAACATAATCAAAGTTGTCAACCTTAATGTTAAAAGTCAGATCCAGTTCTTCGCTATCCTTCAAAATCATGAAGGCAAATCTTCTAAAAGAAATGACATGTTTTAACAGTGGTGAAGCAGTACCAATGAGGATTTTCTTAATCGGTGAAACCAGCTTTCCATAACGGGACAAGATCTTAACCAGAGTATCATCAGAAATAAAAGGTGGGATATTAGACAAAGTTACTTTTTTTGAGGGTGTTGAAAGAGGTAGAACAGGTGTGAAGAGATTGTTTATAACAATTCCCTTTTCCACTAATTCGTTTGCCTTTTCAACCGACTTCAAAAAAACCACAACAGCACTATTCATTTTGGACGCCGACAAAATACTGTCGTGTCCAACAACTTCTCCCATTGCCAAACAACAATCTTCAACACTCACGGCGGACGCCACCTTAACACCGTGACGCCGCGTGAGATTCTTTAGAGACCCAGCTCCTGAGTCCGCCATGGCCACGCAATGGGAAAAAAACCCACGCGACCCAACAAAACAAACAAACTTAAACAATCCAATAAATAAATAAATAAATTTGATAAATAAGAAAAGAAATACAAAAGAGCGAGATAGAGAGAGAGAAAAAAGACTCACTCAGAAAAACACGCTCCACACTCACGACGCTCCAAACGCTCAACGCTCACACTCACACCGGAAACGAGAGAGAGAGAGAGAGAGAGAGAGAGAGAGAGAGAGAGAGAGAGAGAGAGAGAGAGAGAGAGAGAGAGAGAGAGAGAGAGAGAGAGAGAGAGAGAGAGATGCTTGCCAAGAGTGTTGAGTTATTAATAAAGCTGCTTGTCCCCGTGGAGATGAGACAGCGATGTCATTATGGGTTGTAGTGAGGCAGAGGGCGGCAGTCACAGATGGTCTTGTGGATCATTATGGGCCGTGTGGCACTTTTCCGAAGGTCGGGTCACCGTGGCAACGTAGCATTTAATCTCTTTCTTATGTGTTCTGCTGTTCCTTAATGCACATTAATGTACATGTTTTTGTGTGTCAGTATTAAATAGATGGAAAAACAGATGGGAAATTGATGCTGAGGTGGTGCGTTTTTAGAAAAAACAACAAAAAACATCAAAGGCAGGTGTTAAGGGATCGGGGCATGGCTACGGTGCTGAGACATGGTAAAACAAAACGCAGAAGAGTGTGTGGTATATACTTATTGTGATGATGCAATGACAGTTATTCTCTTGGATATTCAGTTATCTCTGAAACAACAGCACGGAGATCCACACAATCCAATATTCAATAATGTCCCTTTTAATATCCTTTCTGTTCTTTACAGTGAGTTATTGATGAAAAAAAATACAATAACAATAACATAAACTTTTAATCTTAATCAGGAATAGCACGGATGAGATGAAGAAGCCATTTGACTCAACTCTTTAGTACCACACAGACACACACATTAATATGCGC
Organism: Moxostoma hubbsi; assembly: GCA_032164185.1. NCBI lineage: Eukaryota > Metazoa > Chordata > Actinopteri > Cypriniformes > Catostomidae > Moxostoma > Moxostoma hubbsi. Next base: position 18,728,385 of record JAVLUX010000011.1, on the reverse strand, counting down.
TCATTTACAGATTTCTTTATTAGCCGGATTTCTTAAAGAGACAGTAACATTTTTTAGCACATGTTCTACAAATCAATGTATATACTTTTAAATGTATATACATTAAACAATAAATATGTAAATAGATATAGAATATATACTATGAAAATATATCTTTGGAATTACATACATTTTTATATTTTTTAAAAGCTTGTATGTGACCAAAAGTATTAAAACATTTCTTTTTATATACCTAGTTAGACGTTCCCCTGTATAATTAAGAGCATTAGCTAATTAGATCATTTCTTTCAAATGTAAGCAAAATGTACAGTACTGTACATTATAAATGAAATATACCTATATGAATCTGATAGAATCATAATATAATTGAATCAAGAGTTTGTGACTCGAAAACAAATACAATCAGGAAATCTGTATCAATACCTTTCCCTAAAGGTTACTTTAATGATTATTATAGTACTTTTGAGGAATAATGGATTAGAGAGAAGAAATGTCATTCTAATGGAATTTACTACCCTAAAGCTGTCTGTTTTGTGGAGCAGATTCAAAAGAACCTACTTGTAAAAGTCATTTGTTTGGGAATCGATATACAATTGTCGAGCTGTATGTTAAACACTGTAGATTCAAAAGAACTCATTGGTTAAAGAATAAGACCACACTGGTCACACTGTGTATTCCGCTGCTTATTTTGATAATGGTGTTGCAGTGCCACTGAATGGTAGCACAGGAAACAATTCCAGAATATTTTAGTATGTTGTTCAGTAGTTCGTATGTTAATGTAATCTTGATAAGGTAAACTTATTTTATTTATTTGCCTTGCTGTCTGTATACTGGAGGGCTCGGAGCTCGAGACTCGACCCGAGTCCTGATTACCCCGGAAAAGGCTTTAAGATGGAAAATCAGTACCATGACAATGGCAGGAAATATTTACTACAGCAAGCTGGTGACAATTCAAATGTTGTTCCCCCCCGATAGCTATGTAGAGGGAGTGCTTTACGCATTTGATTGAAGGTGCGTTCTTGTATGATGGGTGGTCGAGAGGGGCTACACTTTGATTTGAACAGGGGACCACCACTCATCATAGAAGGTGAAAACAAGAGCTGGCTTGTGCTGCGTTCGAAAGGGAGGGCTCACACTGCAATTCAAATGGGAGACAGCTTTAAAGAGAGAGGTTTAGCTCACAGCATTCGAATGGGTAAGCCCAGCAAGCAATCGAATGGGGAAGGTGAGAACGAGAATTGGCTCACGCTTCATTTGAAAATGAGGGCTCACACTGCGATTTCAATGGGAGACTGCTCTAAAGAGACAGTAATTTAGCTCACGACATTCGAATGGGTAAGCCCAGCATGCAATCGGACGGGGAAGGTGAGGACGAAATTTGGCTCATGCTGTGTTCGAAAGGGAGGGCTCACGCTGCGATTCAAATGGGAGACTGCTCTAAAGAGAGAACTGTTTAGCTCAAGAGTGGTTTAGCTTGCGGCATTCGATTGGGTAAAGCGCATCATGCAACCGAATGCGGGTCCACTCTGCATCCGAACGGAAATGCCCACTTAGCGCTTCGAAAGGGGGAGCCCGCTATACATTTGAATTTGGTTGGGCTCAACGCCGTATTCGAATGGGAGGGCTCTTAATGCGATTCGAACGGGAGGAACCGGTGTTCACTGTATGGTAATCGAGGTGGAGATATCGATGGTTAGAGGCATTCTGGTGCATGAGCGAAGAAATTTGGGGGTTATTGATAGCTGGGATGGACCTGCCGAATATTGATTTATGAACATGAGGGGGTGGTGACCGCCATCTCCTATAATGCTCATTGCAGCTGTTGAGAAGTAAAGACAAAAGGCTTCAGCAGAAGCATGGTAAAACTCTGCTGCGGCTGTAGATTAAGTGAGCCTCCTGTAGGAGTGGAGTTTACAGTACTGTTGCCACAGTGGATTGAGTATTTGAGAGCATGGTAAAGGGGCTCCTGTGGGAGCGCTACTGTGTTTCCATTGCTGTAGATGCACATCTATAAATTCATGGAACTTAGGAATTGAAAGTGCCTTTGGAAAAAATAGAAATAACTCTGTGTCCACATCTGTAAGAGAAGTGAAAGTAAGTTAGGAAAACCTAACCATTATATTTATACACACCTGCAAGGGAAGCCAAAAAGTTAGTTAAGAAAAACATGATGATTACGTTAGTACACACCTGATGGGGAAGCAAGTGGTCAAATAGGAATACATGACTTAATTGTTGAGGTCCCCTCAAAAACGAGATGTCACATCTCAAGGGATTTTTTTCCTCTTAACAATAAACAATTATGTTTGGCATGTATGGGGCACTGCTGCAGCAGTGTCATGTGGGGCACTGTTTCTGTGGTATCAAGTAGGGCACAAATGACTTTATAAATTTATCAACACCTGTAAGGGAAGCAAAGGTTTGTTTGTACTTACCTGTGGGATGAGGAAATAGTTCATTTGGAATACATAAATACATTACCTTTATACACATCTGTAAGGGAAGTAAAAGGTTAGTTAAGAAAATAACTTTGCTACATTTGTCATGGCAGGGCACTGATGCGGCTGTATCAAATGAGAAAGGGGTTTTGCTGTGGCATTATCGAGAGTAAGCGGGTAATGCTGTAGTAGAATTGAGTGTGGGCAGGCGCTGCAACACATTATCTGGTGGGGCACTGTGGCTACAGTATCAAATAGGGCACACATGTTTTTATTACATTTAGGCAGATCTTATTGTGTATTGGGCTCATTTCAAACATGAGCAAAGGAAATGCCAATGTGAAGGCTAATGGGAAAAGCTAAAAGGCTTTTAAGATTACTGCACCATCACTGTGCTTGAACGGGAGAGCTCTTACTGCATTAGAACGGGAGAACCGCTGACCAAAATTGCGTAGGTTTACACTGCATCCAAACGGAAGAGCCCACACTGCATTTGAATGGCAGGTGGTGCCAAGTAGAGAACTTGCAGAGTTCTGGTTTATGATGTGTATATATATTTATGAGCTATGCACCCAGACTTTGGTAAGAGGAAAACAAGCCCATGGATGCGATGCTTGGACAGTGCATTTGCACCGTTTGCAGGAATGACACCACAGTTGTGGCACCTGTACAGCATGTTTGCGCTACATTGTGGAGTTGGGGGAGTTGTCGTGTGGCCCGAAAGATGCCGCGGTTGGCACCTGGACAGCCCATTTGTGCTGCTTAGGAATGTCTTGAGCAAATGGTAGGAGCACCGCAGTTATGCTTTCTAGCAAATTAAATGTTTGCCGTCTTTGGCTCCTTGGAATGTAACAGTGAATTCTTGGAATGATACCTACAGTAGATAGTAAAAGCAAGAGGAAAACCTGTTAACAATCCCATGGATGGAATTTTATATAGGTTCTAGTAGAGACCTGCTGGAAGTAATACTGGTGAAACCCTTGTGGATGGTGCAATTTCAGGCGTTTCTGTAGAAAAAACAAAATATGAATATTTAGGTGAAACTTATACACATTTTAAAACCCTTAGATATCTGTGGAAGTTAGACCCAGTAGAGGGGTAACCTGAGACTGCTAATGTTTATTTGAGGGGAAAACATGCAGACTGCTAATGCGTATTAGAGGGGAAAGTATGCAGTCGATGTTTTGGGGACAGAAGTCTAGAGAGAAGAGAAAATAAATATAAGTAAAATTTAGAAACAATAATGTATAATAATGTTTAACCAACAGTATAAATTATCTAGGAATAAAGAGAGTATCAGCTCTGTACTGCATGCAGAAATGCAGTAGAAATGTGCTGGGAAAATATATCTTAATAGCGATGTGAAAAAACAGCATAAAATGATCTGAGAAATAAAGAGCTTTGGCTCTGCAGTGCATAGAGAAATGTGCTGGGAAGTACATCTTAATAAACAGTGTGAAAAACAGCATAAAATTATTTAAGAAAAAAAGATATTTGGGCTCTGCACTGCACATTGAAATGCAGGAGAAATGGACTTACGATCATTACTGAAGGCCTTCACTTGTGGCCATTCATTCCTTAGGAGTATGACTGCCACCTGCTGTACGATATACGTTTGGCATAGGTAACGCATCGCATGGCAATAGTTTTGTGAGGAGGAGATAATCCGATCGATCACTGGAGAATCATAGCCCAAGCTTAAGCTGGCGCTGTGTGTTCAGCTCTTCCATCTTTCACACTGGGCTCTTCAAGCACCGGTGCATGAGAAGTTTTCTCAGGAGTTGCGAGAGAGGAGATAGCTTAAGCGCCGCAATTAAGCAAATAGGAACCACCTGTGTGCTTGAACGGAAATAAAACTATCAGGTTTTGTATACTATTCTGATGATAGTGAAACTTTGTAGTATGGCACTTTTCGTACCACTGTCTCCTTAAGATGATTCGCTTATGTTTTTCCTCTTTTGTAAGTCGCTTTGGATAAAAGTGTCCACCAAATGAATAAATGTAAATGTAGGTGCGTGGGAATGAATGGGGACAGTTACGATGAAAGGACCAGAGCATGACCTTATGAAATGGTAGCACTGGTAGATGGTGAAGCAGTGGCCGGTCTTGATGAGGCAGCCTCGACACCATTGGATCTTCTTCGCTGAATAATGGTTAGATGGGAAGAAAGGCAGAGTAGAAAAACCACAATATTACAATGTCTGAAAATAGAGAGCTGCTGTGGCAGTTTCTGTTGAAAGAGATTGTTGGGATGGAAGAGCTGTTCTGATGAAGGCGAATGATTTGCAGCAAAGTTATATCCAATGATCCGAATGCCTGGGTCTGTTCATGGGCAATAGGTGGGGCCGAATGCAGGAAAGACTGTCATGTCAGGAGAATTGTCAGGTAAGCAGGTAAGCAACGGCTTATATACTCTTACTTGTAGGCCATGATTTGTCAGATTAAAATTAATATGCTCCTCCCAAACCTCTGTTAATGAAATCCATTTCAGTCCACATTGGCAGGAGAATACATGTTCGAGATCCCTTACCAGAACCGAAAGTCCTGGAAATAATTGGTAACTGTGTTTGTTAAATAAATGTACATGATTCCCATCCCAAGTCAATTTCTAGTTTTTATGACAATTTTCCAACCCTTAGACCCTTAGAAATAAATCTTTTTTTTTTTTTTTACTGCTATAGTACATCAAGCTCTTTTATCTTAAAAAAAATAATGTTTTCTTTTTTTGCTGATAATTTACTCACACTCAGGCCAACCAAGATGTATTCAGAGTTTCTTTCTTCATCAAAACAGAATTTTATATTTTAGGATTTCATTTCAGGCCTCCTGTAAACAATGCTCCATGAATGTACTCCATTTTTTGACGATTCAAAATGCATATGTAGGGTGCATCAAAATAATCCACATGACTACTTTTTAACTAAAAATATTTGGTTCCGTACAACTTTGTGAAGTGCGCTCATGAGAGGGATGACATAGGTGCAAAAATGCAAGAGTGTTTACGAAGATTCAAAGGATGCACACAGTGAGATCAATGGTAAAGTTGATATCACACAGAAGAGAAGCTTCACAAACATATTTATGCAGGCAGTAATGAGTGATTGAATTGATTGCAGGTGCGTCCCTAGAAATCGTGTGATGAGGAGCGGAGCGCTGAGGGAGATGCAGAGCCCGAGGGAGGCGTGACAATAACAACGTTTTCAAACATAACTGAGTTCGCTGGAAAAACAGCACTGGCACAGCCGATGAATTCAGATATCGATCCTTTGTTTCTTTCGATGGTCTGAAATCCTCATGGGTAAATTGTTCACTGCACACCCTCCAAAATTTTAGAGAATGTAGGGGTGTACTGAATCCAGATTCAGCATGATAAATCAGAGCTTCAATCGCTCATGGTCATGTAAAGGCAATCTATGAAAATTTTATATTTTTCCCAGCGTGCATTTTCTTTGGGGTTTCTGAAGGTTGAAGGATACAGGATACACACACCAAACAAACATTTTGAACAATATACTTATACAAATACAAATCTACAGCTAAGACAATTAAACTTTTGTAAAGCTCTCCTTCTCATGTAACAATGATGCGCTTCCTGCCTCCTCTATGTGACGCGTGACCTTACCAACGAGCTTACGTCATCCATCTCATGAGCGCATCACAGAGATGTACGGAAGTGATCATTTGTGGTTAAAAATTATACAAGTATTGTTTTGTTTCTAAAAGGAATCAATCGTTTTGTTCAGAAGAACTTTATTTGTCATAAAATTAGTCGTGTGGATTATTTTTTTGCACTCTAAATATGCATTTTGGACTGTCAAAAAATGGAGTACATTCACTTGCATTGTTTAAAGGAGGAGGCCTAAAATAAAATCCTAAAAGTCTTAAATTATGTTTTGATGAAGAATGGAACACCGATACATCTTTACCTGAAGATCCATGTTCTCTTTTCCAGTTACATTTGTTATAGTGTGTGTGTATGTGTGGTACTGCAGATTATTCATTTCTCCCTGACTGTCCTGGTGAGAGGAGAGCCTCTGGACATATTTAGACTGATTCTATACCTTATCACCTTCACACACAAACACACACACCCATACGCATACGAACACAGCACAAAAGACAGAGAAACAGACATCCTCTCTGTCTCTCAAAAGTTGATGAAGGAGAAAAAAAAGAACATTTTGTGTAGAAAAAGAGGAACAAGAGTAGAAAAAGTGTGCACTGCATTGCAGCATAGGAGCCAAAAAAAAAAAAAAAACATGAAAAAGGCTGTTTTTAATGATGCCCTCGGCACCTTGACTAATATACATCCATAAAAGAATAACTGACTTCAACTTACTTATTCATTTGTGTGTCTTGGAGTTAACAATCTCAAAATTCACTCTTCTTTCTTTCTTTCTCTCTCTCTCTCTCTCTCTCTCTCTCTCTCTCTCTCTCTCACTATGTCATCCAGTGCAGAGGTATCATTATGTCAGACAGTAATGTCCCACACCTCCACTGAGAGCTGATTATACATCACCTGTGCCACACACACACACACACGTTTACTGCAGGATGCTGACAGTGTAAAGGTGTGTTGAGGGGGTTGGAGACCTTGAGAGAGCAAAGCTAATTACTCTCAGTGGTAATTATAACAGCTACAGTCACAACGACCTTCCGGTATTAAGCTGTGTGTGTGTGTGTGTGTGTGTGTGTGTGTGTATAACACAATGCACAATGCTAAGCTTTTTCAGAAGTCCAGGGAGTATAGTTCCGATGCTGACCTGTAGATGTTCCTCAGAGGAGAGACATGACACAGGCTAAAGAGTAAATTGTGCTTTTACAGGTGGTGATGAGGGTACTTTGGCATAATTTTTTAAAAAGCACCTCCTCACAGAGATGTAATAATAGTGCTTTTTATAGTTATCAGGAGCTGCAGAGTATTTCTGTTCACAGACCGTGTGAACGTGATAAATGGGGCATTGGTGAATCTGGCTTTAGAAGTTAAATGATGTCTCTTTTTAAACAAGCCATCCATAATGTGTCCCATCATTGCGTTCGATATGAGGTCAAAAATAATCACCACAGGATCCAAAAATATATTTTGGGGTTTATTCTGATGGCTGTCTGTTAACAAAACAAAACAACAACAAAACCGTGGTCTATAGTGCCGAATTCATAAAAAATACGGAATACGGAAGTGAAATACAGAAAATTAAATACGGTAGAGGCTAATGTCCAGGAAAAACAGGGCATTAGCTTACCTATAGACTTCAACACATACTTAATACATGCTTAAAGAGCACTACTATGCTTCTCTTCACGAGATGTAATTTAAATCTTTGGTGTCCCCAGAATGTGTCTGTGCAGTTTCAGCTCAAAATACCCTAAAGATAATTTATTATATTTTATTAAATGCCAATTTTTGGATGGGAATAAAAATTAGCTGTTTGTGTGTGTGTGTGTGTGTGTGTGTGTGTGTGTGTTTAAACGCATATGAGCTGGTGCTCTCTGCCCATATCCAGAATAGGGCGGAGTTTTGACATCTCTGCTTTGGATGACTAGACATCATAAGCAATATGACTGACAGCGAAAATAGTGGTGTTAAGCCCTATATGTCTGAACAGGAGTCAGACACCGATGAGGAAGAGACAACTTTGAGAATGAACCAGGAAGTTTCTGAATGATTATTTGATACATTTATTTATTTGTTGTTATTGAGTTTTTTCAGCAGTATTGCAACGATGAATGAGCAACACACACACACACACAAATACTGTTACAACGTTCACTATGCGCTATAATGAAACAACACACACAAGCAAATATGTCCATTGGCAGGGCCTGTACAAAGTGACATCACATTGTACAGAATCTGCAAACAGCTTGTTCTGAGACAGTGCTTATGATTAATGGGGATTAAAAAAAAAGGACTGGGTGGATTTTTATCATTATAGGGTGTTTGTGTACACACACTGCCAACACACATTTATGTTAAAACGCCATGCAAAAGTGAATATAATAGGTCCCCTTTAAACACTCAATATCGTGAGTTGCTCAAAGTAATTTATGCATTTTTAACCAGGCTTTAAAGAGACGTTTAACAGTTTAAAACACTAGAATTCTCATTACATGTGTTTTCACATATAACACGTATTACACTTATTCACTAAACTGGAAAACACTCTGGGCTAGTGTTGTCAAAATTACCGGTACTCCGGTACCAAGTCGGTACTCAAACAAAAATGTGTTTACGATACCAGAATTTCTGAAGGTACCGGAGTACCGAGTACCGGGTCTACCCGGTTCCCATGTAGAGTCGGGAACTTTCGAACGCGCACAAGCAAAAGATTGCGACAAGCAAAGTAGCTGCTGCTGCGGAGTCTCAACTGAATCTTGTCGAAAAGAAAAATGGAAAAAGCCAGGTTTGGAAATTCTTTGGATTTGAGGCTGATGAAAAGGGAAACATCATAAATCAGCAAAAACCTATTTGTAAATGCTGCTTTCACAATTTTCAGATGAAAGGAGGAAACATCAAACTTAATAAAGCACCTGAAAGACAGACACCCGGATTTATTCAAGCAACTAAAGCAGGTGAGTTTAAAAGCATATTATCATTTGTATTAGGGCTGAAATGTTTAGTCGACTTTGTCGACAACGTCGAAAATAAAAAATTGGCGAGAAAAATGTTCGTTGTCTAATAGTCGTTTGATCTCATTTAACTTAACATGAAACCACATTAAACTGTAATGATGAAGCACGAGAGCAGCAATGCAGTTCATGCCTGATGGAGGAAGAATTACACAGATCACAGTACAGATGCAGTCTAAACTTTCACAGCTTCAACTTAGGTAGATCCCAAAGTATTAGGGAATTATTAAAAAAAAAAAAAAAAAACATTCAGAAGCACTCTCGTAGTGGAATAAGTGGAGCCGGAGCTCTTTAAAAGAAACATGTGTTACATCTTAAATGCAGTTATATTTATTGCATTATAGCGTTATTAAAGTTCAAATAATACAGAAGCAGATCATGTTAATAACTATAAACTCAGAAACTGGCATTTCTCTGTGTGGTCGATGCCTCTTATGAGTTGCGCGAATGTCCCGATCTAAGGGGATTGAAACTGCACCCGGCTGAGAGAGACTCTGCCTCGGGGACGCTCATCCCTCGAGCGCACACGAGGGATGAGCGTGAAGAAAACTGGCAACATGCATCTTTATTAATATGAGAGCACTTTGCACATTAGTTTTAGAAATTGTTTTTATTCATTCTATTGTATGCTTGTTTATTTTGTTTTTTTTTTAGTACTTGGTAAAACCTTAAAGTAAAAGTTGCAAAAGTTGAAGCAAATCTTATATAATTGTTCAAAAATACAAAAATAAGCATACATTGTACAGTTTTGTTATAATTCAAAAATAATATATTTAACTTAAAGTGTTGCTCAATGGTATATTTTTGTTCTTAGTTCTGCTGCTAATGTTTTGTTAACTTTGTTAATAAAAGAGTGTTGTTCAGTAACCTGTTTTTGTGTTTTGCTTTGGTACCTAAAATGGTATCGAGTACCATGAAATTTCACTGGTATTGGTACCGACTACTGAAATATTGGTACCGTGACAACACTACTCTGGGCTTTAAATTATTAAAAAAGATACGTATAATACTAAATTTACATACCCAGTCCTCACATGTATGAAAAATCTGGTCAAACTCCACACATCCAATTCATATGCATCCTGCAAAAATAACACTTAACAAACACTCAATTTTAAATTACGACTCTTCTGAACACACATTTTGAGTTTGTGTACATTTTGATATTTACCCAAGAATTCTTAACTGATCAACAAAATTAGCTGATGAAAAAAAAAATGCTCTCACATCTCTAACACGAGAGAGTGCCGGAAAGCAGTTGTTGCAAAAATTATATGAAATTTCTCCACTTGGCTATATATAAATAAAACATTGTTTCCTATTTATTCACTGGTGAGATACATGTTTATGTGTGCATGCAATAGTTTCTGTAGTTATTTTAACATTTGATGCCACAGATAACATGAAAAATTATTGTTCTTGTCTAGTTGAGTTGTGCCGTGCTCTGGGTCACACTTGCTATGCTGTTCATTTTTCCACTGGGTTATTTTGTGGATAACAATCTTTCAGGATATGAGGATTTATGAATTTGCCCATACACACACAAACACACACCTGCGATTGTCTAGGACACACAGGGATATACTGACTCTCGGAGAGGGTCGAAGGAGCACATTTAAGTCATTTCACCATTTTTCCCTCACTCTGTCTCTTTCCATATCATTATCTCTCTCTCTCTCTCTCTCTCTCTCTCTCTCTCTCTCTCTCTCTCTCTCATACACTTGCTCCTGAGGCAGGTTAGACACTGGAGTCAGGAGAAAACATGGTTGATTAGTCAGGGTTAAAGTGTAATGACTGTGTTGTACAGGTGAAGCTGCACAGCACTGAAACAAATCAAACTGGACATTAGTGTTTGTTCATCAACTCCTTAAGGGCAGAGAAAGTGAGACAGCTAAAACTAAACAAGAGGGAAAAGAAAACAGGGTTAAAGAAAGTTATTAGAATTTGGTCTGATTTTGCTCTTAGCTATTACACAGCATTGTGGCAAAAAAAAAAAAAAAAAAAAAAAAACTAAAACAAACAATAAAGGTTAAGCACAAACCAGCAGCAGCCTTTTCTATGCTGGAAAATACAGATAGCTTTAGGTAATCCTTGTACATGTGACCAGTACAGAAGCTGTTCCTGTGACATATAGAAGTTCTAGACTTTGATGTCTCAGGCTTTCAACTTTCAAGATTTTGAAGCAAGTTTTAATTTTAAAAGGTGGATTTTCAGCTTACAAAGCTTGTTATACTGTTAACCAATCAGCATCCAGGACTATCAATTTTAGAACAATAATGATAATCAATTAAACAATTATAATATATATATATTTATTTTATTTATAATATATATATATTTCCTCAACCGAATGTGAAGTCTAATGAAAACGTTCTCTTGCATAATTTTGAAAACTATGATGTAAGGAAGCATTATATACTGAAAATATATTCTAACTACTATATGTATAGTATAGTATAGTATAGTTGCTGTTGTAGTGACAAGTGTCTTTCTGATGAGACAATTTTTGCCAGTTTTCCACAATGTAATCACAGATAATTCTCATAGCTGACTGTGATAGATATGTAGACATCAGTGTCAAAGGCTGCATCAAAAATAGATTTTTTTGGTCTTGCATCAAACTCCATTTTATGCAGACTCATTTTACAGTAAGTTGACTTTTCTTGATCTAAAATTGGCCTGTGCTTACCGAAATTTGAAACACTGCCCTCAGTGGCCAAAGCTTTAAGTGTTGTTGGTGTATGGGCACTCGCTAGCTCCATTTTACAGGTGTAATGTCCACAGAGGGGCACCAGAAGCGAGTTGTGAAGAGAGTTGTTTTCATCTGTACAGGCTGTAATAAAGTGAAGAGGAATGCATATTTTATATACTGTACCCCCCAATTCAAAATTCAGACCTAAATCTAACCATCAGTGGAGTCAAAATTGTATGTTACAGGGGAAAAAAGCAACCTCAAAATCATGCTCGTCCAGGATGGAAAACACGCTGGAGCCAATGTGAAAATATCTGATAGGAGATGCCACTTGACGGTGAGTCGGCAAAATGTGGCCGATCCTTGGGTATCGGAACTCTCAGATACAACATGCCAACTTCCCATCTGATTATGTTGTTTTACGACCACCTGAACATCATTAAACAATGATTTAATCATATTAGCAACATTATTTTTACACCCATATCTGGTTGATTTATTCAGTGACTGCTGTTTGTTGCTTTGCGGTCAATAAAAGCCAGTGGGAAGGTCAAAGGGCTGTTTTGGGGTCATGAGCTGTTTGTCTTCCTCTTATCCTTCTATCTTCCTCTGTGTCTGTGTTTTTACTGGTTAATCCTTTGCTTTGCACAGGCATGCATGCTTCTGAATGGGTAATTTAGAACTTGCAATTGTTATTTTTAGCTGGTGGACCTTCAACCTGTCTGTCCGCTTGCTTGTTATATTAGCGTGAGATTGGTGATTTTGGAACTGTGCATTTCAGCTAATAAAAGTACCAAATAGTAGCAGATTTAAAATCACATTGGACAGCTGTGATTGCACATTAATCACATTTTTATATAATATGGTAAGTCTTCATTGTCACGTGTTGACTTTTGTTTTGTGCTTTTATGTTGAAGTTCTTGTTTAGTTCCTGTTTCCTGTTTGGTTTTTGTAGTCCTTTGTAGTTTAATTTTTTGATTGGTTTTCCCCTGATTGTTTCTCTTTCCCTGATTGTTTCCAGAGGTGTTCCTTGTTTTCCCTAGTGTTTTTAAGCCCTTGTTTCCCCCAGTCAATTTGTCAGTTATTGCATGTGTTGTTATGTTCTGTTCTAGTTTCCCTGTGGATTTTCTTTATTCCAAGTTTTCATGTTTTTGTTAACAAAAGCATATAGATCCTCAATCTCTGCCTGCTTAGTCACAGAATAACTGACCTAACATGGATCTAGCAGCGGTCTTCCTCCAGTTGAGCCGAGCGTACCTCCCTATAATTGAATACTCACTTCTGTTCAGCACCACTGCCCGATGCACTGTCCATTTACCAGATCGGCCTCCTTGCCCATAGATGGTACGAATTGCCGGAGACAGGTGATTACACATGGGAGGACTATGTGAATTTAATTTTAGAGATGTTTGCTTCTGAGGGTACTTTCAACGAGCCAATGCCCACGCCTGCCCCGGCCAACGAGCCAACGCCCACACCTGCCACAGCCAACGAGCTGGAAGTCTCGTCCGTCCCAGAGCCAGAGTTGCCAGCCTCGTCCGTCCCAGAGCCAGCGTTGCCAGTCTCGTCCGTCCCAGAGCCAGCATTGCCAGCCTTGTCCGTCCGGAGGAGGAAGATAAGAAGAAAAGCTTCTGCTTCCACGGCTCCATCTCCTGAGCCTGCCACAGCCAACGAGCCAACGCCCACGCCTGCCACGGTCAACAAGCCAACACCCACGCCTGCCACAGCCAACAAGCTGGAAGTCTTGTCCGTCCCAGAGCCAGCGTTGCCGGCCTCGTCCGTCCCAGAGCCAGCGCTGCCGGCCTCGCCTGTCCGGAGGATAAGAAAAAGAGCAGCTTCTTCCACGGCTCCGCCTCCCAAGTCTTCCATGGCTCCACCTTCCAGGGCTCTGCCTCCCTAGCCTTCCAGGGCTCCACTGCTCTGCCTCCCGAGTCTTCCACAGCTCCACCTTCCAGGGTTCTGCCTCCTGAGTCTTCCACGACTCCAACCCCCGAGCCTTCCACATCTCCTGAACCTTCCACGGCTCCGCCTCCTGAGCCTTCCATGGCTCCGCTTCCTGAGCCATCCACGGCTCCACCTCTTGAGCCTCCCACGTCTCTTGAACCTCCCTCATCTCCTGAGCCTTCCAGGGCTCCAACCCCCGAGCCTTCCACATCTCCTGAGCCTTCCATGGCTCCAACTCCAGAGCCTTCCACGGCTCCCCCTCCTGAGCCTTCCACGTCTCCTGAGTCCTCCACGTCTCCGCCCCCGGAGTCCTCCATGGCTCCGTCTTCCACGACTTCGCCCCCAGAGTCCACCATGGCTCTGCCCCCAGACTCCTCCATGGCTCTGCCTTCCATGGCTCCACAGCCTGAGTCTGCTTCAAGTCACGGCTCAGCCGAACCACAGTCTGTCCCTGACCCTGTTCTGTGGACTCCTCCCAGGCCTTCTGACCCAGTCCCCGTCCTGTGGCTGCCTCCCAGGGCCCCTGACCCAGTCCCCGTCCTGTGGCCACTTCCTGGACCTCCTGACCCAGTCCCCGTCTTCTGGCCATCTCCCAGGTCTCCTGACACAGTCCCCGTCTTGTGGCTGCCTCCCAGGCCTCCTGACCCAGTCCCTGTCCAGTGGCCTCATCCCAGGCCTCCTGACCCTGTTCTGTGGCCTCCTCCCAGGCTCCCTAACCAAGTCCCCGTCCTGTGGCCACCTCCCAGGCCCCATGACCAAGTCCGCATCCTGTGGCCACCTCCCAGGCCTCCTGACCCAGTCTGCGTCCTGTGGCCTCCTCCCAGGCCCCCTGACCCGGTCCCTGTCCTATGGTCGCCTGCCAGGCCTCCTGATCCTCTCCCTGTCCACCTCCCACACCTCATGATCCTGGCCATCATCCGGGTCAGCTCTGGTCCCCCTGGTTTCCTGGCCGTCTGCCTGATCAGCTCTGGTCCCCTTGGTCTCCTGGCCGCCCACCTGATCTGCTCCCTGACCTTACCTTGCTCCTCTGCTCTCCTTGCCCCCTTGGACTGCCGGTTTTCCCCTTACGCCCCCCCGAGCTTCATGTTTTTCCCCTTCATTCCATGGACAATTTTTTATTTATTTTTTTTGAGCGTCTGAAATCCGCTCCTTAAAGGGGGGGCTCTGTCATGTATTCCCTGTTGGCTTTTGTTTTGTGCTTTTATGTTGAAGTTCCTGTTTCCTGTTTCGTTTTTGTAGTCCTTTTGTAGTTTCATTTTTTGATTGGTTTTCCTCTGATTGTTTCTCATTCTCTTGTTTCCCCCAGTCAATTTGTCAGTTAGTGCATGTGTTGTTATGTTTATTCTAGTTTCCCTGTGGTTTTTCTTTATTCCGAGTTTTCATGTTTTTGTTAATAAAAGCTGCATATAGATCCTCAATCTCTGCCTGATTCGTCACATTCATACACTACATGGTAGTATAGATTAGTGGAAAACACCACACCCATATGTGTAAGCTAGAAGATTTCATTTTAAAACCGCCAGCATTAATAGGGAGAATGTTCTCTTTGCTGCAATAACAGCTTCCACACTTTTAGGAACACTATATGTTTATTATTTATTTATGTTGGCAGGGCAAGTACATATCTGAACTACTGGCCCAACTGGGTCAGCATAAAAAAAAAATCCTTATTTTTGACTCGTGACTGTGGGAAACTCACTGCAACTCTCATCCTCTTATGGCTTATTTTTGTACAGGTCAACCTGCTTTGTCTACCAGATGGATGTTAATATATTAGCTATATTATTATTATTGTTGCTGTTGTTATAAGTGGGATGTGTTATTTCTTTGCCTATTGTATTCCCTCCTTACTGAGTAGAATGATAAAATTGTCAAGCATACCAAGCTAGTCTATATGCTAGCTCTCTCTCACTCTCCCTCCTTTATATAAACTGCTTGTCACTGAAGTAATTTGTTCAAGCAGCAAATCTTCTCAGCAAATGCAACATGGTTAAAATATTTCTGTCAACATTGAGCCAAGTTCTGGAAAAATATAATGCAGCATATGATTAGGAATCACATTGTAGATAGAATGAAAGCCTCCTCTTTTAAATAAAAGGAGACGTTTTAATGTAGAAATAAAACACTCTTTATAGCTATGTAATGTGGTCAGAACAAAAATGTTATTGCAGAGCTTTTCTGTTCCACAGAAAATGATGACTGATGAGTGTTTGTTAGCAAAATTACCCATGGCTGTGTCTCGTTTGGAAGGCTGCATGCTAGGTAGGACCTGTCCTTTGAAGGCTGCAGTATACCGAGTGTCCTCCTTTAGACAAGCCTCATTTAAACGAGATGGCCTTCGTAGGACATACGGAAATGGAACGTAACATGGTTGCAATGACAGCATGCCACACTTTAACATGTGCTAGCGCTTTGTATGAGGTACATTTTAGGAGAGTTGATGGAAAGAGAAAAGACAATATATTTTACAGGTGTACTTTTAGTCTAATACTTTATTTTAATTATATATTAATATAATTATACATATTATATACTTTGCACCCATATACTGCACCCATCTAATTCAACTTGGGAATTAACATTCCTTGATTTTGAACATCATATTTACGGGTATACAATTTTTTTAGACATTTCCATTGAAACAAAGTATTGTGGGTTATGAGTGCCCACGAAGGATACACCTCATGCATACTCTAAATTCCTGTGAAAGAAGGCTGCATTCAGTGTCCTACTCACTTTTCTGAAATGAGACAGCCTCAATGACGTATACGGCCGACAAATCCAACCTCCGGAGGATGCATCCTTACCAACGAGACACAGCCCATGATTGCTTTATTTCTTACCAAAGCCTTTTTGAACAACATTAATGAGCTCAGTGCTTATCCTCACGACCATCGGGGGACAAATCCAATTTCACTGAGACAATACTGACAGCCTCTTTCTTGGACATCAAATGAGAGAGACCAAATTACAGCCAGCACTTGCTCATCTGTGTAAAATGACCAAGTATTTCTCTAGAGGGAGGCTAAAACTGGCTTTGATAGTTTGCCTCTGGACATGAGTGAATTTGTGAAAGAGCCGCCCAATGGTTATACTACACAGTCGTGGACTTGAATATGATTGTTCAGTGATTTGAAAAAGTATTTGCCCCTTTCTGATTTCTTCTGCTTTGTGTATTATTCATACTAAATTGTTTTATATCTTCAAACAAGATATAACATAAAACAAAGGCAACCTGAGTAAACACAAAATAAATTTTTTAAATATATATTTTATTTATTGAAGTAAAAGTTATCCATCACCTATATAGCCATGTGAAAAACTGCTCCCATAAACTTAATATCTGGTTATGCAAGCTTTTGCAGCAACAACTGCAACCAAACACATCCTATAACTAGAGATCAGTCTTTCACAACGCTGTGTTGGAATTTTGGCCCACTCTTCTTTGCAGAACTGCTTTAGTTCAGCCACATTGGAGGTTTTTCGAGCATGAACTGCCTGTTTAAGGTCCTGCCACAGCATCTCAATGGAGTTCAAGTCAGGACTTTGACTTGGCCACTCCAAAACTTACATTTTGCTTCTTTTGTGCCATTCCATGGTGGACTTACTCCTATGCTTTGGATCATTGTCTTGATGCATAATCCAGTAGCGCTGAAGTTTCAGCTCACGGACTGATTACAGACGGTCTCCGTTAGGATTTTCTGGTAGAGAGCAGAATTCATGTTTCCCTCAATTATTGCAAGTTGCCCTGGCCCTGAAGCAGTAAAGTATCATCACACCATCTCACTACCACCACTATGCTTGACCATAGGTATGCTGTTCTTTTTGTGTAATTATGACAGAATTAATGAGACCCTTGTCTTCCAAACAGTTACACTTTCGACTCATCAATCCACAGAACATTCCCCCAGATGCCAAACCACATCAACTGGCTCCTTTCGACGCCGAGCTCCTCACCCTATCTCAAAGGGAGAAGCCCACCACCCTTCTGAGGAAACCCATTTTGGCCACTTGCACTTGCAACCTAGTTCTTTCGGTCATGACCCAGCCTTAATGACATAGGTGAGGGTAGGAACGAAAATTGACCGGTAGATCGAGAGCTTTGCCTTCCGGCTCAGCTCTCTTTTCGTGACAATGGTGCGATAGAGCGAGTGCAATACCACCTCCGCTGCCCTGATTCTCCGGTCAACCTCATGCTCCATTGTCACGACGGAACCCTCATTGTTCCTCTTCAATCCGAGGTTTGACAATCGTCCGAACCCTCCTCTCCACGACCTTAGATTAAACTTTACCATGGAGGCTGAGAAGTGTGATGCCCCTGTAGTTGGCACACACACTCTCTGGTCCCCCTTTTTGAAGAGGGGAACCACCACCCCATTCTGCCACTTCTTGGGCACTGTCCCAGACTTCCACGCAGTGTTGAAGAAGCGTGTCATCCATGACATCCCCTCCACATCCAAAGCTTTCGGAATTTCTGGTCCGATGTCATCAATCCCTGGGACTTTGCCACTACAGAGTTTTTTGACTACCTCAGTGACCTCCCCCAGGGAAATTGAATCTGATCCCACATCAGCTTCTGGCTCTGCCTCTAGCATAGTGTTGGGATTTAGGAGTTCTTCAAAGTGTTCCTTCCACTGCCCAATAATCTCCTCGGTTGAGGTCAACAGCATCCCATCTTTGTTGTATACAGCTTGGATATTTCCCCGTTTCCCCCTCATAAGGTGGCAGATGGATTTCCAGAAGCACTTTGGTGCAAACTGAAAGTCCTACTCCATGGCTTCTCTGAACTTTTCCCACACCCACTGCTTTTCCTCCTTCACAGCAGAGGCCGCAGCACTTCGGGCCTGTCGGTACCTTGCAACTGCCTCCGGTGACCTCTGGGACAACATGTGCCAGAAGGCCTCTTTCTTCAGACGGACGGCTTCCCTGTCCACCACGGAGTTCGAGGGTTACCACCCCTTGAGGCTGCAGCTCTCCACCGCAGCTTCGGCAATGGAAGCTTTGAACATTTCCCACTCCGGTTCAATGTCCCCAACCTCAGCAAGGATAACTGAAAAGCTCCGGCGGAGGTGTGAGTTGAAGATCTCGCAGACAGGGGCCTCCTCCAAACTTCCCAGGACTGTCCAGAGTCTTTTCCCACCCCCTGACTCAACTCACCACCAGATGCTGATCGGTTGGCAGCTCCGCCCCTCTCTTCACCTGACTGTCCAAAACATTTGGCCTCAGATCCGATGGCACGATTACAAAATTGTGCTCTGGTACCACGTACACTTATGAGCATCCTTATGTTCGAACATGGTGTTTATTATAGATAATCCATGACTAGCACAGAAGTCTAACAACAGACTTCCACTTGGGTTCAGATCAGGGAGGCCAATCCTCCCAATCACGCCTCTCCAGCTTACCCTGTCATTTCCCACGCGCGCTTGAAGTCACCCAGCATCACTATGTAGTCCCCTACTGGTGCCCTATTCAGGACTCCATTCAGGCTCTCAAAGAAGGCCAAATACTGTGAACTGATGTTTGGTGCATATGCACAGACAACAGTCAGAGTTTCCCCCCCACAACCCATAGGCGTAGGGAGTTGACCCTCTCGTTCACCGGGGTAAACTCCAACGTAGTGGTGCTCAGCAGGGGACTCGTGATTATCCCCATACCCGCCCGTCGCCTCACACCCTGCAAAACTCCAAAGAAGAATAGAGTCCATCCCCTATCCAGGAGTACGGATCCAAAGCCAAGACTGTGCGTCGAAGTAAGCCCCACTAGATCCAACTGGTAAGGCTCCACCTCCCTCACCAATTCCGGCTCCTTCCCCCCCAGCGAGGTGACATTCCACGTCCCCAGAGCTAGCCTTTGCCGCCCGAGTCTGGTCCGTCGAGACCCCCAGCCTTCACTGACACCCATATGGCAGCGCACCCGACTTCTGCAGTTTCTCCAATGGGTGGTGGGCACAAGGGATGGCAAAATTCAGTTGAGCCTTAATGCTTGTTTGAATTTTTGAGACAATTTAGAATGAGATGTACATGAACACAAAATAAATCAGGATGGGGCAAATACTTTTTCACAGCACTGTATGTTGACAAGAAGTAAAGCACAAAAGGGTAAAAGCCTTCTGCCTTGTTATTGTTCAGGTATTGATGATCAAATACATGACTTTCCAAATGATCTGCACACATTACAAATTATTTTACTATGGTTAAAAAAAAAATCCTGAGTTAATACAGGTTAAGCTCAATCAACAGCATTTGTGGCATAAAAGAAAATAAAAAAAATATCTTGTCCTTTTTAAAAAAAAAGGGGTCTTTGTCTAAAAAAAGAAGAGGAAATCGAGGTTAAATGTGAAGCTTATTATTTTATAAAAGCACTTATAATATTTTAAGTTGTTTAAATCAATTTGTAAAGTCATTTTAGGGTTTGTTGACAATACATATTCACGGCGATGGAAGTTATAAAACTGCATATAACTTTACACAGAAAAGGTTAGTAAGTATCACACTAAAATCATGTTAACATGCATATATTGTTTATGTCTTGTGGCTATACTTTTGAAGATACTTCACATTCATTGTAAGTGCCTAACTGTAACCCAGATTTTTGCTTTTTATGAAGAAAACGAGAGACATGTTGAAATAAATTTTTGTTGTAATCGACATTATGCCACAAATGCCATCCATTGAGCTTAACTTGTATTGAACCTGGAATGTTCCTTAGGGGTAAAATGTGCTATGTGTCATGCCCTTTAACTATGGTAAAGTCACTGTAATGTAAGGTTGCTCATGGCTTATTGCATAATACGAAAAACACTGCAACACTGAAACACTTCAATGCTCAAATCATCCCACGGCAAAAGAACAAATAAAAGTCACTCCACCAGTTTTGTGAATGCAAGCTTCAGTGATTTTATTTAAAAAGACCTAATGTCTGTCATAAGAGACTCTTTGCATCATGATGCGAAACAGGGATGAAGTAGATTATCTCATTAACTTTAACAGGCTTGCCAACTTTTTTTTTCTCCCTGAGATCTAATGGAGATGATTCGGTCAATAGGTTTTACAGGAAGTGCTTCAGTTACGGAACTATGTTTGTGAGGAGGAGGTATAAATATCAGAGCAAGAAAATTGGGAAGAAAAAGACAGAGGGAGACACATTTGTTGTGGGTTATTAACTTGTGAATGAGAGAAAGTGAATCACTGTGTTTGCATTGAGCATACCTCCCAATTATGCAGCTAATTCCAGTGTGTGTGATTATCTCACAGTTAGAGCTCACCTGATCTGTCTTTAAATGTGAATGACTTTTCAGTTATGTGCACTTCTTTGGCTCAAGGCTGTCTATCTTAATAATACTAATAACTATTTGTCAATTTCAGCATTTTTCTTAATTGAGAAATTGTTGAATTGTGTTTTGGTAATATGCGTATATGGAGAGAATCAATGCATTAATGTAAGAGTAATTAATGGGTTGTTCAGATTTAATGTGTATTACACAACATTTATTTCTGGTCCACTAATCTGATTGGACAAGCAAAGTTTTATGCACTGCGGCCAGTTGCAAGAAACCCCTTCATTCAAGACAACTCTTTTTCCCTATCTGTCACTTACTTGATGTTGTGTTGATGAAGTGACATTAGGGTCACTCTTGTGAGCCCGAGACACCTTCTGATCTTTGAGAAAAGGCCAATGGGAACTGGCGAGTGGTATTTGTATGCCACTCCCCAGCACGTACGGGTATAAAGGAGCTGGTGTGCGAAACGCTTATTCAGATTTTCTCTTCAGAGCCGAGCGGTCGCTATTTCATTCAGAAATAAGCAAGCTGAATTCCCACAGCTTCCATTCACCTCTGCTGGATTCTGACACCACATTACAGCAGCTTCTCCCTCTCTGCACTGGTGCACTGCAGAGATCGCCCCTGGGCACCTCGGCAGAACAAACAAAAGAGTATATTCTAAATGAGCGGGACACACGGAAATATATTTTTAAAGATGCGTCTTTTTGAAGATCCCTTTCCGTCTGTGTGTTATTCCTGGTTGCGCTTGTATCTCACTGCGAGAACATGACCATGGCAACGTTGTGGTCACAGCTTGCCTTTGTAAGAAAGCAAGCCACTCCAGCGGCTACCCGCATTGGCCCTTCTTCCTACAGGTTTGAGGCTAGCGTGGCTACCACTGGGGGTGATTTGGGGACCTCAATGGGACCACCTCTGCCGGGTAAATCCCCACAGACCTCTAATTCCCTAGCATGCTCGTTTGCAGCGATCAGGCTTCCGGATGAGTGTGGCGGCTTGTCTCAGAGCGAGGCTGACCTCTTGTTCCAGGCCCACGAAGGTGATGAGCTCTTGAGCGCAGCATCGGAGAGCAGGCTCATCCAGTCGGACGCGAAAGCCTCGGCTGGGCTTCCCCCTTCGGGTGAGGTCGCCCAGTCACACGCTGACGCGGATATGACAGGGCGTGCTTTCCCAGGCAGCCACGAGCGTCGGGCTAGAGTGAAACCCTCCGCTCTCCCCTGAACCCTCGTGGCTCGGTGATTGGTTCCTAGGCCCGCGGCGCCACTCACAGCCACACCCCGCCCCAGTTCCTTTCTTCCTGGAAGTGCATGAGGAGTTGACAAGATCGTGGACGGCACCTTTTACTGCCCGGTCCCGATCTTTCGACTCCCTCCCCCGCCCTCACTACCCTCGATGGTGGGGGGGTCCAAGGGCTACTCAGCAATGGTTAAGGCATTCACGGTGCACCTATGCCCGCAGAGCGCCACCACCTGGCACAGGCGCCCGATGCTCCCATCTAGCGCCTGTAGGTTTATGTTGTCTCTGGCAGCCAAAGCCTATGGTGCCGCTGGACAAGCTGCTTCCACCCTGCATGCCATGGCTCTCCTGCAAGTCCACCAAGCCAAGGCACTGAAAGAGCTGCACAGGGGTAGTTCTGCCCCGTGATTGATGCAGGATCTGTGCTCGGCGACCGACCTCGCCCTCGTCACTTTGCGGTCTCTCAGGTGAGTGATGTCCACCTTGTTGGTCCAGGAGCACCACCTTTGTCTTAACTTGGTCGAGATGAGAGAGGCAGACAAGGCACGGTTCCTTAAAGGCCACATTTCCCATGCTGGCCTATTCGGTGACACCATCGAGGACTTTGCCCAGCAGCTCTCGGCAGTGAAGCAGCAGACAGAGACCATCCAACACCCAGAAAGCTCAAGACCCCACACCCCACCTGCTCATCGCCAAGGGCGTCCCATTGAGGCAGTTGCACTGGAGAACCTTAGATAGGGCCCCCCTATCTCCGGTTCCACACCGCTTGGGTTGATGCACATGAGACCGCTTCAGCACCGGCTCCAGACTTACACCAAACACAACTGAGCAGCACCTGCCTTTGACAAGTGTTACCCATTAAAGTTAGGTACAATGAAATATCCTACAATTAAATGTAATTAATGCCTTTGGTATGGGGAGTGGAATGCTCTGGTTACTCTTTCTGTCAGACTTTAAGGTTTCCAAGCAGAATGGCAGTTAGCTGATATAGTCTTTGGCAAATTTAAAGCAGAGAACTCAAGGCTGTTAGCATGCTTTTTCTTAGACGGCCTCTCAGACATTGATGCCCCTGAGCTTTTAGATCCTCAAATTAAAGTGTGACAGCTAAGAGAACACAGAGGTGGAAATATCCAACATGTTCCTGGAAAACACACATGCATACTGAGAAAGCAGGGCTGGTAATATTGGGTTTTTAAAGACAAAATGATTGGGCCCTAAGTCATCGTCCTACACCATAGTGTTGTTTTGTTTTTTTGCAGGTTTTGTGTGTGTGTGTGTGTGTGTGTGTGTGTGTGTGTGTGTGTGTGTGTGTGTGTGTGTTCTAAATTCAGATTGCGCTTTAAACTAAAAAGCAATAAAATAATGAAGTGATCAAAAAATCTTATTTAACTACCTCCCCAAATCCAAACATTTACTGTCTCCAATGGATCCATATGCCATCATGCAAGCATTGGTCAACACAGATGGAAAATTACTAATAGCCTACAGATTAAGAACTAAAGACAATTATTATTGTAAATACAACAATAATCAAAATAAATTAGCCTAATAAATTCCCATATGTTCTCAAAATAATGCTGCCAAATGCGAATTTGTGTTTGTATTGCGTTTTGGGAATACAGTTAATGCTGTATAAAGAAAAAAAATATTAACCCTCTGGGGTCGGCAATCGTGCCGGCGCGATTGTCTCGCTTTTTTCTTATCAGTGCAAAAGAGACTCAAAATACTTGGTTGATTTTGATCTTACATAGAAGTGTTGTACATCATTAGATTCTGTTAAGTGTCTATTTTTTTGTGGATACTCACAATAAAAACAAAGTGTTGTGCTTTTGGCCAAATAAAGAAAAACAAACATGATACGAGTTCTGCGTTATCTCTGTCAGTGAAGTCCATTCTGAAACGCGTCCATAAATTAACTGTAACTCAGCAAATACTTGTCACCCAGGCACAAGACATATGTCTTTATGAAGCTTGCATTCTCTTCTTTTACATTAAGTAATTTATTAAAAAAAAACAAATATTTTCATCTTATGTAATCTGTTTGAAACCAAGGAGAGTACAGTTTTTTCATTCTCCCCTCATTATCTGTAATGAGCTGAGACCGCCACGCCCCCGGGCGCTATTCACATGTAAATAGTTGATATGCGTCGCACACGCCCCCCGATCAATGCCATAAAAACCCGAAGTTTCTTCATGAGATTCACTGATAGTTCATCGCGTTTTGAGGATGGCACGCTACTCCGGTGAAGAGGCCTTTCAGATGATTCTGGACAGTGAGGAAGAATTCACCTTTTCCTCAGAGGAAGATTGCAACTCGGACGACGAACGGCTGCACTTTGAAGAACGAATTGATCCCGCCGAGGATACAAGTTCGGAGTAAGTTGTTTAGTGTTATATAATTCCTTTTCTGATCATATGGAACTTATATACATTTTCAGACTATATTTTGCCTAGTTTTGGCTAGCTTTTGACATCTTACAGGAAAGATTGCCCCACAATATCCCTAACATTCGTGTATGCTCAAGTGTAAACTTTTTAAATGTGATTAAACTCGAAACATATTTGTACATTATATTTCACTCAGTTTTGATTAGCTTATGACACTGATTATCATGCTAAAATACTGCCTTATGCGTAATGTATCTTGTTTGCGAATATCTATATATTTCCGGTAAAATATGTGATAGGCCTAACGTTACTGTCTATGCAATATATTTTTATATGTTCAGTTTTGGTTAGCCTACGACACTACAGATGTTTGTGAATACATGTGTAAATGTTTGAAATGTAGGCTAGTTATGTGTCGTTCGCGAACGATCCGTTCATTGCGTGTATCACTAAATGCGCGCGGTCTATATGGCCCATCAACAGATACTCGCGGTGACGCGGTCTACGGCCCATCAATAGATATTTCTCAGTCCCATGGCCCATCAACAGATATACATATATTGTGCATCCATACCCATTAATTGTCCATCAGTTTACTTTGGATAATGTATGCTAACAGTTTTTTTTTTTTTTTTAGGAATGTGTCTGCATCACGCTCTCCTTCTCCAGCACCTTGCAGAGGAGCACGCAGGTGTCGTTCAGTTCCCAGTGCGATCGAGAATTATACTGAGTAAGTGCACAGACCTCTTGTATTTGTGAAGTGGATGGACACACGAGAGGTATCTGTCTGTTCTACCATCCATCCTGCTTATACGGGAGACACTGCACAGAGGAGGGTGAAAACACAAGATACATGGAGGACAAAGACATTTCCATGTCCTTCACCTGTGACTGAATACAACAAACACATGGGGGGCGTTGTGACCTGTCTGATCAGCTGTTACAGTACTACACTGCACAACACAAAACAATGAAGTGGTACAGAAAGATCTTTCTACACTTCTTGGACATTGCTTCCACCAACTCTTTCATTGTGCACAAAGAGCTACATGGTAACTTGTCCCACAAAGAATTTATGGAGCAACTTATCCAAGAGCTCTGTGGTGTGTCACAGAAAATGGCACCAAAACGGACCAATAGTGACCATGTACCGGTTCCAGGAGCTGAGCTGACATCAGAAGGCAGGGATGTTGCCACAGTTGGTCACCGCAATTGTGTGCATTGCACAACAGTGCGTGGTAAAAGGCAATTGACACCATGGAAATGCCAGGCATGCAATGTTCACTTATGTCTTCAGTTAAACAGGAACTGTTTTCAAGAGTGGCATAACGATGTGTGACTGTTCAGATGTTGACCACCTTCCACTAACCATCAGGCTGCATAGTTATTACAATCCAGGCTGCTTTACCACCACATGTTGTTTCTTGTGTAAATTCAAGTGTATGTCTTAAGTTTTATTCAAAGTATTTTTTGTAAAGTATAAGTCAGTTGACGTGTATATGTAGCACTGTGGTCTTGTGAGGCACAACATTAAGTTCCTTCACATAGAAGAATAACAATAAAACAGATTGAAAAACAAAACCTTTGCATCTCATGTCATTCTCAGTTCAGGCTGCCTCACAGCACCTTGATGGGGCATTAGCCTTTGGGGGAGTGTCTTTTGTCTCCCCTGGTGTGAATCTCATTAATATTCATGTCCATTGACACTCCCATGCATACAGCAGTGCTGACACAAAAACTGACTTACAAAATTTAAATTGTTATATTGTTGTTTGTGAAAGAGTGGTCAGAATGATTTTCACATCATTTTGTAGTAAAAATTCTAGCCTACAAGAATGGTAACTCAAAAGTCTTGTGGACAACTGTTCAGTATGTGTTATATATTTTTCCCAAACTTACTAAAAATAATAATATTTTTTTTCTATAAAATGCAAACATGTACATCTATTTTGCTTACATATTATTGTAGCAGAGTTTGTGCTGAATACAGCCAAATTACATGTTGGCCAATGGTATGTTGTAAGTTGCTGAAATAAGCACAAATGTCAGGGCATGTCAAAACATCTCAAGGGCCCCAAAAACACCTCAGACCCCAGAGGGTTAAACTCAATTTTAGGTTCAAGGTGAAAATGTCTTGTATTACCTTATGATTTAATCACTTTTGTCTTGGTTTTTTTAACACAAAAGGTACAATTGCGGCCAGAAATTTACAGATTTTGCTATTTCGGAAGGAAATTGATACATTAATTCACCAAAGTGTCATTCAACTTATCACAAAGTATAGTCCAAGATGTTGATCCAAGATGGCGGCGCGGTAGCATGCAGCGGCCACTCCGGATCCAAAATGGTGCTATTTTTGTCACTTAGCCTGACTTTTACGGCACACGGACATTGGAGCAACCAGTGTTCGTGTCTACCATCGCCAGACACTGTTAAAATATAACATTCATGCAACAACCAAGCTGCATGTTTATCTGCAGGAGTTGCTATGCAAACTCGGCGTGCTGTGGAGACCAGGCCTCCAGTCCCCAGTGTTGCCTGATGCTGGTGCCCAGGGGAGGGGACGTCGTAAGCGGTCTGCGAGGAAGCAAAAGCACGGCAAGAGGGCGGGGGTCCATGCTAGGCTAAAAACAAACTCTAGCCGGCCGGCTCTCCCGTCTATCCTGCTCTCAAATGTTTGCTCCCTGGACAATAAACTGGACTACATCCGACTCCAGCAGACTATGCAGCGTGAGCTTAGAGACTACTGCATCTTTGTTTTCATGGAGACGTGGCTTAGCGACAGAGTTCCGGATGCCGCCATTCAGCTAGAGGGTCTCGCCTCGTTTCGTGCCGACAGAAATGCAGCTCTGTTTGGTAAGACTCGTGGTGTGCAAGAACTCTATGCTAGTCTCTAGTTACTGCTCATCGCTGGTGGAGCTTGTATCTGTTAGATGCAGACTTTTTTATTTACCACGGGAATTCACCACTGTTATTATAAGTGGAGTTTACATTCCCCCCAGCGCTAACGCTAAGGAAGCGCTCTGTGAAATGTATGAGGATATGAGCGAACTGCAGAGCGCTCACCCTGACGGACTGTTTATTGTCGCCGGAGATTTCAATCATGCAAATCTCAAGACAGTGCATCCTAAATTCCATCAGTATGTGGACTTTGCAACGAGAGGGGCAAACACGCTTGATCTTGTTTACACAAACATCCCAGGCGTGTAGCGGTCGGAGCCTCGCCCCCGCCCACACCTCGGCTACTCAGACCACATCTCTGTTATGCTAATTCCAGCATACAGACCGCTCGTCAGACGCACAACACCGCTCCAGAAGCAGGTGAAAACCTGGCCAGCAGGAGCCATCTCTGCTATTCAGGACTGCTTTGAGTGTACTGACTGACACATGTTCAGGGAGGCTGCAACATATGGTGGCTCTACCAACTTGGAGGAATACACAGCATCAGTGACCAGCTACATCAGCAAGTGCATTGATGATGTCACCTTCTCCAAGACCATCACCACAAGCTCCAACCAGAAGCCACGGATGACTGCAGAGGTGCGTGCACTGCTGAGGACCCGAGACTCCGCTTTCAGAGCAGGCGACAAGGCTGCCCTAAGAACAGTGAGGGCCAAACTGTCCCGGGCCATCAGAGAGGCAAAGCGAGTCAATACTCAGAGACTGGACTGACACACACTCACACACATGTCCTGAGTTGCACTTTAATTATTGTCACTTTATACCTGGCTGCTACCTCAATAACTGCTATGTGCATAGAACACTCATCACATAGTATGTTATGTTTACATTTGGCATTTATAGAAACTGTCATCTTTTTGCACTACTGTGTACTGGTCGGCGTTCACTGTGCAAATGGGCTACGTGCACAGGCGAAGGAACAAACTTCCGGTTTGTCTAGAAGTTGGCGTATTCATTTCCGGTCGTTCTATTTACATCCTAGCAACCAAAGCAGAGCCGTGGGCGTTGTTCGCAAAATGAGTGGTGCTGGTGTACGAAAGAAGTACAATGTACGTGGTACATTTAAACTGATGAAAACTGTGGCCGGCTCAAAGGATCACTGCTATGTGCCAAGTTGCTCGGCTTCAAGTCGACACAACAGTGTATTAAGTTTTCATCGGTTTCCTTGGTTATCCTATGTGCTAAGTGGCTGCACAGAATAAGGAGGGCGGAATTTACAGTCACTCAAAACACGGGCAAATGAGATTTGAAATGCTGACCTTGTGTTGAATGGAGTGTGTGCATGTGCATTCTTAAAATAAATGTTATTTATTTATATAAATGTTATTTATTACACTAGGTATATGGACTCCACTTTTTATGTGCTGTTTGTCTAAACCAACATTGTAAAAAGTAAATCAGACAAGTTTGCATGTTTGTATTGTTTATTAAGTTGATCAGTTACATGCATTTTTGCAAATAAACATTGAAATAAAATTTTCTAGTCACCATCGTCAATTCACTAAACTTTACTCTAGCTGATTCCCCACCTGCCTACATAATAACTAATGCAAGCAAAAACCCAGTGGGGACAAGCAATGCACAGTAAACCTGTAGCAGCTAGCTGCTAAGGTACAGTAAACATGTAGCACTACATTAAACATTGCTAATCCCCAGGAACATCAAAAACGCTGGGTTATTTGGCTGATAAGCAAACTCTTATCTTATCTCATCTTCTTACATTATCTTATCTTATCCTATCTTATCCATAACTAGCATCACCATACACTCAAGCTGTGAGGTTTCTCTTTTTTCGTCAGCGACCTGTAGCACATTGCCCTGACGACCACCTCTCCTGAATCCTGATCTTTTATGGAAACTGACAGAAGGAGGAGTATATCATTTGTGTTGAATAACAACATTAGTATTTGATAACAAGCAAACATTTATATTCATTTATATTAAACATTTATATACAGTTATAGTCACAAACACTAGCTGGTACTTTTACTAGGTAGTGTTAGGCAAGCGCTAACGTTAGAAGTTATCAGATACTTACCCTCATAGTTGTGAATGTATGAAGAAATGTACATTTTAAATCCCTTGTCCCTCTTACTTGTCGGGGTGTGGGACAGGGCACCGACGATCCTGTGGATGTCGCTGACGCTCACTGCCGGTAAATCCGAAAGACACCGGGAAAAGGAAGAACTGCTAGCGGCGGCTGCCATTTCTGTGGTAAAATTCTAGTAGTGAAATCGACAGGCTCATAACCGGAAACTGATATGCCAACTCTGAATGAAATCGAACGTTCGCTCCGCCCATTGTGCACAGAGGCTATTGTGACGGGTCTCCGGTTGTTCCCGCTGTTGTCGACCGGTGGGTGTGGCTGGGAGTCTCATCAAGAGAATGATGTACACCTGTGTAGGAGCATCAGTGATGTGCACCTGTATATAAGCTTAGGCTTTGAGAATGTTGAGGGAGACTTTTGGAGATCTTCAGAGCTGCAAGACTCTTGGGAGTTGCTCCTGTTCTTTTTGTGTTGGGTTTGTTTTGTTTACCTTTGCCTTTACTTTGATCTTACTTCTGTCTGACATTTTTACATTGCTTGTCAGACAGAAATGGTAGTTTTGTTGTAATTGATTTCCTGTTCTATACATTTTCCTATTTATGTTAATAAATATTGTTTACAACCTGACCAACTTCACTATGTCCTCCACTCATTTTTCACGGCTTTGAGCCGGTCGTGACAAATATGGGGGCTCGTCCAGCCAATGGTTATTTGAAGATTCGTTCGTAGTTTGTTAGTGATAAATATGGAGGCTTGTCCATTGTTTAAGTAATAAATATTTTTCTGATTTGTACAAATGTGGACAAGTCCGTTCGGTTTGGTAAGAGAAACTCATTCGTTCATTTGGTTCTGTTTAATGTGATTAATTTGGTGACTTATTTGTTTAAATTAATTTTGTTAAGTTGAAGATTAATTCGTTAGAAATTATTTTTTTCTTGATAATTTTCGTTAAGTAAAACTTGTGGAGGGTTTTAGTGGTTGGTTTGGTTGTTTTGGCTGGTTGTTTTACGGGAGTTTAACTTGGTAAGTATTGGCTACTGTTTGTATATTTGAAAAGATAATTGTCTTGACTTAGGCTTTTC
Organism: Moxostoma hubbsi; assembly: GCA_032164185.1. Lineage (NCBI taxonomy): Eukaryota > Metazoa > Chordata > Actinopteri > Cypriniformes > Catostomidae > Moxostoma > Moxostoma hubbsi. The sequence continues at coordinate 18,697,685 of JAVLUX010000011.1, read as the reverse complement.
CTTGCATAGGTTTAGCAGGATATCCTTAACGGGATATTCCGATCTTTTTTTATTTTAGTTTATTATTTTTGTACGGTGAACGCAGTTAGAGAATTTGTCTCGGGAACACGTCCGTGTTTGTAGTAGTGACTCGTTAATTGGTTGCTATTGCAAACAATGGTTTACAGTGTATAAAAACCCGCTGCAAGTAACTGTATGAAGATTAGGGATGAGTTTAGGTAGCTTTAAATATTAGTTAGAGGGAATTGCTTATTTCAACATCTGTCTTTAAACTTATGTTTTTTTTTTGTGGAAAATTTAGTAGCCATACATTTCTCACAATGACATCAAATGTTCAGGAATTTGTTAGCGCGCTGTCCGAGAGCTTGTTAAATGACTTAACCAAGGATCAACTATTAGAACTTGCAGAATACTACAAAATTAATCTGAAGAGTCAAGATAAACGTCTAAAAGAGCAGATTAAAACCTTGGTAAAGACAGAGTTAGTTGAACGTGGCATTTTAGAGTCTAAATCTTCAGAAGACGCATTAACTTTTGTCAATGCGACATCAACACAGTCTCATTTAACGTTTGAACAACAAAAGCAATTATTGGTAATTCAAGCAGAGATGAAAGAAAAGCAGTTAGAAGCGCAAAATCGTATTGAATTGTCTAAAGTCCAATTGCAGCAACAACAAATTGAACTTGAACGTTATCGTTTGGATTTAATAAGAGATGGTAAACTTTCTATAACTGGAGAATCGGTAAGTGATTCAAATTCGTACAAGTTTGATACGGTAAGAAATATGAGATTGATTCCTAAATTTGATGAGAAAGAGGTTGAGCGCTTCTTTTTATTGTTTGAACGTGTTGCGGACGCACAACGTTGGCCAGATGAAGAGCGCACGCTTATGTTGCAGTCTGTATTTACAGGCAGAGCTCAAGAAGCATATTCTTCCCTTAGTGTAGAGGATGCTTCTGATTATAAAGCTGTAAAATCAGCAGTGTTGAGGGCTTATGAACTAGTTCCAGAGGCCTATAGACAAAGGTTTAGGTCCTGGAAGAAAAGTAAAAAACAGACGTATGTTGATTTTGTACACGATATTTCGGTCTATTTTAATCGTTGGTGTGTAGCTTCTGATGTAAAAACACTTGACGATTTAAAACAGTCGTGACAATATTGTCCTGTTAAGTTTTAGTAATTTATTGTACTGTCCCGTATTTTTTATAGGTATGTTATTTAGTCTGTGTAATCTCACCTGGTTCTGTGTTTGTCCTATGTTGTTTTATGTAGCACCATGGTCCAGGAGGAACATTGTCTCGTTTCACTGTGTACTGTACTAACTGTATATGGTTGAACAAAAAAATAAAAACCACTTGACTTGACTTGAGTCAGGACATTACTGATGTAAAAAACAGCACCATCACTATTTGAAATTTTTTTTTTTTTTATCAAATCTAGACAGGACCCATTTCCAGTAGCCTTCACTCCAACACTTTATCCATGAGTAATCATGCTAAATTGCTAATTTGGTACTAGAAAATCACTTGCCATTATAACAAACACAGTTGAAAGCTTTTTGGTTCGTTAAATGAAGCTTAACATTGTCTTTGTGTTTGTTTTTGATTTGCCACAGTATAGAATAGACTGGCATGTCTTAAGATCAATATTAGGTCAAAAATTGCAAAAAATAAACAGCTTTCTCTAGAGACTCATCAGTCAATCATTTGTTTGAGGAATGAAGGCTATGCAATGCTTGAAATTGCCAAAAAACTGAAGATGTCCTACAAAGGTGTACTCTAGTTTGAGAAATAGATGCCTCACCTGTCCTCGGCTGACAGCTTCATTGAATTCTACCCGCTCAACTCCAGTTTCATGTACAACAGTAAAGAGAAGACTCAGGTGTACAGGCCTTATGGGAAGAATTGAAAGGAAAAAGCCACTTTTGAAACAGAAGAAGAAACAGAAAAGGTTAGAGTGGACAAAGAAATGTCTAGGTTACGTATGTAACCTCCGTTCCCTGATGGAGGGAACAAGACATTGTGTCGAAGAAGCGACACTTGGTGTCTCTCTTTAGCACCGAACATGCCTCTGATCTATGAAAAAAGGCCAATGAGGAGTTGGCAGACAGTATTTGCATACCCCGCCCCTGGACATACGGGTATAAAAGCGGGGAAATACGTCGAGTTCATTCAGGATTTTTCTGAGGAACCGGAAATGGTCTGGCCACAACAGTGGCTTGGCTCAGAGACATGGCCGGGAGGACACAACGTCTCGTTCCCTCCATCAGGGAATGGAGGTTACATACGTAACCTAGATGTTCCCCGTCTGTCGCTCACTTCAACGTTGTGTCGAACAAGCGAGCCGTGTACATGTATGCTGACACAGGAGCGGGCAGGTAATTTACGTGCACAAGCGACAAGCTGTGTCAGACTGCACGCACCCTTCCCCACCGTCTGGGTGTGACAGGCCAATGAAATGGCATCCACCACCCAGTGGGAGAGCCTCTGTTTGGAGACAGCGTTCCCTTTCTGCTGTCCACCAAAGCAGACAAAGAGCTGCTCAGAGCATCTGAAGCTCTGTGTGCGGTCCAAGTAGGTATGGAAAGCACGTACCGGACACAGCAATGAAGGGGCTGAGTCTGCCTCATCCTGGGGCAGTGCTTGCAGGTTCACTACCTGGTCTCTAAAGGGTGTGGTAGGAACCTTGGGCACGTAGCCCGGTCGTGGTCTTAGGATCACATATGTGTTTGCCGGACCGAACCGCAAGCAGGTGTTGCTAACAGAGAACGATTGTAGGTCCCCGACCCTCTTGATGGAAGCGAGCGCGATCAGCAGGGCCATCTTTAAAGACAGGGCCCTGAGTCCAACTGATTCTAGCGGCTCGAAGGGGGGTCTCTGGAGGCCCGCGAGGACCACTGAGAGATCCCAGGAGGGGAACAGGCTTGGCCGGGAGGGGTTCAGCCTCCGGGTGCCTCTTAGGAACTTGATGATTAAGTTGTGCTTACCCAAAGACTTGCCGTCTATTGCATCATGGTGGGATGCGATAGCGGCAAAATACACCTTCAGGGTGGAAGGGGACAGCCTCTCTTGCAGAAATAATAGCACTGACCTAACTGCACACCTCTGTGGGTCTTCAGCCCGGGAAGAACACCAATTCGTGAACAAGCGCTTCAGGGCGTAAAGTTTCCTTGTAGAAGGGGCTCTGGCTTGGTTGATCGTGGCTACGACAGCAGGTGGTAGACCAGCTAGATCTTCCACGTCCCGTCCAGGGGCCAGACGTGGAGGTTGCAAAGGTCTGGGTGCAGATGCCATAGCGTGCCCTGTCCCTGAGAAAGAAGGTCTTTCCTCAGAGGAATTTGCCAGGGAGGGGCTGTCGTGAGGAGTACGAGGTCCAAGAACCAGGCCCGGGTGGGCCAATAGGGAGCCAGCCACCAGGGTGACTTGTTCCTCGTCCTCCCTGACCTGAAGGCTCACTGGGGGAAATGTGTACTTGCGCAGCCCCGCAGGCCAGCTGTGTGCCAGTGCGTCTGCCTCGAGGGGGTCCTCTGATCGGGCATACCAGAGCGGGCAGTGGGAGGTCTCTCGGGGCAAACAGGCCTACCTGAGCCTTGCCAAACCGTTCCCAAATCAGCTGGACCAACTGGGGGTGAAGCCTCCACTCTCCACTGGGTAAGCATTGTTGTGACAGTGTGTCCGCTACCACATTGAGGTTGCCGGGGATGTGAGTGGCACGCAGCGACTTGAGTTCTCGCACATCCTGCCCCGCCGCAAGCCTGCCGTCTTGGGCCATGCACCGTCTGCCCACCGAGGGCATCCTCCTGCAGCTAAAAAACACCTTGCTCCACCTCAACCCAGGCCCAGTCCTCAGCCCCAGCGTCAAGCATACCGCAAGGTTGATGCATATGAGACCGCTTCAGCACGGGCTTCAGACTCGAGTCCCTTGGCCTGGTTGACCTGCAGGAGGGCCATGGCGTGCAGGGCGGAAGTGGCATGTCCGGCGGCGCTGTAGGCTTTGGCAGTGAGTGACGATATTGTCCTACAGGGCTTAGAAGGGAGCAGAGGGCGACCCTTCCAGGTGGTAGGGTTTCTGGGGCATAGGTGGAACACAACAGCCCTATGCACCTTGGAAATCGCTGTATATCCGCGGGCCGCTCCGCCGTCGAGGGTAGCGAGAGCGGATGAGCGAGTGGCTTTGTGATGAGTGGAGAGGGGTACTCTCCATGAAGACCTCAGCTCATCGTGCACTTCCGGGAAAAACGGGACCGCACAGGGGGGTGGGTGGGGGCGTTTTGTGAGCGGCGTGCAGACGCCAGGAACCAGTCATCCAACCGCGATGGCTGTGGGGAGGACGGAGGGTTCCAGTCCTCATTGAGCTTTTGTGAGTTCAGCTAGACAGTAAGGTGTGTGAGAAGTGCCTGAGAAGACAGCCACATCTATGGCAAGTGCTATAGGAAGTGTGGGGTGAAATGTCACCTGAGTATTTGGACAAATTGACAGCTAGAATGCCAAGGATCTCCAAAGCTACCATTGCTGCATATGGAGGATTTGTTTATTAGCAGTTTAAAAAGTTCTGAAGGTTTTTGTCATTTTTCATGTTATTAATCTCCTGACTATACATTGTGAACAGTTGAATGCCATTTTGGTAAGTCAAAGTACCAACTTCTTTCCATAAGAGCAAAATCTGTACACCCAGTCTATATATTACTGAACCTGCAGAGTTGCCCGTGTGAAGATAAAGTGAACTAAACTCACAGCACCTCCCGAGATGATCGTAGATAATTTGCAGCATTCTCACAAATAACATTATTCTTGCAAACAGTTTTCTGACAAATGAAACAAAAAAAAGAGTGAAAACTCTTTACGTGTGCTTGTTCCACATGACAGGCTCATGCTGCACACCTCTAAACAAACAATGAACCAGGTGGATTTTTTTTCTTTATTGATTTGATTTAAACATTTAATTCATTTATTGAAACACAAAAAACATAAAAGACATTTCTAAATTTAAATTGCACTTTAACCCAAATTGAAAAAGCAATAAAGCAACGAAGTGATGAAAAAATCTTTAATTTCTTAAATCTTTTTGTTTTTCTCACCATTCTGAGTACATTTAAGACAATGTTATGTGCGAAAATCCCAGGAAATCAGCAGTTACAGAAATACTCAAACAAGCCCATCTGGCACCAACAATCATGCCACGCTCCAAATCACAGACATCACATTTTTCCCCATTCTGATTGATGAAGAATACATTAACTGAAGCTCCTGATCTGTATCTGCATGATTTTATGCACTGCATTGCTGCCACACGATTGACTGATTAGATAACTGCCTGGATGATTTTTTGTGCCAGATGGGCTGATTTAAGTATTTGTGTAACTGCTGATCTCCTGGGATACTAGAATGAACTTTATTTATTTGTTTTAAAAAAAAAAAAAACTTCCAGTGAAGTCCAGTTCTGCGGACAGAAATGCTTTGTTGATGAGAGAGGTCAACAGAGAATGGCCAGACTGGTTTGAACTGACAAAGTCTATGGTAACTAGATAACCACTCTGTGTAGTTGTGGTGAGAAAAATAGCAGTGTTTCCCCTGCCATTATATTAGGGGGGCGCCCCGTCCCCCCAACGGCACCCTCCGCCCCCCCTTGAAGGTAAAGTTAATTATATTTTCTATATAGCGCCAGATCACAACAGAAGTAATTTAAGGTTACCTTTCCAATAGAACAGTTCTATACCTTGTTCTTTTATTAAACAAACTAAATAGCCCTTAAGTTATTTATCTTATTTACACGAAGGCATGTCATTTCTGTCTCTACATGGTCGCACGTTTACTATTCTCCTCAGCTCTCTGTATCGCGCACGGCGGAGTTCCGCCCCTATGCGCACACACACACGCCTGCACACACACACAGACACGTTCGTGCGCACACATGTGAGCATAGGGGTGTTCGATTCCAGGTTTTCTGGTACGGAGGTATGCATAATTACAAACTAGAGTCACTATGACTGTTATCTATTTCTAAAGAGATAAGCTACAAGCTACGTGTAGGATAAATACAAAGTTTCTACAACAGCTCTCTGGCATGGTGTAATGCCGCGGATACACTAGACTTTGAGACTACGGTCGTGATATGACGTCACATTAATTCAACATATAACAAATAGTAATACACTCAAAATGTAAAAAATATACAATCTACTCGACTTTACTGCAAAAATATAATTTTTATAGGGATTAGACACTCACAAGTGAATGATATCGGACACAGTAACAGAGTCGACACCAAGAGTTGATTCCAGTGATGGAGTCGACCCCGAGTCTGGGGCTATTCAGAGTCGAGGAATCGACTCTTTGGAGTCGACTCCCCATCACACACTCCCACCAGCGGACAGAAAGCGTGCGTTGGAAATATGTTGCGTCAATCACCTGAAAAGAAGACAAAAATATCTGTGTTTTTTAAACGCTCCCAGGGTGGTGAAGATGGCAACACTCGCTCTCCTGTAAGTAGCACCCGGAGTAGCGCTACTGCTCCGAGTCCAAGTACAGAAAAGAGCCCAAGTGCTGCACGCCCTTTCCCTGACAAGCAGCAAAAGTCCAGTCACTAGTGATGGGTCGTTCGCGAACGAGTCGGTTCTAAGAGCCGACTCTTGTAGGTGAACGTTGGGAGCCGGCTCGTATATCAGAAGAGCCGCATCTATTAATAAAAATATTTAAAAAAATTAAGATATGAACGATCAAAAGATTTAAATTAATATAATTAACTAATTCAAAGAACGAAAAAATAAAATAATATAGTCCTTAATGCTCAATCACACATATATTTGTTCTGACTGTCTGCTCAGACTAACAGCCTGCTGGCTTCTATTGCTCTGACGGTCCCAGTCAGTAGTGTAAACTGTGAAAGGGACTTCTCAGCCATGAACAGGGAAATACAAACTTTTCACAATAGGATTTGCTGCTTTTAGCTATATGTTAAGCTATCACATTTAACAGTTAATGCATTTGCAGGTCAAGACAAACATCCGCAATAGGCTGCAAGGAGACCCCCCCCCCCCCCCCCCCCCCCCCCATTCTGAGATGCAGGTTGGCACTGTTTTGGCAGCACAAGGGGGACCTACACAATATTAGGCAGGTGGTTTTAATGTTGTGGCTGATAAGTGTATATAATCTCTTTCTGTCTTTCTTTTGTAGAATATTTGATTTGTTTATTTTATTATTTCACTATACTTTTCTTTAAAGGGTCAGTTCACCAAAAAAAAAAAAAAAAATATTATTTACTTCCTGTTATTCCTATCTGTATGACTTTTTTCCTTCCATGGAAAAAAATAGATACTAGGCAGAATGACAGCCTCAGTCACCATTCACTTTCATTGTGTGGAAAAACAGTCTGCCTATAATCTCTTTTTGTGAAAGAAAGAAAGAAAGAAAGAAAGAAAGAAAGAAAGAAAGAAAGAAAGAAAAATTATTTTCATTTGAAATAACATGAGGGTGAGTGAATAATTACAATAATTTCAGTATTGGTTGAACTACCCCTTTGAGTCTCACCTCCCTTTTATTCTCATTTTGAAGAATACCTGATTTCCCCATTCCCTAATTTCTCAAACTTCTCTTCTCTCTGATCACTTTTTTTGTTAATCATTTTCCTTGAGTGTAAGTCATGTTGTCTATTAGAATTCCTCCTCATTCATGAGTGGCCACGTTTACAATAGGCACTGGTCTCTGTGATTGCACCCTGTGGTTTGAGTCCAAATGAAGTTCACTTCCGTTTAACTTTAGTCCTTCAGATCTGGTTTCAAAACACCCCACCTTCTGTTTACACACACAATATTTCATGTGTCTTCACTTTGGATTTGAATTTAAAGTTTCAACTTCCAGCAAGAATATTGACCTTGAGACTCTCGGCACAAATGGAATTGCGCCCATGTCAGGGTGAGTCTGGGCTTGTAGCGATGATTTGCCCATAGGAGCCTAGCTGGAAAGGAAATCTTTTGTCTGTCCTTGCCAAACATATGGCTGACTACTTTGGGGCATTTCAATTTAATTACAAAACCCTTTATAATTTTCATTTCACACGTTGCTTAAATGAGCCAACGCTTTTAATTATCTCAGTTTGATTCCAGTTTTATTTTACAAGAATGAGGATTTGACTGTGGCCTCCACCTCGTAATATTACAGTCAATCCAAATTAGATTGCTATATTGACATGACACACTCTCTCTCTCATTTTATTGGCCAGAGTATTCCCTCACTGTCCACCCTCTTTTCCCACATCAAAATGTGCTGTGCCACATCTCTCTCTACTCATCCTTTGGGTCCAGCTGGCAGCAGTGATCTGCATGCCATATGTGTCACTCTATATATAGACATCCCTGTACCTCCATCACATTCATATTTACTGTAAACCCCTCTCCCTCTAGCCACACCACATGTGTATCATCCCGTAGGCTGATGAAGGTCATGAACTCACCCAATGAAGGTGTATAACGCACATGGGCAACTCATAGAGACTCACGCAGTGTCATTGGAGGTTAAATCGCAGCAAGATAAAGAAAGTGATAGAGAGAATGGGATTATCTAAGTGTGTGTACATAGAGCCGATGTGCACCTTGGTCAATGCACACTCTACTAATTTGTAGGATTAAGCAATGTAAAATGAAATAGTTTGCACGGGGCAGGGATGACATTAGATTTTGAACTGTTTTATAAAACTAACTGTTTTGAGGAGGTTATCTTGTTTTCAGAGTGTATTTTAATTTCCTGTGCTGCTTTTGATTTGGGAATTTCAACCTGTGCTGTCGACCTGTAGAAGTGTGTGCAAGTGTTTGTCCTACAACACAGTGAGGGCTGGACAATATTGCTAAAACATATCAAGTAATTTTTCAGCTTTTTAACAATATTCAATATCTCTTTATGTCTTTTATCTAAAATGGCTTAAAACATTTTAAAATATAAAAATGCCATGCAGCGACTTACATTAACTTTTTTCTAATGATTAGTGAGTAATGATGCAAATGAAATGTTTGAACTTATTTACTGAAATGAATAAATGTTTAAATCTGAGATGGTATAAAAACATCTTAAACCTCTCGTTATTAAAATGAAAATCACTGTAATAACTTCAGCAAAATTATTTTGAATATATGATGAATGCCAAGATCTGTACGCTGTGTGATCTGTACACTGCACAATATATAGCAAAATGTTATAAAACTAGTATTCTTTTTTTTCCCCACATTTTGCAAATGCCCTCTACTATGTGGAAAAAAGCTTATTTTCAACCGATTTGCTTTTTTCTAAACAGCATACAGAGTTCTTTCATTCCACCAGGAACGCCAGAATTCTATGCAGACAGACATGATCGGGTGGACGAAACTGAAATGAGGCAGTAAAGTAAAACCATTTCATACAAACAGCCGCTCCACATTCCACACACACAGGAGTTTTAGTAGGTGGAAAGGGGCATTCAAGACATTTATACTTGCTTAAATATTTTTATGTGACAGTGTGATTCCTATCCTTTGCTTTCATGCTGTTTTCAAGGCATTAATTTAGATAACTTGATGCTCTGTTGCACTTGCAGAATGTCATAGTTTTAATGGGAAAGAGGGGAAAATAGATAAATTATTAAAATATGTTTCACACTTAATACATTTGTTGGATTCCAAACCTGAGTTTGAAATTTCCCCTATCTCATGCCTGTGCTGTTATACAATGTTAATGGTGAGGTTTTGCTTTTTTTCTAATTTTAAAAAAGTTTCCATATATCAGCTCAATATGCAAAGACAAGTCAGGTTAATTTCCCCCAAAAAGCACAAACACTGACTCTGTGACACTCTCAAAACCTTAGCCACAGGTTATGGTCCTGTGAGAACCAGGAAGTAATCGCGTTCACATAAACAATGGTGAGCACGATTCGGAGGATGCATTTTTGCTATAAAATAAAATCCAAACTTTGTATGATCCACATTTTTATAAGAATCAAGCCATATACTGAAAAACAAAACAAAACAAACAAACAAAAAAAAAAACTGTCACGATTTACAGTGAGATCAGTGAATAAGTAGCTTAACAAAAGCCCATGCATGCATAGCATTAAAATAAAGTTGTTGTTTTTGTTTTTTCCCACTATATCATATTTATTTCATTACATAGCTTTAACGCAGATTACATTTGTCCATCATAAGGAGCACATTCAAGCAGACACAAAAAAGAGAGAGATGATAGATGTATTATTATATCTTGTGCTCTGAATTGATTAATCTGTCACCATCATTTGCTCTGTACATGCACATTGTTAGGGTGGATGAATATGGCAGGGTGGCTTAAAAACACACAATGATTTGTGGGGCGGATTATTGTATATCTCTGAACTGCTCCCCTGTTGTTTTGTGGTTCAAGGCTCCAACCAACTCACACATGGAGTCGATTTGGAGAAGGAAGCATCCTGTCCACTTTTATGTTATAAACCGATGTGCCAAAAACACAGAACAGCCCTTCATTCTGGAGTGTCTGTTCCTGACAAAGGTCATTACTGTCTTATGTTTATTTAAATATCCTTTTCATCAGAATTGTTGGGATAATATAATTCAGTCCAACTCTGTATCTGCCTTATCATAGCTCAGAAATGTTTTTTTTTATATATATAATTTATTGTTATTTGTTTTTATTATTTCAAACAAATGCATTTATTTATGTATATGATAAATGCATTTGTTTGAAATTAGTTTGTGAAAATTACAGAAATGTCTAACAGTATACTGTTAGACATTTCTGTAATTTTTACAGTAATGTACTATATATTACCTAGTATAATTCTGCAAATTCTATTTACAGTAAATAACAGTAATTCCAATTGCATCGTGGACATTTTCTGTGACGTCAAACACCATATACAGCGATTTACTTTAAATTGATGTATATTACTGTATTTACCGTAACGGCTTTAAGGGCCAGTGCACCATTTTTTTTTTCTATTTAGATTTACAGTGTTTTTTTTTCTTTTGCAAAATCTTTTACAGGCTTTGCCTTAAGGTACAGCATCAGATTAGGAACCACAGCAGAACCGCAGGGGAGGAAGCTCTGCGGTACAGTTCTGGAGAACACCTGTGTGATACACCAATGAAAGATCTTTGTACGAAGATTTTTATCCCTGAGAGAATACGGAGGCAAGCAAGGTTAAAAAAAAAAAAAAAAAATCATATTGTAGAACGGTTTGAGTTCACAGGACGGGAAGGAGGACACGGGAACGGGGTTCGACTCACAGGTAGGGGTTTTAATTCCAAATTATTTACACACAGAGGGGTAGAAGATAAACATAGACTCCACTAAACATACAGACTTTTACACATAACAAATTAAGGTCTCTCTCTCGATATTGCCAACACTGGACTGGCATAATTCTCCCTTGGAGGTAGTGAAGCTCTCTTTTATGTCGGTCTCCCCGTGCTCACTGAAATTAGAGACAGGTGTTAGACATAATTTAGCTCAGGTGCAAGCGCCCTTACCGCTTTCTCTCTCCGGACGGGCGCTTGACCACGCCCCCGCTGCCACACATATGTACTGACATTTCCCACAGTTGTCAGATTTGTGCACTCAAATTTAACCTAGTTTAACATGTGCACGAAAACATTAGTGGTAACACAACACCTATGACAGCACACCACTCTTTAACAGGGAATGAAGGGAATGTATGAGGTAAATTTTAGAAGAGTTATAAAGATTTAATTATATATTAATATAATAATACATATTATATACTCTTCACCAACCTACTGAGGTACTTCAACTTGGGAAATTACATTGTATTTAAACATCATATTTACGGGCAAATTGGCATAATTGTTTATAGACATCTCCGTTGAAGCAAAGAATTGTGGGTTGTGAGTGCCGACGAAGGATACACCTTATGCAAACTCCGAATTCAAACCCTGAAATCCCGTGAAAGAAGGTTGCATTCGAACACTGCATTCAAAGTGTCCTACTCGCTTTTATGAAACGAGACAGCCTCGATGACGTATGTGGCCAAGAAATCCAACCTCCGGAGGAAACAGCCTTCCAAATGAGACACAGCCATTGATCACTATCCTGGCAATGTCAGGTCCCACACGCCATGTCATTGCTGTGTCAGGTACATGCTTTATGCATCTATTTGGATCGCACGCAGAGCTTTAGATGTTCTGAGCAGCACTTTGTTTGCATCGGAGGACAGTGGAAAGGGAGTGCTGTCTCCAAACAGAGGATCACCCACTGGGTCATTGATGCCATCACTTTGGCATATCATGCCCAGGGTGTGCCGCACCCCTGGGGCTACGAGCACACTCAAAAAGTGTGGTGGCCTCCTGGGCCCTGACCAATGCCGCCTCTTTAGCAGACATCTGCAAGGAATGTGCTGGCAATACCCAATACCGTTGCAAGGTTCTACAATCTCCCGGTTGAGCCGGCTGCATCCCATGTGTTGTCAGCTACAAATAGGTAAGTTTGCGGGACAACTCGCTGGGTTTACTGCTTGCGTACAGGGCCTTACACCTCCTGGAGGGGGAGACGTGCACTTTATACCCCCCAGCCATGTTCACGAGTTCGTGGACCTGGTGTCCTTCCTCCTTAGCCCTGTGGCAGGAGAGTTTGCGGAGAAACTCAATGCCGGCCCAGTAAGTGTGCTATTAGGCCTGGCACTGAGTTAGGTGCTCCACATGCACTGGTTGCCTGTTTGTATCCCAGTGTGATGTATATTCTACGAGACGGTTTCCTGGTTGATAAACCCATGTCTTCCTTGGGCAGAGTTTCCCTCTGCCACTGGTCACCGTGTTTGTAGAGCACCATCCCCTCTGGGTAGGACCTACCATGTGGACTTCTCCACATGCGACACTTCCGACAAGACTCGATTTAGACCATGTGACATTTTTCCACACAACTGCCTCCCCTTCGAGCAGGGTATAATCTCTGCAGTGATTTACATTTGGTAAAGGTCACCCCTCTGACGTGGACATGTATGGCCCCCAGCTGAACAATTTCCACTCTTTTTTGGGGAGAAAAAATAAGAGAAGAGGCAACGGCTGGGGCGGCCTGTCCCCTTTTTGGGCAGTGGACTTGTCCCCAAGGTGCTCGTAGGAGTGTTTGTGGAGGATACGTGACGGCCAGGTGTGCTGCTATTAGGCACGCAATGCCCACCTCGCACCGCCAGTCGACATAACACAGTTCAGCTAGTTGTGGCATTTCGTATAGGGACCAATAGTGTTACTAAATTGACACAACATCGATTAACACAACATTACTTTCGTAACCTCCATTCCCTGATGGAGGGAATGAGACGTTGTGTCCCTCCAGCCACAATACTGAACTACCCGCTGAAATGGCCGGAACCCTTTCTTGGCTCCTTAGCACAAAACTTGAATGAGTGGTTGCGAGCCAGCTCCTTTTATCCCTGTATATATTTCACTCACCAATTCCCATTGGCCTTTTCTCAAAGATCAGAGGTGTTTGGGGCTCCCAAGGGCGACCCCTAGTGTCACTACATCGACAAAACATCTCGTTCCCTCCATCAAGGAACGGAGGTTATGAAAGTAACCAGGATGTTTTGCAGATGCCTTATCTGTATTCCTTGGATGCTTCTATGTTTTCAACATAGAATACCAGGAGCCTGCCTGTACGACATTGGATCTCATACAACGGTAAGTACCTCTCTTTGTTTATCTACATATTACTGTTAACTCAAAGTTTATCACACATGTTTAGTTGTTAGTTTAACTGAATCTGTTAAAATATACTTTTTCACTTGCTTGTTACTGTGTATAGGTGCTGTATTCCAGAAGATAAAAATTATAGTCAGACTTCAATCACCAAACCAATCAAAATATGATCTTTAGCATCTGAGTCATTTACACAAAATATAATTAATACATTAATAGACAGTTAATATATGTATCCTAATATTGATTATGTATTAAATGTGTTTTCCATTATTTATTTTTTTATTTTTTTCTCCATCCATTTTCTGTTGCCTAAAGATTGTTTGTGAGGATAAGTCCAGAGGATTGAACAAAATGCACAGCATAAACCGGAGTCGTAAGACAGGAGAAATGGTGAAGAGGAAGATGAAATTCATTAACAGCAGGAGTGTCATCCTTCCTTCACCATCTAACAGAATTAGACTGGATGAACTTGGATGAGACCACTGATCTATAATAAAGAACTGGATTGCTCATGGCATCATAAATGTGAAGCCACCATGCCGCAATATTGCTATGCCTAAACATTCTATTGACTTAATAGGAAATCACTTGATTTCAATGAAATAAAAATTACCTATCCAATCAATGTTTTTATATCTGAAGTATCCCTGTACAGTCTTATAGCACAGATATCTTAAATGGTTATTTATGTAAATGGTTATTTATTTAGACTTGGGGAAATGTCCTTATTAAAAATGAGAGCGAGATATGTTAATCTTCATTACAGTAAATAATATCAGATCAGCTGACAGACAAGACACCTCAACATATGCATTATAAATATCAAAATATTTATTCTAAATACAGATTTATACATCGTAAGTTCTGTGCATATGACTTAATTCGCCTTGTACAGTTATTCACTGTGGTTATGTAATTGTTATATTTTAGATAATTCTGTTTTATCAGTACAGTAATGTACATGATTCAACAGTGTTTTAAACGTTGGTAAAATTTATATATATATAATATAAAAATAACAATTATTTCCTATGCAAACGGACATGCTAGTAAAAAGAACATGAAGTCATGCTGTCCAGCCTGCAGCAATTTGACTGTTGATGACTTCAAGAGTTCTCTAAGTGTCTGAAGTGGATGTTGTCAAAGAATAGTATATATTCATGTTTAATATGTCATGCATACTTAATACATACATAAATATCATTTGTTAGGTGAATTGCCTGTGTCAGCAGTAAATAAATGCAGTAGATTCACACATCCTGGTGATTTATACTGTATATTGTTTATCCTGTGCATATTGATGATAAACATGACAGATATCTGCAGTGAAATATACTTTATAGACAAATGTCCTAAAACAAAGCCTGTCTAATTTATACTTAGCCCACTTTTCATATTTCATTGACGCCAGTCATTGACGCCCTCTTGCATTTAGGCATAAAAAGATGGCCGCTGGAACACTTCCGGTGGCTTCACTTTTCTGATTGCACATCCTTTACATTTTTCCCTTTCTGTCTATCTGTCCTTGCCAAAGTGTTTTCTGCCTTATTCCTGCCTTGTGAGCTGCTTACCTTTTGCCGTTTTTAGTTTTGTTTTTTATTTATTCCAGTTTGCTCCAGTCACTCTTTTTTGTTTGATTCATTATTGAACTTTTGTTCACACTCGGGACTTGGGTCCTCTTAGTTCACATTGCCTGACAGTTTTAAATGCAAAGTTTCCACACATTTGCAATGTTTTAAATAAAGGTTTTGATATTTTGTAAAAATCAAAGTTTGGATTGAATGTTAGTAGTACTTGTGTAGTTATATATATATATATATATATATATATATATATATAAAACACTTCTAAATTTTTTTTTATATAAAAATATATAAAATCTAATTTATATTTAGTATATATGAATGAATAATTAAATTAATGACAGTGCATATAAATGATTGTATAACATTTGTTCATAAGTTCAGTGTGGTTAACCAAAGGTAAATTTCTGAGAGCCAGACACAGTGATTGATCTTAAAAGTTAGTGATGGAGGCAGTTAGGTAGTGGAATAGAAGTATAGGCAGAGCAGCTATGTATCGTTTGTTCATTGTAAAGGCTAATAGAGCAGCTCATCTTGGTACAGCAGCTGGCACGCGGACCTAGAGATCAAAGCAGTAGTGTCTGGATCAAAAACACTGGGCACAATCAATCTGAGAGAAACACATTGCTTTCTGCATTCCTCCAACTTTTCCAAAGATTTGGAGCAAAAAGGCAGCTCTGAAATGTCTGTTGGTGTTTTTTTTGTAAATAATAAACACCTGACTTCTCATTATGCGTCTTATGTCATAACTACTTGCCAAATAAATAAGTCACCATGAAACAGACGTTATGACAGTAAATGTAGGGTGTGGACTTTGTTTGAATCACAATACACAAAGCATAAAGAATAAAGAACAATTACTCGAGTAGTATATCCAAGAATAATCCGTCTGCAGAAAAATATAAATAAACTCCAGCAAGTTTCCTTTTGTCCAGCTTCGGCGTCAGTGTGTCTTATTGAGAAGTCATCATTCCTATGCCCTATTCCATACAAAGACAATTACTGTGAGAATTTCAGAAGGCTGAAAGGTGATAATGTTAGGTCAAAACTAATTTTTAACAATTCTTATCGTAAAATCTGTTTGGAATTGACCCTACAACATGGATTGTGCTCCTTTCAAAGTACCCTATGAAGGCATGATCAGTGCCAGTTAGAACACAGCAAGACATGCTAAGGGAGGGAGTGTTCTTGTTCTAGAAAGCATTTAATTGGACAAAGTTTCTCATGCCATCTGTGTCGTCCTGACTGTGCCTCGGTCTGTCAAGCTGGAAGAAAGATTTTAAATGTTTATATTTTCTGAAAACAAATTGTGTTAGCATTTGGAAGTACACTAGCATATTGATGATTTAAAGGGAATAAATATAGACTAAAAGCAGGACATTTTTCATTTTATTTCATGGTGACTTTAAGAGGCCACATACCATTGGTTTGTATTATTCTTAAAGGGATTGTTCACTCAAAAATACATTCCCCGTCTGTCGCTCACTTCGACGTTGTGTCGAAGAAGCGACACTAGGGGTCTCTCTTGAGTGCCGAATATGCCTTTGATCTATGAAAAAAGGCAAATGAGAAGTTGGCAGACAGTATTTGCATACCCCGCCCCCGGACATACGGGTATAAAAGCGAGAAAATACATCAAGTTCATTCAGGAAATTTTCTTCAGAGCCGATGGTTGTACTGCAGCGAGTCACACACCCGTTCCTGTTCCTCTGACGCTCTCTGCTGTTGGATCTATGGCACATTACAGCGTCTTTCTCTTTCCCTGCATGGCAGTGCAGATTGCCCCTGGGTGCTTAGACAGTGCAAGAGCAAAAAAGAGTATTAAAAGAGTGATATTTCTTGTAAAAGAGTATTTTCCTCTATTAGAGCAATACACAGTGGCATTGCACGTCCTTTTCAGGATGCGTCTTTATAAAGATGCCATTCCTCCCCTGTGTAGTTCCTGGATGCGGTAGAGTGCTCTCCGCTTCAGACGGCCACTGGCGTTGTCTCGTGTGTCTGGGCAGTGATCACACCGAGGCAGCTTTTGTGGATGGTTCAAGCTCTCACTGCGAGGGCATGACCACGGCAACATTGCTTTCAATAGAAAGCACACCACTCCAGCCGCCCCCCACATTGCTCCTTCTTCCCACGGGATTGAGGACGATGCGGCTGGCGATGGTCACCCCGCTGCGAAGCCCCACCGGGTACGTCAAAAATAACTGTCCCCTTGGTGCCCCTGGCACGGAGCTTTGGATGCATGGCTTTCACTTCCCAACCCGTCACGCTGGCTGGCCCGGACCATTCGACTTGGTTACGCAATTCAGTTTGCCAGGCCCCACCCCCCTTTGCTGGTGTCTGCTTTACCACAGTACACGGTGAACAAGCCAAATCCCTGCACGCAGAAATCGCTACTCTTTTACTCAAAGACACGATAGAGCCTGTCCCTCCAACCGAAATGAAGAAGGGTTTCTACAGCCCTTACTTTGTTGTACCCAAGAAAGGCGGCGGCATCTTGGACCTGCGAGTTTTCAACCGGACTTTGCTCAAATTCCCGTTCAAAATGCTCACGCAAAAACACATCTTAACTTGCGTCCGGCATCTAGATTGTTTCGCAGCAGTAGACCTGAAGGACACGTACTTCCACGTCTCAATTCTGCCTCAACACCAACCCTTTCTACAGTTTGCGTTCGATGGCCAGGTGTATCAGTACAAAGTCCTCCCCTTCGGCATGTCTCTGTCCCCTCGCATTTTCACGAAAGTCGCAGAGGCAGATCTTGCCCCGCTCCGAGAAGCCGGCATTTGCATACTCAATTACCTCGATGACTGGCTTATTCTAGCCCACTCACGAGAGTTACTATGCGCTCACAGAAGCTCAGGCACCTCAGCCGCTTGGGGCTTCAGGTCAACTGGGAAAAGAGAAAGCTCGCCCCAGTTCAGAGCATCTCTTTTCTCGGCATGGAGTTAGACTCAATGTCAGCACAGTTGGTGTGCTCGAGACGAGCATGGCGGCGCGGCACGCACCGTGTGACGATCACCCCCGCCTGCCGCCAAACATTCAAACCCTGGACAGACCTCTGCTTTCTACGGGCAGGAGTACCCTTGCAGCAGGTGTCCCAACGCGTCTTGGTCATGACCGACGCATCCAGATTGGGTTGGGGCTCTGTGTGCAATGGGCACGCAGCTGCGGGCCGTTGGAGAGGGGCCCCGCTACGCTAGCATATCAATTGCCTAGAGTTGTTGGCTGTTTCCTTGCCCTGCAGAACTTCCTCCTATTAGCTCGGGACAAACATGTTCTAGTCAGGTCAGACAGCACCACCATAGTAGCGTACATAAATCGGCAAGGCGGCATACGCTCCCGCCACATGTCACAACTCGCCCGTCGTCTCCTCCTTTGGACTCACATCCCCGGCAACCTCAATGTTATAGTGGACGCACTGTCACGACAACACTTGCCCAGCGGAGAGTGGAGGCTTCACCCCCAGTCGGTCCAGCTGATTTGGGAACGGTTCGGCAAGGCCCAGGTAGACCTGTTTGCCTCCCGAGAGACCTCCCACTGCCAGAAGAGCCCAAACAGAGGCTCCCCTCGGGGCAGACGCATTGGCACACAACTGGCCTGCGGGGCTGCGCAAGTACGCATTTCCCCCAGTGGTCAGGGAGGACAAGGAACAAGTCACCCTGGTGGCTCCTTATTGGCCTACTCGGGCCTGGTTCTCAGACCTCATACTCCTCGCGACGGCAAATTCCCCTGAGGAAGGACCTTCTTTCTCAGGGACAGGGCACGCTCTGGCATCCGCACACAGACTTTTGGAACCTCCTCGTCTGGCCCCTGGACGGGATGCAGAAGATCTAGCTGGTGTACCACCTGCCATTGTAGAGACAATCAGCCAAGCCAGAGCCCCTTCTACCAGGCATCTTTACGCCCTGAAGTGGCGCCTGTTTGCAAATTGGTGTTCTTCCGGGGCTGAACACCCACACAGGTGCGCAGTTTGGTCGTAGAAGTGTGTAACCTAGACGTTTTCTGAAGATTTTTTTTACTCATTGTTATGTTTCAAAACCATATCACTTGTTGGAGATGTTAAGCACAATACAATTAATCTCAGTCCTCATTCACCATATTGGAAATTTATGTGTTTTTAAGCAAATAAATAAATAATCTAATAAACGAATAATTCTAATAAAGAATTTGGGATAAACTAACCCAAAATACAACTTTTTGCATTTTTAAAAGTTCTTTTATATATATATATATATATATATATATAAATAATGTATAAGAGACTGTCTTGCCCTGAATAGCCAAAAATCCACCTTCCACGACAAAATAGTATTATATCTGTATTTCAGTCAGGTCAGTTCTCTGAGGTCATTAGATGACATTCTGTGTTTTGGATTTTTTTGGTGAATGTGGCATACTGTATGATCCGGCCCCTAAGAACCGCATTAAGTTCCTCCCAACCATGCCCACAGAGGATAGTGAGGACCAGTTGGTCTCCATATAGACATTGATTCTAGAGTGAGAAAAAAATGATAGTCCCTCCCAGATGAGTTCAAATGTCATGTAGGTTCAGTTATTTGTTTTATCAACATACATCACAAACTCACAGACTTTTTGCATGTGTAAGTGACACAGATTGAATCTTTTAAGCATTCTCTTTTATGTTATCCATTTCTTATTCCCTGACTTCATCTTTCTCATCAGAACGAAGTGCAACATGTGTTTAGCCCATCTGCCTTCAGTGGACACCCACACACACACACCTGGTCCACTCATATACTGTATAATGATCTCTCCCTTAAGTGCTCTGGGCCAGCCATATACCTGCAGTTGCAATTTGATGGATGGCATAACAGGCAAGGATCCAACACACTCACACACACACTGACATGTCATAGATGGGATTATTTTAGGCATACAGGCAAGGAGAAAAAATTAATTATTGGAGGCAAATTGTTGCTTTTTGAAAAGTATTGTCTTATTCCTGACAGTGGCATCACTCAGAAAACCAAATGATTTGTCTTGGAATTGTACAGATGGTTAGCTATTAACGGTTTACAGAGGAACAAAGTGTCTAGAGTGAAAGTCAGTTCAGAAGGCCCAGTAATACAGTTACTATGGATGTTTAAAGCATAATTATGAAGCTTGAATTTTTTTAAAGTACAAATGTATTCTTAGTAAAAAAAAATGTGTTTCTACAGCCATACAGATAATAAGCCTTTTAGGATGCTTTCGCACTTGGTTCGATTGCTTGGATCGAGTTCATTTCCTCTTCCCTCCCCCTACTGGTCTCTGTTCACATCATATTTTTGGGGTCTGAACCACGGTCCGATTAAATCATAACGGCATCTGTTTACCATTGTATCTAGGTAACAACTCGAGAAGACGTGACTATGCTAATTCAAGTATTAAAGTTGTCTCTTTGGATTTACCACGATAAATTGCCATGCACAGAACAGCACTTGTATTTGTCTACCGCAGACTGTACCTGAGTTCAGAAAACAGCATTCACATTATCCAAACAAACCAAACTTTGATGTCAATCGACACTGGGTGCACACCAAAAGTGTTAGTGTGAAAGGACCCTTAAGGCGGGACTGCTTTTATATGTGGATGAATTCCTGGTTACAATATGTGTTACCCATGTAATTCCAATGTTGAACACACACTGATAAAATTGTATACATTACATTGTGCTTAATGCAATGATTGATGCTTCAAACTGTTGAATGCTATATTAGTCACTTAACATCATCACATTGCGTGTATAATTCAGAAAATGCCTAGCTATCATACTGGAAGTAAAGGTTATTTTGCATTTACAATCCATATTTGTGTTAAAGTGTATTCACTTTTCGTAGTCAACAAAAATTTTGAAAATCATGGCTGATATCACTTGCGGTCAAATTGATATTTATATAATATTTCACACAGTTTGATTTGTTGTGTTGTGCACCTTTTTACTATGATCAGTATGCTTACTATCCTGCAGAAATAGTAAAATAGCATGGTTATATGCTATTCCGAACATAGCCTCCTATTGAGATTAGATCTAAAAGGGAAAAAGCTCAGTAAACACATGAAAATATTATGTTAAATTAAAAAAAGTTATTGAACAAACTCCATTTCAGTTTCTGTTTGTGTGTATGCTGTATGTCGTAATATCTTCACTGCCTTAAAAGAAGGCTTCAGTTCATGGTCTGAGTAGTCAGTCACTTTCTGTCTAATTAAAACAGAGTGCTTGTGTTGATTGGCCTGTCCCATCTCTCAAATACCCATACACTGAGAGAATTTATAAAGATGTAAACAACCTCAGTAAAACCGTATGACATCTGGTTTGTACCATACAGTACAGAAGCCCATATAAATTATGTAAACGATAGCCTGACAATTCAACCAAGAACTTTACAACTACTCATGAACTTCAACCTTTTGATATATTGACACCATTAACCAGGCGTATTTGTGTGTGGATATTTGTGTGTGTGTGTGTTTGATGACGATTAATTGGACCGGATTTAGACAATCAGAATGGTTAAAGGTCATGTATTTGTGCAGACTTAGATGTATTTTAAGGTTCTAATGCTGTCAGGCTCTCGCTGCTGTTTTTCCATCTGTGGCTTCTGAAATAATTTATCTCAGTTGTGAGAAATCTGAGCTGAGACTTAGTGGAGAAATAAAATTATAAGGGTCATTTGTCAATTAAGTGTGTGTGTGCGTGTGTGTGTGCGTGTCTGTTTGTGTAGAGAGACTATGCACCTTATAGGAGGCATCAATCAAGATGAGACAACTCCCATTTGTTTTTATCAGTGGAAGTGTGTGTGCATGTGTGCTGACTCAGTCACATCAGCTCCTTTGAGGTGGGACTGCAGGGATGTTTACATCGCTGTTGTCATGACAATCCTTTCCCACCACACACACACACACACACACACACACACACACACACACACAGTCTGAGCCATCAATCATCTACAGGAAATGAAACTGCCTGGTGAATCCTGCACTGTTTGGTTTGGTACACACACACACACACACACACACACCTGGTCCACTCATATATACATAACAATCTATTTCCCTCCAATAAGCAAGTGTGTATTTTCTGCACTAGTGTCAGCAAATTGAATTTCAATTTTAATAACTGCTTTCAAACAGGTTTTATGAACCCATACTCTATTGGTCGGACAAACAAATTGCCCCACCCTTGATATTGGTGTTAGGCTGGTCGATATGCTTAAGGAACAACAAAATGTTTGGGTGGTGACTAGGGCTGGGATAAACGATTATTTTTTAAACAATTAATCTAGCGATTATTTTTTCGATGCAACGATTAATCTAACGATTCATTTTTTTTTCGGTCCGATTCGATTTCGATTCGATTATAAAATGTAAAAAAAAAAAAAAAAAAAAACATCGCCGGGAGTTTGATTGACAGGCGATCTGATCAATCAATCATAATACGCCATTTTTGTCCGACAAAGTAGTCAGGAGAGAGAAGATTAACGTCGGTGGATTATAATTTGAATAATGGATTGTAGGCTACTGTACTGACGTCTTTCCGTGGTTAAAACATCAGTCCTTCTGATGTAGGCTACTGTAACAAGTAGAATTAGGTACTGCGCCTTTAAAATGGAACGTACTCTGTTACTCCCTCGCTCAGAGTGGGCAGTTGATATGGGAAGAGCGAGCTGTGAACATCGCATGTATGCGTGTAAGCCCGTTTTGTGTTTCTGTTGCTCTTATTCTGTTTTTATTTCTAACCAGTAACGCAGTTGTTGTTAGCTGTGTGTTTTGCAAACTGCCCATGTGTACGTGGGACCGACGACAGCTGATAATAAATCACCACGGTGGAATATCAGTTACGTCTTGTGTGTCTTTGCTTACACCTGACTACAACCATTTAGGCAAGCTATCCGGCCCCTTTTGATCGAGCGTTACACTACATTCATGTTTAGCCTATTTGATGCTATAAATTAACCAAGAAAAAGATGATCGGTTCACGAGCAGCTTTAACTGAGGCAATCTGTCACTAAAGAGCCACAAAATAGTAGGCCTATTTATGGTTTAATTTTCTTTGACTGACCAAATTTGAAAGATGAGACTTTATTAAATGTTACCTGCTTGGTCCTGTCTGTCAGTGCATTGTCAGTGTCCTCTATGTATTTTTCACGACATTCATAGCTATAAGCGCATTATTAATAGCTATAAATGAAAACTTTAGGTGTCGACAACGTATTATAGCCTACTCCAACATCGAGTGCAAAGTGGGGAGTTGAAAAAAAACTTACGGTGCTCTGTCAACTGCAGCTGCTCCCGGGTGGCGCCTCTTCAGGTGCTGGTGCATTGCCGTGGTGCTAGAATGGAAGGCCATCTCCATTTTGCAAAGACGACATATCACGGAATTGTTTCCTTTTAAATGAAAGAATTCCCATACTTTAGAGGAACGAGTGTGTGCCACCTTGCTCTTCTGATAGTCTGAGGAACCACTCGAGTTGTTAATACTCTCCGGCACCGCCATCTTTGTTTTGCGTCGACGTCATCGATGACTTCGACGTGTCGTCCCAGACCTAGTGGTGACGCATTGTTTACACTTTTCAGGGGAATCATCCTACTGACTTCCTACTGACTGTCTCTGCAAATTAAACTGGGATAGGAGAAAGTATTTTAACATCCAAAAACACATCGCCTATATGTCTCATTGTTCTGCTCTTTTTTCATCTTTCTTAACTCTTTTCCTTCCTTTAGCTTCTTTTTGTTTTATTAGTTTTTAATTTTTAGTTCATTGTTAAAATCCATTGGGTATTTAATATGTAAATCTCCCTTTTGTCACATGAAAAAAAATTATATTTTTTTTTCTTTCATTTTAAAATAAGCTCTGTGATAACTCAGCCATCATCTGATGTATGTGTGTCTCACAGGGACACACAATAATAAGACTGACAGGAAATGTGATTTAATCAGATTCAAAATATATTACACTTTCAAATTTCACTTTTTTTCACAAGTTTTACAGTATTTGATTGGATAAGAGAGGAATGTGTAGTGTGAACCACAGAATGCAGAGCAGATATCTTCTTTTTTTTAATTACTGAAAAGATAAGGAAAACGAATAGAGAGTGATGCTTTGAAACTGCAAAAGTTAGAGGTCTGTGCTTGTACACTGTAAAAGTACAAATGTGCAGCAATACCTTACAGAGCAATTTCTACCTGATCTGACTTATAAAAAACTACAAAAACAATGTGTTCAAGTTGATGCAGTCATATTTGTTTTTCATACACATTTTATAAATAAATAAACTATGGAAGCAATTCAATGCCATATATATTTGCAAACAATATAAAGTATTGCAAAAGAAAATAAAGTTTTGCAAAAGAAAAAAAGTATTGAGCAAAAAAAAAATTTTTTTTTTTCAAACAAAAATGAAGTATCACAAAAGTAAAATAAAGTATTGAGGAAATAAAAGAACGTTTTGCAAACAAAAATAAAGAATTGCAAAATAGAAATTAAATATAGCAAAAACCAAGATATAATTAATTGCAGCATTGATTTTGCCACAATGCCTACTAATTATTTTGCAACGCTCCTTTTAATTTGCATTTCCATCAAGTGTGAGCTCGTGATACCGTTTTGCCTTTGCGCTTCACTTTTTTGCGCGTTTCAGTCATAGACTGTAAAAAAAGATGGACGACGCCCCTTCGCTCTTTTCCATCGGAGAGAACTGAAGCCGCCAGTGTCCCGATATGGCGCTGACATCTTGGAACTTGAGTCTGCGCACTTGCGTTTTCGGGACCAGTCATGCGCAGTAGTGAGCAGGAAGTAAAGCCGCGAAAACAAGGCCCCGCCCTCACTCTCGCAGAATCAATCGCAAGCACACGCCCCTGCCAGATCGGTTAGCACATTCTACTGCAGAACAACCCATTATGTCGGTGTGAAATAATTAATTATAGAAATTTAGATATGTAATTTAAAGCTCCAATCTCCTCAATCCTCCGAATATCCCGAAAAAAAGTCCGTTGGTGCTTCAGTGACTACTTCGCTCAGAGAACCTGTCAATCACAGCTGTCAATCATGACGTAACAGCACCGTTTTTATAGCATCAAATAACTAACTAAAAACAAACTTATTTTAAAAACAAACACTTGAAATTACATCAGCGTGATAAAAACTACAGTAAATGACAGAAACTGTCTTTGGAAAAAAGATATGTGAAGTGTAATTTAATTGTTTAGTTGGTCTCACGTCCCGTTGAATAACATGGGGAGGCGGGGTTTATGACCTATACTAGGACCGGCCTCTGGGGGGCGATCGAGACGTTTTGGCTTCACTTTTGAGGGCTTGTGCGGCACGCTTGGTTTCAGTATATGGCACTGTTTTGATGTGGGGGTGGAGTCAGGGGATTGGGGCGTGTACAACGGGCTCACGAATGCCTCCCTGGAAGTTATGTCATTAGCTTGAGACACGGATCAAATCATCATGGCTGAGCAGAGGCATCGCGGTGGATCTCAGGTGTGTAAAGTTGATTATTTCCTTTTATTTAATTAGCATTAAATGTGTATTAACAGCGTTTGCTTCAGATACAGATGTTAGAGATCAGTTAAAGCGGTGGATTTATTAGCCATACTCGCTAACGTTAGCTAGCAGCTTTGGATAATGTGCATATTTGTAAGGAGTTATTAGTGTTAACAGATAATTGACAATCGTGAGAGGATCCTCTGGTGTCAAACAACAAATACGCTGTCAACAAGTCATTTTTATTGTAGCTATAAATTAAGTAATATAACAAACTAAGCTGTCATTTCCATAATATCTTGTCAAAATATCATACAAACCTTATTTTGCGTTTTGTATATGTAAACTTGCTTTCTGACTCCTGTTGAGTAGACAAGATAGCGAGTCTTACTACATTGACGAAAACGGGTTTATTTAGTGTTTGTGACGTGCTGGTGTTTATTAATATGTAAATAATTTATAACCAAAGTTTACTATATTAAGTAACATTGCATTTACATATAGCATATAATTAATTTTACTTTTCTGCCAAGGATCTCTCATTGGCATTCATATGTACCTTGTAATAAACTTTCAATTGTAAATCCTGTAGCACTTGGATAATTTCCTCACATTCAAACACTCATGAAAAGCTTTCCTTTATATGTTTGCTCACATTTTCAAAGGATTATTGATTAGAGTGACCATTACTGTTACTGTATACATGTTCCAGTCATTTTACTGTACAGTTTGAAAAAATTAAATGCAAAATCAAACCAAAAATTCATCCTAGCACTTGCATCACTTCCTCATGTTCAAACACATCATAAAAAGCTTTCCTTTATAGGTTGTTATTAATATAATTAAAGGCAAAATCACCCCAAATATTTCATTTTGTCCTGGCACGTGGATCAGATCCTCATATTCAAACACTTATAAAAAGTTTAATTTTTGAGTTCTTGTTCAAACATGCCATGATTATTAACATTAAATTTAAACTCATTTAATGTAGTATTGGACAAAATTACAGGGAAATAATCTCCTGACATCATACCCAGAATGTCTTCTTACATTTATATGGTATTGAGATGAACTTTAACTTTAAAATGATCTATTTAAATGAAAACCCAGATACAACAAGTGACAGATCAGAGAGATAAGGGAAGAGAGTTGGCAACACAGAAAAATCAAAACAATGTCATGTACTTGTTTACAAATGATCACACTTTTATAAATTATTTTCTTTTCTTATTTCAGATAACAGCTATGTGCATCTTAAAGAACAACTGCACTTTCTGCATGCTGTTGTACTCATGCACAATCCCTCAGAATGCACAACAGTGTTTACTGTGTCTTCAGCACCGGCTGCACACTGATACACACATACACACACCTAATAAAATTAGCTTCTCATATTAGATTTTTGTCTTATTAGTTAAAAATTACATATTTGAATACTGTGACTTGTCACAACACGTTACATAATAATTATCACACATCTTTCTGTAATTGACATTATAAACTCTTGTTTAAATTGCATTATGTTCTGCTTTTGTTAGAGGCTGTGTATAATTTATGATGGACATTTACATTTATAAATATTATAATTTCGTGATTGTTTAATATTCTGTATAAGATAATTTTCCCTGCCGCTATTATGTTAAATTCTTATGTGAGGACCTTTATTTTGACGTTTTTCCACGAGCAATGCACATCGGGTAACAGGAAATAACGAGCTCATGGTGCAGTGAACGCTTGAGATGTTTGTGTTGCATCTGAATCGATCTTTCTTATAATCCCTGTCGTAAGCATTGGCTGTAAGTTAATTTGAATCATTTATCTGTCTAGTGTATATTGCAGGAGTTTAAACGTGATATAATTAAAGATGTTTATGTTATTGCAGATTGGCGCTAGTGCGCTGTGTTGATAATGCTTCTTACCTAATGTATCTAAACACATTTTACTTGTTACACTGTTAATAAGTATGTCATTTTGATTTCTAATAAGTTTTCCATATTTCTTTAATTTATTTACAGTTTTACTCGGTTCAGCGGCCGGTGATTTTGCCCATGTAAAGTGCAGTACATGTTGTACCATTAAAGGAGCAAGACGCTCATATCCTGGCTCTTGAACAGAGTTTGGCTTGCTGTTTATCTATATTTACGTTTCGAAAGCAAACATATAGAGAGAACAGTATACATTAGGTTGAGTTGCAGTATTCTCATTATCAATCAATAGTGTGCTTAAGGTGTCACTGTCTTGAAAGGAACATATAAATGCATTATTATTATTAATAATTATTATAAATTAATACAGGAATAAGCTGGAGCAGAGGCTGCGGCAGAATGACACCAGGGAGTCTCTGCAGAGCCAAGAGGACCATCACTGGTTACAAGCTTTCTGGACAATAAAAAATAAAAACAAGGAAAGAAAAACTTGATTTTATTTATATTATATTGCATCAAAACATGAACATGACAGTTTTCTATTATTCATACTGAAATAATCACACACACACACACACACACACAAAAACTGCAAAGTAACTGCAGGGTTGGCACCCCTCCTAGGGGCACAGTGTAAACTTTTTTTATATATATATATATATATATATTTTAGGGTATTTTACAGGATGCAAAAGCCTGTTTGATGAAATGAGTTTAGCCAGGCCAATATTTTCTTTTAAACGTCATCAGGTAAGAATTAACAATGAATATTATTTCATTGAACTTCACTTTCTCATGGATCAAACAGTCCATTTGCAACTAAGGGAGTTTTTGTTTTTTTACATCATTACCATCAGATGGTACCACCACGACATGATGGTCTTAATTTAATTGTAATAAAATGCATCCTTTTTTTTTTTTTTTTTACTTTTTCTTTCTACCAGACGATGATTCTAAGAAAATGCGCCTGCAGTTTACTGTTGCTATAGTAACGAATGCAACTTTCATGTGCGTCTGATTGACAGATAAAACACGCGCTCTTATTTCAGTGTTGATGTTAATTTGGGGGTAATTATTTTGTGGTTATTGCTTCGTATTAAGTTAAAGAGGATAAAAGTTATATTCAAATGAACTGTACACTGCATATGGGGGAATTTGCCTTTAATTTTTTAATTAACAAACTGTACAGTAAAATGACTGGAACATGTATACAGTAACAGTAATGGTCACTCTAATCAATACTCCTTTGAAAATGTGAGCAAACATATAAAGGAAAGCTTTTCATGAGTGTTTGAATGTGAGGAAATTATCCAAGTGCTACAGGATTTACAATTGAAAGTTTATTACAAGGTACATATGAATGCCAATGAGAGATCCTTGGCAGAAAAGTAAAAATAATTATATGCTATAATATAGCTACAATAAAAATGACTTGTTTACAGCGTATTTGTTGTTTGACACCAGAGGATCCTCTCACGATTGTCAATTATCTGTTAACACTAATAACTCCTTACAAATATGCACATTATCCAAAGCTGCTAGCTAACGTTAGCGAGTATGGCTAATAAATCCACCGCTTTAACTGATCTCTAACATCTTTATCTGAAGCAAACGCTGTTAATACACATTTAATGCTAATTAAATAAAAGGAAATAATCAACTTTACACACCTGAGATCCACCGCGATGCCTCTGCTCAGCCATGATGATTTGATCAGTGTCTCAAGCTAATGACGTAACTTCCAGGGAGGCATCCGTGAGCCCGTTGTACACGCCCCAATCCCCTGACTCCACCCCCACATCAAAACAGTGCCATATACTGAAACGCGCAAAAAAGTGAAGCGCAAAGGCAAAACGGTATCACGAGCTCACACTTGATGGAAATGCAAATTAAAAGGAGCGTTGCAAAATAATTAGTAGGCATTGCAAAGAAAAATATGTGTGGCAAAATCAATGCTGCAATTAATTATATCTTGGTTTTTGCTATATTTAATTTCTATTTTGCAATTCTTTATTTTTGTTTGCAAAACTTTATTTTTTTTCCTCGATACTTTATTTTACTTTTGTGATACTTCATTTTTGTTTGAAAAAAAAAATTTTTTTTTTGCTCAATACTTTTTTTCTTTTGCAAAACTTTATTTTCTTTTGCAATACTTTATATTGTTTGCAAATATATGTGGCATTGTTCTGACTCAATACTTTTTTTCTTTTGCAAAACTTTATTTTCTTTTGCAATACTTTATATTGTTTGCAAATATATGTGGCATTGTTCTGACTCCATAATAAACCAGTTAATTTAGATGTTAACACAAAAAAAAAAAAAAAAAAATTATGAAAAAAATAAATAAATAATAAAAAAAAAAACAGCATTTCTGGGAGGAAAAAGAGGACATAGACCAAACTAGACAACAGTATACATAAAAAATATTGTATATAAAAAATAAAAATCACCCCCAGCCATGGTCTTGAGTAATTAAAATGGAGGTGTGGAACTTTTTCAGGGTTGAAAAAATAGGTTGGTCCCTATTCCAGCTTAATTTTCACAGACAACTATAAATAAGCCAGTTGTAGGTTCATTGTCTTTAACTGTAAACTTTCTGTCTCTGTGTTGCCTTAAAAAATTCTGTTTGTTTTGACAGCCTGACACAACAGCATTGACAACATCAACCAATGGTATGAGTTGGAGGTGGGGATATATGTTTGTTCAATTAGCAGCATTGATTCCGAAGGCTATTTGAAAACAATGTTTATTTTTGCAATTCCGTTTAGTGGCGGTTGTGTCGCAGAAATGAAACACTTCAGCTTTCATTTTATGTCAGCATTTTCAAAGGTGTTTAAGTCTTATCTTCATAAAAACACCTTTCCTGAAGCAGCATTTTGAGAGGATACAAGCTGAAATCACTGACACTTATGATTACTCATTAATTATTACTTGATGAAGTTTCTCGAAGACTTGTTCCAAGTGGCTCCAAATCTCCATTTGGGGAAATTTGGGAATGTCCTGATTCATTAAAAAAAAAAAAAAAAAAGTAATAATAAAAAACAAAAAATAAAATACATTTATTTTTCAACATACAAAAATAAAAAGTTTTCTTGTATGTTAAGGGTTAGTCTATCTACAGTATTTATAAATATCCTATGATTAAGACAATAAAAGCCTATGGTGTTTTTTATGCTGATTAATGTGCATGTAATTAGCATATGTAATCACTCATACTTGTCTTTTATTGGTGTATAAATCTTAATGCAAAACATCTGGATACTTGTGTATATCAACATGATGACATAACTGACTGTCCACTGTAGCCCAGAACACAGACACAGAAAGGAAGGCCCTTCCCATCGCATTGGGGCCACTAAGGAAACAGGAGATAAATGTGAAGGGGATAGATAATCTGAGCTCTGACACATCGACCTGCCTGAAGAATAATACTTGCATAACATAATGATACGCATCACATAAATGTATAAAGAACCAGAGAAAAGAGTGATAACAACCCAGGAATGGGAGCCCTTCAGCACATAATAGTAGTCAGCCACAGAAACAGGGAATTTGAACTTGTGAAATCTCTCTTCTATCTATTTTGGTTTAGTTCCTTACTAATGCGCTTCACTTTTTCTCTACAGAAGGAGAAATGCTGAGCCAATTCATCAGTTCATCAGGTGAAGGCTTTGTTTTGACAGATACTTTCCTTCCTCCATAGAGCAGTGTAGTAAGTGTGTGGATAAGCATTTTTATATATATAAAAAAAAAAATATTATTATTTCCTTTTGTGTAATGTAGCTTAATTATGTGTATTATATATCGAAGCACATCTTTTCACTCTTGGGGGGGGGGGGGGGGGGGGGGGGGGGGTTTGGGTTGGGTTCATGCTCCTCCCGTTGGGCCCCATGGGAGTTAGCATGTGTGTTAATGTGCCCCTGGGTGTATGTGTTATCAGGTGAATATTTGAATTAAGATGGATACTTGCCTCTCAGCTATCCATCTATAGAAGAAGAAAAGAGAATGAAAAGTGCTTTCCATGTGCATTACTCACTGTCTACCTCCCCACTCCAGTCCATTCTCACTTCTGCTCTTCTGATCCAAAAATCAGATTTCACCACCTCTCCCTCTCTCTCAATTCAATTCAATTCAAAGTGGCTTTATTGGCATGACTGTAAATAATACAATATTGCCAAAGCAGAGGCTATATAAAAACAGAACTACACCTTAATCTATAATTAAATTTAGTTTAAAAATGTAACAAATATAAAAATAAATAATAAAAATAAATACAAAATCAAAATCAGAACAGCTGTAGACCACAGTGTATAAATAACTGAAAACCACTTACACATAAATTAATATACACACATAAACTGAGGGTCACTCTCTCTCTCTCTCTCTCTCTCTCTCTCTCTCTCTCTCTCTCTCTCTCTCTCTCTCACACACACACACACACACACACACCTTCTATCAATTAAATTCCTATTTATAGTGCTTTGTTAGCACAAAAAAACCCCTGTATGTTTGTACTGCAAAAGCAGTGCAAATAAAGCAACAATACTTCAAATGAAGACAACAAGTAGTTATCAGAAATGTGAGCGCAGCGTAGTTCTAGCGGGAAGACTAGCAGCTGTACATCATCACACCATTAGCTGGGTGATTCCTAGCCAATCACAGGTAAACCTTTGCTTTAAAAGTCTGCTCACAATCTATCACAGCGGTTCCCAAACTTTTTTTTCCTGCGCACCCCCTTCTATGTCCCAACCGGGTTGGCGCACCCCCAATCCCCACTTCAAAAAAAAAAAAAAAAACGCAACGCAACTTTGTTTTATCATGTTTAATCATGTGCAAATAACCAGAACACATGACAATAACAACATCACAACGGTTATGGAAATTAGAACGACGGTACAATTAATTAAATTGCAATGTTACAAACGATCCACAACATTAAAGAGAATAGGATCCGAAATAGATAAAATAAATAAATGAATATTTAATAAAATAAATTAAAATAAAAAATGAGGATCAATCTGAAACTTTTCAAGTGCGACAATAAAATTAGCCTTCACACGATCCACAACATAAGTAACAAAGAGCATAGGCTCAAACATAAAATAAATTAAGAGGATAAAAGAGGATCCATCTGGAACTTTTCAAGTGACTTTTAAAAGTCGCTCAGCCTGCAGTGAGAGAGAGAGAGAGAGAGAGAGAGAGAGAGAGAGAGATAAGAGACGGGGAGGAGGATGTGTTAGTATTCCCAGGCCTATGTGTAGCAATAATATCAAATGAAGAGTTTGGTTCCAAAACGCGATAAACGCCATTAAAAAAAAATAAATAGTTACTGCAAAAATCTGTATTGTATCTGGTTGGTATTGAAAAGTCAATGTTTAATTTTAAGTAAAATGCGATATCCGCCGTGTTATTCTGTCATGTTTTCTCCCTTTCTTTCCAAACCGCGACAAACGCCAGTCTCCTTCTCTGCAGAATGCGATATTTCAGCCAGTTAAGCATATTTATAAAATGAATGAATGAAACAAGTTGGCGCGCATATAGCTAGCGGCTGCAGTGCATAAAAAAAGCAGTGTGTAGAAGAAGACAGCAGCTGTCTTCTTCTACGTTTCTATCAAAAACAAATAAATTATAGTTTTTTAAATTTAAAATAAAAGCGATTACAAAGGAAATATTTACTGTTCATGGTTTTTTATTTGATTGTATGGAAAAATCCCACTTAAAAAAAACAGGCCGCCGTTACATTTTTCCTCTCGCGCACCCCCTGGTGGCAGCTCGCGTACCCCTGGGGGTGCGCGCACCACACTTTGGGAATCCCTGATCTATCACATTGCTGTTTCAGTGCACTAACACGGCAACCTCCACCACCCCATCACCACCAGTTGAGCCCCGTCCCGCACGGGGGTAGGCTCCCCGCCCCTGCCTCCTATTTCAGGCAGGATATGATGTTCCGAGTACAACTCCCTCGGACCGCCAGACGGGGCCTACGCCAAAGAGAGACATTTCTTTTCTGTTCTACATTCATCAAATAAATGGCATCTTAAACCTCACTCAAGCCTGCGTGTCTTCCCGATAGAAATGCTCAATATAGAACTCAAACTAAAACACAACCCCTAAACTTTTAGCATTTTTATCATTAAAAATGAATGATTTTCTATATTAAATTGTAGTAATTTGTAACTTATTTTAATGCATTCAATATATAAATACATAACAAATTTAAAATTATATATATATATATATATATATATATATATATATATATACATATACACACACACACACACACAGGTGCTGGTCATATAATTAGAATATCATCAAAAAGTTGATTTATTTCAGTAATTCCATTGAAAAAGTGAAACTTGGATATTATATTCATTCATTCCACACAGACTGATATATTTCAAATGTTTATTTCATTTAATTGTGATGATTAAAACTGACAACTAATGAAAATCCCACATTCAGTATCTCCGAAAATTAGAATATTACTTAAGACCAATGCAAAAAAAAGATTTTTAGAAATGTTGGCCAACTGAAAAGTAGGAACATGAAAAGTATGAGCATGTACAGCACTCAATACTTAGTTGGGGCTCCTTTTGCCTGAATTACTGCAGCAATGCGGTGTGGCATGGAGTCGATCAGTCTGTGGCACTGCTCAGGTGTTATGAAAGCCCAGGTTGCTCTGATAGTGGCCTTCAGCTCTTCTGCATTGTTGGGTCTGGCGTATCGCGTCTTTCTCTTCACAATACCCCATAGATTTTCTATAGGGTTAAGGTCAGGTGAGTTTGATGGCCAATTAAGAACAGGGATACCATGGTCCTTAAATCAGGTACTGGTAGATTTGGCACTGTGTGCAGGTGCCAAGTCCTGTTGGAAAATTAAATCTGCATCTCCATAAAATTGGTCAGCAGCAGGAAGCATGAAGTGCTCTAAAACTTCCTGGTAGACGGCTGCATTGACCTTGGACCTCAGACAACACAGTCGACCAACACCAGCAGATGACATGGCACCCCAAACCATCACTGACTGTGGAAACTTTACACTGGACTTCAAGCAACGTGGATTATGTGCCTCTCCTCTCTTCCTCCAGACTCTGGGACCTTGATTTCCAAAGGAAATGCAAAATTTACTTTCATCAGAGAACATAACGTTGGACCACTCAGCAGCAGTCCAGTCCTTTTTGTCTTTAGCCCAGGCGAGACGCTTCTGACGCTGTGTCTTGTTCAAGAGTGGCTTGGGACAAGGAATGCGACAGCTGAAACCCATGTCTTGCATACGTCTGTGCTTGGTGGTTCTTGAAGCACTGACTCCAGCTGCAGTCCACTCTTTGTGAATCTCCCCCACATTTTTGAATGGGTTTTGTTTCACAATCCTCTCCAGGGTGCGGTAATCCCTATTGCTTGTACACTTTTTTCTACCACATTTTTTTCGCCTCTCTATTAATGTGCTTGGACACAGAGCTCTGTGAACAGCCAGCCTCTTTATCAATGACCTTTTGTGTCTTGCCCTCCTTGTGCAAGATGTCAGTGGTCGTCTTTTGGACTGCTGTCAAGTCAGCAGTCTTCCCCATGATTGTGTAGCCTACAGAACTAGACTGAGAGACCATTTAAAGGCCTTTGCAGGTGTTTTGAGTTAATTAGCTGATTAGAGTGTGGCACCAGGTGTCTTCAATATTGAACCTTTTCACAATGTTCTAATTTTCTGAGATACTGATTTTGGGGTTTTCATTAGTTGTCAGTTATAATCATCAAAATTAAAAGGAATGAACACTTGAAATATATCAGTCTGTGTGGAATGAATGTATGCATTATACAAGTTTCACTTTTTGAATGGAACTACTGAAATAAATCAACTTTTTGTTGATATTCTAATTATATGACAAGCACCTGTATATATATATATATATATATATATATATATATATATATATATATATATATATATATATATAATAGAAACAAGTCCAGAGTTGTTCATGGCAAGCTACTCTGATTAGGGTGGGGTGGGGTTAGGGCATCTGGTGCCTGCCAGGAACAAATTCAGGCACCTTTGTACAATGGGTGAAACTTCACTAATGTTTTCTCCACAGTCTGTGGCTAAAAGAAATTTTAAGGAAGTACACACTCGACTTGACTGGATATCCTAGCTCATATACGGATTGTGTGGTGCATGCTTATTCATTGGCTGTGTCTCGTTTGGAAGGCTGGCTCCTCCGGAGGTCACATTTGACGGCCGCATACATCATCAAGGCTGTCTCGTTTCAGAAAAGCAAGAAGGACACTTTGAATGCAGCCTTCTTTCACAGGAATTCGGAGGATGCATGAGGTGTATCCTTCTTGTGCACTCATAACCCACAATTCTTTGCTTCAACGGAAATGTCTAAAAAAAATTACGCCAATTTGCATGTAAAGATGACGTTCAAACACAAGGAATGTTAATTCCCAAATTGAAGTACCTCAGTGGATGGGTGCAGAGTATATAAAATGTATATTTATATTAATATATAATTAAAATAAAGTATTAGACTAAAAGTACACCTTTAAAATATATTTACATATATTTTATATATACTTGTATCAAAGATTAATACCTGTAAATATGTTTAAGTAACTCTTTCTGCAAAAAAAAAAAAAAAAAAAAAAAACCTAAACAATTTGTCATGTGCATATATAATAATTAAAATAAATAATGACTAACTGGTTTCTTGCCAGTGTAGGGCTCTACGTTTAGGAGCGGGTTTGGTTATTAGAAATAATTAATAATTATCATAGATAATTATTAGGGCTGTCGATTTAACACATTAATTCAGTGTGATTAATTTTACAAAAAAATAACCTGTTAAAAAAATGTATGCTATTAATCGCATGCCCACGGACAATAATAAGGAAGATTCCTGAGAAATGCAAGCTTGTAGTACCACCTGTTTACTCCAGAGGGCAGTAAGTGAAATTTCAGCTGTATGAGCAACGCGCAGTTTATACAGTGAAGAAAACACTTAGGTAGGCAGAACAACACAAACATGTGTTACATTCTTGCGTTCAAAACACTCGAAGGAGCACAAATGCGATCTTAGGGATCTCAAGATGTGTTTAAAGATTGAGTATTAAACTATATTTAACTTGACACAGTGACCTAGACATTTTATGTTTATGACGCAACACACCCGAGACGTCTGATGTAGGTGTAAATTGACGGGCCCTTAAACAAGCCCTCATAATAAATCTCCACAAATTCACTTGTGAAATGGATTGTATGCCAATGATTGACTTATGATCAATAATAAGGTAGTAAACAATACATTGTATTCTAAAGCCGCTTTTTGTATGGCCTTATCAATGATTAACTCTTCAGCTACAGGAATGTAAAGCATGTAATGCAAAAATGTAATAATTTTTAAATATTTATAGATAACTATGTATAATTATATATTGATATAAATATGTATAATCATTATATATTGAGTTATTGTTATATGAGGGTCTTTCTCAGCAAATATTTGTTTATGTGATTAATCGAGTTTAATTAATCGGGAAACCATGTAATTAATTCAATTAAAATGTTTAATCGATTGACAGCCCTAATAATTATCAATTATTACAATCAATAGAACACTGATTATAATCAATGTTAGCTTTATAATCCTTTAAATCAACAATCATCAAAGACAACCATCAATTATCAAATTCAATAGAATATTAAATATTATCAAAGTTAATCATTAATTGTTAAAATCAATAGAACATTGATTAGAATTAACACTAGCTTATTGATCCTTCAGATTCAACAATAATCAACAATAATTGTCAATTATCAAAATCAATAGAATATTAATAAGGATTAATATTGCCGGGGCACCACACTGGAATCTGGGACTAATGACCAGACAGTATAACAGTCTCAACATTAGATTGTTCTCTAAGGAAAATCGATGTCCAGAGAACATACATTTTCAAAAGGAAACAATGAAGGCTTGAAACCTAGCACTGGCATCCCCAGCCAGGCAAGGATATACAATGAATACAATGCAGTCAATAAACTTACAACTACAAACTAAACAGTGACATGATTAGATATAGTAACCAAAAATAAGCACATAACACATGAGGAAGGTATATGTGTGTGCGTAAAGAGTTTGTGTGTGTGTGTGTGTGTGTGTGTGTGTGTGTGTGTGTGAGGAGTGACACGCACAAAATGGCAGACGTGACTCTCGTGGAGTGTACGTCATGCTAGATTTCCAGAGAGTATGCCTGCGATTGTGGGCGGAGAGAAGCTGGTTAATGGCGTCTGACCATTTACCATGTGTCTCAGCTTCTACAATAACTTGGGGACAAAGCTGAGCTTTATCACAAAGCTATCTACTAGCCAAATGCTTGTGAGGGGTCACGTGTGTGTGCAGTAAGTACAAGAAAGATAATAATATGAGAATAAAGTGGCAGCGCCAAAGCTGGTTTTGCGACCCTGGGAGAGAAGGCAACTGTTGGTTTATCACTCAGAGACACGGTGAACGAGTCGTAACCCGCCCCGCAGTCTTTAGTCCTTTAATGGATAAACACAGTGTGCCGGTCTCATCCACGTTGGCGTAAATATGCAACAGTCCAACGTGGTTGGATTACAACACAGCAAATCTCATTCGTGATAACAGTTTATTACAGTAATACCTTAAGTATTATTAACAGCAATGAGCGGACTCGGTGGTCCGTAAACTGTACAAGCAATAACCTTGATACACAAGAATAACACACTATAATAATCTTTCTCTGCCCAGACGTAACCTCTTACTTGAACCACGTGAGGACGCAGGAAGAATGTGAGTTCATCCGTCGTTTGACTCCAACTCGGTTGCTCAAGGCTTGGTTGATGAAGGGAGGCCGTTTCCTCGCTCTGTCGGTGGGCAGTATGGCTGCTGATTCTCAGCAGGCTGGCAGAGAAATCAGCGCGGTCAACTCGATTGAAGATGGAAGAGAAATCTTCTTTCTTCACTTCTGCATGCAAACGGATGGAGATGCGGATTGCTCGGCTGTCTCCTTCGGATCCGTTTGTGTTCGGTGGAACACAGAGTAATCTCAACTCGTCCAGGCAAGATGGAGATTGGATGGCCACAGTTTCGAGTCGTACGTTACTTCCTTTTGCAACGAGGCTACACCTGAGAGCAGCGATGAGCTGCGTCTACGTACGGCATGCAAAGTCGCTGGAAGCAATGCTCAGAAGGACCTCTGAGGCATTTCTACTCCCAATGACATCATGGTTAAGGGGTGTTCTGTTGAGCGCCTCATCCAATTGCAGTTGAGCGCTCGATCCTTTGTAATTTCACATAGTTGTAAAGTGAGCAAGGCATCCTGGGATTTGTAGTCTGTTTTGTACTCCCTTTGTTTGATTTTGGCATGGTTTTTATCAGTAAGATTTATGACTTTGTGTTTGTGGGCCTCAGTCAGGCTTTACGACTGTGTTAGACCTGCCTTTGTCTTGTATCTAAATACATGAGGCCCAACACAAGCTATTTGAGACAAAGGATAAAGTAAATATATTTATAATTTTTTTTTTAATGTTTTTTGTAATGTATGTATCATGTACCACAATTTAATCACAATTAATTGAAACATTCATAGTCCTAATGTTTTATTAACTAACATTAACAAAGATTGAAAAAAAAATGCTTAAATGTACACTGTGTATATATAATTATATATTATATTTGTTTGTTTATGATGCATTAACTAAATATTTTAGTGTCAACAATAAAAATATAAATATTTTGTCAGATTTCTAACTTCTGAATGCATTTTTGACCCAAAATGACTGAAAAGTGCTAACACAAACACATACAGTCTGAGTTGATATGGTAAGGCCAATAAAGATCTTTCGAATGCTGAGACACCTGCAAAGACTCCTTTACTTTTTCAAAGGACAAATTCTGCTTATAGTGTGATCTTATATTCCACATGCTCTGTCCCTCTCTCTCACAGTTTGTGAAGGGCATATCTATCAACTTTTACATGTGAACATTTGCACTTTTATAGATTGAAAAATACCTCAGAGGATAAAGCTCACTTTGTAAAACTGCCTGTTGTTTTAATGCCACATTTCACGATTAATGTGCATTTGGAATCCTCTTTATTCTCGACATCTTTTATTATGTTACCTCACTTCTGAATGGTATTTCCCAAGGTCACATCTAAGACGCCTTATAGGTGTAATAAAACACACAGCTTCAATGAGAAAACAGTGTCCACATGTGTGTGTGTGTGTGTGTGTGTGTGTGTGTGTGTGTGTGTGAGAGAGAGAGAGAGAGAGAGAGAGAGAATGTCTGATTATATGCTATCAGCCCACTGTGTTAGTGTGCACATTTATTTAAGCATGAGTACAACTGTGCGTCGTTGTGTTGTTTGTCCTTGCACAGCAATTACCAATGTTCCAGATGACACGATTTGGAGCTGCTAAATGTTATTGGCCAATAAACCACTTGAATGTTCAAAGCACTCACACATTGTTTGTGTTATCATGCAATGGAAGGTTAATATTTCTAATATATTGCACTATATTTAGCGGTACTTTCTAAGGGAAGCATCAATACTTCTACATTATTACGGTATATGATTTGAACAAATGTCTAACCCTGAGCATTTAACTTCGGCACATAACGCAGTGCGCTACAGACACAAATGATGCCTTAAATCACACAGTTTATTGAGAAGAGGGGTGTTTTAACTTTTCTAAGTGATCAGACATACATTTTTGTTTAAGTCTGATGTTTTAAGACATAAGTCTTAAGGCAAGTTTTTGTCATCTGTTTTTGGAAGGCTTTTATGACTAGAAACAACAAAAATCTGTTTTTTTATATATATATATATATATATATATATATATATATATATATATATATATATATATATATATATATATAATTATTATTTATTGCATTTGATCTGCTTATTTAATAATCTTAAATGTTGAGAAGAACCTATACATCTATGATGCCATGAAATGATACTTGAATCCAGTATGATAACTTATGCACATAACTTATGCCAACTCCCCCCACTCTCTCTCTTCTAATTATAGGTAATACTAGACAGGACAGATGAGATTGGGAAAGAAAAGGTCAACATCTGTCGGATCATCAGCAGTATAACACAGCAATGTGACAGAACACTGACACCACACTTCAGAAAAAAAGAGAGAAAGAGAGAGAGAGAGAGAGAGAGAGAGATAATCTCAAGCATGTCTAATCATTCTGCCCGTCAGAGCCTAATTTCACAGTAACCTCGTAAACCTTTCCTCAACTGCATTAACTGCAGCAATTGCAGAACAACCTGCTCTTATTGTGCCTAACAATGCAGTAAATTAGTTCATTAACCACCCAAATTAGCCATCCACAACTTTTTACTTCTCTGCGGGAGAAAGAGATGACATGAATTAAGGATATGATCAGACAATGGTTCGAAAGAAGCTGTGATGAATTGGAAATATAATGTTAAGACTTCACTGTGGTGAAACCTAAATGTATTATAATAAATTGACAAGAGACTGAGTTATGTGTAAATTATTGTCTCTAGGCAATCATTCTGACCACAATTACACACGTTTTCACTTGTGTCTGTTTTTGAGACATTTTGTGGC
Organism: Moxostoma hubbsi; assembly: GCA_032164185.1. NCBI lineage: Eukaryota > Metazoa > Chordata > Actinopteri > Cypriniformes > Catostomidae > Moxostoma > Moxostoma hubbsi. The sequence continues at coordinate 18,656,400 of JAVLUX010000011.1, read as the reverse complement.
TCAGCCAGTCAGAGGTCAATGTACAGAGCCATCAATTATTTATTGATTTGAGTGTATTTAAGGTCAACAGCCCACTCTCTAAGTGTATTTCAAATACATTTGGATCAGGGAGGTGCTTAAAGAAGTATGAATGATTATAGTTTACTAAGTCTGGCTTAGCAAATGTTAGTTTAGTCTTAAAACGCTGCCAAACGTTTCCATCCATGATGTTTGTATTTATTTAAAAAATGAAGCAGAGAGTCTTTGATGGTTCTGTTAGAATTGATCAGACTAAAGAGCTCTTTAGGACGACACTGGATCACCCACACGCACACATACGGTACACAGAACTGATGGGCTGCAGTGTTTTTGAAGTCAGCACAGTGATACAGAGGTGTAGTAAAACATTTCCTCTTGTTTGTTGTTCTTTGACCATTAAAACAGTGTGAATGCTCACACTGTGAGATGGGAGGAAACACGAAGGTTTGGTCTGTGAAGTTTGTTCAGGGAGCCAAAGGTTTCTGAGCCAAAGTATATCACACACACAAACTGCAGCCAAAACTTGTGCAATCTAATGTAGATGTGGGCCATGAATGTTCATAATGTCTGGATTTAATACTGTTAGATTGTTTTAAATGTAAAAATTTAACTGACAGTGATGACACAGTTGTATATTTGCACACTGGAGTATGATTAGTCTTCATTCTTGCATTTATCTGCATACAGAATTCTGATTGGTCTATTCTTTCCCACACCTACAGAGTGCAACATTCAGATTCCGGAAGTAAAAGTCCCATTATCTTTTTTTTTTTCTTCTTCTTACATAGATTAAGATAATTAATTGATTTTTAATGTGACATCAATGGTCACTGTATGACCACGCCTCCATATTTGTGACCAAAATTCCATATACCTTCAGTGCAGTGTGCTGGGGGATGCAACATTGTTTGTTTCTATTCATAAATCTGTATTTCTGTGATACTGCTGTTCATTTTCCAGAGCCAACATTATTTTTCTTTCAGTAAAGTGATATTTTTCAAGTGACACACCTTCAGTTCGCCAAAGTCGAGCAGAGATGAAAGGGGAGAGCAGGGATAAAACACGTGTGGAGTTTTGCTTATTTATTCAGGCATGTCAGTTATCTGTACATATGTCAGTTATATTTAAAACATAATGAACTCAAATACAATATGACTGGAAATGTTTAAGACAATGTAAATTCATAACACATAGACTGCATAAAAGTACGTATGTCATAATTGTACCACATTCTAATGAAAAAAAGGCACTTTAATGTCAATATGTAGTCTGTTTAATGTGTTTGCTAATGTTAGTCAATGAACAAAACATCATAAGATTTTGAAGCTCAAACTTTATTCATACCACCAGACTACAATGTAAGTATATTAGCCTTGTCATATACAGTACAGTATATAATGTACTGTACATGCCTCAGATGTTTTCTGTGTATTTTTAATGGGTTAAATGCAGCTCTTACATTATTACAGGTCATCAGGATCATCACAGACATTTTTTTATATTTTGACCAAATCAGACCAGAAAACAACTGGTCAAAATTTTTGCTGCTACATGAGCACTGGTAATTCCTTCAGGAAATGCAAATCCAGTTGTTAAAATAGATGTTTGCTGGGTTTGAATTAATTTGCAACACTTATAAAACAGATAGTGAAACCTATTGGTGCTGTATTTATACTTCTCTCATTGTCAAACAATTTTCGAGGGGGCAATGCAGGATACAATTTATGTCTGTTATGTGTGTGGTGCTTTCGAGAACTGCCAGTGAAGTTTATTTCTATTTTCTCACTCTCTCTCTGTTTTAAATATGGGGAATGTATATTTTTTTTTTTATTATTATTCCAATAAAACTTAAACCTCTCTTGATTTTGGCCCTGATTCTCTCCCCTGCTGCCCAATTATACTAATTAAACCAATTCAAATTCATAAGTACACAAACAGACAGCATAAACAAGACTACATCAATACCTAAATCAATAAACCGCTTCCAAGTGCTAGCTAAATTATTACCATATTTAGTGAGATTTGGTGTTTTTTCTGAGTAGCAGTTGAATGAAATACCAGCTCCATAATGGCATGGTTTCAGCAATGATTTCATATCCATGCTAAGTCAACAGCTGAACCATTATTCTTTGCCTTCAATAACATATGTAGAGCTGAACACAAATATTATGTGCTATTCATTTTGGCCCTCATGAAAATTTGAGGGGACATTTACCTTATGATGTGGCTTAATCAGTGGGTCTTAATTTTAAGGAAAAGTTTCATTACTCAAGTTGGTAAAAACAAACACACTTTCACAATCCCAGTAAAGTATATTTAATGCATCACAAGTCCTGTGTGTTTGAAATCATCATTTACATTTAAAGGTATTCAGTCCTACTGCTGGAGATTCTATCCAATTTAAATAAAATAAGTATTTTGTATCTATAGTATATTATACTGTCAATATATATAGTACTGTTTTTCCAAAATCCCTAAACCAAGACCAAAATTATCAATTGTAACTCCTCCTAGAGCTTTCAAACTACATCCACCAAACTCAGCACAGACTTTAATGTTCCTTCCGTGTACACTCTAACAACTAGCTAGAACACCATAGCAATGCCTAGCAACCACCAAGAACACCCTAGCAATGCTCAGCAACCTAACATAAAAATTGCAACCAGCAAGAACACCTTAGTAACCACTTAGTAATGTACTTTCTGACTGTCTTTCTGACTTTCTGTCTGTCTCAAAGGTATGTATAACCTTCAAATTTTAAGTTCTGTCAAGCAACATCAAAATTGGACAATTTATGTTTGATTTTGGTGCGTTTGATTACAGTTGCAACTAAAGTTTGTAAAGTGGATCTATGGGAGTTGGATTGAGCACCCTCTGCTAGCTCACATATGATACAGATATGGCTTTTTTAACTTGTCCTTTTTAGGGTTTCCAATACCCAACCAACAGGTCTGGGCCCCCTCTCAATCTCTCTCTTTTTCTGATTCCATCTGTGTGACTGATCTGTTAAAATGCCATACCTGTTATGACACAAACTCAATACTTCACAGGAAGTGAATGATACACACTACAGCGACTGTACTTTTATCGACCAGACCTTAGGTCTTGCCATTAATGTTGAGCTTAGGAATATTTTGTTTCTCAAACCTTTCCATACAATCACCCCAAGGCTAAAGATTTAAACATCCAATTAACCTGCTCTGGGATCAGCTCCCATAAGCACACTGGATAGCTCCATGCCTAATGGTCCAAAGTGTTCTCATAAAGTATGTCGTATCCATGTATACAGAGCTGTTTTTTCATACTCCTGTTAATTTAGAACAGGCTGCAAAGCCTCCAGTTCTGACTGATCATATTAGCTTGATTTACATTAAATACTATTCTATCCAAAGCCCTTGCTATTTTTGAGGTCAGGTTTTAGATATCTCTCTCTCTCTCTCTTTGAAACGACAAGTTTGTATTTCAGTTTAAGAAAATCACAAAGTTGACTAGGTATTATGCAAAATTCCCAAAAGGACATTACAACCCCACTTCAGTTTAAAATCACTTTGAGTCCTGACGAGTGTAATGGCAAGTCCAGAGATATACTAAGAATAAAGCTTAACCTTTCACAATATTTCAGGAAGGAAAACGATGAATAGGGGGAAACATTATTTGTATCAGGAAAAAGAGACACACAGAACGATGTTTTCAGGTAATGTGTTGTAGGAAAATTAAATTACACAATTAAACAAGCAAACAAGCAAATTGGAAACTTGACAATCAAACCACGTGTGTATGTGTAAGCCAAAGTCGATATGAAATTAAAACAATGTTGTTAGTGCTTTTTGAGCAGAATTTAGTAAGGATTCACTATTCTTTCTTGCTGGCCCTCTACCATTTCTTACTAAATTATGCTTACTAATTGGTGGAAAGAGTACTGATTTTTTTTATTTTTTTTTTACTTAAGTAAAAGTACTGCTACTGAAGAAATAATTCACTTGAGTACAAGTAGGAGACATGTTATGACTCAAGTAAGAGTAAATAAGTAGTTTGCTGAAAAAAAAGTTACTTTTTGAAATTACATTATATATAGTATATATGCTTCTATTTTAAGAACACAAAGCCATTTTTGTTCTTGAAAGAAATTGATGCTTCTGTTCACCAAGGATGCATTAAATTGATCAAAAATACTGCCAAAATTCGTTTTAAGTGGTATTTCTTCAATTTGTTTATTTAACCGGGATGGCAAACATATACTGTGCCACCTATTCCTTACAAAAGCATTCTAAAGTGCTAATTTGGTCCTCAATACAATTTTCTTATTATACAATTGAAAATGGTTGCGCTACCATGCGGAAATCACAATAGAGTGGGTAGGTACTGAGTTGCTTTACACTTGCAAGCCAAATTTTGGTTTTGAAAATAGGCAAAAATTAACACATTTTTCCTGAAATTCTATTTTCTCCTAAAGTCTATTGTTTTAGAGAAATGAAGGCCATTCCATGCATTACTGTTTTGAATCTCTAACCAGGATAGAGAGGAAAGTGGACAGTCCAGATGCACAACAAAAAGACAAGTAAATCACAGTGTCTAGTTTGAGAAACAGACTCCTCACAGATCCTAAACTAGCAGCTTCTAAATGCCAAAGAGCATTTAAAAATTCAAAATGTATTTAAATAGAAATAGCCATTTTTAATATTCTAAACTACATAATGTGCATTGTGACAAACACATACCTATTTCAGGTTTATTTTAATTCACGTATCAGGGTTTCTGCAGGTATCATCAAATCTAATTTAATGCTTTTTAATGCCTTTTTTAATGCCATTTTTACAATTTTTAATGCCATACATGACCCATGACTAACCACTAACCAAGACATGGACTTTTTAAAAATGTATCGTTTGTATATGTGTGTGTGTGTATATATATATATATATATATATATATATATGTATATGTGTGTGTGTGTGTGTGTGTGTGTAATATATATATATATACACACGTACATACATATATATACACACACACACACATATACACACACACACATATATACACACACACACACACATATATATATATATATATATATATATATATATATATATATATATATATATATATATCACACACACACACACACACACATATACAAACGATACATTTTTTAAAAAGTCCATGTCCCAATTGTAACCATTCAATTTGACAATGATGCAATGATGATAATCTTGGATATTTGAGACAATCTACATAATTTAAATAAACTATCACTCTGAACTGAATTAGAAATGGCTCAGGAGACAGCTTAAAATATTAAAATTTATTTGCAGATATGTCAAATTTAATTTAACATAGTACTAATCAACTAGATATTGAATGCTATAGGCATACTGAAAAATCTGGCCATGACTGGAAAAAAGCCATTATGTTTCTGTTTGTATAAATTGTACCGCCATCGAATACACATGACCTCCTTCAACTATAACCACAAATTCTATTAGTCTGGACAGTGAAGGAAAAACTCTGAACTTTTTAAAGCTGGAAATTAATGTATGCAAAATGCAAGTGCTATAGAAATTACACAGTTTTAACTGTGTAAATAAGAGAATTAATCCATTGCATTAGTTTGCTCACTTTTAGTTCCAACTCTGACTCAACATTTTTCAATTCATTGCATTTGTCCTTGTATCTCCTCATAGTATTAGATTTTGTAATCTTTTGAGCCATGAATGTGTTAGATTTGTATATGGTCCTGGCTGAAGCTACAGAAGCCAGTAGTTCACAATTGTCCTACATTGTTATTCGCCGAAATCAGTTTATTTTTGAAGTATGGGGCAAGTCCACATTTTAAAATGTAGCTGGTTTTGTCCTTTCCACATGTGGAACATTTGGCTATTTGCGAATCAGGAAACATTCCCTGGAACAACTCAGAAACACCTTAATTTGATGCATATGAGTGGTGCTGCACGCTCTGCTGTCTGAAACGTCTGCCTGCACCTCTGCCTGCAGCATCGCATTCGAACCAAACGCTGGTCAAAGTTCGATCGATTTTCCTTCGGTAGTGGCTCCGCAGGATCGGAGGTCACTACAGCAGCAGTTGTGGTGGTAGTAGTAGTTGCTGAAGATGTTACTTTGTCCGTCACGGCGAAGTAACTTGAGATAGTTAATTGCTGTCTGCCTTTTTAAGCCGATTTGTGGCCATCGGGCTGCATATGAGATTTAACGGCTCCATGTTGACAACCATGTCCTAAATTCTTTGTCTTCTAGCCACTTTTGCTGGAATTTGCACTTACCCATTTCTTAGCGACTTTATTAAATTTACGTTCTCTGTTCTAACTCCTCCAGGTCCCAGCCCGCCGCTGTCCAAACATCCGGCGTTACGTCAATTTTACACCGGCCGGAGGCAATTACCAAACTGGATCCGCGTGTTTATCACACCAATGTACATATTTTGCGACAGCAAATTAAAGTTATTAATTGTGAAGGCTATATTCAAAATAAATTGGTAATATTATTTTTTCAAAACTATCTAAAATTTTTGATGCCTGTAGGAATAACATTTAATGCTTTTTAATGCTATTTAAGGCCTTAATTTTCGCAAAATCCATTTAATGACTTTTAATGCTTTTTAATCCCCCACAGAAACCCTGAGTATATCCAAGTATTTTGACTATTAAATTAACAAACTGTACAAAACTAATATAACGCAATATCATAGAGGAGGAAATGTATCCTATATGATATTGCAGCAATTATCGAGATATGAAATGAGATTATTAAGCAAACTGTTATCAACTCATGTATGCCAACTGGATAAAATAAGGCACAAATAAACCTTTCACAGAGTTTAGTGGGAGATATGATTGATTCAAACTCTAAAAGTGACTGTTCTGTATATGCATTATTGTATTATAGTTACAATAATAAAGACTTGATTACATTAAGGTTATTTAGTTACATTATATTTTGTGATTTCTCATATCTTCTTTATATATCATCCATCGCTTGCACACCTTTGGCCTCTAGTGGGTGAGGCTTTTCAGACAGATAAACAGCAGCACAAAGCAGGGAAGTACGGTGATGAACAGTGACTGAGAGTGTTACCTGCTAAGACCTGCTTTATTTTTAAAAAGAGGGGTGAACGATTACGGAAACTCTACCTCGACCACTGGCTGATTCTAGCACACTCTCGAGAGTTGCTGTGCGTGCACAGGGAATTGGTGCTCAGGCACCTCAGCCGCCTAGGTCTTTGGGTCAACTGGGAAAAGAGCAAGCTCTCCCCAGTTCAGAACATTTCTTTTCTCGGCACGGAGTTAGACTCGGTCTCAATGATCGCCTCACAAGCGAGAGCAAGCAGTCAGTACTGAACTGCAATTTCACTGAAACACTTTCAGAGGTTCCTGGGGCATATGGCTTCCTAAGTGGCAGTCACGCCGCTTGGGTTGATGCATATGAGACTGCTTCAGCACGGGCTTAAGACTCGAGTCCTCGAGGCCCTTGGACAGACCTTGCATTTCTACATGCAGTAGTTCCCATAAAGCAAGTGTCCAGATATTTCGTGGTCACCACAGACACCTCCAAACTGGGCTGGGGCGCCGTGCGCAATGGGCATGCAGCCGCCGGTTCCTGGTCAGGGCCGAAACTGAGTCAAAACTGAGAAACTGTCTAAAGTTTCTGGCTGTACTACTCAGCCTGTGGAGGCTATTGTCATTGATCCAGGGCAAGCATGTGTTGGTCCGGTCTGACAACACAGCGACAGTAGCATATATAAATTGCCAAGGTGGCATATACTGTCGTAGCATGTTGCAACTCGCCCAGCATCTCCACCTCTGGAGTCAGAAGCAGCAGAGTTCGCTGCAGGCCACTCATATACAGGGCAGCCTCAACGCCACAATGGACATGCTGTCGCAGCAGGCAACACTCAGCGGAGTCTCCATCCCCAGGTGGTCCAGCTGATTTGGAGTCGATTCGGCAAAGCACAGGTAGACCTGTTTGCTTCCCAGGAATCCTCCCACTGCCTGCTCTGGTATTCCATGACAGGAGCCCCCCTTGGGACAGATGTACTGGCACACAGCTGAAGTGGCCTTTGTTCGCGAATTGGGGTTCTTACTGAGCCGAAGACCCCCAAATATGTGCAGTCGGGTCAGTGCTTTCCTTCCTGCAGGAGAGGCTGGAGGGGCAGCTGTCCCCCTCTACCATGAAGGTATATGTAGCCGCTATAGTGGCTCACCACAATGCAGTGGATAGTAAGTTCCTAGGGAAGCACAACCTGATCATCAGGTTCCTCAGAGGCGCCTGGAGGCTGAATCATTCCCCTCATGGGATCCCTCCGCGGTCCTCCTGAGCCTTTGGGGAGCCCTCTTTGATCCACTAGAGTCAGTTGAGCTGAAAGCCCTGTCCTTGAAGATGGCCCTCCTGATTGCACTCACCTCCATCAAGAGGTTTGTGGACCTGCAAGTATTTACTGTCAGCGACACTTGCCTGGATTTCGGTCTGGCAGATCCTTAAGTCATCCTGTTCCCACGATCCCCTACAGGGATCAGGTGTTGAGCCTACAAGTGCTGCCCTGGGAGGAGGCAGAGTTAGCCCTGTCTTTGTTCACCTCCTACCCTGAGGTGAAAACGTGTGCTTTTACCCCCAGTCGAGTTCACAAAGTCGTGGACCCTGGATATTCTTCCTCCCTAGCCCTGTGGCTCACAAATTCGGCGGAAGAGTTTGCAGCCAGAACCACTATGGGTACTAATATGACTCTTGAGCCCATGTGACGCATCGCCACATGTTAACCTACCCTCTGGGCAGGGTGTGGCTTCCGTGGAGTCTTTTCCCCCTGAAAGAATAGGAAAGGAAAAGAACACATTCCCCGGCACATACAATAGCGTTAACTGGCCCCAGCCACTCTCTTGAGAGAAAAACATAGAGAGAAAAGGCTGCGGCTGGCGAGGCCTGCTCCCATGCTAATTATGTCGCTTCCCCCCCTCAGGAATGTGGGGAACTACATGACATCTTTTGGGGCGTTGGGGGGGGTTACGTGCAGACTGACGCTCCTGCTATAACGCATGCAGCAGCTTGCTTGCACCTGCATCAGCAGTTCATTTAACACGGTTCAGATGTTGTGACGTTTTTCTATAGGGACCCCTAGTGTCACTACATCGACACAACGTTGAGTAAGTGACAGAAGGGGAACATCACGGTTATTGTCATAACCTCTGTTCCCTGATAGAGGGAACGAGACATTGTGTCCCTCTTGCCACAACACTGTACTAGTTGCTGAAATGGCTGGAAATTGTCTCGGCTGCTCAACACAAAACCTGAGTGGATTGGGCTTTCCAGCTCCTTTTATAACCATATGTCCATTGTCTCATTGGGCTTTTCTCAAAGAATGGGAGATGTTCAGGGCTCTCAAGAGCGACCCCTAGTCTCGTTCCCTCCATCAGTTAACAGAGGTTACGATAGTAACCATGACGTTTTCTCTTTCAGCTACTGCCTGAAATATGATATATATATTTATTACATTTTTTTCTCAAAAGTTTTATAGTTACTATAACATTGTTTTAATTTAGCCTGCACCTAAAGCCAGCAGAAGCACACAGATCAAGGTCAGCAGAGATGAAGGTTAAACTGCTGTGAGCAAAAAGAGTAAGCACTCTTAACTCAAAGCTCGCAAAGAGAAACACAAAATTGTCCTGAGGCTTTCTCTCCCTCTCTCTTTTTCCTCCTCTTTCTCTTTTTTTCCCCCAATCTCCTTCATGTACTCACACACAATATCTTGCTATACAGTACAAGGAAACTGCTGTGGTGTACTGTAGAGTGTGTGAGAGTACCGTTACGGAGTGTCTGGTGCTTTTGACACACAGCAGAAGAACAGCATATTTACTTTTAAATTTAGTTCAAAGGGATCAAGCAAGAACCACCAGGGCTTTGTCCTGAGGCTGAGAAGAATTGCTTTGATGGGTTCTAGGAAATTATGGTATGTCCTTCACTTCCTGTGCGAGTGTGGTGGTAAAAACACTGGTTAATGCAGGATGATTTATATCTGATGTGCACGTCAGTTTGTGAAAACATATTTGAGAGTTAAACTGGCTTGACTGCATGATTGTCATTGTTGTCTCTCTTTCATCAAAGCTTCACAGAGAAATGTTTTTTTGCTTCAGAGACTCATGAGGAAAGGATGAGGAGTGACCCTTTGCATTTTTTTTTAATGCCCGCCACTGCAGTCATTTCTCATTCACCAGGCCACCGCTTCTCACATCTGAGGCAGTTGGACCATGTTTTATCACCCTCATAACAGCTTTGGGTTAAGAAACTCTTGTGGGAAAAAAAGCAGTGGTTAGAGAAACGGAGCTGTTGCAACCTTCATCAGGAAAGAAAAAAAAGCTTATAGCTGACTAAATACATTTCTAAAATGGATAGTTCTGGTATTGGATGCTGATTGATCAATATAGCATTTCAGCTCTGTTAAAATACACAACATAGTTACAGCCATGACATAAAACATGATTACACCATTATTGCAAACTATAAATCTGAGTTTACATGTCAGTCTCAGGGACTATAATGTTGTAAAGAAAACATTTGGAGCTTATCAATAAGAAATAATGGTATATTGTAAATATAGTCATGGTTGCAGGGATGACAGACACTCCACTATGTGACTATATTCACACACTTTGTGTGAGGAATTGTTTATGCTTTGGCAACACTTGTATTTTTGTCATTACAACAAAACTTGAATTGAATAAGATTCAATAAATTTTTCTCACCAGTTATGTAATTATCTTAATTATCAGAGCTAGGAAGAAAGCTGGATAGTGTTAGCAGGCATGCATGAACACACTGTCGAGCTGGAGGAATTAGTGCTTGCTGATGCTGGTGATTGTTGCATAGATAGTGGCTTAATTTTTCCATGCAATGACATGAAGAACATTTTCCAAGATGAAGTCTTCAGCTGCAAAACAAGAGGTAGTAGCAGCCAAATTGTGTACAAGTGACTGCAATGCACTCATTAATTCAACCGCCAATTAATGAGGTTCATGGACAGGAAAGCTGCCCTAAGAAAAGCGAGGGCCAAACTGTCCCGGGCCATCAGAGAAGCAAAGCACGCACACGCCCAGAGATTCCACATTCACTTCCAGGACAGCAGCGACATGGCAGGGCATCCAGAACATCACCAACTATAGGACAACATCAGTTGCCTGTGATAAAGATGCCTCCCTTCCAGATCCACTGAATGACTTCTACGCTAGGTTTGAAGCACATCAGAACGACGTGGTGGCGAGGAAGACCACCCCTCCTCCCAACGACCAGGTGCTCTGTCTTACCACAACTGATGAGAGGAAAACTCTATGTTGAGTCAACCCACGGAAGGTTGCTGGACCAGACAACATTCCAGGCAGACTGCTCAGAGGATGTGCAGACCAGCTGGCAGATGTTCTTACCGACATTTTCAACATCTCTCAAACAGTGCCGTCGTTCCAACGTGCTTCAAGGTCACCACCATCGTCCCCATGCCAAAGAAGTCTCAGTGTCCTGCCTCAACAACTGCCGTCCCGTCGCACTCACACCCATCATCATGAAGTGCTTCGAGAGGCTCGTCATGAGGCACATTAAGACCCAGCTGCCCCCCCTCACTAGACCCATTAAGACCCAGCTGCCCCCCCTCACTAGACCCACTGCAGTTTGCATATCATCCAAACCATTCAACAGACAACGCCATCGCCACCACCCTGCATCTGACCCTCACCCACCTAGATAAAAAGGACTCATACATTCGAATGCTGTTAATAGACTTCAGCTCAGCATTCAACACAATAAGTTCTCAGCACCTGATTGGAAAACTGAACCTGCTGGGCCTGGACACCTCCCTCTGCAACTGGATCCTGGACTTCCTGACTGGGAGACCTCAGTCAGTCCGGATCGGGAACAGCATCTCCACCACCACAACACTGAGCACTGGGGCCCCCCAGGGCTGTGTACTCAGTCCACTGCTGTTCACTTTACTGACTCACGACTGTGCAGCAATGCACAGCTCGAACCACATCATTAAGGTCGCCAATGACACGACTGTGGTGGGTCTCATCAGCAAGAATGACGAGTTAGCATACAGAGAGGAGAACCTGTCTCTGAATGTGGACAAAACAAAAGAGATGGTTGTTGACTTTAGGAGAGCACAGAGTGACCGCTCTCTGTTGAACATCGACGGCTCCTCTGTGGAGATCGTCAAGAGCACCAAATTCCTTGGTGTTCACCTGGCGGAGAACCTCACCTGGTCCCTCAACACCAGCTCTATTACCAAGAAAGCCCAGCAGCGTTTCTACTTTCTTCGAAGGCTGAGGAAAGCACATCTCCCACCCCCCATCCTCACTACATTCTATAGAGGGACTATTGAGAGCATCCTGAGCAGCTGCATCACTGCCTGGTTTGGTTTTCGAAGCATTTGGGCCCTTACGGCCAGACTGTGTAACAGCTTCTTCCCACAAGCCATCAGACTCCTCAATACTCAGACTGGTTTGACACACACACATGTCCTGAGTTGCACTTTAATTTGTCACTTTATGCCTGGCTGCTACCTCAATAACTGCTATGTGCATAGAACAATATCTCATAGTATGTTATGTTTACAATTTGAATTTTTAGAAACTGTCATATTTTTGCACTACTGTGTACTGGTCAGCACTGCACTGTCTCACACTGTGCCTATTGTCCTGTTAATTTTTTTTTATTTATTGTACTGTCGCGTACCTTTTGCACACGTTTGCACGTGCACTTTATATAGGTATGTTATTTAGTCTGTGTAGTCTCATGGGGTTCTGTGTTTGTCCTATGTTGTTTTATGTAGCACCATGGTCCTAGAGGAATGTTGTCTTGTTTCACTGTGTACTGTACTAACTATATTAAAAACATTAAAAACCACTTGACTTGATTTGACTTGAGGAAGAGATATTTTTTTAATTTATTTATTAATATAAGGGTCCACTAGCAAGCTAATACAATTCCATTCATTATATGTGGGACCACAAGGGCCAATATCTGTGATCTGTCATACATTTAGAGTATTGTTTATTTCCAAATTATTGAAGATAAGTCTATAATTGGCCTACAGTCCACTCCCCAAGGGCGCCCCCTTTCGGCTTCTAAACAACAGGCAGCTCCGCTTCAACCTCAGCGCCAGCGTAGAACTCCCCACAGGAAGCTGACACCCCGTCTCACGAACCACTACCGGGACCCAGAAGGCTCCCAAGCGTTCCTGAGATGAAAAAAACCAAGGAGCGAGATGGCCGCTAAGGAGATGGTATCTGGGCCACTCCATCCCCCGGTGGAGGGCTGGGAGGGAAACCTCTTGCCGCACCCTGCCCGTTCCGCAATACCCACATTGCCAGGAAAAAGAGAGCGGTTCCCTCACCCCTTTGGTCACCATTCTTTCGGCAGTCTGGCACCAAGAACCTACAGTTACGGCACCACGGACGCGGCCCCCTTGCCTCCACACCCTTGACTGTAGACTACCGGTGGGACGGTTCTGACGAGTCTAAAGGACGCCTCCATAGGACCTCCTCCTCAAGTCACTTTCCCGCCCCCATCCGGGTACGCGGAGCAAGGTAAGTTCTTTGAGTTTTTCTCTCAGCACAATTGTTTCGGGACGCAACTTTGCTCCCTGACGATCATGTATGACGTCAGGGAGCAAAGTTGCTTCCCGAAACAATGTCTGCATTGCTTACACTCCCAACCCCTTACACTGGCGGGCCGGGACCATCCGACTCGGCAACGCAATTTAGTTCACCAGGCTCCTGCCCCACAGGGGTACGATAGAGCAGTCCCTCCAGACGAGAAGAAGCCAGCAGTCCCTCCAGCTGAGAAGAAGCCAGGGTTATACAGCCCTCACCTCATCATTCCCAAGACAGGCAGTGGCGCCCAATCTTGGACCTGCGAATTCTGAACCTGCGAATCCCCGAGACTCTGTTCATGCCCATGACCACTGAGGTGGTTCCAGAGACTCTGCTCATGCCCACGACCACAGTGGTTGATCCCAAGACTCTGTTCATGTCCTCAAACACAGAGGTCACTCCTAAGACTCTGTTCATGCCCACGACTCTTAGCCTCGAGCCTGCCACGGCTCTGCCTTTCATGGCTCCACCTTCTATGGCTCCGCCCCTCGAGCCTGTCAAGGCTCCACTTTCCATGGCTCCGCCCCTCAAGCCTCCTATGACTCCGCCTTCCATGGATCCGCCTCTCTTCGTCGAGCTTTCTACCAGCTCCACCTGCCTTCATCGAGCCCCTCCCAGCTCCACCCACGGTGTCTTCCACGGCTCCTTCCACTGTGTCTTCCACGGCTCCACCCACAGAGGTTCTTCCTCTAGGGGCCCTGCCCACTCCCCCAGAGACTCCTCCTCGAGCGGTTCCACCGCCTGACCCAGTCCCTGTCCTGTGGCCACCTCCCTGTGCTCCTGACACTGTCTCGGTCAAGCGGTCACCTCCCAGACCTCCTGACCTGGTCTCGGCCCTGTGTATATATATATATATATACACACACTCACCTAAAGGATTATTAGGAACACCATACTAATACTGTGTTTGACCCCCTTTCGCCTTCAGAACTGCCTTAATTCTACGTGGTATTGATTCAACAAGGTGCTGAAAGCATTCTTTAGAAATGTTGGCCCATATTGATAGGATAGCATCTTGCAGTTGATGGAGATTTGTGGGATGCACATCCAGGGCACGAAGCTCCCGTTCCACCACATCCCAAAGATGCTCTATTGGGTTGAGATCTGGTGACTGTGGGGGCCATTTTAGTACAGTGAACTCATTGTCATGTTCAAGAAACCAATTTGAAATGATTCGAGCTTTGTGACATGGTGCATTATCCTGCTGGAAGTAGCCATCAGAGGATGGTACATGGTGGCCATAAAGGGATGGACATGGTCAGAAACAATGCTCAGGTAGGCCGTGGCATTTAAACGATGCCCAATTGGCACTAGGGGCCTAAAGTGTGCCAAGAAAACATCCCCCACACCATTACACCACCACCACCAGCCTGCACAGTGGTAACAAGGCATGATGGATCCATGTTCTCATTCTGTTTACGCCAAATTCTGACTCTACCATCTGAATGTCTCAACAGAAATCGAGACTCATCAGACCAGGCAACATTTTTCCAGTCTTCAACTGTCCAATTTTGGTGAGCTCTTGCAAATTGTAGCCTCTTTTTCCTATTTGTAGTGGAGATGAGTGGTACCCGGTGGGGTCTTCTGCTGTTGTAGCCCATCCGCCTCAAGGTTGTGCGTGTTGTGGCTTCACAAATGCTTTGCTGCATACCTCGGTTGTAACGAGTGGTTATTTCAGTCAAAGTTGCTCTTCTATCAGCTTGAATCAGTTGGCCCATTCTCCTCTGACCTCTAGCATCAACAAGGCATTTTCGCCCACAGGACTGCCGCATACTAGATGTTTTTCCCTTTTCACACCATTCTTTGTAAACCCTAGAAATGGTAGTGCGTGAAAATCCCAGTAACTGAGCAGATTGTGAAATACTCAGATCGGCCCGTCTGGCACCAACAACCATGCCACGCTCAAAATTGCTTAAATCACCTTTCTTTCCCATTCTGACATTCAGTTTGGAGTTCAGGAGATTGTCTTGACCAGGACCACACCCCTAAATGCATTGAAGCAACTGCCATGTGATTGGTTGATTACATAATTGCATTAATGAGAAATTGAACAGGTGTTCCTAATAATCCTTTAGGTGAGTGTATATATGCAACTGGAGAATGCCCTACTGAGGCTCTTGGTTTAATATTTTAATGGCCACCATTACACAGCCATTAATTGTGAAAGTATTAGTTTCAAACCAGATGTGTGGTCTATAAGACCTGCAATATTCACTCTACACAATTCTGTTTATTGTATCCCTTCATTTATTTTCCTGATTTGCTAGACTAATGTGGTGAATATTGCTTTAGAATATCATATTCAGTACCCTCCCAATGTTCTATCTTTTATTTTTTTTATTCATTTTCCCTGTCACCATTTTTAGATCTTAAAGATTTTTATGATTATGAGGTTCTGGCATTTTCTTGTAAATGGCTCAACCAGTCAAGGTATAAAAGTTAATGACCTAAACATCTTATTTCCAAAGGATGGCATGCTTTTAAATGTACCTAAGAGAGAGAGAGAGAGAGAGAGAGAGAGAGAGAGAGAGAGAGATATCCAAAATGTAGATACACACATGCAATTATGAAATAGATGGAGTAAAAACAGACAGACGGCAAGAATGAGTGGTGACCTGATGAAAAAGACAATGGGAGCTTGGGAGGGCAGAGGGCGGCAGGAGGAGAATAGTGCCCGTTATTTACTTGTCACGTTGGGTTGATGGTTAAAATTGTCTTCCAAGGCTTCAGGCCTTACACAAGTTCTTCATTACTGATAGGGGTTGTGAGCAATCAGGCTCTTTTCTGAAGAACATAAAATTGACCTGAATTAACCTGATTCTTTTCATGTTAGAGTAACTCTTGGTAAGTCCTGATAACTAATATATCCTATCTTTTTCCATTGTTATTTCATACTGTTGCTTCCATATTCAAAAGTAATGTATTTTATTATGTTTTATATTTAACTTTAAATCAGTCTGTTTTTATTTATTTTTTTGTTTGATCTGTAAAGCACTTTGGGTCAACTTCTGTTGTTTTTAAACATGCTCTATAAATAAAGGTTGGCTTGACTTAAGTATGTTCTGTGCAGAAGTGTCATGCCCATTATTTTTTAGTCTATTGGATTTTGAATGCAGCTTCCTTAAATAAATATATACAAAAATAAGCAATTATTTGATAGTTAAGTAGTGACAGAAATTACCTATATTTAAAGTTCAAAAGTCTTCACTTTTGTGAAAACAAGTAAACATATCAAAAGAGGTGTTTGCAAAGGCAAGTATCACTATTATTATTGCTCGTACTTAGCTCTACATACTGTATTTGTACATAAATGTATCTGTATGGCTATATGTTCAGAATGTCAGTCCAAATCCAATCTTTGTGAATATTCGATAGGAATCTGATCATATTTAGCAAGTCAGAAAAGCCAAAAATCACATGAAATAATTTTTAAAAAAAAAAGCCGTTTCAAGCTACATTAATATAAGGTTTGAAATCCTATTTAGATCACATTGCCACATGCCACTTTTTCACGCTACATAAAGACAAGTTATACTTCACATATTTTTGCAGGAAACTGTTGCAGAGTGTAGGTCTAGCTGAGAATATTATTAATGGAATCTTCCCACGTGCATTCTGAAGTTCGACAACCACATCGTTTCATCAAAGGTGGCTTCCACACAAGTCCACCAGTCACTGCTAGTCTGTCTGGACAATAAGGCACAAGGCATAGTCCAGAGCCGCAGCTACACATTGCCATGTTTTAAGCTTAAATCTCTATTCCATTCCCCTCAATGTTGTCTTTTTGCATACTGACACAACGCCATTGCTGTAGCAACCAATGCAGATATGCAAGAAAATGAAGATAACCACAGTACATGCAAGTCGGATCTGATTAGTTGCGATACACAGTACAGACAGTCAGTCATGAAGATTGGATTTCAATCGGATACACAAAAAAATCTAATACATAAAAAATCAAACAGTCTGAACATAGCTTGCGTAGAGTGATGCATTCGCAACCACTCACAACAACGTAGCATTGCGGCAGCAAGTTTTTCATGGGCAAGTATTTTCTTCAGAACATGTAAAAATCTAGTTCTGTCTAAGATTACAATACTTTATACTGCAAAGTCATCAGTAAACAACACAATTGAGCTAACTTCAGACAGTTGTATGCATCTGTTGGCCACAGGTAATTTGGCTGATACATTTAAATTTGCCATCTCTCAAAGCCTGACATTAAACAAAATAACCACTCCATTCATTATAAAGAGAGCATCACCTCTTCATGAAATTCAAACTCACCATTATCTCCAACAGAGGCATAGCTCTCATGAGAAATCAGCACGCTTGTAGCTGTAAAGTTGCAAACAATGACAAATGTTGTTTGTTTACTTTTGTCTTCTAAAATGGAGCCAGCTGTTGTTTGTTGTCAGTCGTGTTGCCTGTCCAAACTTATTGTAGGATAATTGTGATCCGAAGGCAACTAGAACTGCAGAACACGTGGCTCTCAGCTGGCAACTGTGCAGTCAAACTTCACAAAGTTCCTTTTATAATTAATCTTGAAAATAATTATATGTGGATACAGTTAAATATCTGACACGATTCAAATGATTTCAGGGATTTAAATGGGGTCATAATATAAAAGATCAATTATAAAAAAAAAAGTTATTGTTCTTTTGAAAAATAAATAAATATATATATATATATATATATATATATATATATATATATGTGTGTGAGGGTTACTTTTGGAATGTATTCCACTACATATTACAGAATAGATACTGTAAAATGTAATTTGTAACCTATTCCGTAAGATTACTCTATTCTAAATACTTTGGATTACTTCTTCAGCACTGGTAGATCTTTTAACATGTTTTGACTATAAAAACTCTGCCAGTACAGTAAGACAAAATACACGTTAAAATTAAATTAAAATTTAATTCTCTGAAAAACCTAAATATCTTATGCAGTGTTGTTTCTAAAACAGGATAAATCAAATTGATCTTGTTTTAAGGATTTTTTGATATTTTCACAGGAAAACAATACAAAAATTATTATCAAGAAGATTGTTGCCCTAAGATCAAAGGTTTTACTAGAAAAAAGAAATTATGATCCAATGTGGATTTACTTGTTAAGAAATTATGATTGTGCCTGGTAACATGTGCATGTAAAAAAAATTTTAGCAGACATTTAGCTTAGAGACATTTTAGCTTAGCGTAAAGCTAACAATTTACACAAGGTTTATTTCTGTTTCTTCTGCTCCAAAACTTACTTCTCTGTCTGCTTGTATGAATGTAACACATCATAAGAAAGTGTTTCACCTCTGTTCAAATGCACTTTGGATTGCATAATTTATATCTATAAATGTTTTCCATCTGAAAGGACTAAATATGAAATGAAACAAATGACAATCAAATGCAAAGTAATCTCTTCAGTAATCAAAATACTTTTGGAATGTAACTGTATTCTAAATACCAATAATTTAAATTGAGCTGTAGTGGAAAATAAGTGCAATTACTTATATTTTGTATATTAAATACATATTCCAGTTACTTGTATTTCGTTACTCCCCAACCCTGTATATATATATATATATATATATATATATTAGGGCTGCACGTTTTCAAGTTTTTCATTAACCGTTAACCGAGGCCCTTAACGGTTAATACTCGGTTAACCATAGTGTGCGCCAGGGATGGAAATTAACTTTTTTGTCCACCGGCCACTGTGGATTTCAAAATCTACCAGCCACTCAATGTTTTTACCAGCCACTTTCTTGTTTTTAACCGACAATGTGTAACTGCATGTGAAAATTAATACTACAAGATCTACAATACTTAAGCCGTTTATTTAATCTCAAGTCTCAATGAAATACTGGCATTTTCTCTTTCTCTCTTATAGCCTACACACACAATCCATGAACTGATATTCATTTCAGTTTGCATACGAGGAAAACACAATGTTACGGACGTGAGCGCTCTGAAAGCAGCACTGAAAGATGCTTTAAAACTTCCACAGAGACATCAAACAGAAAGCACAAAACCTTTCTTTAAAGTGAATTTCGTTTTGTATTAATTGTGTCTTAATTTTAATCAATGTTTCATCAACCAATTGCCTGGATTTAATAAATAAGAATTAAATATAGCAGACGATATAATCACAAAGCGGAGGCGCCGGAGCGTGAACTGGAGCTCGTCTCATAAATGAACCGAAACTCAGTGTATAAGGTAGCCTTGCCTCACAAATAATTCAAAACTAAAGAAAACAGACACAGACTGCTCTCTGCTTATGTAATCCGTAAGAAATGTGCATTTCTCTCTGGTGCGTTACTGCGAAGACCGCGAGTCAGCATCGTCAACTTCATCTTTGCAAATGACACGGACAAAGAAAAGACTTGTTTATTAATAAATAATTAAAATATCTCCTTGCTATATTTTACATATTCATAATCATTACTTTTGCTGGTTCTTTGTGACAGATTTTAGGAGCTTTATTGGCAGCGCCACGTCACCACCCTTACATGAGCGCGTCACCGCACCCACCAGAATGGCCCTGTTTTTTTGTTAAGGATTTGTTTACTGTGTGTGTGATTCATTTAATGGAAAGCACATTCACTGAGTTGTCTTGCTAATCAGTGTCTCCTCCTTTATTCAAACTAATTTGTCCTTTAACAGACGAACGTCGCATGATGCTATTTTTATTTACCCGCCACGGTGGCCGGTAGGTGAAGCGAGTTTACCCGCCACAACACAAAATCACCCGCATTTGGCTGGTGGCGGGTGCTAATTTCCATCCCTGGTGTGCCCGGGTGTTGGCTGTTGAGATGGTACAACAACGAGGTTGTACTTGAAGTATATCTAAGCACTGCATTGCAATACTTGCATTTTGCCCCGTCATTCTCGATTTTAAAGTGCTCCCACGCTGTGTTTTTCTTTGCCCGCTTCATATTAGAAAACTGGTCAAGACTACTTCTTGTGGACATTACAAATGTCTGGGAGAGCTCTGACAGTCTCTGGTGGTGCAAAAATGTATTACAACTAAATTCAATGCACGCCATTGACGCCACTTAACCGAGCAAAATGTTTCACTCGGTTACGCAATTTTTAACGGTTAATCGGTTAACCATGGACACCCCTAATATATATATATATATATATGATACACAGGTGCTGGTCATATAATTAGAATATCATCAAAAAGTTGATTTATTTCAGTAATTCCATTCAAAAAGTGAAACATGGATATTATATTCATTCATTCCACAGAGACTGATATATTTAAAATGTTTATTTCATTTAATTGTGGTGATTAAAACTGACAACTAATGAAAATCCCAAATTCAGTATCTCCGAACATTAGAATATTACTTAAGACCAATACAAAAAAAAGGATTTTTAGAAATGTTGGAGAGTATGAGCATGTACAGCACTCAATAATTAGTTGGGGCTCCTTTTGCCTGAATTACTGCAGCAATGCGGCGTGGCATGGAGTCGATCAGTCTGTGGCACTGCTCAGGTGTTATGAGAGCCCAGGTTGCTCAGATAGTGGCCTTCAGCTCTTCTGCATTGTTGGGTCTGGCATATCGCATTTTCCTCTTCACAATACCCCATAGATTTTCTATAGGGTTAAGGTCAGGCGAGTTTGATGGCCAATTAAGAACAGGGATACCATGATCTTTAAACCAGGTACTGGTAGCTTTGGCACTGTGTGCAGGTGCCAAGTCCTGTTGGAAAATGAAATCTCCATCTCCATAAAATTGGTCAGCAGCAGGAAGCATGAAGTGCTCTAAAACTTCCTGGTAGACGGCTGCATTGACCTTGGACCTCAGAAAACACAGTGGACCAACACCAGCAGATGACATGGCACCCCAAACTATCACTGACTGTGGAAACTTTACACTGGACTTCAAGCAACATGGATTCTGTGCCTCTCCTCTTTTCCTCCAGACTCTGGGACCTTGATTTCCAAAGGAAATGCAAAATTTACTTTCATCAGAGAACATAACTTTGGACCACTCAGCAGCAGTCCAGTCCAGTCTTTAGCCCAGGTGAGACGCTTCTGACGCTGTGTCTTGTTCAAGAGTGGCTTGACACAAGGAAGGCGACAGCTGAAACCCATGTTTTGCATGCAGCACTGACTCCAGCTGCAGTCCACTCTTTGTGAATCTCCCCCACATTTTTGAATGGGTTTTGTTTCACAATCCTCTCCAGGGTGCGGTTATCCCTATTGCTTGTACACTTTTTTCTACCACATCTTTTTCTTCCCTTCGCCTCTCTATTAATGTGCTTGGACACAGAGCTCTGTGAACAGCCAGCCTCTTTAGCAATGACCTTTTGTGTCTTGCCCTCCTTGTGCAAGATGTCAATGGTCATCTTTTGGACAGCTGTCAAGTCAGCAGTCTTCTCCATGATTGTGTAGCCTACAGAACTAAACTGAGAGACCATTTAAAGGCCTTTGCAGGTATTTTTTAGTTAATTAGCTGATTAGAGTGTGGCACCAGGTATCTTCAATATTGAACCTTTTCACAATATTCAAATTTTCTGAGATACTGATTTTGGGGTTTTCATTAGTTGTCAGTTATAATCATCAAAATTAAAAGGAATGAACACATGAAATATATCAGTCTATGTGGAATGAATGTATACATTATACAAGTTTTACTTTTTAATGGAATTACTGAAATAAATCAACTTTTTTTGATGATATTCTAATTATATGACCAGCACCTGTATATATACACTTTTTTTCATCATTGGTTTTGGTTTTGTCACATCGTAAGAATAAATACATTAATGGATGGATGTATGGCTGCCCACATATATATGTCAGTGATCGTCTGTGTTCAGAAACTTGGTCCACTCTAGTAATAGGATAGATTCTGTTATTCCTAAATATTCATGTGTGTAGCATAGGGCTACAACTAACGATTATTTTTATAACCGACTAATCTAACGATTATTCAAACGATTATTCGACTATTCAGCGATTATTGCAACAATTTATCATTAGCTCTTAACTGACTATTCAGCTTGTGCCTCGACTTAAAAGGTTGTAATAAACTTGCTTACTAACAATAAAGAGGACAAAAATCATCTTTTAAAAATACCTCTAAATGACATTCGTTGAATTAAAGGGGAAAAACTACTTTTTCATACTTTTCATTGTTTAATTAATAAATAATTGCAATGCAAAAAATCCTACAGTTATGAAGTGTTTTTGTCTTGTTTTCCATGTAAAATTGTTCAAAAATCCTTAAAACATGATGCATTTACTTGAGAAGCAACATATAAGATATTTAGACTTTCAGAGAATACTCAATGCTTTCATACTTCTGTCTGTGCAGTAAAGAAAAAATATACCCATATTCAAGATGTTTGCTCTAAAAGCAAGTCTAATTATTTAACATGTTGCTTCTCAGGTAAATGTATCTTGTTTTAAGGATTTTTTGATATTTTAAAATATTTAAATATTAAAATTAATTAAATATTATATTCAATCAAACATTTTTCTTCTGCAGTATAGCTGCTAAAATAAATGTACATAAGGAGTTTTAGATATTTATATTGGAAATCAAACACATTGCATTGTATAATGGTCAAAGACTACACCTCACCTTTTTGTTCACTTCAAAAAAAAAAATATATATTTCTTATTTATAGAACTGCGTATCAACGATTTTCTTGACCAGAAGATACATGCCCTGACACTCATATTATAATTCACTATGTCTCCAGCAATCACTATAAACAAAATCTATCTGCAGCAAGCATGCAACAGTGATGAGCTTCTCCATGCAAGACAGTGTATCAGCCGGGAGAAGTTTGAAACTCTCTCGCGCTGTTTTTCATGCGTCACATATAAGCGGCTCTGAGCACACAGACAAATGCCAGTTTCAGAGTTTGTGCTTATTTACAGCCCGCTTCCTTATTATTTGAACTTTAATAAAGGATGCATTAAATACAGTATATAACGGCGCAGTGTTTCCTTTTTAGACGCTCTGACAGGTAAGTTTTACTCAAGCGGAACACCAGGTACGGCTCCGCTTTATTTCACGACAACACTGCTTCTGTATTTATTATTTTGCATTTTTGTATTATAATACTCTGCGATCTACATCATCTTAAGCTGTTTGGAAAGGTTAGAGTGCGTCTGGAATGTGATCTGTTCTTTCTTCCTCTCCTCATTCAAGTGCGAGCTGAAGTGCTGCTCTCCCGTGCAGGGCCGGTTCTAGACATTTGGAGGCCCTAGGCAAAATGTATGTTGGAGGCCCCCCGCCACGCCCTCCATCCCTCCACCTTTCAGAATTCACGTGTTCACTTACGTCAAATTAAATAGAGTAAAGATTATGCGTATTTGGCATGCTGTCCAGGGGAGGGCTCCAGGCTGAATTTTGGCCAGAACCCAGAGTATTACATTGGATTGCATTGTATTTTGGATTGTGTTGTTTACATAAGAGATTATTAAAATCAAAGTGAGGAAATGGGGGTGGTGGAGGGATGCTGATAAACTGTCAATGAACAGAGGTAAGTCTGCAGTATATATACCTCTTATCTCGTTGATTAACTGAATGTGTTCCTCCCGAACTTTGTTAATAAAACATAATTTAATAAAAAAGACTTGAAACAAATATGATTCCTAACCATTTTATTTATACAAAACCTGTTATCAGTATTTTTATATTTTTACATAAATGTGCATATTAATTTAACTTTAATTAAGGTAAACAAAAAAATAATAATCTGAAAAGTCATCTGGACCAGCACTTATTATTCTTATTCCATGGCCACCTACAGAGGCACTCTTCTGCTTTTTTTTTAAGCAAACTCATCAATAACTAACTCTCTGGATCTTCACTCTCCTTGCCCTGTTGATGCTCTGCCTCATGACTACTCTCTTGCTCCTCTCTCTCTTTGCCCTGTTGTTCTTCTGACTCACCGCTGGTTTTTAGAAACCTCAGTGATCCTACAACAGGTAATGTTTAAAACAAATAATGTCATTAGATAGGCTACATTTGTTTTTCTACACTGTAAAAAATAATTTGTTTAAAACAAAAAATTCCCTCATTGTTTAATTTTAATTTAATTACTTTTTTTTTTAGCAGTCAGGATTTTTTTTGCAGTAATTTGTTCAGTAATGTATTTATGGTAACACACTAACCCACAAGTTGGGAATGGATAATGAACATTTTTGTTTTTGATAGACTAATATAGTCATATTATGTATTGTAGAGAAATACCTTATGATACACAAATCAGCTGCTAGTGGAAGTGAAAAGACAAGTTCATTTCTTCAACTGTAATTGTGTGCTTATTCATATGCTTAAAAATGCATACTTATTTCCAATAAATATTGCAACAGTGTTTATGATTGGAAAACGAAAAAAATTATATTATGGTCTATTAGACTAGAGCAGTAAATTTAGGCTAAACATCTGCGTTTTAGAAGATATACAGACTGTTTTAAAACATAATAAACAATGCTCTCGTATAGTGCGTTTGCTCTTTGACTGACAAACTTTACTTTGTCTTTAGTATTTTGCGAGTCAGCTCCTGACTAAGGCTGGAAATCAATTACAAAAGAATCGATTCCTTGATTCAGAGGCGCTAGGAATCAAGATTCGATTCCATCGAGGAGAATCGACTCCTTTGTAAGATTCAGATCAACAGTTAATCATGAATTCGCCTCTATCTCTCCAACAGTGACTGGAAGTCTGATTCATTTCCGCGAATCAGACTCTTTCGGACGGTTCGTTTAGAACGTATTTCTATTTTCTAATAAAATTCTGCATTGTACGATCGGATTCAACGTGTCAGAAGCGAATTCAGTCCATCAACGGTGCTCGCGCTCTTTTGAACTCAGATAACCGTCAAATGATCTATCTCAAAATGACGCTGATCGTCAGAATCAGTTTATTTTTTACAATACATTACAATCACTCAAAAATAGATGATACCTGAATCACGAGCTGCACTTTCTTTGCGTGCCTGCTTAGCTTTACGCTTAGCAGCCCCTGAAGGATGAGTTCGTTTCGGCGCCATCTGATAAATTTGCAGAAAAGTTGGATTTTATTCATCTTCATATACAATCTCTTTATTCATACATTCAGAGGTTGGGAGTGACTCACATGTAAACGGTGATATTAATTGGTTTAACTACAGGAGGTGAATGACAATTGTTATATCCAATGGACAAACAGCCTAGTATTTTGCTGCTCTTGATTGGTGGATAAGCTAAGCATGTGTATGTTTTGGAGGCCCTGCCTCCAAGGCCGAGGCCCTAGGCAACTGCCTAGTCCGCCTATAGGTAGCGCCGGCCCTGCTCCCGTGTCATCATTAGCATTTCAAAATATCTAAGGTTATGTTAAATTAAATCAGATGACTATTCGACAACGAAAATGTTTGTCGACAATTTTTTATAGTCTACGTTGTCAATAATGTTGAATAATCATTTCAGTCCTATTATAGCACCTACAGCTATGCAAATTATTCTGAAGAATTATATGTTTAAACAAAGTCCCTGATCATTTGTGCCTGATCTTAAGTATTAAAGCAGCAAATTTCAAAGCAGGTTGTTTTGTGAATGCAATGTAATCAGGCTTTGCAAAGAAACTTTTTGAAGAATGGAGCAATGCAAACTGGTCTCGAAAGCAATCTGTCAGCAAACAAAGATGTGGGGGAATTTTTTGTTTATTTCACACAAACAGATGGCATTTATATTTAGAAGAATTAAAGGTACAATACCAAAAAAAAAAAAAAAAAACAGGACTTTTTAATTTTAAAGGGGACATATTATGCCCCTTTTTACATGATTTAATATACGCCTCAGGTGTCCCCAGAATGTGTCTGTCATGTTTCAGCTCAAAATACCTCACAGATATGTTTATTCGAACATACCTTTACTTGTACCCCTGTATCAAACAGGCTGTTTTAGTGTCTGTAGCTTTAAATTCAAAAGAGCTGCTGCTCTCCACACCCTTTTCTGGAAGTAGGCTGTGTTTTTCCTGCTGGCAGTGTTGTATAAAGTATCCATTTGTCATCCCTGAATAAAAGTGAAGTTACCTTCATGGAATCTGACTCAAGTAAAAGTTAAAGTAGGTCATGAGGAAACGATTCAAGTAAAAGTAAAGTAACTGATATTAAATTTACGCAAGTATCAAAAGTACATGTAAATTGCATAAATTATGGAACATTTCATTAAACCCATAGCAACTTATTTGATTGCTGGTGCTCATCATTTAATCAACCTCATGCCATCCCAAATGTCTTTGACTTTCTTTCATCTGCAGAACACATACAACGATTTTTAGAAGAATAGTTCAGCTTTATAGGTCAATTCAATGCAAGTGAATGGTGGCCAGATATTTCAAGCTACAAAAAGCACATTAAGGAACATAAATTTATCCATACTACTACTACATTGGTTAAATGCATGTCATCTGAAGCAAATCAGTTGATTTTGGGTGAGAACAAACCAAATTGTAACTCATTTTCACTGAATATCTTGCCATTGCAATCTCAAGGAACCATCATGATTTCAAGCTTGATTTCACTTTGTAGTGCTTGACGCATGTGCAGAGCATTAGATGGTGCTATAGGAGGTATAATCAAGCTTGAAATCCAGATTGCCAAGGAGACTGCTAATGTCAAGACTTATAGTCGAAAAAGGAGTTATATTTTGGTCTATTCTCACCTAAAACCAATTGGATGAGGTGAAACCACTGGAGTCTTATGGATTAATCTTATGCTGTTTTTTTTGTTTGTGCTCTGCAGAAACAAAATGAAAGACATGTACATCTTGGATCGAGTGAGAGTAAGAAAATTAAATGAACTATCCCTTTAATTGTGCATTCAAGTCAAATCAGAAGGATAATATTTATGGGATGAGTGTAAATGAATACCACAATCCATAAAAATTGGAACGGGGGGAGTTTAGTCATATTAGTGACCAGAACAGAGACTTGGGTGGGCTCTTTTCATTTGGGCCAATAAGTAACAACTCAGGCAACTGCATAGCAATGTGCTGAAACACAGTTAAAACAACTTAACAGCATAGCAACAACCTGCCAACAACCTAGAAAACCCTGTAAACTGCAGAGCAATTTGCAAAAAAACACAGAAAACAACTTAGCAACAGCATAGTAACAACCTGGCAACCACATACTGTAGCAATGCTCCAAACACACAGCAGAGATCACCTTGACAACTGCATAGCATGCCCTAGCAACCATCCAGAAAACCCTAAGCAAATACTGTAGCATAAATATTCTACAAAGCAAATATAATACTTTAGCAACCACCATAAAACTAGTTTTGCTTAGGCAAAGACCACTCACGTCTTCATAAAATATCAAAATAAATATTTATGGACATATTCATGAGTGCTGGTAATTATTTATACACATCATATCTTGTTTAAATGTAAAATGAAAACGCATGTGATTGACTTTATATGATCAGGTCTCCTGGAAAGGTGGGAGACTGATCGCACAACTTCATTATTTCACAGCTTTCATACTATTTAAGCCTAAACGTATAAAATTAAATAGTCAAAAAATGAAAGAAACTTACATGGTCACTCAGTTCCTTATCTTTCCCAGAGCAGACAGACGACGGAAAACGCAGTCTGGCGCGAGCATCGCTTGTGATTTTGATTCGGATATGTGATTCGCAAAATGAATCATTAAGATTATTTTTTAATCTTTTTGTTTAGGTCAAAGGAATCAAATTTAAAAGATTCAACACTTCTGATTCTTTTAACGAATCATACATCACCAATCGGCATGCATTTTTACACTTACAGCTGCAAATGGTTGCGGTGTTCATTCGCAAAAGTAACGAAATTGTCTAGAGAAATTTATCGGAGTAAAAGTATCAAATTTTATCTTCAAAATGTAGTAAAGTGATAGTAAAGGTCCAAAGAAATATTTCTACTCGATGTAGAAAATTTTTAAAACTGTACTTTATTACAGTAATGAAGTTTTTGTACTTCGTTACTATAAACCTCTGCCTGCTGGTAACATGGAGACCCTGGCGACAGCAATGCAGGATAACCAGGGCTGCTACTGAAAACACCGGAGTTCAGCCGTACACGTTTGATGAATTTGTGTAACTTTTGTAGGTTTATTTCAGCTGTTTTGCAACTATGGATGATGTGTTGTTCGCTGTCTAACACCAACTTAAGCTTTCTCCACTTTTCATTGTAGGGACAGTGCTACTTGAATAAGCAACACACACTAAGTACTGTAATGACGTTTGCTAAGTGCAATATAGTGGCATGATACGTTTAGTATAATGCACATTTTTTAATTGTGGTACAGGTGCTTATGTGGAAACTGTGAAGCGATGCCAACAGAGTTGCTACGTTACACAAAGCACAGTGTTTTCACAACGTGTTTTTCACACAATGTGCAAACAAGCAAATTCAGAAAGCCAAATTGCAAACATTAAAAAAGTAGAAACGTCTAAAGTGCAAAACTTTTGACTTGCAAATCTGAAGTTGGGTCACTGGAAGTTGGCATCTATCCATCCTTGAGCCTGCAAACCTGAACGGCTCATTCGGAGACACTGTTTTTTTTAAATGGTATATCAAATATTTTGTGTTTGTCAAGACACACATAATTATGTTAAGGGTCAGAGAAAGGGTGAAAAATAGTATTACAACTGTGTAGTATGACATTTCTATATTAATTGCAATTGGCAAGTTTGTTTATTAGATAATTATGTGCTTATAGCATGAATACTGACACCAACAGGACATTGTGCTGTAGTTTTGGCAGGACTGGGGTGAAGTGTAACTCAGCTAGTAGAGCTTGATGTTATCAACAAATAGGCTGTGGGTGTTGCTAACATAAAAGCTTATTAGAATGTATAGCTTCAATGCACTGTAAATTGCTTTGGATAATAGTGTCTGCCAGGTATGTAAATGTAAAATGTTTTAAATATAATTTTGTTCTTAAGGTTGATGGACACCAGAATAATGCAACATAGAGAGAGAAAAAAAACAGGCCTATAATTATTCCAAAATTAAGAACTAGGGTTTCTCAGGACAGCAAGAATGAGTTGGCACAAGCTTGCGGCTTACATTGCAAGCTCCACTATATTCTCTGTCCTGTTATCACTCCAATCAACAGTTCTAACTCAGCCAAAGCTAGACAGACCTCCTCTCTGCTCTTCATTTTCATTTAGAAATATGATAATATTCTCATAGAGCCATCTGTTTCATATTGCTGAGCTTCTGGTACAAATAATTTAGAAGTAAAATAGAAGTAAAAAGCAGACTGTTGCTTTTAATCACAGTTATACACACACACACACACACACACACACACATATACATATATATATATATATATATATATATATATATATATATATATATATATATATATATATATATATATATATATATATATATATATATATATGCAGTGTTGAGAGGGTTACTTTTGAAATGTATTCCACTACAGATTACAGATTACATGCTGTAAAATGTAATTTGTATTGTATTCCATTAGATTACTCAAGGTCAGTAACATATTCTAAATACTTTGGATTACTTCTTCAGTACTGGTAGATTTTTTCACATGTTTTCACTATAAAAAAACTCTGTCATTACAGTAAGACAATATACACATGTTAAAAATACATTCTCTGAAAAAACTAAATATCTTATGAAGTGTTGTTTCTAAAACAGGATAAATCAAATTGATATTGTTTTAAGGATTTTTAGATATTTTTACAGGAAAACAATACAATTATCACGATACGATTTTTGCCCTAATATTAAGGGCCTTACTAGAAAAACAATTTATTATGATCCAACATGAATTTTCTTAAATATGATCGTGCATGTAAAATGGCTTGAAATAGCATTTTAGCTTAGCGTAAAGCTAACAATTTACACAAGGTTTATTTCGATTTCTTCTGCTCAAAACTTACTTCAAACTTACTACTTCTATGTCTGCTTGTATGAATGTAACACATCATAAGAAAGTTTTTCACTGCTTTTCAAATGCACTTTGGATCGCATAATTCATATGTATAAATGTTTTCCATCTGAAAGGACTAAATATTATATGAATCAAATGACAATAAAATGCAAAGTAATCTCTTCAGTTATCAAAATACTTTTGGATGTTACTGGCTATTTGCACAATCCATATATGGTTATTTGCCATATACGGAGTGACTAAACTCAAGACAGCCTCGACAGATTTATTTGGGGTTAACTGCTGATCAAATAAAGGCAGGCATATTTTAATTTTACGCAATGCAGCATAGATACTAAATGGTTAACGGGCAAGACATTTAATGGATTAAGAGACTGGATAACTAAGGGATTATTTGCTCTCCAGTATTCTGATGGTAACACAGGATTTTAAGACAAACTGCACCCCCATTGTGAGGTGTAGTAGCTATGGGTGTAACAACGTATGTGCATGTGTTGTCAAGCTGGAGATTTTGGGTTCGAATCACACTCCTTGACATACTTTACATGTCTCTACTCTTAATATTTCCTATAATGTTACTTATAGTAATAGATAAAAGAGATTCATCACAGTGATTTGGTCAAAGTGAAGGTCGGGGAGTTGAGAGAAGGATTTGATCCAGATAAAATTAACTATGATTTTACTGTAGTAATATTGTATTAACCATGTGTTTTGGTGGAAACTATATAGTTCAAGTGTACTAACCATGGTGTTACTACAGTAATATGTCGTTAATAGTAGTTAATAGCAACCTTGTTTAATTTTGTGGTTACTATGATTACTGTAGTAAAACGATGGTTGATTTTTGTTAGGTAGGGTTTTGGGTAGGTGTTTGTGTAGGGTGTCTGTGGAACTGCAAATAAGCACAATAAAAATGCTGCAGTGATGCTACTATAGTGTATATTAGTATTTAAACATATGTATAAGAGTATCTGCCACGATTTTCACTAGAATGCAAATAACATCTAACGCTATCACTATATGTGTGTGTGGTATGTACAGTGTATATATATATATATATATAAAACATAAACATTGTCTTATTCCCTGTTACCTAATTTCTTCAACTGTTAATGCTCATAAACCTCCCCTAAATACAGATATTATTCATGTTATTAAAAGATCCTTTAGATACACAACAATTTTCTACACTGCATTTTAATTGCATTGACCAATATTTCTGGTGGGATATGAACCCATTTAATGTGAATATTAGGACCACACATGTTTAAAAAAAAGTCTTATAAAACTTTTATTTTCGATCTTGAATTCTCTGCTGCCACTATCTGGAAAAATGATAGTCTATATAAAACAATAAATTCATTTTACATTAGATGTATTAGCCTTCTAATCTCATGTTCTGACTGTGGTTAGTGAGAGTATATAAGCATACCTCAGCTTTTCTGAATTCTACTGTTGTAAAATGTGAATATTCAAACAAATATTCTAATTATAGGTATAGCAGAAAAAAAAACAGTGGCTAATATTTTTCACACATGTGGATCACATGTGGCAACTGTGATCAGTTCCAAAGACTGGCATGTATTTAGTCAAAAATCAATCAATCAAGTGGATCCCACACAAGACTTCAGTGTCCCCGTTCGTCATGCTGAATATCTGAACGCAAATAAACTGAGCCCTGCTCTCCCAGAACGCCCAAGAAGAGCCCACAATTTAACTTTATCCTTTTCTTTCCAGGTGTCTTAGACTCTATTTCAGTGACATTTTATTTATTATGCCAGGCTTTTTCATATTGACATTTGCTTTTAAGTTGCTAGTGCTTTGAGAAAGCACAGAATCTATTGAACTTAATGCTTGATTTTGTTTAGCATTGATCTCTCTCTCATCTCTTACTTGCACAGATCTGTGTGTGTGTGCTAATGAGGTAATTGAGTTGGCTGTCATACTGGGCAAAATAGACCCTCTCTGACACTGTAATTGGAATTTAAACGTCCTTCGGCCTTCTGCTTTTCAAGAGATCACAAACACACACAAGCACTCACACTCTGTCTTATTTAGCAGCTGCCCACCCATAACGTGCTTCTTTTCAATGATCTCAATTGTAAAAATGACATAAGTTGGAGGGAAATCAAAGATGCAACCCATCATGGCTGTTAAAACTCTGTCAGCATAGCCAGAGGACTGTGTATCTATTTCTGACACTTTCCCATGCATTATTTGATCGCTTATCCCTTGGCACTATTGTCTTCCAAGGCAGAGTACAATCTTTAATAGGAAAATCTGGTGTCCATTGCCCAAGGGTGAAGAGAGGAAGAATGTGAGTGGGAAATTTTCATACACCCACCCACATGTTCAGCTATCTTAATGAGGACATTAGAAAGCATAAGTTCAGGGACGTCGTTAGGCCTATTTTAGGGGGGCTGAAGCTACCCCAAAATGTTCCTAAGCCCCCCTAAATGATAATAAGAACAACAATAACAATTCGAATTATCAGTATCCTCATTCATATTTAGAATTAGACGCAACAAATTATATATATCCAGCTACAAAAAATAGCCGAAAAGTCGGACAGAAGTACAAAGAGTCGTTGTGCTATCAAGATGATGCACCGCACCGTCTCGTTGCATTGGTGTGAACTGTGGCAGCTTTCAGAGCGTTGCAGACCGGAGTGCTGCAAGTAACTGGAGGATTCATCTCGTCTGGTCGTTACTCTAGTTTGGTCTGAAGTTGAACTCGCTATGCACCCTCCCGCCCCCACACACACCGATACAGACGATACACATGATAATGGTGAAAGGAAGATTGGTAAGTGTCGTGATACAGAGTGAAATTGTAAGTTGTTTTTAATTACCTGCTTACCTTTAGCTACGTTTTCTTGAGGTAAAGGAAAGGGGATATTTTGGTTTGCTATGGAAAACTGTAGTCTAGCTAGAGTGAACAAGAAAATACAAGAAATTGTTAACTTAGCAAGCTAATCACAACTCTTTATTCTTTGCCAATAATATAACCTATCTCTATAATAGGCATATAAAACAATATCAATCCCCACAGAATGTTGTTGTCACTGAAAACTAAATGTCATAGGGTCCCTGTTAATGCGTTGTATCCTTCAATTCATTGAGCATTTTTGATGCTTCCACCAATGAAGTAGACAATAAACAAAAAGTAACTGTTGACTGTGGTTTTGGAAATGATTTCATTCTTAATTTTCCTTTATTTGAATACTGCCTTTTTGTTGTTGATTTATATCATACATTGTCTACATCATTTGGCAGAATAAATCATCTTTAATTGAGAAACGCTCAAACCTGTGTTGTCAAATTTCACTATGACCTTAAAATTCTGGTTCTTGGGTTAAACTGTATGCAAGCCAAACTACACAGCGAAATTACACTCTGATTGAACCAATCCACAGCGCAGTTACAGTAATTAGAGTAATTAAATAGCATTCTGTGGACAACTTATCTTATATAGAGAGGAATTAGATATAGTATGCTATTACTTTATCATACATTTACATGAGCAGACAGATAGCATTTAAGTCATTGCTTATAGAATAACTCATCAGGAGCAATGTCTGGCCTAAGTAAATTCCTCCATGCAGCTTTGATGTGTCTAAAAGCTAACATTACAGTAACTTTTCTTTAACAGAGTAGAAATGGAAGAAGAGGATATGTCTGTCACGTTTTACTTGTTAACATCTTGGTTTCTTGACTGGTTGTTGACATAAGTGTAGCTCTAGATGTGAGCGCAAATATTTTTTTACAAATACCCTGGGGGTTAAGCCCCCCCTGTCTTCCAATCCTAGTGACGTCCCTGCATAAGTTAACATGTACTAACAATGAACAATTATTTTCAGCACCTATTAATCTTTAATAGGTTAATGTTAATTTTGATATATCATAATGCATAATGGACTAAAACGAACAGTTGGCAATGAACAATGTTGCATTTTTTTTTTAATTAGCATTAACCAAGGATAATAAATGATATAAAAATAGATTGTTAATTTTTATTTAATTATTTCTAATTAATTTTCTAATGTTAACAAATAGAGCCTTTTGTAAAGTGTAGCCACGTTTATTTAGTATTTAGTTTAAATTAATTTGTTCTACTTTGATACTGTTACCCTAGTTGAGATGAACAACATATAATATGATATAATAGTTGCTATATATCATTATAAAGACATGGTCCCATGCTGTAAATAGTTTCAATACAGGTATCATCTTTTTGTTTGTAACTTGCAGTGTAGCTCTATCAAAAGCTTGCTTGACTGTTTAACTACTTCATTACAAGAACTATGTAGATTGGCAAGAAATTGTTTATCATTAGCTCCTTCAACACTGGTTTGTAATGTGGTACCTATATATATTTAGTTTTTTTGGTTGCTAACTGCATATTCAGTTATTATGCATGACATTTTTTTTACATGTAATTGCATTTAAAATGTAATTAATAATGAATTTAAACATTTTTTTATAAGGCTGTAACATAACAAAATGTGGAAAAAGTGAAGTGCTGTGAATACTTTCTGGATGCACTGTAAATCTCTCTCTCTCTCTCTCTCTCTCTCTCTCTCTCGATATATATATATATATACAGTATATATATATATATATATATATATATATATATATATATATATATATATATATACTTTATAATGAATCACACTGATTTAATGTGCTAAATCACCTAGTCAACATTAATTTTCATTGGATGGAAGCATAAAACCTGCTGTGAAAGTGAACTGTGATGATGGTGACTTCGGCTGCCATTCTGCCTTACATCTAATTTTGTGTTCTACTAAAGAAAGAAAACCAAACGGATTTGGAAAAACATTGGGCTGAGTAAATGTTCTTTTTTTGTGTAAACTATTCCTTTAATGACTAATACAACAGTTTTCTAGATTGCTAATGTAACCCAGGTTACTAGATTTAGTAACATAGATTAAATTATTGGAAATTAAATTACAGATTAAAGGTATTAAATGATAACAGAGTAAATATTAGGCAGCAAATAAATGCATTATTCTTGTAAAAATGCATAACTATAAAATATTGAAGGTTATAAATATCTCCAATAGTGATATGTTTTACCTTGTGAAGTATCCAATGAGATCGTGCCTTTACTAAATTTCTGCTATTGGCCACTTTTACAGCGGGACTGCATGCAAGTTCACTCTTTTCCACGTGAGCCTCTGAATGCGAGCGGATGTCTTTTGATGCTCCGGGAGTTTCAATGCTCCAAAATCATACATATATACATATAACGGTTCAGAGAGAAGCAGAGAATGTTTGAAAGAGACATCTTGGTATGTGTATCAATTACCTGGATCTTCCAATGTGCATGTAAATAGGTAAATTCAACGTAAGTGTAAAAAGGAAATGTTGCCATTTATGTTAAATTAAATTGTTAATGTGCATTTGTATGTTAAACAAGGTGATTATACAGACTATTACACTGAGTTAAGTGAAATGTCTTTATTGTTAAAGAGAAACAATTGCACAAAGAGACAATGTATTGCACAGAGTCATATACATTGATATAATTTGTTGTTGTTTTATTAGGAATTGTATTGAAGTTGGATCGAAGTGTCAAATCCGAATTATCTTTTTGGCCTTGTGTATTCAAGGTCAGGGTTTTTTTTCTTTCCTGCTGATGCTTTGTGAGTTCTGTTGATGTTCAAGCTGCTGAATTAGTCCAATCTGGATGTGGACTGAGTGAAGTGTGAATCATTCCTGGATCGTGGATTTGTCTCATCTCTTCCTGTGTGTGAGGTGGGGT
This sequence comes from Moxostoma hubbsi, assembly GCA_032164185.1. Classification (NCBI taxonomy): domain Eukaryota; kingdom Metazoa; phylum Chordata; class Actinopteri; order Cypriniformes; family Catostomidae; genus Moxostoma; species Moxostoma hubbsi. The sequence goes on along the minus strand of JAVLUX010000011.1, from coordinate 18,620,013 downwards.
TGGACTGGCGAGCCATCCTTAAACAAATCCTTTAAATTCCCTTAGTTGAAAAGATACAGAAACTGAACTTGCTTATCCTTTGGAAACGGCAGAAAGTGGAATTGCAGATCAACAAATTTTGTCCTAATCAAGGATAAAATTCCAGGGTTGTTGAGGTACAATCATTCATGAGAACTGTGGACTGAATTGATAGTTTGATTATTTGCTTTCTTTTGAGGAGCTATTTATTTATTTTATTTTATTTCTCAATGAGGGAAATACGACTCTTGGAGAAGTTAAAATACTTACATGTATTTTACTGTACTTATCATCATTTCAAGTGTATTTATGTTGTTCTATGTAATTTTCTGAAATTTGTGGTCAAATTGAATGGTTTTATTTTCAAAGAGTTTATGGGTTGAAAATAAAAGTGTCTTAATCTGCTAAAAGGAAGAAAACTAAAAATAGGATCAAATTCCACAACAAATCTTTTAAAAAAGGAAGTCAATTAGATAAAGTCCAATACAGTGACTTTAATTAAATTAGCTAAATCAACCAATATCTAAACAAATAAACATAAGCTTTACAAGAGTGAAGGATATGTAATTAAAATTTAAATAGAGAAATATCAAACTTAGAGAAACAACCATAAAACCTGTGAAGAGAAAAGAAGGTAACATTGAGTAACTACAGGGATCTAAAGATAAGGTACAAGATTTATGTGAATGCTCTTACCAAACAAGAGACTTGCCTGAGTTTGTTCACTGCTGTTGCAGCCTCTTTCTCCTCGGACGAATCTAGTCTTCTGAGCCCACTGGTCCATCAGTAAAAAAATTTACTTGTAATTGATATAGGTGATACGGGTTACACTAAACATATCAATGTACAGTTGAATAAGTAGATAATGACTTATTCTACTTGCATTCTAATTTTATTTTCTGCGCAACCACATTACAGATTTTCACTCTTTCAAACGAAGACAGCAAAAGAGAAAAACCAGACACATGAGATGAAGATGTGTTAAGGACAGGCTCACAGGGTCGTGTGGTGAGGTAAGACCTCCTTTATTTATTTTCTGCACATCCCTTTGATCTCGCTCTCTCTCCACCACACACTCTCTGATTCCTCTCACCCTCAACATGCTGAACACGGACACGATCATCTCCTCATCTCATGCTTTTTTAATGCAGTTTAAATGCAATCAAACAAACACATGAAAAAGGTGTTGATGAAACACGTCTCAATTTGGAGTTCATTGCAGTCTGTTTTAACTGAAAATTGTATGCAGGATTCAACCTGTTCATTATAAAAGGCTCGGCATTCAAAAATCAATTAGCACCTCGAACAGCCTTTTGGGATGTAAGATCTGTATATATATATATATATATATATATATATATATATATATATATGCAGAGGAGCGTGTGAACATTAAGAGAGACAAATGTAACGTCACCTGCTTCACTTTGGTTCTCTGGATAACATAGTAAATAGTAAAAAAAAAAATATATATTCTGACAAAGAGGTGCAGAATATGATTAGAATTTAGTTACTAAAACAGTGTGTGCATTCTTGGCTATAGTTTAAGGGCAAAGTTAGCCCTAAACGTGAGCTAAATCTGACAAAATCTTCCTCTAGAGACAATTTGTGATATCCTCATTTGGAAAATCAGATAATAAATAATACAATGTTTTTTTTTTTAATTATTATTATTTATTTATTTATTATTAAATGCAAAAAGTTGTATATTAGCTGTGGGGTTATGTTGGATTGTAGTCATTATAATTACCTTTATATAAAAAACAGTAGAAGTGTATTTTTACACTGTAAAAATAAAGAAAAAAAAGAATGTCCCACAAATAACCCACAAAATGTTCTTCAGGTGGTAACATCAGCTATTAATATGACTAAATCAACCTGACTACATTAGGTTACACCAACAGAAGTAATGATAGATCAAGTAGAAATGCATTCTTAAAGGGATAGTTCACCAAAAAATGTAACTTCACTTATCATTTACTAACCCTCATGCCATCCCAGATGTTGAGCAGAACACAAACAAAGATTTTTAGAAGAATATCTCAGCTCTGTATGTCCATACAGTGAGTAAATGGTGAGAGAATTTACATTTTTTAGTGAATGTTTCCTTTAAGGTAATGGTTGCAGGTTACATTTGAGAGTGTATATCCATATTTAGAAATCAAAGTGAATTTGTGTTTCTGCATTATGCACTTAAGATTCTGTCATATTAAACAATAATTTAACTTGAATAAAACCAGTACTTTTCAATGATAGCACATAAAGCCCATGTTATTGGTTACCTGATTAAACATTTCTACTGTGTGTGTGTTTTCAGTAGGCTGAATAGTATCCATAGCAATATATTTGAATTTTCATGCGTGTGCAGGTTTGGGTGGTTGAGGAAATTTTTTTATGTTACAAACTGGTAATTACAAAGGTATTATGCTCTAAATGTGGTTTCTGAGGACATTTCTAGTGTTCCCATTATTCAAATTGCTTAAACATACCAACCTATGTTTTCTTGAAAATGTAAAAATGCACAAAGTTTTTTTGTGAGGGTTATGTTTCAGGATAGGTTTAGGATTAGGGCATAGAATCTATAGTTCGTACAGTATAAAAATCATTATGCCTATGGAGAGTCCTCATAAGGATAGCCGCACCAAAATGTGTGTGTATGTGTGTGTGTGTGTGTGTGTGTGTTTGACTATGCTATAGTGTGCATGTGTGTATTTTGGGTGGATCCATGCTGTGTGTTTAGTCTGTAGGGCTCAGAGTTATGTTCCCTCCTGTAGAGAATGGACTTAAATGTGAATCCTCCGCTTTGTGCTTTGACCGCTATTGACTGAAATCAACCTCATATTTTAACAGAATCCAGACTTCTCTGTATTATTTCTGTCTCAGTCTTTTTCTCTCTTGCTCCTTGGGGTGCACATAAGTAGAAATACCTAAATTCTTCCCAAACATAGTAAAATTCTGGTTTGAATTACTTTTCTTAATTCTCTTCTCCTCTGAAGGGGACAGTTCATTATGCAGGTCATGCTTGTTTAGAGACTGTAAATGTGAAACCGATACACAAATGGGGACCATGAGACCTCTGCAAAACAAATACAGTGGATTCACATTGGCTGGCACCAGAGGAAGTCAGGCCCCTAGGCACTTCCTAGTGGCTGGGAACCAGCGCTGGTGGCCATCTTGGCTCAGAGGCTGGCAGTTTCCTCTGGCCGTTGTTCAGGAGAGTGGGCCTGCGTGCCGCTACACCGCAGATCAGTCACGCTGCTTTAGAGCTCTCTCATGTATTACTGGGGCTTATCAAAGCCATTCATTCTGCTGTGGGGGAGTGTGTACATGTGTGTGTCTTTGTTTAGAAGAGATGGAAAAGGAGATCAATCAAAATGAGACTTTATCTACCACAGAAATCGGACATGCACACATTGGATGATTTACAGTGACATAAAAATATACAAAAGTTAGTTTTGGTCCTCTAATCTAATTGGAATAAGCAGCATTCTAAGAAAACTGATGTTTAGTACAGTGTATCCCAACCTTTTTTCTACCACGGCACACTTTTTACAACTAAAAAATCCTACAGCACACCACTATCCCACATAGGCTAACCAACGTCAATATTTTTCCTTTTCAAGAACTTGTCCGTTTTTTCTGTCCATCTTAGTAGTGTTTACTTGGTTTTTTTTTGTTTAGTTTTTTTGCATAATCAGATTTCAAACACAAGGCAAACACAGTGCTTGCGTTACACTTTCTCATCATCCGTCATTTTGATGGACAGGGTCATAAATCTTCCGTCATAATCTATTATTACCCATCATTTAAATTTTCATATTTTACATATGAACATATTTCATATTACAAAAAACAAGTATAATTAAAATATGAACAAAATTCTTAAAAAATGAACATATCTCAATCGACAACTCAAACCTTTCTCCTGGTACGTTTTGACGTAAACTGGGTGCTCGCCTGTGCGTAATCAAACGCATTCAATGTCTCTTTACAAATTTGGACAGTTTTTAAATATTTCCCGTTGTTTAGTACTCTCAAAGACATTGTTGGTGAAGCAAAAACATGTGTCTGAAAAACACTTTGGTGTAAAGTGACATCACATCAAAGACTTCAATGTATTCTGCAGGGCTGATGCGAGTCATGGGAAAGAGCCTTAATGCGTATAAATATCACTCACTTTTGCACATTAATCACAATCACAATCATAAAAGTGACCGATTATGGTTTCAAAGGAGACGACGGGCGAGGTGTCAACTGGGAAAAGAGCAAGTTTACTCCAGTCCAGAGCATCTCTTTTCTCGGTATGGAGTTAGACTCGGTCTCAATGTCAGCACGGCTCACCAGCGTGCGTGACCAGTCAGTGTTGAAGTGCCTCGCCACCTTCAGGCCGGGCACAGCGGTCCCCTTAAAACTTTTCCAGAGGCTCCTGGGGCATATGGCATCCTCCGCGGCGGTCGCGCCGCTGGGGTTGATGCATATGAGACCGCTTCAGCACTGGCTTCAGACCCGAGTCCCGAGACGAGCATGGCGCCACGGCATGCATCGGGTGACAATCACCCCCGCCTGCCGCCAAACATTCTAACCCTAGACAGACCTCTGTTTCTTACGGGCAGGAGTACCCCTACAGCAGGTGTCCCGACGCGTCCTGGTCACGACCGACACCTCCAGATCGTGTTGGGGCGCCATTTGCAACGGGCACGCAGCCTCAGGCCGTTGGAAAGGGGCCCAGCTGCTTTGGCACATCAACTGCCTCGAGTTGTTGACCGTCCTTTTGGCCCTGTGGAAGTTTCTCCCATTAATTCGGGACGAACATATCCTAGTCAGGTCGGACAGCACCACTGCGGTCGCGTACATAAATCGCCAAGGCAGCGTACGCTCCCGCCACATGTCACAACTTGCCCGTCGTCTCCTCCTCTGGAGCCAGCAGCGACTCAAGTCGCCGGCAACCTCAATGTGATAGCGGACGCGCTGTCATGACAACGCTTGCCTGGCGGAGAGTGGAGGCTCCACCCCCACTCAGTCCAGCTGATTTGGGATGGTTCGGCAAGGCCCGGGTAGACCTGTTTGCCTCCCGAGAGACCTCCCACTGCCCGCACTGGTACGCCCGCTCAGAGGCTCCCCTCGGGGCAGATGCACTGGCTCACAGCTGGCCGGTGGGGCTGCGTAAGTACGCTTTCCCCCCAGTGAGCCTTCTTGCACAGGTGCTGTGCAAGGTCAGGGAGGACGAGGAGCACGTACTCCTCGCGACAGCCACTCCCTGGCGAATTCCCCTGAGGAAGGACCTCCTCTCTTAGGGACGGGGTACGCTCTGGCATCCGCACCCAGACCTTTGGAAACTCCACGTCTGGCCCCTGGACGGGATGCGGAAGATCTAGCTGGTCTACCACCCATGGTCGTAGCCACGATCAATCAAGCCAGAGCCCCTTCTACCAGGCAACTCTACACCCTGAAATGGTGTCTGTTCGTGAATTGGTGTTCTTCCAGGGCAGAAGACCCACAGAGGTGTGCAGTTAGGTCAGTCCTCCTTTTCCTACAGGAGAGGTTGGAGGGGAGGCTGTCCCCTTCCACCTTGAAGGTGTATGTTGTCGCTATTGCAGCTCACCACAACCCAGTAGATGGCAAGTCTCTGGGCAAACACGACTTAATTGTCAGGTTCCTAAGAGGTGCCCGGAGGTTGAACCCTCCCCAGCTAAACCTGTTCCCATCCTGGGATCACTCGGTGGTCCTCACCGGTCTTCAGAGATCCCCTTTCGAGCCGCTAGAATCAGATGGACTCAGGGCCCTCTCTCTTAAGACGGCCCTGCTGATTGCGCTCGCCTCCATCAAGAGGGTCGGGGACCTGCAAGCGTTTTCTACTAACGACACTTGCCTGGAGTTCGGTCCGGCAGACAATCATGTGATCCTAAGACCTCGACCGGGCTATGTGCCCAAGGTTCCTACCACGCCCTTCAGAGATCATTACTTGAACCTACAAGCGCTGTCCCGGGAGAAGGCAGACCCAGCCCTCTCATTACTGTGTCCGGTACGTGCTTTGCGCACCTACCTGCAACGCAGAGCTTCAGGCACTCTGAGCAGCTCTTTGTCTGCTTCGGGGGACAGCAGAAAGGGAACGCTGTCTCCAAACAGAGGCTGTCTCACTGGGTCTTGGACGTCATTCAGTTGGCCTATCACACCCAGGCCGTGCCCCCCCCCCCCCTCTATGGGTCCGAGCCCACTCCACCAGGAGTGTGGCGTCCTCATGGGCACTGGCTAGGGGCACCTCCCTAGCAGACATCTGCAGAGCTGCGGGCTGGGCAACACCTAATACATTTGCGAGATTTTACAATTTCAGGGTTGAGTCAGTCTCGTCCCGTGTTTTCTCAGGTCCGAGCCCGTAGAACTCGGTACACGTCCATGGTCTGACCGGGTGAATCGCTTGTGTTCAGCGCCCTTTCCCTCTGTCGAGGTAGAACAGCGCGCCTTCTTCCCAGGAGACCCCTTTTAGGCTCCTGGTCGATTCCTCCCTAGCCCTTTTGGGTCTGCAACAGTTCAGCGGAGGAACTTGCCGGCCCAGTCCACTACGGGTACCCCAGGCTACCCCTACTGGAATAGATGCTCCACAGGTTAGGCCTCCTATGCAGACTCCTCCTGTGTGTACTTCCGCAGTACGGTCACCTTACGAGCTGACCCGCGTCTCCCTTAGGCAGTCCTTCGCTGCCCTCCGGTCGCCATGTTGTAGCAACTACCACCACATCATTCGTCCCACATGTGACCCAAGAGGCCATGTGATGTATTTTGCCACCTCTACCTCCCCTTTCAGGTGGGAGTGGCCTCCGCAGGGTCTTTTTCCCCTGAAAGAATAGGAATTCGGGTAAGACCCCCTTCCCTCGATGCGGTAAGGGCCCCGGCTGCTCTTGCTCTATGCCGAGAAAACATAGAGAGAAAAGAGGCCCAGCCAGGCTTGGCCCGTTCCCTAGTTGGGACGTCACCTTGTTCCCCCCTAGGGTAACCAAAAGGAATCTGACGACTTTTTGGGGCATTGGGGAAGAGTACGTGCAGCCTGAACACAGTTGGTCGCTTGTGCATGTAGGATACCTGCCCGCTTCTGTGTCAGCAGTACACGTACATGGCTCAGCGCATGGCGAGTTTTGAAATGGACCCCTAGTGTCGCTTCTTCGACATGATGTCGAAGTGAGCGACAGACGGGGAACGTCTCCATTCCCTGATGGAGGGAACGAGACGTCGTGTCTTCTCGGCCATGTCGCTGAGCCGAGCCGAGCCGAGCTGCTGAGGTGCCCGGAACATTCCCGGCTCCTCAGAAAAATCCTGAATGAACGAGCATATTTCCCTCGCCTTTATATCCGTATCCAGAGGCGGGGTATGCAAATACTGTTCGCCAACTCTCATTGGCCTTTTTTCATAGATCAGAGGCATCTTTCGGCGCTCAAGAGAGACCCCTAGTGTCGCTTCTTCGACACGACGTCTCGTTCCCTCCATCAGGGAACGGAGGTTACATACGTAACCGAGACGTTCAGCTGATTAGAGTTTATTTCAATCTCCTCCATGTTTTCTTTTTTTCCTTGAAGTTTGAGCGAGTGGATATGGGGTAATTTCCAGGACACAGATAAATGCTAATTTTGTGCTTTAAGTAATGATTCAAATGCATTAGTACAGGACTAAGCTTAATGTGTCTGGAAAGCTTTACCCAATGTTATTATGGCGGCAGGGAAGAGTCTGATTTTGGGTGTGCTTTTTCTGGGATCAAACCAGCTACATTTGTGTATCCAGTCACCATCCTATTATGTTGTGTAGCCAATATATAGTGAAAATATTGCACATGTTGAAAAGGCAAATGAAAAACATTGGATTAAAAACCTATATCTATCTATATATAGGCGGCTCAAACACACACACACACACATGTTGGGTTTCCATGTTTTATGGGGACTTTCCATAGACATAATGGTTTTTATACTGTGCAAACTTTATATTCTACCCCCTAACCCTACCTCTAAACCTAACCCTCACAGAAAACATATACACACACACATATATATATATATATATATATATATATATATATATATATATATATATATATAACACACAAAAACACATTCAATTAGCCGCTTATTCAGCAGATCACAGCATTTATTTAAAAAAATATTTAAATTAAATGAAAAATTACTTTTTTGCAAAATGTTTACAAAATATGCATCATATTATTCAACTTTTGTTTGAACAATCTTTCTTACTGTGTATCACTGTGTACAAATATATAAACATATTGTAACTTTTGTAATGTCCTGTAATGTGTAATGTGCTCTCTCTCTCTCACACACACACACACACACACACACACACACACACACATACAGCCTGACATTCTGTAGGTCTAGCAAAATGGCACTAGCACTTCCAATATCATGGGTTCAGCTCCCAAAAGAATACACAAACTGATACAATGGATACCTTGAATGCACTAAATTGCTTTGGGAAAAAAATACAACAAAAATCTGCATTAATGTATTGTCTGCGAAATTTAAAAATGTGAATATAAATGTAACATCTCAGCACTTGCTCTTTTGCCTTTTAATCTTCAGTAAAAACAAATACTGGCAAGATAAGAGAGTATATATTGGTCTTTCATAATTTCCAGATGACACACACACACAAAACCTCATTCCTTTCTAATTTACAAACAGTTTGCCTTGTACTCGTACAATTAAGCCACAGAAATAGCTGCCAAGGAAAAGACTGTATTCAAATGAATTTCACACCTATTTTAGAAAAAGAGGACTGAGAGCATTTGCTCTCCAGGGAAAGTTCAGTTAATTCATTCTACATCATTAACAAACCTCTCTATAATGACTTTCTAACTGTTAGATATGTGCTCAGAGATTATCTAGTTGTGCATCAATGTGAGGGTGTTAATTGCATTTGCTTTTACTTTATTAACATCGGTCTTTGGATGATGATGAGACATCTTATGTTCAAAGTTGTAATCAAGTTATTAATTTCAAAATACAACTTATCTATGTCTGGTTATTTCCTCACGCACTCCCTTTTCCAGTTCCCCCTTTCTTTCGCAGCAATATCTGTCCTTTGGGAGCGGATGTGGATGGTTATTCACAGAGCAGTTAACTGTTAAATTGGTTTTTAAATAATGCAAAACCCGAGATTGCTCTTTCCCCTCAAAAATGTGATGGTGAGAAAGGGGGTAAGAATGAGAGATTGTATGAGAAATCTCCTTTCATGTGCAGGCAGCACCTGTATCTATTTGGAGATTTTTCAAATGTAGATGGGTGATTTATCCGTAATCTACAGCATTGGGATGTTGGCAACCCTTTGAGAGAGAGCGAGAGAGCGAGAGAGATACATAGAGAGAGAGAGAGAGAGGGTTATTGAAAGAGTTGTGGGAGGAATGGGCCGTTAGAGGTAGATATTGAAAGGAAGAGAATGGGAAGAGATATAGAAAGAGAGAGGGAGGACAGGAGTTTATTTATTATGCTTATCTGTGCATTCCTGAGGTGTTGTGTGATGCTGGGAAGGAGTTGGGAGGGTTTGCTTTTTTGGGAATTACAAGGAAACATTTCTGCATGACTCTTGAATTGCTGACTCACATGTAGAGAGGACCAATCATAGTTGTCTCATTTTTTCTCATCTTAGTCTTCTCTTGGCAGACTTTTGAATTGCGACATGAAGTCTAGTCCTCATTGCAGCTTATTCTCGCCAAAAAACATCCACTTAGGAAGAAATCGCCAGAAATGCATGTAAAGAGACCACAGTTCTATTTGTTGTTATGTGCTGTTTAAGGATAGGGTTACTTGAAATTATAAACAAGTGTTGTAAAATGTATTCAAATCATTGTACAGAAAAAAAGCAGAAATGTGTTATTAGAATTTATGCTGTCCAACATTTTAGGCACTGATTATTTCAAAGATATGTAAATATTTTTGAGAATGTCATGCTTGCTGATTTTCTTAAATATGAATAGTTTCTCACTTTTGAGCTTAAAAACAATCTTTTCCAACTATTCTGAAGCCATACAATCACTATGTAAGAAGAACAAACTTTTTAAAAAAAAAAAAAAAAAGAAAAAGTTAATTCTAATATAAATTCAAATCAAGCCATTGATCAACTTTGTCCAAATCAATTATGCCGACATATCATTCATGATATCATGACACAAATTATGTCACCGATGTGCTGCTGTGTTTGATAATGGCACTGTTGACATAAGTTGATCAATAATTTAAACAAAATATTAATATGAATAATGACTGTAATTTCGGTGTGTTTGTAATACAAAGTGATAAAAGCTTTTAGAAGACTTGGAATATGATGAATGAGTCATGTTTGCTACCTTTATGACACTTTTGTGTGCTGCTTTCATTTGCTATTTTATTGTAATTAGCTTTTGCGATATTCTTCAAAATGTTTCCTTTTGTGTTCCACAGAAGAAAGTCATACAGACATGTAACAACATAAGGGGGAGTAAATATTGACAGTGTTTTTATTTTTGGTTGAATGATTCCCTTAAGTACCTGAAACCAAATGGAAGTGTATTGGAAAACTTGGGCAACTTTAGTGATTAGTTCTTTCTCAAAAATTGCTCTTTTCATAAGACTCGTGCCTTGTTATAGGAATATTCCAGGTTCAGTACAAGTTCAGCTCAATCAAAAACATTTGTGGCATAATGTTGATTACCACACAGTTAAGTTCTACTCGTCCCACCTTTTCTTTAAAAAACAAAACAAAAATTGATGTTACAGTGAGACACTTACAGTGGAAGTGAGTGTGGCCTATTTTTGGAAGGTTTAAAGGCAGAAATGTGAAGCTTGTAATCTTATAAAAGCATTTACATTAATTCTTCTGTTAAAACTCATGTATGATTTGAGAAGTAAAGTTATTTAAATTTAAATTTGTACAGACATTTTAGGGTTTGTTGACATTACTTTGTTTTATAGCCATAAAATCTTATAGCCATTAAATTGGCTATAACTTTACACAGAACAGATTAGTAAGTTATTTGATCACACTAAAATCATGTTTACATGCATATTATTTATGTCTTGTGGCTTTACTTTTGAAAATAAATGAGAATTTTAACATACAGGAGCTGGCCCCCATTCACTTCAATTGTAAGTGCCTCACTGTAACCAAGATTTTGTTCTTTTTTTTAAAGAAAAGGAGGGGCAAGTAAATGTTTTTGTGAAATCAATATTATACCATAATATAATGCTGTTAATTAAGCTTAACTTGTATTGAAGGAAGTTGCGTAAAGCTAGCCAATCTTGAACCAGCACGATTTGAACCAGCACAGGCCATTTATGTGTGCAATATGCATAAGATGGTACAAAACTTGCACATATTCTCCAGGTTTAATCATGAATGTCTCCCTCCTTCTCTTTGACCCTATGCTTCAGACAGGAAGTGGAAATTTCAGGGTCAAACAGATTAAAAAAATTAAGCAATAGCTGTGAACATTATTTATTTATCATTTTTTCAATTAGTTGTTTATATGATGCAACTTTGGTTTCCTTTGTTTAGCATTCTCTCTCTCTTTCTCTCCCCTCATGTCCTTGCCTTCTCCTGACAGAGGTAGAGGGAGGGCATTCCTCCAGAGGAAGCTCCTCCAGGTGGCCCCCCCTCTCACATAAACCCTCGCTGGGGCCGGTGCTTAATCAAGCCCCAGGTTTTGATCCCAGAGGGCCTGACTTGCTGGCTCTACACCATCTGTACAGAAGAGTAGCTAATAAAAGTGCCTGTCCTCCTCTCTTCTGTGTGCATTAATCCCCTCAGAACAGAGACAAGACACTTAATGATCACTCACACAAACACAAAATTACATACCAGCTTTGCTGCTGTCACGACAAGGTGAATACAATCACAGAAATTGTTGAAGTATTTGTGCTTTCTGGTGATAAAAAGCGGTACTGTGGTACTGTATATGGAAATTTTAAAGTAAAGCTGTGATTTGAGAATGGTATCTTGAACACTAGCTCTGATCCAAATACCTAGTTAGATGATTTCTTCTTTGTCATCTATGCTTTTATTTATTTATTGCCAATATGCAAATGCATCAGACGGACTCGTTTGACTGGAGCATCATGTTTTTGACATTCTGTGTCAGTTAAAAGCATTTTCCCCAGTCCACCCTGATTATTTATTGAAATTAAGCTGTAAAAATGGCTTATTGCTAATTATGGGGTGACACAACAATAGGTACATTAACATATGACTGCCCACATTTGCATATTAACACTTAATACCTGAGCAACTCAGGTAGGTGTGTTGTCATTTCACATATGAAAAAGTGATCAAATCTAAATTATTATTCTCTTTTTTGTAAAACACTTTGACTAACATGATAAATGGACTGCAGTGAAAAAGATAAAATGCTACAGAAGTGGGGACTTTGACCCCTTTAATAATGTTTTAGCCTTTGGAATTATGAGAGTGCTTGGTGTTTAGACTTGTATATTTACTCCTTTCATGCTTACATTTTTGCCTTATGTGTGTAACTTTTCTTTTCATATCTCTTCACAAGTAATATCTATTTTTTATTTGCTTCATTTGCATTTGTATTTACATCTTTAATGAAAAGCCAGTAGGAGAGCTCTGGATAAATGGACATACGATCAAAATGTGAGGGAGAGGTATGAAGAAAACAGAAGAATGAATAGTGGCAGCTGGCAAATGATACATCTAAAGCCCTGGATTTAACAGTGAGTGGAAAAGAGGAATTCTATTGGACCAACTTGTGGATTGAGTGTCAGTTAATGCCATTCCTTAATGCCTGTCAACAGCACGCAAGAGAGAAATGATTGAGAAACGGTGGAGAGGAGGATGAGGTGATGAGATTTTGCAGTATGGTGAAATTGAAAATGTGTGGGGGGGAGAGGGGGGGGGGGGGGGGTGAGGGAAGGATGGTAAAGGAGTTGAGTAATGAGTGCTGTTGTTTGTCAAAGTTTTCAATCACTATCACACATGCACACAATCAGTCAAACCAAAAATTAGATACTTTGTTGTTTTTCTGGAGTTTTATTTTCATGTTTGCATTACTTAGTCTGGACATTTTTTTTTAAAGAGCTTGTGTGTGTGAGTGTGTGTGGGTGTGTGTGTGTGTATGTAAGTAACAAACTTGTCCTCAAAAGTTAGTTAAATCTGACAAAACCTCAGAGACATTTTCAACTGGAAAATTGATTAACAATGGAAGCAAATACAATGTAAAAAAAAACATTTTTTTTAAATAAAAGACAGTAAAAGTCTGTAAAAATACTACAGTAAAAAAATGCAAATTGGTTAGTAGTTACCGTAAATTATAAATATCTTTTAAATACATTTTAAAAGACAATACTGTAGTTTTATGGTGAAATGTTATAAAAATAAAAATTAATTTAGATGTAAAAAGTAAACCCCGGTTGCCCCGGCCATTCTGTGTGGAGTTTGCATGTTCTCCCCGTGTCTGCGTGGGTTCTCTCCGGGTTCTCCGGCTTCCTCCCACCATCCAAAGACATGCAGGTTAGGTTAATTGGTGTCTCCAAAAAAAAAAATTGCCCTAGGTGTGAATGTGAGTGTGAGTGTGTGTCTGTATATGTGTGGCCCTGCGATGGACTGGCGACCTGTCCAGGGTGTACCCTGCCTTTCGCCCAATGTTAGCTGGGATAGGCTCCAGCCCCCCGCGACCCTGTACGCAGGATAAGCGGTTGACGATGGATGGATGGATGTAAAAAGTTTTATGGGGACTTTCCATAGACATAATAGTTCTTATACTGTACAAACTTTATATTCTATCCCCTAACCCTACCCCTAAACCTATCCCTCACAGAAAACATATATATTACACACACACACACTGTTGGACATTGTAAATTGTCAAATAAAGAAAAAATAAATAGTGAAAGAGTAAAAAAAATTCAAAAAAAATAAAAAAAGTTAGTTTGTCTTCTTCTCAGAGAAGAAACTCAGATACTCAGTCTTGAAATAAACAAATAAACAAGCAAGGAACCTCTCTCACACTGGGGAAAAATGTATATTTGACTTCTTATGGAGTTATTATAATGGCAAAAACATCAGAGATGGAGAGACAGAAGTCTGTGTGGTGTATATCGGTTTTACATGCATCACGTGTTCACAGTCACATCTCTCATGCCACATGCCTATTGACCAGAAACACAAGGATCTGTCGCTGTCTATAACTGTGTTCATTTTCAAGACCTCCAACCAGCCAGACTGACAGATTCGAGAAGAGAACACAAAAGTGTGTTAGAGTTTGCAATTGGAGAAAAGAAAAAAAAAACTCCCTTCTCTCCCTGATAATCCATACTGACAACCCATAACTCTCTGCGTGGCCAGAGGCCATAGTGGCGTCAGTCGTGGTCAGGTCAGTGTGGTTTAAGCCATCTGAAATTTACTTCATCTCTCAAATCTGTAAACAGCACATTTCTCTGAGGTTAGCCACAGGCCGAGAAGCCTACTGAAGGATCTTGACACATACTAACTCTGAAAATCTGGTCTGGTTATGCTGAGAGAGTAGGGTTGCGAGTAGGTTGTAAAATATAGGTTAAAAAAATATGATTGATTAAAATATTATCTTTGTATATTAGATCTACTGTTGTCCTTAAAGTTGGCAAAATTAACCTTTAGCAGATATGCTGGATGTACTTAGAATTTGCAGTCTTTCTTTTTCAGGGAAATGAATCAAAAATATTGAAAACTCATATACACATATTTGTTCAATCAAATGCTATCTAGTATGTGAATTTCCCCTTCCCATAATACCACCGGCCATGTAAACTACTAAAAACTAAACTAATTGTCTATTGGTCTTTTTTTTTTTTCATATGTCTTACCCCAACAAACTCATAGCTCTTTTCACTTGTGTTATTGAAGGCTGCTGACGCAGAACCAGCTGTATTTATTTTATTTTCCGAATTGGGTTGAAAGAGACATAACCGTTTGCTGAGTGACTCCAGCCAGGTGTCCTAAGCAACCAAATTGGCCCAGTTGCTAGGGAGGGTTTGAGTTACATGGGGTAACCTCCTCATGATCACGATTAAGTGGTTCTCGCTCTCAATGGGGCACGTGCTAAATTGTGCGTGGTCACAGAGAGTAGCATGAGCCTCCACATGCTGTGAGTCTCCATGGTTTCATGCACAGCGAGTCACATGATAAGATGCGCGGATTGACTATCTCAGAAGCAGAGGCAAATGAGACTTGTACTCTGCCACACGGATTGAGGTGAGTAATCGCGCCACCGCAAGGACCTAGTAATTAGTGGGAATTGGGCATGGCAAATTGAGGAGAAAATGGGATAAATGACAAAAAGAAAAAAAAGAAAAGAAACAAGAAAGAGACATAACCTAGACTGATGTTGAATCAGTCCAAAATCAGCATCTACATCTGTGACATTCACTACAAATGTACATTTCATGATGTGTGACGTATACATTTTTTTTCACAATATGTGCAAAAATGAACATGACAGGAATAAATTCAGACTGGCTGTCAGAAGCTGGTATAATTGTACATGTGTGGGATGATGGTGTTAATCCCTGTTATTTCCTGTAGAAAATCTTGTGACTTTCATTACGCAAAAGAGGAAAGACATAAACATGAAATGTAATCGGATATGAGCTCTAAGCGATGCTCATTTCTCTAGTACTGCGATACGATGACCTGATATGAAACAAGACATCATTCAGTTATTTATAAAGATAAAGAGCAAACGGAAGGAGTTTTTTCCTTTTATCAAATGGAGAGGCTCACCCTCATTTCTGTTCACCCTGCACTCTGGTTCTCTCTCCCTCTTTCTCTTGCTCTTTCCATCTCTCTCTGCCTCTTCAAGCCCCAGTAGCATTCACCCAGGTAATCATGGGTAATCTTCACTGTTCCTGCCCTTTTTATCTCCTGTCATTTTCTCTGATAGTGACTTTTCTCCATCCTTTCAACCTCCTGCATGCAATCAGGATTGAGGCCGGATAGAAATGTGATCATGAAAAAATGAAATAGGATTGCCAAACATGCCATAGGTCAGTGTTACGCTGTGCACATTGGCGCTCCATGTCTGTTTTCTTCCCCCCCAACACAGTCATGCCATCTGAACTTATTGAAATAGCCAACTCAAATCTGACAATGGCTTATTATAATTTAGTTTTTGTCCTTAACGATTAATGTTTTTTTTTTTTTATTTTATTTTATTATTTGATACAGTATATTATAAAATTCAAAATCTTTGTATAATTTGCCATAAGCACCCAAATGCCACTAGAGAGCAATAATGCAAGTCAACTTATTTACAATGATTTCAATTAAGGTATTAACTTTGGCAGTCCTGAAATGCCAAAACTGAAGCTATAAAAAAAAGAAGCTAAATAAAAATAAAAAATAAAAATAAATATTTGACACAAAAAAATTCTAGCTAAAAATAACAGCTATAGACTGAAAATTAATGGAATCTAAACAAAATTCATGGTCATCTTTATGTATTTAAAATGTATTTTAGTTTTTAGTCTTCATTTATATATCAGTTAAAGAAAATCTTTCACTTTGGTTTTGGCTTCGATTTTAGTTTTTGTTAACAATAACAACACTGGTACTGCCTGAAGATTCCAACAGCGATATTGTGGTTTACATACTTGACAATGTCTTTGGCGATGGATGGATGATGATGGATGGAATAATGGGTTATTACACTAAGAAGACCTTTGTAATCTTCTTGTATTTGGTGTATTTGCTCCCATCCATCTTTCAAACCAATAATAAGCCTACATTGCTCTACGAAAATAACCCCTCTTCATATCATCAGTCACATCAAAATGAAAATTGTGATTATGATCATTTTGTGGTGCTGTGAATTGCTGACCCACACGGTATGTCATTTCCCCTCAAATATAAATACCAGTATTTAACCCACCGTTCTCAGCCTACGCTGAACTGTGTTGCTTGTAATTATGCTGCTAGTGAGAGGTTGTCCATTTCCTGTGGCCCACTGATTGGGGAATAAAATGATGAAAATGGTGTGGTCACTGCTGTGCTTTTAATACGGCGAGATTCTAGCAGCAGGATGAAAGTTAAGGCAAAATAACAGACACCACCATTTGTGTGTGTGTGTGTGTGAGAGTGTGTGTGTGTGTGTGTGTGTGTGTGTGCATTGAACCTTTAAGTAAAGTTTTTAAGCTATTTTTTGGGAAACATGTTTCATAGCCTCTATACTGCAAAAGACACCTGAAATTGACAACATCCCAATATATATTTACTTACCATAATAGAATTCTTGAGCAAGCAAAAATAAATGTTATGTGTAGGTCTTAATTTTATCAATAGTGTTGTAATAAAATAAAAATAAAAACATACCTCAGTCTAATTCATCAATTTGAAGACAAGCAATTTATTTATTTTTTTGACAAATGTTGTATGATTTTGGCTTCATCACTTAGTGAAATGAATATTCATAGTCAGTCAATAGTGAGTGACCCCAATTGATGAATTTTGATGGCCAGTCTTCTGTTGGGCCCAATTGACTTGCATCATATGGATACACACACATCAAATCTCCTAAAAAAATATTTGATTGTGTCATAAGCGTTTAAGACTGCAAAGCCTTCTCTGCTGGCCTAACATGCCAAATAAATAAATATATTTCATCTTTCCATTCTCAGTCACCTTTTTGCCTATGTATTTTTAATCGCTTTACACACTTAATTAATCTACAAACAAATAGAGAAAAAATAAAAGTTTATCAAGTCAGAATTTATTCCTTGATGCTTACAAGCAAAGTGTGACAACTTTTTCACAAATTGCATGCTCAAGGTAAAGTTTGAGCTCCACCCCCTCAGGCCTTCAGAATTCCCACAGAATCCCTCAACAGTGCAAATGAATGTGCATCTAAGGTCAGACTGCCAGATTCATCAGCCAATCAGATTGATTTATTTGTTCTTGGTGGTTGCGATCTTTAGAATATGTCCCGGTGGAGGCGTTCTAGCTGGCCTTGCTTTAAGTGGTGTATGTAATTCAAGAGCGTAAATCGCAAAATCAAGCTGTTTGACGAGTCTGACTGCCGCTATGGCCATTGAAAAAGTGATCCTTATGGATTTAAAAACAGGAGATGTTCTGCATGACCGTGTGATTGATGAATTAAACACAAAAGGAGGACTGAATTTCACTTCAAGTAAATTGGTAATTGTTTTTTGCATTATTATAGCAACATCAGGATTTTAAATTATGCTACTTAAGCATTCAGTGTCGATCAAGTTTTGAAAAGTAGTGCTGGGTTCCATTCAACTCGGCAAGTCAGATTATACAAATTCCTACTAGGAAAAGTGCAATAGAATGTATCTTGAAGTCAGAATTACAACTTGTAGTCTCAAGCTGAAATTCTCAACTCCGATTTCGCCGAGATGCAGGGCATGTCGTCACATAAACATGTCGGCACTTAAGGAGATATACAAAGTAAGTGATAACATTCACTTTATTAAGTAATATCGATAAATTAGTTATCGTGATATTAAAGCTTGTTTGAGAAACGCATGCAGAAACAGGTGTATAAAACATTATAATCTCATTTGATAATCGCACACTTGATGCACAAATGTTTTGCTCCAGCATTGTTTATCAGCTGGGTTGCTAGGAGACATCTCTAATAAGAGCCAAACCCTTGCTAAGCTAACGGGAGCATAGCACTTTTGTTTTCTTAAAGTCAACTTCCGAATATTGGGGAATGAAATGCATTTATGGTCAGAGATAACAAGTAGGAATATCCCACCTACAAATTGAATGGAACACAGCATAACCACGTGCCCTTACGAAACTAACTATTTTTTGCAAGCAACATTTAAATCGCATATATTTTTAGATAGATTTTTCCAGGTATTATAGACCTCCTTGGTAGATTCATATGAAAAATTATGTTCATTTCACAAAACAGGCCTGCTGCAGTTAAAATTAGGCTTGCTTGAGTATTAAGTGTCATTTCAAGGTCTGGCTTTCACGTGTGGACATGTTATTAAAATGTTAGTTGGTATTACTAGTAGATTGCCATGTAATATATGAGTATTCATTGTGAAACTGTGTTTTCTTAATGCATGAATCGCACTGAAGGCGTAGACTTAAAATGCATGGCCCACCACTGTTCTTGGGTGAACTTTTCCTTTAAGACTTTTTACAGTTTTACATTTAGATCAAACTGTCCTGTTTATATGGATGGTTCTTAGCAAAACATATGATGTAAACCTGACCATAATTTATGCTGTGAGTCAAAAGTGTGACTATGCAGGATTAACTACCAACTGACCCATCATCCTGAGTCTCAGTAAGGCTCCATTGTTCATTGCTTTAGAAGGATGTGCCTCCCACTGGCACATAAACAGCCAATCGATCAGAGCATCTTGCATACAAACAAACCTAGATGTAGGCATACACCTCTCCATAGGGAAGAATGATTGATCGTAATTGCTGAGTGGGAAGAGTTTATGAGAGTGAAACTTGTGTCTGAGAGTGAGAGAGAGAAATGTCGAGATAAATACGGAGGTGATTGAAGGGTCACATCCAATTCCTAGCACAACTGCCTGCTTCTGAGTTTGCGTGCCTATGCATTTATAGGTGCACAGGTTTCTACTCAAGTTTCTTGACATTGTGTGTGTGTGCATGCTAAAGAAAATGTTTACCTCAACATTTCACAGTTTCCATATCTGGTGTGTTCTCTTTAGTTCCCTCAACAATTTTCAGATCAATAATTGTGTGTTTGCGCACATCACACCATATCTCTCGAATACATCAAAGACAGTGGTTTCTCTTTCTACACATTCTTTCTGTCTCAATCTGTTACTTTTCCAAGACTAATTTTATCCAGGATCGATTTTTCTGCAGGCTATAATCAGGTCAGCACTTTCATGTCAGCCCTTTGTGACAATAGGGGAAAATGTCTGGGCCACCTGAAGGATCCCATGTGCTTTCAGACCTGGGCCGTGCTTACAGTGATTGTGTGTTCTTCACCATTGGGGAGTGCCTCATATGTCTCTGACAGAGTTTGGTCTCAGTGTGTGTGTAGCATCATTCATTATCGACCAAAACACAGCTAATTAAGGGAGCAACTAGGCTAAATTCATGTCTTGGAGTTTTGGTGTGTTTGAATTATTCAACTTAATCATCCTTTGGTCAAAACTGTAACAACAACAACAAAAAAAAAACATTAACATAATACAGTATGGACCTGCACGGTTATGACAAAAAAATTTAAAAAAATACACTGGCAGCTAAAAGTTTGGAATAATGTGTAGATTTTGCTGTTCGGAAGTAAATTGCTACTTTAAATCACCAAAGTGGCATTCAACTGATCACAAAGTATAGTCAGGACATCACTATTTGAAAGAAGTTATTTTTGATAAAATCTAGACAGGCCCTATTTCCAACAGCCATCACAACTTATCCTTGAGTAATCATGCTAAATTGCTAATTTGGTTCTAGAATATCACTTGCCATTATATCAAACACAGTTGAAAGATATTTGGTTCATTAAATAAAGCTTAACAATGCCTTTGTCTTTGGCAAAAAAGAAACAACTTTCTCTAGAAACTCATCAGTCAATCATTGTTTTGAGGAACGGAAACTATACAATGCTTGAAATTGCCAAAAACTGAAGATTTTATACAAAGGTGTCCACTACAGTCTTCAAAGACAAAGGACAGCTGGCTCTAACACGGACAGAAAGAGATGTGGAAGGCCAGATGTACAACTAAACAAGAGGATAAGTACAGCCATGGCAGTGGCTGTATTGGCAGTGACATATATTTTGTGTTTCGCAAAGTTTACTGCTTCAGTTGTTGTGGTGTTGAATTCACATTGTTTCTAGATTATTGCACCGAGTGAAAAAATTTATTTTAAATTGTTTCAAAAAGCTTAATTGGCCAAAAAAATTTACTTTAACATAAAAACCCAAACTTTACTATTTTTTTGGCCCTGGCACAAAATGACCAGCTAACATAATTTACTAATCATATCAGCAGCACCTGGGAAAGTGTGAATGAGTACTAGTCAGGTGAAATCACTCTATCATTCTGATTGGATTATAAGAGCAGACTGATTGCTATAAAAGGAGGGAAGAAGTGCTTCCAATCATTATGTTCTCATTTGCAATGGTTACCTCTAAATAAATACATGCAACCATCATCACTTTGCATCAAAATGGCCTCACACGCAAGGAAATTGCTGCAAAGAATATTGCACCTGAAAGATCAAATTACTGAATCATCAAGAACTTCAAGAAGAGAGGTTTAACTGCAGTGAAGAAGGCTTCAGGATGTCTCAGAATGTCCAGCAAGTGCCAGGGCCATCTCCTCCTGAGGAGTCAGCTATGGAATTGTGTCACCACCTGTGCAGAGCTTGCTCAATATTGGCAGAAGGTTGGTGTGAGTGCATCTGCACACACAGTGAGGCGAAGACTTTTGGACAATGGCCTGGTGTCAAGAAGGGCAGCAAAGAAGCCACTTCACTCATCAAGAAAAATATCAAGGATAGACTGAAATTCTGGAAGAAGTACAAGGATTGGACAGCAGAAGACTGGTGAAAAGTTATTTTGTCTGATGAAGCCCCCTTCCAGCTGTTTGGGACATCTGGACAATCGATAGTCCGAAGAAGAAAAGGTGAACACTACCATGAATCCTGTGTCATGGCAACAGTGAAGCATCCTGATACCATCCATGTGTGGGGTTGCTTTTGATCCAAGGGAGTGGGCTCTCTCACATTTCTGCCCAAAAACACTGCTATGAATAAAGAATGGTATCAAACGTCTTGCAAAAGCAACTTCACCCAATGATCCAGGAGCAATTTGCTGATGATCCGTGCATTTTCCAGCATGATGGAACACTATGTCACAAGGCAAGAATGATAATGAAGTGGCTCGGAGATCATTACATTGAAATTTTGGATCCGTGGCCAGGCAACTCCCCGGATCTTAATCCCATAGAGAACATGTGGTCAATCCTCAAAAGGCGAGTGTACAAGCAGAAGCCCACAAATTGTGATAAATTCAGAGCACTAATAAGGCAAGAATGGATCACCATCAGTCAGGATTTGGGACATAATCTAATATCCAGCATGCCAGAGCGAATTGAGCAGAGGTTATGAATAACGAGGGTCAACACTGTAAATATTGACTCTTTGCATATATTAAATGTTTTTGTGAATAAAAGCCTTTAAAGCTTATGCAATGCTTATCATTGTTTTCCAGTATGCCATAGAAACATGTGAAAAAATAATCTACAAATACTGAAGCAGCAAACTTCGCAAAACACAAAATGTATGTTACTGCCAATACTTTTGGCCACGACTGTACATCAGAGTCTCTAGTTTGAGAAATAGACACCTCACATGTCCTCAGCTGACAGCTTCATTGAATTCTACCCACTCAACACCAGTTCATGTACAACAATAAAGAGAAGACTCAGGGGTGCGGGTCATATGGGAAGAATTGCGAAGAAAAAGACACATATGAAACAGAAAATCAAAAAGTGTACAACATTCTTTCTTCAGCTGAACACAAACAAAATGTTACTTTCAATTTTACATCTGAAAGTGACATGAGGTGAAATGTTTAGTTTCACTTTCTCATCTAGAATTGAAAGTTAAAGTGGATATTTAGGATAAAAAAGGATTTAAATATTGATCTGTGTCTAACCCACACTTATTGTATGGCTTCTGAAGGTATGGATTTAAACACTGGAGTCTTGATTACTTTTATGTTTCCTTTATGGGATTTTTTGGAGCTACAAAGATCTGATCACATTCACTTGCATTGTACACTATTAACTTACAGAGCAGAGATATTTTTTTCTAAAAATCTTTATTTGTGTTCTACTGAAGAAAGAAAGTCATACACATCTGGGATGGCATAAGGAAATTATGAGAATTTAAATTTTTTGGTGAACTATCCCTTTAACTTGTTTATTAAGATCAGTTCTGTTAATGATAGGCCTGACTACTGAAGCACATGCCTCTAATTGATTAATGTAACTTGAGTTTAACACAACAAGAGTAAATTAATTGCTCTAATCTACACTTATCATGATTAGTTCATCTTACATCCATAATCGTAATCTGGATTAATATGTAATAAATCAATCACTATTGCCATACATTTTAAAGATGAGGCACGTATATACTGTACAAAACACTTAAAATCATTCCTAATCCTCTGTCAGATGGCAATGAGAGAAATCTGTTATAAGGAAATTAAAACCATTGGGAGTCTCTAAGTAAGTTAGTTTTAGTTTTCGTTTATGTGCAAATGTGTGTTCTTAGATTCAGATTCACTGCTTCCGAGGTATGTACATAGGAAATGTATTTATTATTTATTTTTGTCTTACTGCTGGTTTAAATAGATTGCTGTAGACAAACATCACTAATGTGTATATTGCTTTTTCAAGTTTGCGAATGTTTCTTAGCTAAATCCTTTTCCTGCTTAGTACATGTCTGGCCATGCCACACAGACACGCTCTCTATTTCCCAACGCTACAAAGGTTCAGAGGTCAGTCTAGTTAAGAGTCCTCTAGCTAGTTCATATTTCACGTTCCTAAAGAGCATAAAATCTATCATTACACTTTTCAGTGGGAGGGTCATTTAGGCCCAAGCTTAAATTGAGACCAGGATCAGAGCCATTCCTTGGGTTAGTGGGCTGACCCATGTGCCATGTCTGGACTAGCTGTAATTGTATTAGCACATGTGCTAGGAGCAATAGCCTAAGCCCTGATGGTCACCCAGACTTTGGCTTTTCAACACCAGCTGACATAAGGGGCCCTGCATTTTAGTTTATTATGGAAAGCCCCTATCATCTATTTGTAGAACAAGGACATGTCACATCACAACAAGATGAAGAGATTAATATTGCCTTCTCTTTTTCTCTCTCTCACATTTTTTTTCTCAGCTGCTCTTCACAGGGATAATTAAATGCTAGGGAAAGGGAGTGATTGGTCAGCTGCTATCTACCCGAGGTTGGGTAGGTACCTGGGTGATCAGTTCCTATACATGATGAATGGCCATAACTCACAATCTAGGCCCGTACACCCTCACATACCATAATAATAGTTGTAGTGGTACAGTGGTACAGTGATGGTATCTTTGAAATAAACCATGGCACAGAATAATTAAAATGCTTATTTACCATTGTAGTGTATTTATGGGTTTCAATGAAAGTTTGCTATCTGGTTAGTTTAGCAGTGTTGTGTTATGCTATTAGATTAGCTGTACTGTGTTTACAAAATGACGTCAGCAGGTTGCGCATGCCCGGTAAATTGCCACGGGATGGTCTCTTTAGGAATTCCTGTGAACTTTTGTCGCCTTAGGAACCAACACCAGTGATTGGTGATCTGGGTCAACAATAATGAAAACAGTTTCATCGATGCCTATGAATGTCAGTGCGTTCCACAGTGCACAAACAAACAGTAATCAGGTAAATTTCCCAGATTCTCACACCAATATCTGTAGCAAATTTGGTATAATAAATGTTCATGGCATGGGTTAAAGTGTCATGTACATTAGCATTATTTGTAAGGGAAACAGTATATGTGAGCTAGGAATTAACGGTCCTATTTCTACATTACTATGTAAGGAAATGTATAATGGAATCAGTTATATTTGACAACCATTATAATTTAGATAAATTACAAATAACCAGATTATTTGTCTGAATAAAATTCTCCACCATTAAAATCATAATACAACATCTCATTGTATCAGATCATAATTTCTACTGTAGGGAATTAGCTTTAATAAGAGAATTATGATTAAATCTCTTATTGGAGTAATATTAGTCTAATGGCTTATTGACAATAATATTACACATATAGGTATAGCTTTGAAGCTACATCTTTTAGAAACAGGGATGAGATTATTTATCAAAATATACTACAGTCAACATATTAAAAAGGAAACATGAATAATTAATAATAACTCATTATAATGAATTATGAACATTTGGATCTGTTAATAGAATCAACTTGAGGTAGCTGAATTAACATTACAATCAATTTATCTGTTCGTCCAGCGAACACTCAGTATTGATTGTCTATCAATTCTCAGAAAGGTTATTTTTCATGGCCACCTAAAAATAACTCTTTCTTAGCATGGAGCTGAGATTGAATCTTTAAATTTACATTAATTTACAAGCAGACCAGAATCAACTCACAAGAATGTTTATTTAACTAAAATACGAACACTTAACTAATCTAAACAAAACATACACATGAAACACTCATACGTGGGAAAGGGAAAAGTTAAAATAAAATGAAACCTGAACAGAATAGGGGAAATGCAGTTATGAAAAGAGTCATTTTGACCATCTGAAAGAACCATCAAGCTCTTAATTTAAAAGCATGTTTGTTACAAAGGGGTTTTCATCTTATACTAAAACTAGTAGTTACTGGTGCAGTTAGTTACTGGTGCGATACTTGCAATTGCCTTGGCTGTTGAGAGAGCGCCTGGATGCAGTCGCAGGAGAAAGGCTTGATGGTTCCTTGGGTCAAAGGTGCTGCACATGGCTTGAGGTGTTGAGGCCTGCCAGCCTGCCACCTAGTGGTCAGCGCGATAAGCAGCAGAGGGAAGAAGGTCAATGGAAAGAGCCAGGGGAAAGAGAATAAGATGCGGGACGTGTCTTTTAAATTCTGCTGGAGGTCCCTCCTCTAGAGTCTGTCTTGACCAATGAGAAAGGTGCACTTTCCAAGCAGTAAATGTTCCTTTGTTTGGAAGCGGACTCATTTGCATGATTGGGGTTAGTTTTTAATGTGTGCCCCTTTATGCTCTGATTAATATAGCAAGCATACAATGCAAACATAATTCTATATATACACACCACTTTGCAGTGTGTCACACAAGGATTCATTTGGTAGGAAACATGATACTAAATCATTTTATATTAGCTGGTAGTCCTGTCATAAGTCATGTATAAAACAGTATACAGTACAAAAAACACTTTACAAGACAGTAATGATCCTATACATAATGTCCTGGGGATATACATGTGAAATTATAGACAAACTGTCATTCTGGGCTTTGAGTCCATTTCTTATAGGGGAAATGAGTGAATCAATCATTTGGCATTCTTTGCTCTAGCAGGCAGCTAACCTCCCCCACTTGGAATGTCACTGGGGGTCCACTCTTTGCTGCTCCAGTGGTAGCAAATACAGTATAAATGCTTGATAATGATCAGTGGGGGAGCAGACATAACAGAGTCGGCTTGGGCCTACTTGGACCTTTGCTTGTTACAGTCTTGAGACATCAGTTGGCTTATTCATTAAATAATGAATAGTTGTGTGTCTGATTGATCCAGATGCTACACCATTTATATACATGGTACTCCATGGTACTTCAAAGAATGCCATTGTACTAACATGGTACTTTGTCATACACCAAGGGTACTTCTTTGACCCTAAATATGATCCCTGTGCCACTCCATATTTTACTTTTGATTGGTTTGACAATTCCTCATATACAGTACATAGACAAAGTGGTAGTGGTCTGATAAATATGACCTAAAACATGCTAATGCAAGTCCACAAATGCCAACATAATTCTCTAGCCTATTCAAGAGAATGTTGTGATCTATTGTGTCGAATGCTGCACTAAGACCTAAAAGCACTAGAAGTGAAATGCAGCTGCGATCAGATGATAAGAGCATTGTAATGGGGACTAAATCCTGACAGTAATTGTTCATATATTTTATTTCTCTGTAGAAATGAACATACAGTAGTTGGTAGCATACTACCCTTTCTAGTATTTTAGACATAAACGGGAGATTTGAAATCAGTCTATAATTAGCCAGTTCTCCAGGATCAAGTTGTGGCTTATTAAAGGATTAATTCACCCAAAAATGTAAATTTACTGATCATTTACTCACCCTCAGGCCATCCAAGAAGCATCTGAGTTTATTTCTTCATCAAAACAGAATATAAGATTTTTAGGAATTTGTAGCAGGGAATATAAGGGAAAGGAGGCGGCGAGGACCAGCTTGACAATATAAATAATAGTTTTAATATAAAATTTAACAAAAAGACACAAACACACACATGATGGTCAGCTGACCGTAAACAATCTCTCTCTCGTCGCACCACCTTCAGCAGTCAGCCTTTATCCCTCTCAGAGTCTTAATTAGCTTGATAAGGGACCGGGTATGTATAATCATGACCCGGCTCTGCCCTCCGCCCTGTCACAGATTATTTCAGGCCTCCTCCTTTCAACAATGCAAGTGAATGTACTCGGGTGATCTATAAACTGTAGCAAGGGAAAAACACAGACAGAGATTTTTTTATTTATATCTGACGGTGTCACATTAAGCATTATTAGTTCAAAAGACTTTAATTTATATCCTGTCCTCTTAGTAACACCAAAAACTTCACTGTAAATTATAGCAACATCTCCTCGACCCTTCAGATGAGGCTCATGTTTATAACAATAACCTGGGTGAGTAGATTCATTTAAACTAATATATTAATCCAGTTTAAGCCAGTGTTCAATAAAACGGAGCGCATCCAAATTATGATATGTAATAATTGAATTTACAATTAGTGCTTTGGTAGAAAGATATCTATTGTTTAGTAGCTCTACATTCTTATGATGTTTATCTTTAATTGTTTTTGTTTTTATTTTATTTTTGTGTTCAGGATTGACCTTAATCAAATTTTTTCTAAATTATTTAGTGACAGTTTTGTGTTTGGTAGTTCATAGGTGATACAGTCTTTATGTGCTATATTTTATGTGACCTGTGTGATGTCTCAAGGCAGCAAGCAGACGTTCAGATTAACCAGTTTGTCTGCTTCCTGACCTGGGCCCAAGTTAGTCAAATACTATAATTTATAAGACTATGAGCCAAATTACTAGAGAGGAGAGCTGCACCTTCCCTGGAGGGATGGAGTCCGTCTCTCTTATGCAGGTCAGGTCTACCCCAAAAAAATCTTCCAATTGTCTATAAATCCTATGCTATTCTCCAGACACCACTCAGACATCCAGCCATTCAGTGACAATAATCTACTATAAACCTCATCACCACAACAAGCAGAGAGGCAGCCAGAGCATATTATGGTGGCTGACATCATTTTTTTGTAAGTTCACACACCTCTTTAACATTATTTCTAGTGATCTCATAGTGGCGAAGCCGGACATAATTAGTGCTGACATGAATATACATTTTTGAAAATCTACGTTTAGCATTAGCCAGCACTTGTAAATTTGATCTGATGTCAGACGCTCTGGCACCCAAAATGCATTTAACAAAAGCTACTGGGGTCTCCATTTTCATGTTTCTTACAATAGAATTACCAATTATAAGAGCTCGTTCAACATGATTCTCAGTAAGGTGCATCACTAAGTGGAGAGTATCGATTGGAAACCCTAACAGGAATGGGAGCGTGGTGTCGCTTTGCTGAGTGAAGATGCAGCTGAGATGTCACCCAAATGCCCTGCTGCAGGGGCTCTAAAACCAGAACCATAGTGTGTGTGTTGCTCGCTGTTCTACCCACATCCGAAACAGTATCTACCAACTCCTCTTTCTCACTGACCTCCACTAACATTCAGATGTGTGTCTCTAACTGATTAACCTTCTCCGTCAGCCTGACTAATTCATTACATGTATCACATGAGAATCCCTCACTGCTGATGGAAGAAGCTATTGTAAACATGCAATGCAGGAATAAATAACATGAGTGGATACCATGACTTAACGCAATAAATTGTTGTTGTTAGTTGTTCTTGATAAGTGGTGCTTTGAGATCAATGCAATAATCTGTGAAACACAGAGGAGAAAAACGTGTGTGCGCTCTTCAATGCACGCAGTTGAATCATGATAAGAGAATAATGTGGGGGAAAACCTGATGCGTTCTGAAAAATGGCAGATGTTAAGGATAAAAAGCTGAAAACAGATAGATAAGTGATGCTAAAAAAGCTAGCAGGCAACAAATACAGATAGCAGGCAACAAACACAGACTTGAGCTAGGTGCCAGCAGCAACAGGTAAAATACAAACAGATGAAACAGTAGAAAAGTGGAAAAACCCAAAACACACTGTAAAATGACAAATTATATAATGATAAAAATATGAGAATAAGAACAAGCAATGCTAAGCAGGTTAGCAGGCTACAAACACGCGTGTAGCGTTCCTTCAAAAACAGGTAGTCTGTTTTCCGGTATCATGGTACAAAACCATTACCATTCACCGGTATCAGCCACAACATTAAAACCACCTGCCTAATATTGTGTAGGCACCCCTCGTGCCGCAAAAACAACAGCAACAACCTGAATCTCAGAATAGTATTCTGAGATGCTATTCTTCTAACCTCAAATGTACAGAGCGGTCATCTGAGTTACCGTAGACTTGTCAGTTCAAACCAGTCTGGCCATTCTCAGTTGACCTCTCTAATTACAAAGGCATTTTCGTCCACAGAACTGCCACTCAATGGATTTAGTTTTTTTGGCACCATACAGAGTAAATTGTTAGAGATAGTTGTGTGTGAAAATACCAGGAGATCAGAAGTTACAGAAATACTCAAACCAGCCCATCTGTCAACAACAAACATCCATGCGATTATCTAAACAGCCAATCCTGTGGCAGCAGTGCAGTGCATAAAATCATGCAGATATGGGTCAGGAGCTTCAGTTAATGTTCACATCAACCATTAGAATGGGGAAAAAATTTGATCTCAGTGATTTGGACCGTAGCATGATTGTTGGTATGGTGCCAGATTGGATGGTTTTTTGGCAGATTTCTTTTTTTATGCTGGAGGAGTGGGTGCATAGAAGGCACATCGGAAGTTTATACCATGTAAAGGTGTATTTTATATTTGCATATTTCATATTTTCACATTTTATTGCACAGAGACAACATCAATGCGATGTAGTGTAGGGCAATATACACACTGACTCTGACACTGACACACTGAGAAATCTTCTACATCTCCTACATCTCATGCATAGAAGACTGGGGTAAGCCATTTAGACCACCCAAAAAACTCACTTTATTTCACAATGACTTCTTTCTCTATAAGCTATTGGAATATTCAAGGCCTCTACTCCACAATCTTAGGGGTCAATACATTTATAACCAAGACATCATATTCTGCAAGAAACATGGTGCAGATCAGACGTGGACAGTCACTGCCCTTTAGGATACAGGGAAATTGTATTGACATCACTTAAAAACTGTAACATGAAATGTAGAAGAGACTCAAATGGGGTCATCAATTGGTACAAAGAGACTTTAAAAAACAAAAACCTATCAATCATGAAAAAAGACTTAAACTCAAAAAAGGCATCATAGATTGTGATATGGACCTTTACATATGTGCAGCCTACATACCTCCATCAGAGTCTCCGTACTACAAGGACAATCATTTTGTTCAGCTTCAGATGGAAACCAGCCAATTCCACACCCAGGGGAATGTGATGTTATCTCATATGAAAGGACAGGTTCATAATATGACATTATATATACCCATGGGAATAACTACATACTGAAAGCCAACATACATCTAACCCCCACCATTACAACACGGAACAATTCGGACAGTGCAGTCATCGATTTAGCACTTTGGGAACGTCTTTAGGAGTGACCAGCTGTGAATATGTGTGCAACACGTCAATTAAATTGAATAGAATTTATATCCTCCGCCAGTGACATCATCAGGATGTGCCGGTACAGGGGCTATAAATAGATGCGCCACAGGAGCATTGTCAGGCATTTTGTCTGAAGAGCAGTACTGTGGCATCCTCATTGCAGCAATGAAGCGCAGCATCTCATTCTGCTTTTTCAGGGAACAGGGGTTACAGTTAAGTAATCCGAGATGTTCCCTATCAAAAGCTACACTTTGATGCTGCGCTGATTTAGCGCTTTGTGAATGAGAATACCCATGCCGCAGCACTGGGGATGTCTGGACTCCTTACGGTTGTGTAGTTGTGCCCACAAGAGCGCGAGAGGTCTCAGACATGAGCTTGTGATATTGACTCAAGTACATAACAGCCCAGAGTGGCATGAACATCCAACTATAAAATCTTATGAATATGTGCGGAGAGGACCAGCCTGACACATTACAAACATGCTGCAGAGGGACACCTCTAGCCATAGCTTTAGATGTGACCCCTCTGGTAGAGTGAGCCCTGATCCCTACTGGCGAAGCTTGAACATGTGCCTCGTAGGCCAGGGCAATAGCATCCCTCACCCAATGCTACATTGTCTGTTTGGTGGTGGCCGCCCCCTTGTTACGTCCCCCATGACAAATGAATAGTTGCCTGATGTACACCACTGGCTAGTGCGGTGGGTGTAAGCCTGAAGGGCACAGACTAGACACAGTACGTGAAGTCTTTCCTGATCCGGCGTTGTAAATGGCGGGGAACAGAATGCTTCAAGAGTGACCAGATGTACGGCCGAGAAAGGAACCATAGGGTGCAATATTGCTTTAGCCATTCCTGGGTCAAAATCAAAGCAGGATGGCAAGACAGACAGAGCCTGCAAATCCCCAATTCTTTTTAGAGAAGTAACCGCCATAAGAAAAAACATCTTGAGAGTCAGAATTTTAACAGACGCTAAATCTAGAGGTTCAAAGAGGGTCTCAACCAGACCCTCAAGGACTATTGCTAAGTCCCATGAAGCGATCCTGGTCCTAGCAGGAGGTCTTAATCGCATGGCTCCACGAATGAAGCGTGTGAGCAGGAGATGTTTCCCCAATGGCATCCCATCAATCAAGGTGTGGCAAGCTGACAGAGCGGCCATAAAAACCCTGAGAGAGGCTGGGCATGTGCCTGCTGATAATTTTTTTCTGAAGATAATCCAGAACTGAAGCAATCTTGCAGTTAACTGAATCTGCATTATGTAGACTGCACCATCTTTCAAAGACACCCCATTTATTGGAAAAACTTCCTCTAGTAGAGGGAGCCCTAGCACTTAGAATGGTCTTGATAACTTCAGGTGAAAGCCCAGTGTCTCTCAGTTGGTACCCTTCAGGGGCCAAACATAAAGCTTCCACAACTCAGGCTGGGGATGAAATATTGTCCACTGCACCTGAGACAGAAGGTCCCTCCTGTCCGGAATCACCCATGGCGAGCCGTCGAGGAGAGACATTATCTCCGAGAACCATACCCTGTTCAGCCAACGTGGCACATTAGTAAGAGGCAGGACCCTTGCTGGAGAATTCTAGCCAAGACTCCTGGGAGCAGAGAATTCGGAGGAAATGCATACAGGCGCATTCTGGGCCATGTATGTGTCATCGCATCCAGACCCAGGGGGGCTGGGTGACTCAGAGAGAAGTAGAGGGGACATTGCACTGTTTGTTGGGAGGCGATGAGGTCCACTTCTGCTCTGTAAAATCTCAACCATATTTGTTCCTCTCCCCCGCCGGTATTTTCTGTCTGTACAGTAAATTTGCTCCCACATTCAGGCATCCAGGGATATAAACTACTCTGATTGACAGGAGCTTGCCCTGGGCCAAAAGGAGAATGTGACATGCCAGTCCATTCAGCTGGTGTGACTGTAGACCTCCTTGATGGTTTATGTAAGAGACTACCATTGTGTTGTCCACTCGCATCAAGACATGGCAGCCTCTCAGGGCCAGAAATACAGAAATATCAACTCGAGACAGTTGATGACCCAATCAAGCTGATGACACTCCAATTCCCCTTGAGCTGAACGACAACTTAAGACCACTCCCTTGTCCATCAGGGAGGCATCTGTCTTTAGCGGCTTGCTACGGCAAGATGCACCTAGGATGGGACCCAAAGTGAGGAACCGGGGTCTGAACCACATAGCAAGGGCACATAGAAAGGGTATGTAGCACGTGGCGCATAACCCTTATCAGCCTTAGGGGACTTGCCCTTGGACGAAATCCCCTGGCTTTGAGCCACAACTGAAATGGTCTCATGTACAAAAGGCCCAAAGGGATCACCAAGGATGCAGATGCCATGAGACCTAGTATTCGTTGATAGTAACGAACAGTGCAACCTTGGCCTAGCCAGACTCAGCTCAGGGTGTTCTGAATGGACTCGAATTGAGCGGGAGACAAACGTGCCCACATTATGATCGAATTCCATACAATCCCCAGTTAGGTAGTTTTCTGAGTGGGAGAGAGGATGCTTTTTTGACATTGAGCCTCAAACCCAGAGAAACCAGATTTGCTAAGATGATATCCCTGGGCTGTAATGCCAATTCTTGTGACTGTGCTAGTACCAGCTAGTATCAGCCAGTCGTCTATATAATTCAGAATGCAGATGCCCTGGAGTTGCAAAGGAACCAGTGCTGCATCCATGCACTTCGTGAATGTGCGGGGTGATAAGGCTAGGCCGAATGGAAGAACCCGATATTGGAAAGCTTCGCCCCCGAATGCGAACTTCAGGAACTTCCTGTGTTGTGGCAGAATTTCTATATGAAAATATGCATCCATGAGATCAATCATGACCAACCAATCGTGATGTTGGGTTTGAGATACGACCATCTTGACGGCTAGCATCTAGAACTTGAACGCCTAACTGAGCGATTCAAGCCTCGAAGGTCTAAAATCGGGCGCAACTCCCCATCCTTCTTGGGAACCAGGAAGTATCTACTGTAGTAACCTGACTCTCTCTCTGGAAGGGGAACATATGGCCCCTTTGACCAATAGATTTTGCAGTTCTTTCCACAGTAGACATACTTGTTCTGGTTTCATGGTAGTGGGAACCACACCATTGAAAAGCGGAGGACGGTGAACAAATTTAGTTCTGTAGCCTTCTACTAATGTTCTCAGGACCCACATAGAAACACCCGGCTTCCACGCTGCCAGGTTCTCTGAGATGGGTATCAATTTTGGAAACCACTAACTCCCGAAACACCAGAGACGGCGGGAATGGAGAGGTTTCGTGGGGGTATCAGGAAGGTGCAGGTGAATGTCTTATGCGACCCGTCCCAAGGGGGGGCTTCCCCCACAAGGCTGGGCGAAAGACCGTCAGGACTTTCTCTTCCTGGAGATAAAGGTCCTAAGGTCTTGCTTTGGGGGCTGCTGAGGGCGATGAGTTGGTCCCCAGATTCTACGAGGGGGAGTGCAATTTGCCACGCTCTGTTTTTGAGCCTCCCTTCTAGAAGGACCAGGGCAGGGCTGGGTGGCCGGCGGCCCCTCCCCGAGTGTGGCGAGGAAGGAATTGCCCGAAGGCTTCCTCATGACTTTTTGCCACCTGGAACCTAGTGATAACCATGTTCACAGAGTCACCAAACAAGCCAGAAGGTGAAATCGGGGCATCAAGAAGGAAGACATTGTCCTTGTCTCTGATGCCCGACAAGTTCAGCCATAAGTGCCTCTCCGTGCTGACCAAAGCAGCCATAGACAGGCCAGTTGCACGACCCGTCTGTTTGGTCACCCAGAGAGACAGATCTGTGGCTCGACAAAGCTCTGAAAATGCCTCCTCATCGACCGTACTGCTCGCACTCAGGTCCTTCAACAGGTCAGCCTGGTATGCCTGCGACACTGCCATAGTGTACAGGGCAGAACCAGCCTGACCTACTGCCTGATAAGCTTTCCCCACAAGCATAGAGGTGGTCCTGCACGGCTTTGTGGGGAGAATGAGTCTTTTTAGAGATGATGCAGAGACAGGCAAGAGATAACCAGCAAGTGTCTCTTCTACCCGAGGCATCATGGAATACCCCATGCCTCAGCACCCACAATAGTCAAATATGTCGACGTCGAAGGCACGAAGATACGGGAAGTATAAGGTGTCCTCCTTGAACGAGAAAGCTCATCATGGGGTTCTTCAAAGAAAGGAAGGGACTGATGTAGCGTTCCCTTCCTTTGGCCACCAGACAGAAATCTGTCTTCCAACTTGGTGCGTTTGGGGATCTCTTGTTCACGTGGCCAGTCTAGCTGTAGTCTGGCCACCGCACGAGTAACCACCTCGAGCAATTCCTCAGCCGCTTTATTATCGTGCGGAGAATGCTCAGATGTGGGTATCTCAAAATCTGCAGACTCAAGAGATTCAGCATCCCCCTCATGAACCGAAGAGTCGCCGGAGCACACGGAGATCACGAGAAGGATCGGCTGGATCTGGGGAGAGAGCGAGCGATAGGGAAGAACCCGTCTCTCGCTCCTCGGCCAGATCCATACAAGAGTCCCATGATGGAAGTGTGGGCACTGTCTCTCGGAAATAAGAGAGACGAGTGCGAAGCATTTTGACTGAAAGCAGATCGCAATGCTTGCACCCGCCCCAACGCAAGAGCAGCATTCTCTTCCCCCAAACACACAAAACAAAAGTGGTCTGTTTCAGCCATAGAGTGTAAACATTTTTTCTTTCTTTTTTTTTTTTTTTGAAAGAGAAAGTTTTCTGCACACTGCTTAACAAATTCTAACTCTTAACAGATGAAAATATAAAGTTTTTGACAGGGTTGAGAAGCTCAACACACACAGAATGGTCTGAAGACAAAAGACCTGACGATGCACCTGTGGCCCTGTACTGGCACATCCTGATGATGTTACCAACGGAGGCTATAAATTCTAGTCAGAAAAGCATGTGGTTTAGACAACATTAGAACAGAAATGTTAAAGCACAGCCCTGCAGTAATGCAGGAGGCCTTGTTAAAACTGTTCAGTCTGGTCTGCAAACTGGCTATTTTCCTGATACCTAGAGTATAGGCTTAATACACCCATTATATACTGTAAGAGTGGAGACAAATTTGACCCCAATAACTACCAAGGCATTTGTGTGAACAGTAATCTGGAGAAGAACTTCTGTTGTATCCTGAATGCCCTGATATATATGCCTTCCTTACCAAACACAATATCTTGAGTAAGAGTCAGATTGGATTCCTACCAAACCACCGCACCACATTCATATACTACACATGATAGTCAACCAGCATATTCATCAAAAAGGCAAAGGCAAAATGTATGCAAGTGTTGTTGATTTAAAAAAAAGCATTTGATTCCATTTGGCGTGTTGGTGTATATTATAAAATTCTACAATACGGCATTGAGTGTAAAAATGGACAACACTATCAAAAATATGTATTCGGACAACTGGTGCAGGCTTAAAATTAGCAATAAAAGAACAGAATTCAAGGGTGTGGAGTAAGGACAGTCCAACTCTGTTCAACTTGTACATTAATGAGTTAGCAGTGCTACTGGAACAATCTGAAACACCTGGTCTTACTCTAAAAGTGAAATTTCTTCTCTATGCAGATGATCTGGTGCTGCTGTCAACTACTGCACAAGGGCTACAGAAGCACCTGGACCTGCTGAGAACTACTGTCAGAACTGGGCCCTGTCAGTCAATTTGAAAAAAATCAATAAATAAATATACTATTCCATAAAAAAAGACAGATTACAGGAAACCAGATACACATTCACTCTGGGAAACACAACAATAGTACACCCTACACTATGACTACTTTGGTCTAAAAATCAGTGCTTCAGGGGGTTTTGGTCTGGCAGTGAATACACTAAAAGAGAAAGCTAGAATAGCATTCTATGCTATTATGGGCAGAGTTACCCAAACAGATATTCCTGTAACAATTTTGTTTAAAATCTTTGATTGTATTATTATGCCTATTGCTTGGTATGGATGTGAGGTTTGGGATCTGGCAGATTACTCTAAATGGGACAAATACCCCCATAGAATCCCTGCATGCAGAATTCTGTAGAAACATTCTAAGAGTTCAGAGAAGAACTTATGCATGCAGGGCCGAACAAGGCAGATGCCCCAAATTATACATATTGAAAAATTATCCCTCAAATTTTGTACATACTTAATTCAAGTTCCCCTAACACATTGCGACATGAAGCCCTTAAAACCCAGTAGTTGAAGCCTAAAACAAGTCCCCTTTGTCAGATGGCTCTGAAACACACAAACCCACTAACAACTATCAAACACCAGTTTCAGACCAGCAGTGCTGAACAAAACCAAATCAGAATAACCCAAATCATAGAAAGCAAAAATTCCTATTTGGACCATTGGGAAAATTAAAGTAAAAACCAAAGCAAATTGGAATGTTATTGGGCCCTAAACAGAAAGTATAATCTAGCAGAATATCTACACACTGTAAGAGATCCAAAACAGAGACAGATCCTCACCAAATACAGGCTCAGTGATCACAGTCTAGCCATTGCTCACTCTGACACTGGTGAGGTCGAGACAGAGACATACTTTCTCCTTCACTGTGAGAAATTTACAGAGCTGAGAGAGAAATACTTTCAGACCTTTTCAAACTCTCAAACCTCATGCCACAGTTTTCTAGTTCAGCAGAAACAGCTCAATTGCAGGTGTTACTGGGGGAGGACAATCATGCATCAGTTGCAGGTAAATTAGTTTTTTAAGTGCACACCCTCAGAAACCAATTACTGCCTTAATGTACTTCATTCACAGTATTTTTTTTTTTTAATGTTCATAATGTATGTTTAAATGATTATTTTATTTTATATTATATAGTGTATTTTGTTCTTGTAGTTTTTATTTTAGTAATTACCTGGCACCTTATTTTAATTATATTTTTATTGTTATTTGTTACTGTTTTAATATTATTATTTGTCTTGTCATTATATGTTTTGCGTATTAATGCTTTGACAATATTGTGTGTAAACACAATCAGAGAGAGAGAGAGAGAGAGAGAGAGAGAGAGAGAGAGACTGTCTTAAAGATTCAGCCACTGTCACTCACACTAGAGCAGTGCTGTTGAGTCTCCAATCACACTTGTCAGTGCTGTAATGGTGGGTGTGTGGATGGCTGCTTTCAACACATGCTGCATTTATAACTTATACAGAAACATTCTGTGTCATTTAGGATCCCTCTCACTCTCTCTTTAACTGTAATTTCTTTTTTCTCTCTGCAGTGTATGTTAGCAACCGAGAAACGTGTCTTTGAGTGCCTCAGGCTACTTTGATGGACAGATGGACAGTCTGTAACAGACAGACTCCCTTTCAGCCAAAATAAGACCCCTGCTGTTGGCATGGTGACAGTTACCATGAGTGATTGCATCCAGACATATAGTTGATGGTTTGGGAGTGAGTTGGGGTTCGACCCCTGTGTCTCATTTAGGGGTGAAGGGTTGAGAGGGCAGTGCTGGGTTCAATTCCCTTCCCTTTTCAGTCAGGCCTCAATTTGCCGTGGTTGTGCGTGTGATCTTGAGTCCATATGGCTTGAAGATGCCCATCAGATCCCTGACAACCCCACGCTGAGGGTCTGTACAAATTTAACATAAAACTCTGCCTTTGTATTTATACAGAAACATAAGGAATGAGGGTTGTGCTGTTCCTTACCCAATGTGGCTCTCTGACACAGTGTGATAAAAATTGTGTGCTGGTAAAAAATCATTGACTGCATACTTGTACAATACATTTCTGAAAACTCAAAAAATCAGCTTATTATGTAATCCGAGAATGCAATAAATCTATGTTTACATCAACAATAGGCACCAGAGGTGGGAGCAAGTCACACATGTTTCAGTCACAAGCAAGTCTCAAGTCTTAACCATCAAGTCTCGAGTCAAGTCGCAATTGCAGTGCAGACAAATCAAGCAAGTCAAGTTGAGTCCTGATGAGTTTCAACTCAAGACGAGTCAACCCACAGTACTAAAATAAAGAGGTTAATTTTTTAAATAAATATTTATTTTTGCTTATATATATATATTTTTTTTTTACATGAATTGCACAACAGTAATGGGTTATACTGTATAAATGTGTGTGTGTGTGTGTGTGTGTGGGTGTGTGTGTGTGTGTGTGTGTGTGTGTATATATATTGTGGTCAGATTTTCACATTGATCTTATAAAAATGGCAGATTATATGGAGGTAAAATGAAAATAAAATGTCATCTAAACTTTTCTGAAGACAGTCAGTTCCCTTCAGAGATACATTTAGATAAAATAGTAATAAAGTATTGCATTCAAAGGCTTTAGTTAAAGTCTTCCGAAGTCATAATCACTATGAGAGTACTTGGATTTTGTCACGAGACATTTAGTATATTTTATACTACTTGTCACATTAGAAATAAACTGTTGTGACTGCAAATCTGCCTGTTAAGTTTTTATATTGCCAACAAATGGTTATGGTATATTGTTGACTGTTGAGAAGGTTTAGAAAAGACACACATTTAGAGGCAATTTCAGGTCATTTCAAACTTGTCGTGCTACAAAACATGAGATTAATCGTGAATCATTTTAATTGACTGACAACCCTCAAACATTTGAATAGTTATTTTACATATTAATCTTTCTGGATAATGAAATGATAACAAAATTATTTACTTACCTTTCCTTGTGGTTTTTGAAATGTCTGATGAAATTCGAGGTTGTGGTATTGTGCATCTGGCAAATCTTTTTTTATTCACACGGTCCAATTCGAAATCTTTATATCCAAAGGAGATTATTTTGGGAACACGGCAATCATATGTCATTTTGGCGCGTTGTGAGCGCAGCATTAACTGCACAGATGCAGATCAGTGGTGCTGGCAGGCTTACATTTTTGCATATTAATTAATTGATGTTGCAATATTTTTAAAAAACGCATTTCATTACTGCTTATAATAACTTATTGAAAATAATAATAATAAAAAAACATTTAAGACAAAAAACATTGTCGAGTCAAGCAATTCAAATCAAGTCAAGTCTCGAGTCACTGGTTCTCAAGTCAAAGTCAAGTAATTTTCTTAATTTAGTCAAGCAAGTCGCAAATCCTTACATTTGCAACTCGAGCCAGACTCGAGGCAAGTCATGTAACTCGAGTCCCCCACCTCTGATCTCTGGCACATTTACACCATCAGGCCAAGTATTTCTGAGCTCTGTGATTAACGGTTCCATACCAGTAGCATTTCCTCTTTAACACAGTTCGGTACAGTATGATTACAAACCGTTCCCAACTTGTATGTAACTGTACACATACATGCTGGAGGAACACCAGAAGTTTTGTGGTGACTTACAATTGTTTATTAGCCAAGTCAGTCCTTTCTAAACCTAATTTCGCAGCACCACAGTGAAAAATAAATAGAAACCATTCTGCAGCATGATCTAGTAGGGGTAATATATTTCTGTGGCAGTGTGAGCCTCAGTCACAGGCAGCTCTCACTCGACCTGTCACCGCACACAGGCAGCTCTCACTCGACCTGTCACCACCACAGTCAGCTCTCCGTTCTTTGCATCTCCCT
The DNA here is from genome assembly GCA_032164185.1 of Moxostoma hubbsi. Classification (NCBI taxonomy): domain Eukaryota; kingdom Metazoa; phylum Chordata; class Actinopteri; order Cypriniformes; family Catostomidae; genus Moxostoma; species Moxostoma hubbsi. The sequence continues at coordinate 18,579,894 of JAVLUX010000011.1, read as the reverse complement.
CTCGATGTGTCACCATTCTTTGTGTCTCCCTCTTGATGCGTCACCTTTCTTTGCATCTCCCTCTCAATGCGTCTCCATTCCCTCGCGATGCGTCACCTTTCTTTGCGTCTCCTTCTCAATCTGTCACCGTTCTCTGCATCTCCCTCTCTATGCGCCACATTTCTTTGCATCTCCCTCTCAATGCGTCAACTTTATTTGTTTCAGTCTTCTTTGCATCTCCCTCTCAATGTGTCACCTTTCTTTGCGTCTCCCTCTCGATCATCACCGTTCTTCGCGTCCCTCTTGATCCTTCACCATTATTTGCATCTCCCTCTTGATGTGTCACCAGTTTTTGCATCTCCCTTTTGATGCGTCACAGTTAGTTGTGTCTACCCTCTCGATGCGTCACCTCTCTTTATATCTCCCTCTTGAGCTGGACTTACTCTATGCTTTGGATCATTGTTTTTCTGCATAATCCAGTTGTACTTGAGTTCCAACTCACAGACTGATGACCGGACGTTCTCCTTTAGGATTTTCTGGAAGAAAGCAAATAAAATTTTCCCCTCTAGACAAGACACCCTAGCAAAGCATCCCCACACCATCACACTACCACCACCATGCTTGTCATTAGGTATCATGTTTTTTTTGTGGAATTCGGTGTTCGATTTACACCAGATGTAATTTTTACACTCCTGTCTTTCAAAGAGCTCCACTTTAGACTAATCAATCCACAGAACATTCTCTCAAAAGATTTGAGGATCATCAAGGCATCAATGAGCCTTAATGTTCTTCTGTGTTAACGGTGGTTTTTGCCTCGCCACTCTTCCATGGATGGCATTTTTGGCCAGTGTCTTTCTGATAGTGGAGGCATGATCAGTAACCTTTACTGATGCGCCTGCAGTTCCTTGGATGTTGTCCTTGTTTTTTTTGTTTTTTTTTGTGACTTCCTGGATGAGTTGTCGCTGTGGAAATTTGGAAGGCTGGCCACTTCTGGGAAGGTTCACTACTGTGCCAAGTTTTCTCCATTTGGAGTTAATGGCTCTCACTGTATTTCTTTGGTCCCAGAGCCTTTGAAATAGCTTTGTAACCCTTCCCATTCCATTTCTGGAATTTCTTTCAACTTTGGTATAGTGTACTACTGGGTGAGACAAATGCATGCTGATGAAAAAGTAATATTTATGTGTTTATTTGATTGAACAGGGATGGCAGTCCAGCTTATTCCAGCTGAACCCCATTATGAATACAGTTCCATAGATTTGGGGATTTAGTAACTAAGGGGCTTTAGGATCAGAGGAAGTTAAGGAAATTAAGAAGAATAAAGGCAGTATTACACCTACTCGAAAAGTGTTCTCTTCTCTGTGCTACAACTCACATGTGACAGTGAGTTGCTAGTCTCCCTTGCAGGAGGCCTCACTTCAAAGCCCTGTCTGATCATTCCAGCACAAACTGCTCGCCGTCCATGATCTTAACAGATGTCCAAAACGTTGCGTAACAACCAGAACTTTCTACTGACCCAGCCAAAGTACAAAAGCAACGCAATTAAATGCAAGTACACCTCCAGATACCTCTAGCTAGAAAGTGCTGGTGTTTTATTAAAATACTTAGGGTAACCCGAAATCTAGGTATACTTACAGACCATTTCATTCACCTTCTGCTACAGCTCACTCATCAAACTGTTTTATGATAGTCTATGTGTATTAGTTTAGTTTTTATGATGTAGATTATAAATAAAGTCTTGTTTGTATTCAAAGAGAACAATCTCATTAATTGATTCTTAACCCTCTGGGGTCTGAGGTGTTTTTGGGGCCCTTGAGATGTTTTGACATGCCCTGACATTTGTGCTTATTTCAGCAACTTACAACATACCATTGGCCAACATGTAATTTGGCTGTATTCAGCACAAACTCTGCTACAATAATATGTAAGCAAAATAGATGTACATGTTTGCATTTTATAGAAAAAAAAATATTATGCGTGGTTAGTAAGTTTGGGAAAAACAATTGTCACCGCAATAAGGCCATATAACACATACTGAACAGTTGTCCACAAGACTTTTGAGTTACCATTCTTGTAGGCTAGAATTTTTACTACAAAATTATGTGAAAATCATTCTGACCACTCTTTCACAAACAACAATATAACAATTTAAATTTTGTAAGTCAGTTTTTGTGTCAGCACTGCTGTATGCGTGGGAGTGTCGATGGACATGAATATTAATGAGATTCACACCAGGGGAGACAAAAGACACTCCCCCAAAGGCTAATGCCCCATCAAGGTGCTGTGAGGCAGCCTGAACTGAGAATGACATGAGATGCAAAGGTTTTGTTTTTCAATCTGTTTTATTGTAATTCCTCTATGTGAAGGAACAATGTTGTGCCTCACAAGACCACAGTGCTACATATACAAGTCAACTGAATTATACTTTACAAAAATACTTTGCATAAAACTTAAGACATATACTTGAATTTACACAAGAAACAACATGTGGTGGTAAAGAAGCCTGTGTACATATGGAGAGATGAGCTTTCCATTACACGAGAGTAGATGTTAAAACGCCACAATCTCACCGCAACCCGACCATACGCAACCCGTTGACTAAGGCTGTCGAAGCCCCACTGCCGTCATTAAAGCGGGTTCAGTGGCAACGGTTCCGTATGGCATACACAAATCCTCATTCACGCAAAATACAGTACACAGGATTGTAATAACTATGCAGCCTGATGGTTAGTGGAAGGTGGTCAACATCTGAACAGTCACACATCGTTATGCCACTCTTGAAAACAGTTCCTATTCAACTGAAGACATAAGTGAACATTGCATGCCTGGCATTTCCATGGTGTCAATTGCCTTTTACCACGCACTGTTGAGCAATGTACACAATTGTTTGAATAGACTCATGGGCGAATGTGAGTCTACAGAGCTCAGTTGCGGTTCAGCTTCCCGTGCGGGCAGGAATCGCAGTGTCTGTGGAACCATGTCAACATCAGTCTCTGTTTTCCATGACAGAGTGGACTGCCTGTTGCATGCCTGCTTGTTTGCCTTGGCTCTCTTTGGGACAGGAGCTTGGACATGTTCATTGTCACATCTGTTAAAAACAAACAAAAAAAAAAAACGTGAGCATGCTGATAACACAATCAAAGAAACTGTATCATTATCAATCACTAATTGCCATGGATAAAAAAAGACGTTTTTTGTAATTTCACACAAGTATATGTACTTTTATATTATGATGATGTAAACACAATTAGGCTACATTTCATCTGTAAAATATTACATTTATGCACTTACTCAGTATGATTCTCGATCGCACTGAGAACTGAACGACACCTGCGTGCTCCTCTGCGAGGTGCTGGAGAAGGAGAGCGTGATGCAGACACATTCCTAAAAAAAACAAAACAAAAAAACTGTTAGCATACATTATCCAAAGTAAACTGATGGACAATTAATGGGCCATATAGACCGCGCGCATTTAGTGATACACGCAATGAACGGATCGTTCGCGAACGACACATCACTAGCCTACATTTCAAACATTTACACATGTATTCACAAACATCTGTGCATAGGGCAGTAAGCATGATAAGTAGTGTCATAGGCTAACCAAAACTGAACATATAAAAATATATTGCATAGACAGTAACGTTAGGCCTATCACATATTTTACCGGAAATATATTTGCACTAAATCACAAATATGTTTAGAGTTTAATCACATTTAAAAAGTTTACACTTGAGCATACACAAATGTTAGGGATATTGTGGGGCAATCTTTCCTGTAAGATGTCAAAAGCTAGCCAAAACTAGGCAAAATATAGTCTGAAAATTCATTTAAGTTCCATATGATCCATATATAACACTAAACAACTTACTCCGAACTTGTATCCTCAGCGGGATCAATTCGTTCTTCAAAGTGCAGCCGTTCGTCGTCCGAGTTGCAATCTTCCTCTGAGGAAAAGGTGAATTCTTCCTCGCTGTCCAGAATCATCTGAAGGGCCTCTTCACCGGAGTAGCGTGCCATCCTCAAAACGCGATGAACTATCAGTGAATCTCATGAAGAAACTTCGGATTTTTATGGCATTAATCGGGGGGCGTGTGCGACGCATATCAACTATTTACATGTGAATAGCGCCCGGGGGCGTGGCGGTCTCAGCTCATTGGGGAGAACGAAAAAACTGTACTCTCCTTGGTTTCAAACGGATTACATAAGCTGAAAATATTTGTTTTTTTTTTTAAAAATTACTTAATGTAAAAGAAGAGAATGCAAGCTTCATAAAGACATATGTCTTGTGTCTGGGTGACAAGTATTTGCTGAGTTACAGTTAATTTATACAGACGCGTTTCAGAATGGACTTCACTGACAGAGAGAACGCAGAACTCGCATCATGTTTGTTTTTCTTTATTTGGCCAAAAGCACAACACTTTGTTTTTATTGTGAGTATCCACAAAAAAAATAGACACTTAACAGGATCTAATGATGTACAACACTTATACGTAAGATCAAAATCAACTGAGTATTTTGAGTCTCTTTTGCACTGATAAGAAAAAAGCGAGACAATCGCGCCGGCCCAGAGGGTTAAAAGATCTGTGCTCCATGCTCGAACAATATTTCAAAATATGTCATATAATTTTCGATGGCCATGAGAATAGGATTTCTGCTCTAAGGGGGATTTGTAGAATTGGAGGAGCCAGGCAGGAAATTAAGAAGAATTAAGATAGAATTGCACCAAAATGACCTATAACTAATAAGAATTAAGAAACCAGGAATTAGGACTGGCACCAAGGAGGCTGAGCTGACCAGCATCTGGCCAATGTAACTGTCACCGAACAAAGGAAACTTGTCCAGGATAGCACAAAGATGACTTTTACCCCCAAGAAATCAGGATGGAGGCAAATACTGTACTGTATTGTACTATAGTTGGTGCCAGTTGTGCTGGTATGAGTGTTTCTGTAACTGCTGATTTCCTGGGATTTTCATGCACAACAGTCTCTAGAAATTAATTCGAATTTTGCCAAAAACAAAAAACATCCATTGAGTGGCAGTTCTGTGGACAGAAATGCCTGGTTGGTGAGAGAGGTCAACAGAGAATGGCCAGACTGGTTCGAACTCTGAAAGTCTACAGTAACTCAGATAACGACACTGTACAATTGTGGTGAGAAGATTATCATCTCAGAATGCTATTCTGTGATGTGGGTTGGCATATTACACTGGTGGCCAAAAGTTCGGAATAATGTACAGACTTTGCTGTTTTGGAAGGAAATTGGTACTTTATTTCACCAAAGTGGCAATCAGCTGATCACAAAGCATATTCAGGTCTTTACTGATGTAAAAAATAGAACCATCACTATTTGAAAAAAGTAATTTTTGATCAAAATCTACACAGGCTTCATTTCCAGCATCCATCACTCCAACACATCCTTAAATGTTCATGCTAAATTGCTAATTTGGTACAAGAAAAATCACTTGCCATTATATCAAACACTGCAGAAAACTATTTGGTTGGTTAAATGAAGCTTAAATTTGTCTTTGTGTTTGTTTTTGAGGTGCCACAATATGCAATAGGCTGGCATGTCTTAAGGCCAATATTAGGTAAAAAATGGCAAAAAAGAATCAGCTTTCTCTAGAAACTCATCAGACAATCATTGTTTTGAGGAATGAAGGCTATACAATGCTTGAAATTGCCAAAAAAAAAAGAATAGTTCATACAAAATTGTACACAACAGTCTTCAAAGACAAAAGACAACTTGCTATAGTCAAGTCAAGTGGTTTTTATTGTCGTTTCAACCATATACAGTTAGTACAGTACACAGTGAAACGAGACAACGTTCCTCCAGGACCATGGTGCTACATAAAACAACATAGGACAAACACAGAACCACATGAGACAACACAGACTAAATACCTATATAAAATACCTATACAAAGTGCACGTGCAAAAAGAGATGTGGTGACGTAGTGGCTAGAGCACAGGGCTACTAATCAGAAGGTCGCTGGTTTGAACCCCACAGTCACCATGATTGTGCCCTTGAGCAAGGCACTTAACTCCAGGTTGCTCCGGGGGGACTGTCCCTGTAATAAGTGCTCTGTAAGTCGCTTTGGATAAAAGCGTCTGCCAAATGCATAAATGTAAATGTAAATGTAAATGTAAAAACGTGACTCTGTTGACGTGAAATTGGCGCAGGTCAAACGTGTGCAAAAGTACGGGACAGTACAATAAATTTCATAATATATATTATGAAATTTATTGTACTGTCCCGTACTTTTGCACACGTTTGACCTGCGCCAATTTCATAATATATATATATTATGAAATTTATTGTACTGTCCCGTACTTTTGCACACGTTTTTGCGGTGACAGGTCGAGTGAAGCCCTGTTCACACTGTCAGCGATTTTGCCGCTGCAAGCTGGATGCTTCTGGCAGCACGAGCATCAGCAACCACTGGCGACAGGATGTCAAATGATGAGACAAAGTTGAGAAAAGTTCAATTTGATCCAAATGCAGTGTGATATTGCTCAGCGACAGCCAATGAGAAAAGACAGTAAAGCTAACGTAATCTGTCTCTTGTGAGATAATGGAGACAAGTGCAGGAAAGACGGAGGAATTGTTGTTGTCATCGATTTCACTGTTCTATATCATGTTTCTGTAACAACTTACATGGATGTAATGAAACAGCGATTTGTGGAAAACCGTGTCAGAAACTGTCAGCATTCTGAGTGAGTTTGAATGATAGATTGAAAAGTTGATCTTTGTGTTGATACAATGCATTGAGTATTGATGCAGTTTATAACATTTTCCCATCCAGAATGCTAATTTTTAGAGGCAAGTAAATTTATTTATTATAAAATTGGATAATGTACCAGAAATTGTTGACATTGTTAGTTATTTTATTGCATACATTTAAAGATTGTTTGTCTTATTCATGATAGGATGCATTGAGCACAGCTGTAGTTTATATAAAACCACTCTCCCCTGTATTATATTCATTATTAGAGGCAAAACAATGATTCCTTGTCAAAAAAGAATGATCAGTGATCAGATTTAACAGAGATTAGCGACATCTAGCAACACAATTGATAACAGTGTGAACAGGGATTGAGAGTTGCCTGTGGCAGTGACAGGTCAAGTCAGAGATGCCAGTGGTGGTGGCAGGTCTCAGTGGCAGCTCTCCCTGCCACAGAAAGATTTTATCCCCTCTCACATGAACTGTAAATGTACTGTATATTGGGGGTCCATGGTGATTACGGACCTGGTTTGCAAGACATTTTGAAATCGTCTGATTTTCCTCCAATTAAAGTAAAAACGTAAAAAGATGGCAGAACACTGTGTGGCGGGGTTAGAAAGAGACAGACACAGTGAGTGTGGCATCAAGCCTTGGACAGGCATTTATTAGAATTCAGAATAAACATAAAATGTAATAAATAGGGAAAATAGAGTCCACGGTGAATGGTGTTCAAAACAAAGGGGAATCTGGCATCCTCAGGGCTCCGTGATGGTCGGGAATGTGTCTAAGGAATGGCCCAGGCTTAAGCGGGGTCTGATGGCTGCAAGCACTCTCCTCCAGGGTCCGTGACATATGGGGAGGTTTTGTTAACTGTTTATTCGGTTTCTTAATCCTCCTTTGCCGAACCTTGTTACATTGGTATCGAAACACTGGAAAGGAGGAAGGGCACGCTATCCAGGTGAACTAGCCGCTGCCATCCGCTGGAGGCAGAGGGGCCCGTTGCTGTTTGCCAGGGGATGGAGGAACCACTGCTGTCTGCCAGGAGGCGGAGGAACTGCAACCGTCTGCCAGGAAGCGAAGGAATCTCTGCTGTCCACCAGGAGGCGGAGGAACTGCTGCCGTCTGCCAGGAAGTGGAGGAGCTGTTGCCATCTGCCAGGGTATGGAGGAACCGCTGCCATCAGACATACCAACAGTCCCTGGTTGAGCTGCGCCAAGACCAGGACCGACGTTTTTTTGAAATCCTGCAGGCTCAAGCAGAGGACTGGCATGCAATCCAGAGTCTCCTTGCCCAGGAGAAAGTCCCGGCCACTTGGTGGTGTACCAGAGGGTGGAAGAGCCCTGTTCTCCCTCTCTCTCTCTCTCTCCCCACCCCACCCCACACTGCTCTCTCCCCAGAGCCCATTCCTGCCCCACGGAGGCGAGGAGCTCCGTCAATGCGACCAGTTCCCCACGCAAGGCAGTGGACGTCCCCCGCCTCTACAGCACCCCGCCGCCCTCCCCCTCAGGTGGAAGTGTCCGCCGACATAGGTGCGGGCGTGGCGTCTGGGCTGGCCAGCTGGGGCTGTGGGGATCTGGGGCACTTCCGGTATCAATGCCCCGTGATGGAGCTGGGGACTGTGGTCCGGGTCCCCGACACCCCGCAGGCTGCCCCTGACTGAGTTGGAGTGTACCAGATACCGGTAAGGGCCAAGGGGGGTACTCACCAAGCGTTGGTGGGCACAGGTTGTAATTAAACCACGATCCACCAACGCTTGGTTCAACCCGAGGCATTGGGCAGAGCTAAAATGGTGAGTGTGAGGTGTGTGCATGGGGACATTCACAAATACCCTACAAGAATACTACAAGATTGTTTTGATCACACGGACTGGGAGATGTTCCGGTCCGCCTCTGATGACAACATCGAGGTTTACGCTGATAGCGTAACGTGTTTCATCAGGAAGTATGTAGAGGACATTGTGCCAACCAAAACAATACGGATCTACCCCAACCAGAAACCATGGGTTAACGACGATGTTCATGCGTCGCTTAATGCGCAGACCTCCGCTTTTAATTCTGGGAACGCGGAGGAGCGTAAACTAGCCCGTTATGCCCTCCGTAACTCTATCAGTGCAGCCAAATGCCAGTACAGGCACAAAATTGAAGGACAGTTCAACACCACCGACTCTAGAAGAAAGTGGCAGGGAATTAACATCATCACGGATTACAAAGGGAATAAAAACTCCGCCGTGAACACCGCTGCCTCTCTCCCGGATGAGCTTAACACATTTTATGCTCGATTAGAAGGACAACAATACCACCCTCATGGAGAGAGCACTCGCGGCCGACGCTACAGAGGTTGGTTTACTCTCAGCGCCTCTTCTTCCTGAGGTGGATGAGGAAATTTGGAATGAACCATCACATCCTCACATGGTTCTACAACAGTACTGTAGAGAGCCTCCTGACTGGCTGCATCACAGCCTGGTACGGCAATAGCACTGCCCACAACCGCAAAGACCTGCAAAGGGTGGTGCGAACTGCCAGAAACATCATCGGAGGTGAGCTTCCCTCCCTCCAAGACATATATAACAGGCGTTGTGTGAAAAAAGCTCGGAGGATCATCAGAGACATCACCACCCGAGTCATGGTCTGCTCTCACTGCTTCCATCAGGCAGGTGGTATCGCAGCATCAGGACCTGCATCAGCCGACTACATGACAGCTTCTTCCCCCAAGCAAAAGACTTTTGAACACTCTCATGATCAACAATCAGCACTGCACTTTATTAATCTATTATCTCACACTGGACTGTCATAATTATATTCTCCACAATACAACTACTGTATATATTTTTATATACTCTTATTTTTTATTTTTATTGGATGTGTATTCTATATTGTGTGTATTGTTTACGGTACATTGTACAATAGGATTGTGTTGTGTAAGTATATGTACATGTGATATGTAAATTGTGTTGTGTAAATATGTTATTTTTTGTAATTGGTATATGTCAAGTACATTTTTAACATCACAAGAAATTTAATATTTTACCATTTTTAACTTTGTACCATCCTTCAAATCTTATAATTCTAATTTTTTAGCACAAACCCATTTAACAGTATATGTCTCGTCACTGTCATGACTTCTATGTTGCTCGCAACTGCACACAATACTTTCATCTACTGTTGCACTTGAGTACATGGTAGTGTGACAAAGTGATTTGATTTGATTTGAAATACCCTGTAGTGACCTGGGTGATTAAATTTAGGGGAACAAAGCATAGAGTGGAGGTCGCGGTAGTTCCCGCATCACGCATCCGCTGATTTTGGGGACTAATTGGCCTGAATTTAGAAATGTACTGAAGGGACTGTGTGCAGATGTGTCCTGCATAAAAGCGATGAGATGTGATCTGTGTGATGCTTTGGCAGGGTAGGCGGAGCTGGGGCCGTCTTCGTTGGCTCCACATCATGATGATGTGGGGGGGGGGAGAGGCGACGGCCCCTCCCATCCTCAGGGGATTTCCCTCAGGAGCAGTCGCAAGACGAGACCCTCAAGCACACCTTTGACAAAGTAAAAGTGATTGATGGTCAACAACTCTGCCCAAATATCACACTCTCATATCCATATTTTACGATTATAAACAAGCGATTGAACAGAGTGATGCAGGACACTCAAACAAAGGGAGATACAATCCAGCTCTTAATACCGCTGAGCCGCCGGGAAATGGTTTTCCAGGCGGCTCACTACAATCCGATGGCGGGACGCCTAGGGGAAAGAAAGACACTGAGCCGCTTAATAGCCTGTTTTTATTGGCCGAGCATTGGCGGCGATGTCCGCAGGTGGTGTGGCTTGCCGTGAATATCAGCTGGTAAATCCACCGGCCACCCCAAAAGTGCCATTGCGCCCCCTCCCACTGATCGAGGTCCCCTTTGAGAGAGTTGGAATGGACCTCGTCGGGCCATTAGAGCGGACAGCATGCGGACATCGCTTTGTATTAGTCCTAGTGGGTTATGCAACGCGATATAATGGCAGCAGTGCCTCTAAGCAACACAGCACACAGTGTTGTGGAGGCACTCTTCAAAATAATCTCCCGGGTGGGGATTCCGAAAGAAATTCTTACCGACCAGGGAACAACCTTTATGTCACGTACACTACGCAAGCTTTATGAATTATTGGGTATTAAATCGATTTGCACCAGCGTTTACCATCCACAAACGGATGGCCCGGTGGAGCGATTTAATAAAACCCTCAAGAACATGATTCGTAAATTCGTGCACCATGATGCTAGGAATTGGGATAAATGGCTCGACCCCCTGTTATTTACAGTACGAGAGGTCCCGCAAGCCTCTACCGGCTTCTCCCCATTCGTGCTGCTGTATGGGCGGCGCCCGCGCAGGGTGCTTGACGTCATCCGCGAAGCTTGGGAGGAGGAACCATCAAATAGCAAAAATTAAATTCAGTACGTTCTTCATCTTGGAGAAAAACTCCACACACTGGGGCAACTAACACTGGAGAACTTGCTCCAAGCTCAAGAACGACAACGCCGACTGTATGACAGGGGAGCTCAGCTAAGGGAATTTGCACCGGGAGATAAAGTGCTTATATTACTCCCAACACCGACCTCTAAATTACTCACCAAGTGGCAAGGACCATTTGAGGTCACATGACGAGTCGGGGAACTCGATTATGAGGTAAAATGAACCGATAGAGGCACGTCAAATATATCACCTCAACCTCCTGAAATTATGGAGGGAGGCGGTCCCTGTGACGTTGGCTAGGGTAGTTCCAGAGAGGGCGGAGGTAAACACAAAACCTATTCATGACACTCCGGTCACTTGTGGAGACCACCTCTCACCGTTTCAGCTCGCGGAGGTTGCCAAGTTGCAATAAGAGTTTGCGCACGTCTTCTCCCCTCTACCGGGTCGTACGAACCTCCTCCAGCACCACATCGAGACCGAACCAGGAGTGGTGGAACGTAGCCGTCCCTATCGCTTGCCGGAACACCGGAAGAAAATAGTTCGGGAGGAATTAGATGCGATGCTCGATATGGGGGTAATAGAGGAATCCCACAGCGATTGGTCCAGTCCGGTTGTTCTGGTGCCTAAGAGCGACAGGTCTGTGCGGTTCTGTGTGGATTATAGAAAAGTCAACGCGGTGTCTAAATTTGATGCGTACCCGATGCCCCGGGTTGATGAGTTGCTTGATCGGTTAGGTTATGCCCGATTTTATTTGATATTGGATTTGACAAAGGGTTATTGGCAGATCCCCTTGACATCAATTTCCCGCGAAAAAGCAGCCTTCTCCACAGCGTTCGGATTGCACCAATTGAACGCTTCCGTTCGGCTTGTTTGGGGCCCCTGCTATGTTTCAGCGTCTCATGGACCAAATCCTCAGACCGCATACAGCTTATGCTGCTGCTTATTTAGATGACATCATCATTTATAGTAATGATTGGCAGCAGCATATGCAGCATCTGAGGGCGGTTCTGAGATCGCTGCGGCGGGTGGGGCTCACAGCAAACCCCAAGAAGTGCGCGATTGGACGGGTGGAGGTACAGTATCTGGGGACCCACTTGGGCCATGGCCAGGTGCATCCCCAAATTGACAAGACCGCGGCGATTGCGACCTGCCCGAGACCCAAGACCAAAAAGGGGGTGAGGCAGTTCCTGGGGCTGGCTGACTATTACAGGAGGTTTGTGCCTAATTATTCGGACGTCACCAGCCCGCTGACTGACCTCACTAAAAAGGGGGCTCCAGACCCGGCCCAGTGGTCGGAGCAGTGCCAACAGGCGTTCATGCAGGTTAAAGCCGCACTTTGTGGGGGGACGCTTTTACATGCACCTAATTTCTCTCTCCCTTTCCTGTTACAGACGGACGCTTCAGACAGAGGGCTGGGGGCCGTGCTCTCACAAGTGGTGGAGAAGGAGGAGCGCCCGGTGCTGTACATTAGCCGTAAGCTCTCCTTGAGGGAGACCAAGTACAACACCGTGGAAAAGGAGTGTCTAGCCATCAAGCGGGAAGTCCTCACTCTCCGATACTACCTGCTGGGGCGGGCCTTTACCCTCTGCTCAGATCATGCCCCACTCCAATAGCTTCACTGCATGAAGGATACTAACGCCCAGATCACCCGGTGGTATCTGGCTCTCCGGCCTTTTAAGTTCAAGGTGGTCCACAGACCGGGGGTGCAGATGGCTGCTGCTGACTTCCTCTCCAGGGGGGGTAGGCAGGCCGGATTGCTCCCTGGCCTAAGTCAGGCGGTGGGGGTATGTGGCTTATTATATTTGTTTGTATATATTTAGCAAAATATACGCAAGACAACACATTTATTATTATGATTTTGTGAGGATTAAAAATGCCTACTTAAATGGATTGTTCACCCAAAAATGAAAATTATCTCAATAATTACTCACCCTCCTGGCATCCCAGATGTGTATGACTTTATTACAAGATTTTTTGATGAATATTTCAGCTCTTTCGGTCCTCACAATGCGAATGGGTACCAACATTTTTAAGCTCCAAAATCCACAAAAAATGAGCATAAATGTTATCCAATTGACTCCAGTGGTCTCCAATTGACAATCCATGTGTTCAGACATGATATGATAGGTGTGGGTAAGAAACAGATTTAAAGGAGTATTCCGGGTTCAATACAAGTTAAGCTCAATCGACAGCATTTCTGGCATAATATTGATTACCACAGAAATTTATTTTGACTCGTCCCTTTTCTTAAAAATAAATAAATAAATAAATAAATCAAGGTGACAGTGAGACAATTACAGTGGAAGTGATTGGGAGCCAATTATTGTACGTTAAAGTCCTCACTGTTTCAAAAGTTTGTAATAAACAATATGCATGGAATAAACAATATGCATGTAAACATGAGGTTAGTGTGGTAAACTTACTAACCTTTTCTGTGTAAAGATATAGCCAATTTTACAACTTCATTGCCATGACGATGTAATGACAACAAAACTTAAAAAGACTGTAAAAACTTTACCGCTCAAATAATACATGCATTTTAACAGAAGAATTAATGTGTGCTTTTATAAAATTATAAGCTTCATATTTCTGCCTTTAAACCCTCCAAAAATTTGCATTTCCATTGTAAGTGTCTCACTGTGCTTAACTTGTAATAAACACAGAATTTTCCTTTAAGTCATTTTTTATCATAAATTATTCTCCCTGACCAGTAGGGGGTGATATTCATGAAGAATATGAATCACCAAAAACAGAAGGAGAATGTGAAAGTGAAGTGGAGATGAGCGGGGATGAGAATTGATTGTAAAAAAAAAACAAATTGACAAATATTGATCTGTTTCTCACCCACACCTATTATATCGCTGTAGAAGATATGGATTCTGGAGCTTCAACATTTTAACACCCATGCACTTGCATTGTATGGACCTACAGAGCTGAGGTATTCTTCTAAAAATCTTAGTTTGTGTTCAACAAATGAAAGAGAGCCATACACATATGGGATGGCATGAGTAAATGATGAGATAATTTTCATTATTGGGTGAACTATCCCTTTAATATTGATGATTAGTGGTGCGTGTAAATGATGAGATAATTTTCATTATTGGGTGAACTATCCCTTTAATATTGATGATTAGTGGTGCTTGGAGCTAAGGGGCTGTAAAACATATACTAGATTGATGTCTTTGACCATGCTCTGCATCTCTGTTTTTACAGCATATCTGACAAGAGCATTGTATTTTTTAGATGCAATGTCAGTTTTAAAAGAACATTAACAACTTTTTTTATTTGTTGTGCTGCATCTTGCTCTTGTTAGTGCAAGGACATGTTCAGTGTGAACAGCCCCTAAGTCTTTCTTTTTGACTTTGGATTTTGCCTGAAAACAACTTAGAGACCACCTACAAAACCCAAGCTACCTCATAGCAGCATGCTAAAAAAACATCTCGGGTTACTTGAGTGTAACACTTGTTCCCTGATAAAAGTGTAACAAGATGCTGAAAAAGTGCTTTGGGAACAACTTTAGGTTCGACCAGCTGTGAATATGTGTGCAACACGTCAATGAACATTGACTGGAATTTATAGCCTCTGCCGGTGTAATCATTGAATGCACCTTTGGCTGGGCTATAAATAGACGCGTCATAGGCACATCGTCAGGTATTTTGTCTGAAGAGCAGTCCTTGGGCATCCCAGTGCGGCAATGAAGCGCAGCATCTCGTTCCGCTTTTATCAGGGAACAAGGGTTACACTCAAGTAACCTGAGACGTTCCCTTTCAAAAAGCTACACTTATGATGCTGCGCTGAAAAAGCGCTTTGGGAACGAGAATACCCACGCCGCCGCACTGTGGCTATCCGGACCCCCTATGATTGTGTAGTGTGCTGACAAGAGTGTGAGAGGTCTCAGACATGAGCTTGAGATGTAGACTCAGGACATAAGAGCCCGGAGTGGCCGGAACATCCAAACTATAAAACTGATGAATGTGTGCGGAGAGGACCAACCTGCCGCATCACAAACATGCTGCAGAGGGACACATCTAGCCAAGGCTTTAGAGTAGGTGACCCCTCTGGTAGAGTGAGCCATGATACCTACTGGCAAAGCCTGACCACGTGCCTCATAGGCCAGAGCAATAGCGTCCCTCACCCACTACAACATAGTCTGCTTGGTCGCGGCCGCCCCCCAGTTGCGGTCCCCATGGCAAACGAGTAGTTGCCCTGACTTACACCACTGGCTAGTGCGGTGGACATAAGTCTGAAGGGTACGGACTGGAAAAAGTCTGTGAAGTCTTTCCTACACCGGCGTTGCAACGGCAGGGAGCAGAGGGCTTCGAGAGTGACCGTAAGTAAGGTTGAGAAAGGTACCTTAGGCAGGTAGTCAGGACGAGGATGCAAAATTGCTTTAGCCATTCCTGGGGCAAATTCTAAACAGACCGGCAAGACAGACAGAGCCTGTAGATCCCCTATTCTCTTTTAGAGAGGTAATCGCCATAAGAAAAACATTTTGAGAGTCAGAAGTCTGTCAGATGCTGACTCTAGAGGTTCGAAGGGGGTCTCAACCAGACCCTCAAGGACTATTACTAAGTCCCATGAAGGGGTCCTGGTCTTAGCAGGAGGCAACAGTCGCATGGCTCCAAGAATGAAGCGAGTGAGTAGATGATGCCTCCCCAAGGGCACCCCGTCCATCAAGGCGTGGCAAGCCAAAATGGCGGCCACATAGACCCTGAAAGTAGCGGGGCATATGCCTGCTGACAGTTTTTCCTGCAGAAAATCCAGAACTGAAGCAATCTGGCTGTTAACTGGATCTGCATTATGTGCACTGCACCATTTTTCAAAGACACCCCACTTATTGGCGTAACTTCTAGTAGAGGGAAACGCATACAGGCACATTCTGGGCCATGTATGTGCCATCGCGTCCAGCCCCTGGGGGGACTGGGTGACTCAGAGGGAAGTAGTGGGGACATTGAGCTGTTTGTTGAGGCGAAGAGGTCCACTTCTGCCCTGTAAAATCTCACCCAGATTTATTCCAAGTAGAGGGAGCCCTAGCACTTAAAATGGTCTCGATAACCTCAGGAGAAAGCCCTGTGTCCCTCAGTTGGTACCCTTCAGGGGCCAAACATGAAAGGTTCCACAATTTGGGCCGGGGATGAAATATTGTTCCTTGTGCCTGAGAAAGAAGGTCCTTCCTGTCCGGAATGTCGAGGAGAGATATTATCTCCGAGAACCATACCCTGTTCGGCCAGTGCGGCGCTATTAGTAAGAGGCAAGACCCTTGCTGGCGAACTCTGACCTCCCGGGAGCAGAGAAACCGGGGGACATGCAAACAGACACATTCTGGGCACGGGGGGGGGGCTGGGTGAGAAGTAGGGGGGGACATTGCGCTGTCTGTTAAGAGGCGAAGAGGTCCACTTCTGCCCTGTAAAATCTCACCCAGATTTGTTCCACTACCTCGGGGTGGAGTTTCCACTCCACTGTCAGTATCTTCTATCTGGACTGTAAATCTGCTCCCACATTCGGGCATCCAGGGATATAAGTTGCCCTGAGGGACAGGAGCTTGCCCTGGGCCCCAAGGAGAATCCGACGTGCCAGAAAATTCAGCTGATGTGATCGTGGACCTCCTTGATGGTATATGTAAGAGACTACCGCTGTATTGTCCACCTGCACCAAGACATGGCAGCCTCTGGAGGAAGTATTTCAGGGCCAGAAATACAGCCATTAACTCGAGACAGTTAATGTGACAATCGAGCTGATGACCCTCCCATTCCCCTTGAGCTGGCGCATGTAGAGTGGGATCCAAGATAAGAAACCGGGGTCTGAACCACATAGAAAGGGAATGAAGCATGCGGCACGTAACCCTTATTTGCCTTAGGGCACTGGCCCTTGGATGAAATCCCCTGGCTTTTAGCCACAGCTGAAATGGTCTCATGTGCAAAAAGGATCACCGTGGATGCAGACGCCATGAGACCTAGTATTCGTTGATACTGACGAACAGCGCAACCTTGACCTAGTCTGACTTTGCTCAGGGTGTTCTGAATGGATGTGATTCGAGTGGGAGACAATTGTGCCCGCACCGTGAACAAATTCCATGTAAATCCCAGATAGGTAATTCCATGGGTGGGAGAGAGAACGCTCTTTTTGACGTTGAGTCTCAGACCCAGAGAAACCAAATGAGCTAAGACAATATCCTGTGCTGAACTGCCAGTTCTTGAGACTGTGCTAGTATCAGCCAGTCGTCTATGTAATTCAGAATGCGGATGCCCCGGAGTGGCAAAGGAGCCAGAGCTGCATCCATGCATTTTGAGAATGTATAGGGTGATAGGGCTAGGCCGAATGGAAGAACCTGATACTGGAAGGCTTCATCCCCGAAAGCGAACCTCAGGAACTTCCTGTGCTGTGGCAGAATTTCTATTGAAATATGCTTCCATGAGATCAATCGTGACCAGCCACTCGTGATGTTGGATCTGTGGCACGACCCTGACTCTTTCTCTGGAAGGGGAACAGGTTCTATGGCCCCTTTGAACCAAGTGATTTTGCAGTTCTTTCCATAGTAGACATGCCTGCTCTGTTTTTATGGGGACCATGCCATTGAAACACAGAGGGCGGCGAGCGAATTGAATTCTGTAGCCCTTTTCTACTGTTCTCAGGACCCACATAGAAATACCTGGCAGAAGTTTCCATGCTGCCAGGTTCTCTGAGATGGGTATTAATTTTGGCACTTCCTGTTGAGGGGATGTCGAGTGATCCGCGTCCTGGACTAAGGCAGGAAGCAACCTACACCCAACTTTTCACTGGAAGCCTCTAACTCCCAAAACACCAGAGGCGGTGGGAATGGAGAGGTTTTGTGGGGGTACCGGGAGGGCCGAAGTGGATGATACATGCGTGCATCTATTTATAGCCCAGCTATAAATTACAGTCAATGTTCATTGACATGTTGCACACATATTCACAGCTGGTCGCACCTAAAGTTGTTACCAAAGCGCTTTTGCAGCGCAGCATCATAAGTGTAGCTTTTTGAAAGGGAACACTCAGAACACCTTAGCAACTGAAGAGCAATGTCCTGACAACAACACAGAACACCCAGTCACCACTCAGAATTATTTTTACCACAGAAAGTGTAAAAATAATATTTTGTGTGCGTGTGTGTTTGTTACATGGTGCAACTCAACTGGCTTGAGCGAGAACGACTTAATTAATGTTCTTAATAATGAGGAAGTAATCTCACTAAACTCAGTTGCGGCTCCTCTAATGTTGGGAAACTGGCAGGCATGACATCTTCATAAAACACAGCCAATCTGTACTGATTACAGTATACATTTGGGGTCTCGTCCCTCCTTTTTATGAATCTTTTGTGCTTTGTAAATTGTCTCAAATTATGGCTGGTTTCATCAGTATACACTGGAAACAATGCAAATATTATCTCATGTGTTTAGTGTCTTGTGTGCTAACCTGTAATATCTGTGTGATGAACATAGCAATTAACTTCAGATGAAATCCCACAGGGCATTCCTGAGTGTGTGTGTGTTTGCGACAATGATTGATGATGCTGTTTTAAGAAGTGAAAATGGATGACGTTACACTCAAAAGCATTTAAAGGGGATAAAGAGCACCACTGTGGGGCCTAATCCACTCCTCAGGGCTTTTCACATTGTGTGTATATGTGTGTGTGTGTGTGGTGATAGCTTAGAGTACCTGTCAGTCATTTTTGCTGTTACATCAGTCAGGTTTGTGTGAGCTGCTAAGAGCTTCTCTGT
Source organism: Moxostoma hubbsi (assembly GCA_032164185.1). NCBI lineage: Eukaryota > Metazoa > Chordata > Actinopteri > Cypriniformes > Catostomidae > Moxostoma > Moxostoma hubbsi. The sequence goes on along the minus strand of JAVLUX010000011.1, from coordinate 18,561,002 downwards.
GCTCCCAGCAGTACACGTCTTTATAGATTCAGTCTCCATCGCGCCACAGAGACAAACTCCAGCAGAACCGTTGACTGATGAAGAAGAACCTCCTTTCTCTTCCTCTTCGTCTCTCTTTCTCTAATGTTTTACAACTGTCTTCTCTTTCACCTTCTTCGGGTATTCAGTTCATCTATTCATCACTCGTTTCTATATCCAGGACTTTTCCATTCTCAGGACTTATCCATTTGTATCTCTCTTTGAATGGAGGGTAACGTGAGGAGGTGAAAGTGGCCCTCCGAAGTGATGCATTGTGGGAGATATATTGTGTGGCGAACAGGCGGGAGAGATAAAAAGGTAACAAGGGATTGAGAAAGAGAAAAATGGAACGAGAGAGAGAGAACAGAGAGCTAAGGTGACTCGCTGGCCTGGCATGCTTGATAAAACGGGTCATCTCAACTTACTGCTGTTGAATGAGACCTGTGTGTGTGTGTGTATGATAGATCATGAGAGCAGACTACAGACAGAGGTGAAGAAAAGACAGACAGATAGAAAAAAATGAAAGAAAACAATATAGCTGAATAGAAATAATGAACCAGAAATATGAGAACTAAAATGGCAGGCAATGGACAAAAATATAAATGGGTGAAACTTTCCTAGAATGTCCTAAGATGATGCTTGTCACTTAGTAGTAAATATATAGTGGTATATAATAGTTCACCAAAAAAATTTAATTCTCACCCTCGTGACATCCCAGATGTGTATGACTTTATTTCTTCTTCTGAAAACAAACAAATATTTTTAGAGGAATATCTCAGCTCTGTCAAAAGAGTCCAAAACTTAGAAGCCCAAAAAAGCAGATAAAGGCAGCATAAAAGTTGTCTAGGAAAAACATTCGAAATTAAAGAGATCACATTTGCGATTGTGGCTATTCAGTCACATCCTTTTGTTTTGCAATTTAGAATATTTTAGTGCAAAATTCTGCAGTAAAACAGTTCTGACAGTTGTCACTCTTTCAAGACAGCCTCAAACACAGACAACTACACAAACGCACACAAAAAATATTTCCTCTAGTTATCCGACCCACAGTCTCTTTTGCCATTTAAAAATATCAACTGCTCCACTTCAGCATTCCAAATGTGCCTTTCATAAATATTGCACACCGAAGTCAATTAAGAGTGAATTATTAATTTATTAAGTGTCAATATTTAGTAAACAATGATACTGTTGCTGCCGCAAGGAGCTCCCAGAGCAGCTCTCTGTTTCTAAATGACAGTTAGTGCTCAGAAGTGAAACGAGGTGTGCACACTCACACAGCAACGTCTCTTGAGGGGATTAGGCAGGTGGTACGCTCACAGCAGGAACACAGCGAGATGTTTCTGAAGGTGCATGATGCAGACAAGGGTAAGCAAAATCTAGTCTGACTACAGGAGAATCATAAACATGGAAAAGAGAGTTTTTGTGCCTTTATCAGGTTTGATGTCTGGCAGCTCACCTTTTGTGTTGACTTCCAACGGAATGTTCAAGAGCATGAATAAACTGTCTGCTTTTCATGTCTTAAGTTCATCAGAACTGCAACAAAAATGTGGGGTATTTGGGACTGTTTTGTACACTGTTAATGAATGGCCCATTAGTAAGGACAGCGCAGAAATAAAATAAAGGACAAAAAGTTAAATGGTAAATGGTCTGCACTTATATAGCGCCTTTTTAACCTTAGAGGTTACCAAAGCACTTTACACTGTGTCCCATTCACACACATTCACACACACACACACACACACACACACACACACACCAATGATGGCAGGGATGCCATGCAAGGCACTAGCCTGCCATTGGGAGCAACTTGGGGTTCAGTGTCTTGCCCAAGGACACTTCGGCAAGTGGAGTCATGTGGCCCGGGAATTGAACCACCAACCCGCTCTACCACCTGAGCCACACCCGCCCCTTGTTGTTTAGAGATCTAAGACAGAACAAGATGGTGAGACAGATGATCTGCCACTTATAAAAAAGTGTTAAGGATTATCATAATATTTCCAAGTTTTTTTTCCAATCACATCAGAAAGAAGCGTATGCTGTTGGATGTATGGCGCATTCCAGTGGCTTTCTCTCCTTCTGTATGCTTAGTGCAGACTACGCCCCTGTGTGCTTCGACAGCGCTACTAAGAGAGTATATATTTCTGCAAAGAGTATATTTTCCTTTATCAGATAAACAAATTGACGCGAACATCTTTTTAAATACGCGTCTTTTTAAAGATGCCTTTCCGTCTTTGTTTGATTCCTGGATGCAGTCACCTCTCTGCCTCCGACGGCCACGGGTGCTGCCTCACGTGCCTGGGCTGAAATCACACTGAGGCAGTGTTCATGGATGGTTCATGTTCTCATTGCGAGAACATGACCATGGCAATGTTGTGGTCGCGGCTTTCCTTATTCCGTGGGAAAGCCACTCCAGCTGCCCCCCACGCTGCGCCTTCTAACTACGGATACGAGGCTGGCCCGGCTGACACTGAAGGCGATTTGGGGCAGTTCAATGGGCACAGTCTTGCCAGGTAATTCCCCGCAGACCTTCCATACCCCAGCACGCTCATTTGCCCCCATCGATTTCCGAGATGAGACCAGCTCACCTCACAGCCAGCTTCATGTCTCTTTTGGGGCTCGCGAACAGGATGAGTCCTCAATCGCTTTGTAGATGATTGGTTCCTGGGTTTGGGGCGCCACTCACGGCCACGTCGTCTCTGGCGACTAAGGCCTACAGTGCCGCTGGACAGGCCGCCTACACCCTGCAAGCCATGGCCCTCCTGCAAGTACACCAGGCCATGGCACTGAAAGAGCTGCAAGTGGGTAGTCCAGAACACAAAACCTGAATGAGTGGCCACATTCCAGCTCCTTTTATACCCGTATGTCCTGGGAGTGGCATGCAAATTCCATTAGCCAATTCTCATTGTCCTTTTCTCAAAGATTAGATCCCAACGGGTCGTCTGCGGGCCCGGCCGACTATTGCGCAATAACTTCACGAAATGCAAAAACTCAAAAATTAAAAGATACACATATCTTACATCGTTGGAAAGCTGAGACTCTTGTGATTCGAACGATGTAAACCATTTTAATATACACTTAACACAGCGGGTACAATCGGTGTATTTATCAGACCACTTACAGCAAAATAAACGAATCCAAAATGGTAGAAACTCACTTATAATGCTCATCTTACTCTACTGATCCACTTCATTCCATCAAAAATGGTTTAGTTACACTGTAAAGGGTCCATACAATCCAATTCAACAAAGTTTTTGGTCCATAACACATTTATAAATCAATAAACACCCACGTAGCATTTCGAGCTAACCGACAGAGCTGACACAACTTTGTATTCTTTGATGAATCTACCTTGAACATGTAAACTTTACAGATATTTTTATGTCAAAATGTCCACTGACCCCTGGACTTTAGATGGACAGGTCATTTGAGCCAGTCGGTGCATTTTAGAGGTGTGGCCAGGTATCAATATCCTTGAAGCCTATACATACACTTGGATAAACATGTGTAAAACACTCATTTTCTAATGTATTGTTATCAAATTTTATATTGGGTTTGGTAAGGCTTCATGCTGTGATCTAATTGTGTTTTCCAGCTATGTCCTCCCAGCTGTAGTTATCTGCAGGCATCTTTTTACAAAAAAAAATGTAGGCGAAATTTTATTTCCCCTTTTTGAGTGTGTTCAAAGTTCTATTACTCAATACAAGTAAGACTTACAGTGATTCTGACTATTTAGGAACAAACCTCAAAGTCTCCCCTTTCAAAAGAGACCAAAAGCATGCATATACTCCAAAGGGTTCAAGAACAGCATGCATTTTAATTTGGGTAGGCCTTTTTTAGGCGTTTTTGGCAAATATTGCAGGATGTTTAGAGGTGTTGGGGGCTTATATATATATATATATATATATATATATATATATAAAACTAATATTAAATAATATTAATTTGTGTGAAAACTGTTCTGACTGTACATTACCCCATACATACAGTATATCAAATTTCCATGGTATTATTATCTAATAGGCTACATCACTGTACCTGGTACCATGACAGCACAGTTTGTAAGGACACGTATATTTTCATGGCAATAAAAATCCCCTCCCTGAAACTCTTGACAGTCTCAGTTCTCTAAAAGTGGATTTCTCTCTCTCTCTCTCTCTCTGTGTGTGTGTCTCTCGCTATCTATCTATCTCTCCCTCTTTCTTGTGTTAGAAGTGCATGAAAGGCCATAATCATGGATGTCACACCCACATGCACACAAGGCTAAAGATTGTGCGTCTCTTTTGGGAATATTATAATGCAGGTAATAACATGGACAATGATGATGATAATTTTACAGTGACAATCACTCTTAGTGACAGAACTGAATGCACATTTTAAGCTTGTATGTTTTGTGTATGTGTGTGGCACGTGTAAGCATTGTAATTTATGCTTTTTTAAAAGTGTTAGAGGTGAGTGATACATAATAATTTCAACTTAAATCATTATGTAGTCTTTATATCCATTAATATCTTAATACATAATATTATTATTTTGCATTTTATTGTATTTTTTTCTTATTGCAAATACTGCAAAAATCTTTTTTGTGTTTGTTTGTATTAATGATTTAGTAAAACTATATTCAACTGTATTCTAAAAAGTCATGCAGATATTATTCTTAAAATTTTTAATTGGAGTGAGAGTTGAATCTCTTCTCTGTGGATCTTGCTGTGAGGTCCCTCAAAAGTTGTCTTGGTGATACTTAATGGTGATTGGAGCCAGAGATAAAATGTGCTTCATCACAGTTCATCAACACTATAATTCAACCCATTTGAACTTGTGTTTTTAGTGTCTGTGAAATATTTAGAGCGCTATGAGTTAGAAGTGTTGTCTGAGCTGCCAATCATCCTCCTTTCAGCCAATCACTGGAAAGTAAAAGCCAGACCACCTGAAGTGTTTTTGGCCTTAGGGTCTGTTTCTACCCACCGCACTACATTTCACCTGTTTCGCACAATTAGACTGCAGTTATGCGAATGTTAAACACACATCACCCAATCACAACTCCAGATATGGGCCTATATGTTTACAATGATGTGATCAAAAAGTCTAGTCTTTCCATTTTAAAAAAAAATAGGTCCCGCCATTAATGGTGCTGAAGAAATAGATAGTGGCATGTGACTGAGAGGTAAAATTAGGAAATAAAGGCTGTTTATATCAGCCGTCTGCAATCGAGTCGGCCCTTTCAGGAAGTTTTCCAGGTGGATTGAAAGACTAGAGTAACTAAGCTCTTACCTGAAGCGATAACATTCGAGAGAGGCACTTTCATACACAGGTTTCAGTTAGCGCTGTGTGGAGATTTTACTGTGAGATACCGTAAGAACAAATCAGCCTTTTATTGAGCTGGAGGGGAAGAGAAGGGAATTTTGAGACATGTTCGGATAATAAATGGTTTGTATGCAACAGTGAATTTCTGGCCATGAGCTCTAGATGGTTGTAAAATAAGTTGGATTTACAATCCTGATATATTAATATGTACTTGACCGAACACACGTCATTATGTGAATTGTAGCGGCATAAGGACCATCCCATACAACACACGTCATTATGTGAATTTTAGGGGCATAAGGACCATCCCATACACATTAATGCCATGTTAGGATCTCTCGCTCTCGCTCTCTCTCTCTTTCTGTTATTTCCTCTCTTCACCTTACATGCAAAAATCAATAAACCAGACTAAGTTGTTTTTTTGTTCTTAGCTGGTTTCCCAGTCTGGCCTAGTTGGTGTTCAGCTGCTTTTTCTGGTATCCCATTCTGGAAAAGCTGTTGTTTGGCTGGTTTGCTGGTCTTCAAATCTGACCAAGCTGGTGGTGGACTGGTTTTACCGGTGTCCCTGGCCAAATTGGTGATCAGCTGTTTTTTGCCAGGATGGCCAAGCTGGTGTCTGGATGGTTTTGCTGGTCTCATAGTCTGACAATGCGTGTATTAAGGCTGTTTTTACTTGTCTTGCAGCCTGGCCAAACTGGTGTTTAGCTGGTCAGCCAGCTGGTCTCCAAACTTACAATTGTCCCAAACCTCTCCTAAAACATCAAAACATACTAACCTGACCAGCTTGATCAAGCTAGGAGAACAGATAATCAGGCTGGTTGAAACATCTCTCTTTCTATGACATTCTGCTCACAAACCTTCCCTCCTAAGGCCAATTAATCAACTTAAAACTATTCCTAATTTTTGTTTGGAGCAATAAGTATAATCAGAAATAATAATCCATGTACATTGTTCTGAATGGGGAATGTATGCCTCTTATCCTGTGAGAGCCGCCTGCCGAGATCTGACTGCACCAGGGATCAACACGATGCTCGTCTTGTTAGAGGTCAAGAGTGTACACACACATGCAAATTTGTCCACAATTTACATAGTCATTATGTATCTGATATATCCCAGTTGATCATGCAATCATCATTCTGTTTATTTACATTTTCTTTGTGGGTTCGGAGAATTAGATGACATTAAGATAGCTATGGGAGGTGTTGTCTTCCAACATTTTGAACATTTTTCCTATGATGTTATGGACAGTGGTGTTGACTGGAGAAAGTCATATTGGCACAATTGAGGACTTAATTTTAAAGTGTTTGAATAAAGAGCAGCTTTTGTTTTGAAATTTTCTGAGAGGCTAAACATTTTGTATTTTTTAAACGGCATTTACCTCTCATTCACTGATATTATGACACTAGCAGTCAGAAATATCTTTTTGTAGTTGTTTTTGTTATGAAAGACATAATTAAAGCTACACTATGTAACTTTTGGCCCTCTAGCTGGTAAAAAATAAAACTGCATGCGTCTTATGGAAGAACATTGTTTTGGTTGTTCTTCAGCTCTGCTCCTCTGCGTGGATGAATGTGGTTCGAGTCACCGGTGTACACATGAATATAGGACATCTTATCACAGCGAATGGACAAATAAATAGTGAATGAAAGGAAAAGACGGATATCTGAAAACATGTCATCTGAGCAGGTAAGTGCCATATCTTATACTGTTGTTTTGACTTAATGGAAACATTGATGTTTTGAAATAAAGGACATTACAAAAGTTAGGCAATGTTCATTTACATTAGACATAATGATTGCTAGTCTGATAAGGTCAAATATTGTAATTTTTTTTAGAACTGCAGGATATTCTGGCCAAACAGATCTTGGTAATAACTAATTTATAGATTCTCATTGTGACCAACCAGTGGTCAACATCATTTCAAGACTCACATGTCCTTGGCAAGTCTAGGACTAAAGTATTTATTTATATAAATACTTGCCGTTATAAAGAAAAATAAACACGTGTGCCATCAAGTGAAAATTTCTGCTCTGATTATAGTATAATTAGTGAATTTCACTACACACACACACACACACACACACACACACACACACACACACACACACACACAGACATGTGTGTGATTACACAACTATAAATAAAACATACCACTAAAATATCTTACCTGTTGAGTAAGAAAACGTTTTTGCCACCTCTGAAAGGCCAAGCCGATGTTGATTCAGGTTTTGTTACGGACTATATCGATTTCCCTTTTTGCTTGTAGACTCTGTTGTGAGTTTCTTTGTTTTTAAAACTGGTGATTCCTCGGAGGTTTGCTGTTTGTAATTATCCAAGGCCAGTTTTTCTTGTTTGATGTGACAACAAACTTTCAGCTTCACACTACTCCCACAGCATACACGTGCTATAATAGCCAGAGCTTATTTTCTCAGGCGAATTACGTATCTACGCAATTTACTGCAAAATCTGTCACGACAGCTCTAAAATATAAATAATTATTATAGGTTTAGTAAAGTGAATTTGGGTAAAGACATGGTTTGGAAGTATGAAGGACAAAACCTGGAAAAATAATAAATAAATAAATACACAAATACCTATACAAGTAAATTAATCCATATAGTTGTGCAAAAAAAATAAAAAATATATATTATATATATATATATATATATATATATATATATATATATATATATATATATATATATATATATATATATATATATAAATATATAAATCATTAAATGTGCGAGGAGGTATACAATCCATATAATTGTGCATAAATAAATATATAAATCATTAAATGTGCGAGGAGGTATACAATCCATATAATTGTGCATAAATACATATATGTTAAAGGAAATGTAAAAATGAAAGCTGATTTTTAATTCTATATTTCTTTAATCATTCATTTATTTCTGTATTTATTTTTCATTTGTGCAACATGTTAATGAGAGGATGTCAATAAAACATCAGTAGGCAGACTTTATGACACCATTGGCTGATCATGACATTAATAAGGCAATACAAAGATTTTCACAATCAACCAATTAATAAAAGTTTACGATTTTCCAAACAATTCGCTGCCTCATGGAGCGACTCTGCTATCGATCTTCTCTTCACCATGGTGCCTCCAAACTCCTGCCAATAACCGTTGCACCTGGTATTGATTGTTTGACTTTAATCCCTAAAAAACTGCTGATATCCTCTCATTAGCATGTTGCGCAAAGTTAAAACAAATAAGGAACAGCATACTGAAAAAAATTATGATTTAAGAAATATAGAAATGTGGAATAAAAATCAACTTTCATTTTTGCATTTCCTTTAACAATTTGCATTTCCTCAACCATGTAGACCTTTATGTTTTGTATTGTATTATTTTTGCATTGATTAGTGCATTTATTTTATTTTTATATCTCCTCACAAATGTAATTGTTTATATATGTATTTATGCATGAATATGCAGATTTATGTATTTATTTGTGTATTTAATTATTTTTTTGCAGGTTTCAGCCTCCATATGGAAGATGGATTTTTGTTCCACTCTCTCATTAATAACATTTTGTTATTTTTTTAACAAAAAAAAGTTACATAGTGTAGCTTTAAAAATTGAAAGTATGTACGTAGGTAGTCATGTAGCAAGCACTTATATCCAAAAACAATCACAGTAATGGCCTACAAAGGCATAATGCAGTAACTATGTCAGCACTGAAAGTGTAAAAAAAAAAAAAAAAAAAAAAAATGTTTGGCTTTAAGGATTGGCTTAAATTGATTGTCCAGACAATTATTTGATTGCCCATGTTGTACATACACACATACAGTAGTAATGCTGTGACATTTACATTAATCTAATCATAGCTGAGCCAAATCTGTATGTCACAGTGCAGACCATAGTATAATAGACCCAAATCAGTTCTTAACTAAATTTTGATAAATTGCGTAGTTATAGTTTTTGCCTTATTTATAGGTTTAGTGTCTTGGTAAAGAGCACAGTGGAGATGACTAAAGGATCAAACTCTGTGGGACTCTAACATACAAACTTTTGGTCTGAAGACATGGTATTTAAAAACTACACCACCCCTACTGAAGTATGCCTGCTGATCAAAGAATTGCATTTGATGCCAGAAGTTAGCATTTTTTTTAAATAGATAGGGCATAGTTTGTGTAAATGAAAAAACTGAGATGAAAATGAGATGCACAAAGTGGGTGCATTGAGCATTTGACCTTATGAGCATGAATTATAAACTATTATGAGCAGGTTGGAGAGTAGTGTTGTCAGGAAGTGTGCTTGTTCACTGATGGTAGTGCTGCACACTACATTACAGCCGAAAGTGTCTCGTCATCTCCTTCCCACTTGTGCTTTTGATAAAAGATCCACTTCAGTTCTTCCCTCTCTCTTCCGCTTGTAAAAGTTCACAGCTCATCTCCAGTCTAATAAAAATAACATCCACAGAAGCCTGAAGAAGCTTGACCATCTGTTGCTGTGATCTTAGTCTTTCTTTTTCACACTTCTTCCCCTCTCTTTTTCTCTCTCTGTCTTTTCTGTCCTCTCACTCTGACAGCATCTCACAAACAGAACACTTTTTTTTCATGAGACATCACTTAAACAGATGTTAAAAAGGGGGCAAAACTTAGTTTGAGGGTGTTTTCACATGAGCATTTTTTGCGCCCATTATTTTACATCATTTAACGTCAAATTCTGGTTGTTTTCTGAACTTAATTACGCACTTGCTAACTAGCTATGTTTCTGTTTGAAAAGGCTGTCTGGGTTACAGTTTATGTGAACTTGGGTACGGTCCACATTTTTACTAACAACGCCACATTAGCTGTGCCTGTGCATCAGGAGTTTGAACAAATATTCATTATAAAAAAAACATTAAGATTTGAATATATGGCTCGTATGACTATTTGTACAACCATATTATGTTACAGTAAATCCCTAAATACATTCGGGCAGAATGCAATGAAATGCAATAAACACTGGCACATAGTCAATCTTACATAATAAGAGATCTCTGATGAAGCACTCTTCAAAGCAGAGCTGGGGTTGTTCTAAGAGTATTTGCTCTTTGGTGCATTTAGAAAACTGTTTTTAGTTTTCAGTCAAGTATATAAGTTATAGTAAGCATATAATCTGTAGACTGAAGCTTTACTAAGAAGGCCCTGTATTGAAGCTTCACCTTTGCCAAGCGTGCTGTCATGTAGGGCACTGGAGGGAATGCATCTGTCAGCATTAACAGGATCACAGACAGCCTGGAGGAGGATGCAGGAGAAAAGAGTGTTTATTTCCTCCATGTTGCCATGCACACAAGCTCCATGACGACTGGAGTGGGCGGCTCATTAGCTGCTGGCCGCAAGACTCTTAGACTGTAGCATCTTCTCTTCTGACATCTACTCTGATTTCTTGTTTTCTGCTCTTTTCTATCTCTTATCTCCACTCTGCTGACAGTCTAACCTTCCTCTTCTCATATCTTTGACAGTTGCCCAGTACTGGAATATTTGACAGTGTAGGTAGACAATACATTACATCAATAGATGTATACTTGTATACTGTATTACACTATAATATGAACATAAAAAATTACATCAAGATACAAGCTGCTTAAACTGGTTAGCTGGTCTCCCAGCCTGGCCAAGCTTGTTTATGTTGTCTGTTTTGATGGATTTAGAGGGGTTTTGGGCACTTATCCGCTGGTCAGGTAGGGACACCAATTCGCAGACCAGCTAAACCAACTTTAGTTTGGCCATGTGTAATGTGTTTTCTTGGTAATAAAAAGAGATAACACACAGTTGCCATGTGATTTACTTTTGGCTTCTCAGTTTCTGTATCAAAACATAAAAAACACCAGCAGACACTTCTAACAAGGAGAATCTCTGGTCTAGATAGAAATACAAATATACATATATAAATAAATTAAAATAATGCAACATATTATGCTTATGATCACATGACCATATATTAGTCAAGTGTAATTTCTTACAATCCAAATTATTTTAAAATAAAATGCCCTTAAATTAATACCATTAGTTAATAATTATTTCAATCATGTAGTGTAACAACATAGACTCGCCACACATGATGGAGACTAGCAAGATCAGAAAACCACATTTGGCTAGTTAAAGACGGGATTGGAGATTATTGCAAAAGAGAAATTCTCAAAAGTGCAGCAACATAAATAACTAGTTAGTTAATCAATTTTTTTTTTTTTAATTACTCTCATTCATAGTTGCAAAGGTGATTTAGTTCTTACTGTGCGCCAAAAGATAACACATCAGGGTCTAATGAATTACTCAGGGCTGCAGGTTATTGGGTTAGGATTGTGGCAAGAGCTCAGTTTGTGAGAGGATTGCGTTGATCTGAAGGCCCCTGATATGGGAGAATCCCTGTGTACACACAAACCTCTAACCCAATCAGCTACACTTTAAAATCTGTCCGAATGCCACTTGTGTTGCTAAGAGCAAGTTTCTGATTGAACATGGGTGTGCTGAGACAAACCCTACTACTAACATTAGTATAAATATACCACTTTCCCCCACCCTAATGCTTCCCAAAGCAGAAAAAGTGACGATGTAACGTGACATTGTTTTCCATCCAGAATAATTGAACTAGAATTGAAATCACGTCTCAATCAAATATTCATCGCCCTTACGCACTACAGCTTGGAGACATGTATAAAATGCACACATGGGAATCCCTAGTTTCAATCAAACTAAGCCAAAGTGTCAAACACTATTAAGCACCATGCTGCAGGCAAACAAAATGCTCACATTATGAATATAAATAACATAATTAATAAATAACAGCCAATTTATATCACTATGTAATTAAATATGATAACAGATTCAAATAATTTACATATCTGAAACATTAACTGTGAAATCTCTAATAACTCTACTAAAGGTTAGTGATCTGAAGTGGTTAATATGGATTAAGAGCTTCATTTTTTTATGGTGCATTGTTAAAATACCTGCAAAATATGACACAGAAGCACAAGTTTAGTGCTAAAATACTTTAAACTAAAGTATTCTTTAAAATACTTTCATTTACTGATATTCATTTCACAAAAGTAGCCAAAATTATGCCCTCATAATGATCAAAATAGTTAGCATATAATTGTTCAAAAATTACCTCAGCTAGTTCAATAACATCTTAACTTCTATTAATGATCTAAAATTATCCTGTTTTAATAAGAAGGAGCACTGATCTTTTTTGGCATCATAATCATCATCCTTTTTTAATGACTAAGAAGATAAATGTAAGGGTTTTCACACAATAAACCCTGACAGGGTGATCAGGACCCCAACGCAAAGCAGAGGGGTCTTGTTTCACCCTGAAGGGGTTTATTTTGCGATAACAACCGGCTGACTGTACATTATCCTGCTTATATGGCTACTAACCAAATAATTACAGTGTATATATATATATATATATATATATATATATATATATATATATATATATTTCAATAATTCTTTTATATTTTTTTTGTATCTAGTTTTATTACAATATTTATTGAGGGATTACATGGAATATTTGTATATAAGACAAAATTAATTTGTCACACTGCAGGACTGTTTAAAATGAACTATTGAAGGCAAAAGGATGATTGAAAACAGTGAAAAACTTAAGAGACATGGGGACAAGTCAAAGAAATTAAACTATATTATATTCCTTTTAAATTCATAATTTAACCTAAAATATTGGTGTTGATTAAAACTACCCATGTCTTTCTTCTTTCTTAACCTACAAGTAATTATGTTGTCACTCTGATATGACGGTTGGACATTGCATACAAAACATACAGATGGCTCATATACAGTAAAGTTTATTTAGGTATATATGCATCTCAAATATTTATTTATTCATTTATTTTGTAGACACTTAGCAGTTAACCCTTTCATATGTACCATCACACATATGTGGCGGTTAACAACTGGGTCCCGCAGAGTAGCATCACACATATGTGTTTCTGCAACAGTCAGTTAAGTTACAAGCTGCCAGATACAAATCGGCTTTTGCACTGGCACAGGCTGCACTGGTCAAGCATCTGTAATTTATATTCATTCAAACAGTTACTCATACAGTCTTTAAAACCACAGAATAAGTTTATTTTATGTAACAAACTAATAGTCACCAAAGTACCACAATAACGTTTCACAGCTTGCATATGTGCAGCCATGTCTGCTTGTTATTAGGTGCAGATGGGTTTTTCATTCACACAACAGCAACTCAAACAGCCTTTTCAGGCATATAATGTTCAGGTTTTCTTTTCTGAAACAGACAGCCAATCTATTGCAAAAGCAGCACGATTACAGTTTAAAACTCATATACTCACAGTGAAAACATGCAGATCGAGGGTCATTATCCGATGCATGCAGCCAAGTCTGTTTACATTCACTCATCACACACACACACACACACACACACACATACACACACACACACACACACACACAAAATGTCTTAGAGGTCAAACGGTGTATGTAGGCAAACCGGACTGCTGATATTATTTGTTTTAACAGCTAGAAAAATTAAACAAAACAGTACAGCAGACATAACCCATTTGTTCATGTTTACTATATTATATACAGTATTTTTTTTAAGACAAGAAATCAAAAAATTGAATGAAATCAAAAATAAAATACTTATCTAAACTCTGCCCCTCTCTACCAACTGAGCAGTGTCACATGAAAAAATAACTCACTGAAGCATTTAGACCCTACTCATGAATAGATTAAATGTTCATTAAATGTTACTGTATGTGAGAGAATTAGAGCAGAAAGTTTTCTCCAACATAAAAAGTTGTTAATTAATGTGACAACAAACTCTTGTGTGTGTGTGCATGTGCTCGAGCATGCATGCGCATGTGTGTCATGATTTAGTTGTCCTGTAGACTGAACAGATGTCCTCACTTGTCATTTGCATATCATGTAAGAACATGCATGCATCTTTTTTAATCAGTCTGTTGCTTTTACTAACTTTACAGTCTATAATATAGCAGATCGCTGAATTAAGTATTCCTTTAGCTATAGACACAAATAACCACTTGAGACCTGTGCATAGATAATTTAATCAGCAATAATTATCTTAATCAGAATGTGTTGCCACAGTAATTCATGCATCTAAAATAGGATTCAGCAGTGGTCTACATTCCATAAACTGTGTTGCCCATTCGGAAGCCGTCCATAGGCCACACCATACTGAATATAATCAATTTGATTTGTCAGATTTTCTACTCTGCTAATACAACTGATTTTGTCCCCACTATTGTTACCTATCTGAATGCCACTGGGATTCAATGCGCTATTTTTGCATAATGCCATATTATCTGTGCTTTTATTCATTACAAGTTCACAGATCAAGCCAACACCAAACAAAGTGTAGGGAAACACAGTCTGTATATTACTCTGTCCTCCCTGTTATCGATTTCATTTCTTTTTTTTTTCATTTGCCTGCAGAAACTATTATTACTTTTATAGATGTTTTTATGGCTCTTCCAAGACTGCAGAACACTTACACAATGGCACTCATTAGAGCCTCAACCTCTACCTCTCTTGCTCTTTTTCTATAGATTGATATATATTTCTCTTAGTTAGCCCCTCTAACTAATGAATATAAATATCAATGTCACTGAGAGATATGCTTGGGAGTGTTTATCCAACTCTTAAACATACAAACACTATCTCTCTGTCTCTCACTTTCTGTCTTTCATATATCTGTGTTTCACATGTTTTTCTTTTTCTGTTATTAGTAGAGCTGCAGTGGGGGTTAATTTTGTCTTCACTCACTCGTACATTCTATGTCAGATGGACTGTGTGCCGTCGCTCTGAAAAATTCATAAACGTGTGGTGGCCACCTTAGTGGAAAGTGATGACAAGCCACGGCAAGAAGTGATGACACTTTACATGTGCCTGCTAGCAACGGTTGTGCAGCCATCAGCTGATAGTGTGCTTTCCAGAAAAGCATTGCACTTGTTCGTGCTGCTTTAATTACCATCGCTGTGCATGAGAGTGATTTCTGTCTTCAATTCACTGTTAGCCCACATAAAATGCTGTTTATTTGAGCAATTTTCTTTTTATGAAATGGCACTCCGAAAAAAATCTCTATTGCCTGACAGCTATCACTGAATTAGGTATCCTGAAATATCACACCTGTCTCTGTGACAGCCCTAGGCACTGTAAACATGAAACAATGTGACACACCTTGCTTAATCCTGGGTTAACATAATTTTTGACCCTGAGTTAAGGCCAATTTAGGCACAGCTGCTACAGCCATCAAAGCACCATTGTTCACTGTTTGATGACAAAATCCTCTGCAGTGATCAATGTTCCTGTTATTATGCATAATCCAAAAGTTTATCTGAGAGGTGTTTTGGAGAGTATTTGTCAGAAGTCATCCTGCAGATTTTTGTCTGACACTGCTTTTAGAAATAGTTTAGCTATAAAATGGCTTATAAAATCATTGGATGCCGTAAACTACATGTCGCGGCCCCACAATATTTATAATCTAACAACCAGGGTATTCATGCACAGTGGCAAATAATTTGGCACATTTATCTGCCACTGTTGACAAGAAATGCCACTAGACACAAAGACCATTGCTTAAGGAAACACATCTGATTATATTTTGAAGAACAAACGAATGAAATGTCGGCGATGTGCCTGCCTGATTTGCTTTTTTGTTCTGAAGAACATTTGCGGTTTAGCTCCTGAGTGAATACGATACGTAGTATCTCATACTATCTCAGCATGCATATGCAAATAGCATGCGGACTACAGATGAATTGTCATGTTTGTCATAAAAATTCAGTACAGCCCCAGAAATGCTTTTTGAAATGTTTATTCTTTAGCCTCCATTTGTTTGTTGCAAAAGTATCATTATGATAATAGTAATAGCCTATGGTAATATTTGTTATATTGTATATTAAAAAAAATAATTTATTTTGTTAAAATTATATATTGTATATATTTATTTGTTGAATACAAATAAAAATGTCACTAACTAGTCACATAACTCAGACACTGCACTGACTGGTCAATTGGTAGTTTTGCACATCCCTACCTTTTACCTGCAAATTATATATTACAGGGTGAAAACAATTGTCATTTCTAACTCAACTGTTATAGACATTACTTTATGAGAAAAAGGACGTAAAGTTTTTTTTTTTTTTCAAAACATAAAATCACAATACTTTCAGAATTGCAATATTGCAATACATATTGAATTGTCTAGGAATCACTGTTGATATATCGAATCGGGAGGTTTGTGTCAATTCCCAGACCTAGGGTTAGCACTAGGCAAGTGCCGTGAGCTTTGAGACACATTATTAATTGCTGTGCCCAAAACACAATATATGGGTGAGTGTAATTTCATGGAAATGTTATTGACATAAAATGTTGCCTTAGAACCCACCAGTCAATGGAAACATTTATGTCATAGTGGCAAACTGCATGACCAAATTGTTTTAAATTCAGGACAGTAATATTGCTCATATCATACAGATAAAAGATTGTCATATTGAGCTAGCATGTTTATGTCCATTAAATCATACAATGAACCACAGTGACAGAAGAGTTTGTTTTGACATACAACAAAAAGAAAAACAAAAGATTGCAAGTTACTTGTTTCAATGTGACACTTTCCCCACAGTTCAGTAACATTGGAATGGACTGCAGCAATTAAATAATCTGACCACCAAAGACAACAATCTTTTTTTTTTTATCCCCTTTTCTCCCCAATTTGGATTGCCCAATTCCCACTGCTTACTATGTCCTCGTGGTGGACGTACCAGTTGCCTAAACTTCTGTAACAGTAAATCCACGCATCTTATCATGTGGCTCGCTTTGCATGACAACGCAGAGACTCACAGCATGAGGAGGCACAATCCACGCACAATCCACGCACAATTTTCTAGGTGCCCCATTGAGTGCGAGAACCACTAATTAGTACCATGAGGAGGATACCCCATTTGACTCTCCCCTTCCTAGCAACCGGGCCAATTTGTTTGCTTAGGAGACCTGGCTGGAGTCACTCTGCACACCCTGGATTCAAACTCGGGACTCCAGGGGTGTTAGTCAGCATCAATGCTCACTGAGCTACCCAGGCCCCCAGAGACAACAATCTTAACCTGAATGCACAAGGCAAATGTAACGTAAATACGGCAGTCATTTTAATATATATATTTTTTAACAGACACTACGCCCTAACGTTAGAACTATAAAACAAAGCATATCTCAAGAAGGACATGATTGCCTGATAACCACTTCATAGCCTTAGACTAACCAGAAACAATGATGTAGTATGAAGTATGATGATGTCAGTAACACAGAATATTTAATAAACATATTAACTTACCTTTATTGGAACACAAAATCCATGTGTCTCTCCTTGCGAACGAATATCTCTGTCACTTTGTTGTAAAAGTTGCCCGCTTGTTGAAGTATCGATAGCCTCTCTTTCTCAATTTTTTATTGAAATTAACTTCCGCCTAGGTCATTGATGCATACACCATATCCATTTTACCACTTAATAACACATTAGTTACGTGAACTAGTTGACACAAAAAATACTCTTATTTTTTTATACTCTTATTTTTTATTTTTATTGTATGTGTATTCTATATTGTACATTGTATAATAGGATTGTGTTGTGTAAGTATGTGTACATTTGATATGTAAATTGTGTTGTGTATATATGTTGTTTATTGTAATTTGTATATGTCTCGTCACTGTCATGACTGCTATGTTGCTCGGAACTGCACACAAGACTTTCACCTACTGTTGCACTTGTGTACATGGTAGTGTGACAATAAAGTGATTTGATTTGATTGATTGAAAACTATAATCTAGCCTGATAGCGTGCCTGAATGAAGTAGCTTCCTCGGTTTTTGGTCATTTATAGTAGTGGGCGTGATTCAGTTTGAATTAATGTATAATGTTGAATGAAAGGGCGGTAAACACTGCTTTGAATCTAAGTCAGAGAAAACATAAAATAAAGTGCTTGCACCTGAGGGTGGAGCCAAAATGAATAAATGAATAATAACTGTCTGTGCTGCTCAGCTGAGATGAAAGATGATGAATTTGAACGAAAACAGTAATTTATATAAACTGCTTGATTTCATAAGATGTTTGAAGTAATTTAACATGCAAATTCAACACACGTATTTCATAGTTATAAAATCATCCACAACAGAACTATGTATTTTAGGGCCAGAAACACAGCCATCAACTCAACGTCGAAAGCACAAAGATAGGGAAGTATAAGGTTTCCCCCATGAATAGAAAGCTCATGTCTTGTTCGTGTGGCCAGTCTAACTGTAATCTGGCCACCGCACGAGTAACTACCTTAAGCAGTTCCTTAACCGCTTTACTATCATGTGAGGAATGCTCAGAGGAAGGTAGCTCAAAGTCCGCGGACTCAAAAGATTCAACGTCCCCCTCATGAAATTCTGATTTTTACATTCTTTAAACATACATCAACAATTGCAGTTATGACCATTGTAAAGAATACCACACATCACATTTACAAGAACATTATCCAATGTTCAGACTCAAAAGCAGGACAAAATCAGCTAAATCAATATCTGTGTCAAATGTCACGTTAAACCCAGATATATGATAATCTCTGGAGCGTCTTAAGATGATGCCTGCTGGTGTAAACATTTGCTGCTTTTATATAGAGTCTGATTCATATCTTACAGGCTTGGCATTCTGTCCAAAACTGAAATCAATAATAACCCTGAAGAGGGCACAGACAAACAGAGAGATTAGAGAGAAGACAACGTATGAACATTAAGCATCAACTCAAGATGGACAGCAGGAATGAGGGACAGAGAGGCAAAATCTTCAGACTGCTGCAGATAAAAGACGATTGCTAGATAAGAGTCAAATTCAAGGGAAAAGCATGCATAAGAATTTGGATATGTGGATACAACTGAAATGACAACAATGTGTTTGCAGCAGAGAGAGGTTGCGTGTAATCCTCCAGTTGGCTACATAATATACTAGGTCCACTTGAGTCCTCAAAATAATCACTCGAGTACTCGTCAAGTAGGTAGAGTACTTTTGTTTGTAGAACTAACACTAGCATTGTAGCATAATTTATTAGTTTGGTAGATATGAACAATCAAGGTATAAAAAAAATGCGTAGTATATGAAAATCTTCTCTGAAAATAATCAGCGTTTGTGTTTTAATTGTTACTGAATTTCGAACTGAGTGAAAAGGCACATCTCACATTTTCATTATTGATCATCGCTTTCATAAACGATCATTGCTGTCACTTCCAAATACTAGAGTACTCATGCCCATCCCTGTATGAATGTAAACAAAAGCACAAGGACAATCACATCGACTGGTATTTATATATTCCATGGTACTGAATGATTGCCATATTCATGTTCTATGGTGTTTATATAACATATTACAAGGTGTACAGTGGAGTCCAAAGGTAAGATCACAGTGCAAATGGGGGATTGTAATTATTATTATTATTATTATTATTATTTCAGTTAAAAATGGAACTGGCTCATGGAAAAAAGAAAGTTTAACCTCCCAAGACATGAGAGTGCTGTGTGCATTTACCATTTCCCTTTTTGATTTTAACTAGTAGCACATCATAAACATGGAAAAAAAAACTACAGCAAATAGTTTTCCTAAAACATGATTGCCACATTCTGTATGTAGAGAGTGGGACTAAGTTGTGAAATTTGAATTAATACCAAGCTTTAGACAGTCTTTAGAAGAATTATTATCGAATTGTTTATTAGTTTTCCAGGAATGTTGGTTATTCATTGTTCCCTGTCTGTCACTCACTTCAACGTTGAGTCGAAGAAGTGACACTAGGCGTCTCTCTTGAGAGCCTCACTCATCTCTGAACTTGAGAAAAGGCCAATGAGAAATTGGCAGACAGAATTTGCATGTCCCGCACCCGGACATACAGGTATAAAGGGAGGAAAATGCATCTGTCCATTCAGAATTTTTTTTCGGAGCCAAGCGGTTGTGTGATCAGCGAGCTGCATTCATGAGACTGTTCAATTCATCTCTACAAGGGTATGCTGTTGGATCTACAGCACATATCAGCGGCATTCTCCCCTGGGCCGCTTCGATAGCGCTTCTAAAAGAGATTATTTTCCCTAAAAGAGAAATACACAGCTGCCGTTGAACATCCTTTTCAGGACGCGTCTTTTTAAAGATGTCTTTCTGCCCCTGTGTAGATCCTGGATGCGGTCAAATTTCTCTCCACTTCTGATGGTCATAAGAGCTGACTCATGTGCCTGGGCAGCGATCACACCCAGGCAGCGTTATATGAATGGTTCATATTCTCAGTGCGAGAACATAGCTATGGCAACATTGCAGTCGTGGTTTTCTATCCTCATGAGAGAAAGCCACTTCAGCCACCCCCCGTGCCGCGCCTCCTTCCTACGGGATTGGGGCTGGAATGGCTGGCAATGAAGGCGATTTGGGCTCGGTTTTGCCAGGTAAATCCCCACAAACCACCCACTCCCCAGCATGCTCGTTTGCTTCCATTTGGGCTCGAGGTGAGAGCAGCTCGGCTCACGGCCAGTCTGTTTACGATTGGTTCCCAGGTCAGGGCGCCGCCCACAACCCCTCCCCCCCCCCCGATTCCTTTCTTCCCGGAGGTGGATGGCGATTTGACGAAGCCGTAGAGAGCACCTTTTACTACCCGAAACCGGCTTCCTCACTCCTCCGCTCTCACTACCCTTGAAGGTGGAGCAGCTCCAAGCTGTCATGTCCGCCCTGCATACCATCTCCACCCTGGTACGGCCCCCTTGCGAGCAGACCCACGCCTACCTTGGGCAATCCCCGCTGTCCCCTGGTCACCGTTTTTGTAGCAACTCCTCCTTCTCGGATCTACCACCGTGCCATTTCCACATGTGGCCTGAAAATCCATGTGATGAATTCCGCCACTCTTTACCGCCCTCCAACATGGGCAGGTGGTGTCTGCGGGGTCTTTTCCCCCTGAAAAGAATGCCTTGCCCGATGCGTGTGATAGCGTTAAGATGGCCCCAGCCACTTTGACTCTATGTGAGAAACATAGAGAGAGAAAAGGCGTGGCTGGCTCCCATGCTTGGCATGTCGCCATGTTCCCCCCTTCGGGGGAACTGCACTGTGATCAGTGCCATGATGTTTTGTCACATGATGTCGTACGTTGAAATTTAAACACTTCACTGACAACCCAGAGTCTTCTGAACTGACATCAGTCTGTTTAACCCTTTCATACATGCCGTCACACATATGTGAAAGATAATAACTGGGCCCCGCAGATTAGCATCACACATATGTGTTTCTGCTTCAGCATTTTACGTTACAAGCTGCCAGATTCAAATCCGCTTTCGTGTCACACAGGCTGTGCTGGTCAAAGTCTGTAATATATATTTGCTCAAACAGTTACTTATACAGTCTTTTCAACCACAGAATACATCTATTTTATGTAACAAACAGCCTAATTGTCACCAAAGTACTACGATAAAAAGTTTACAGCTCTTATACGTACACTCAATACATCAAACGCGATCTTCCTCTGATACATGCTGCCATTTGTTAACATTAGTAGCGGTTGTCATTCATCAAACAAACAGCTACTCTAGTCTTTTTAAGCATATAATAGGTTTATTTTATGTAACAAACAGCCTAATTGTCACCAAACTACCACAATAACAGTAACATCTTGTATATGCATAGCCATCATATTGAAACACAATCTTCCATGCACGCAGCCACGTCTACTTATAAGGTGCAGATATGGTTTTCATTCACACAATCAGCAACTCAAAGAGTCTTTTCAGGCATATAATACATTTGTTTTCTGAAACAGACAGAGAAAGTATCACAAAAGCACCACGATAATAGTTTAAAACTCAGATACTCAAAGTGAAAACATGCTGATCGAGTGTGATTATCCGATGCACAAAAGCCAAGTCTTTTTACATTAGCACTTGTCACACACACACACACACACACACACACACACACACACACACACACACACACAAATGTCTGAAAAGTCAAAAAGTATATAGGCAAACAATAACATTGTGGACTTTTTCAAGGTCATTTCTAATATCATGATATTACCTTAGTACAAGTCCATGGTATTGCCATAGTACAGTACCATGTAAAAAAAAAAAGTTGTTATGGGCTGACAAAAACAAAGGCATTGTTGGAATTAAAGCTAGAGTGTGATCATCTATGGGGTAGATACACACAATCAAGTACAATAATGTAATAACATTAAAGTATATAATCTACAACCTAGCTAATCAGTAATCCTGGGTGGTCACTTCCATTTCTAACCCATCTAACCCATTCTGGCATCCACAGCCCACGATCACTCTTTGTTTTTTGACATAACACACAGTTACACACAAACCATTTGTGGCAGAGATCTGCTTCTACACTAAGCAGCTCTCTGTATGCATACGAGTTTTACAAATATACTCATGCTTCAACACATCTGTACATACAGCACACACACAGATAAATATGTCCAACATAAAGACAGAGACACAGTCTGAAAATAAACAAAGGATGATGAGGAATTGAGAGTATTAGAGAGAGAAAAAGAGACATGTAAGCTTATGGGCCGATCTCTGAACACTATGTGACCTGTTTATTATTTTGGGGTCCTAAAACAATCCCATCCTGCCTGGAATGCACACTGCCAAAATTTAGGCAGCGTCTGCATTGCTGGATAACACACACAGAGAAAAAGACATGACTGAATATAAGGAGAAACAATTCTCCTGACCGTGTCCATGTGTGTTTGTGTTTAAACACAGGAATATTTTTTCCAAACATAAATGTAACACAACTGTACTCTCAAACTGTTGTCAGAATATGCACTGTCACTGCAGATGATCCCTCTCTTACATATCTACTTAAGCAAACATTACTTTTAAAGCATTACATTCTTTGATACCACTTTACAATAAGGTTATATTATTTAACATCTGTTAACACAATAGTCACATGAACTGATAATTAAAATGTATTTTACAATTTTTTTTTCTCTTTTTATATTCAAAGTTGCAGATGTTAGCAAATACAATATGAACTAACATGAACAAACAAATGATAGTATTTGTATAAATTAGCATTAACTAACATTAATACATTCTGTAAAAAATAATTGTCCATTAGTAGGTTATGCTAATTAATGCATTTACTAATGTTAACATATAGACGTTATTGTAAACTGTTACCACATTTTTGTTTCAGTTTTGCACTAGTATTTTCAGGACTGTCAAATTCCTTTGGGCCAGCATTAGTCTTCCTATATGAAACTCTCGCCTTTAGAAACAATATAAAACCTCTAGGAATTTGACCAAAATGGGACCTTAATCTGCAGCGATGTACTTGCCAAAAGTAAGGTCTGCAGTCTTAGGCTGAAAACTCTAGTAGATTTGTGCGGTTTGAACATTTGTCTGGTTGCCGTTTCATTGGCATTTAATATCGGGAGCAAAATGTTTGCTTAGCCGAAGGAAAAAGTTACTTTCAGTAATTTTTCGCAATTAGCTCAGATCTGAATTCCTTTATTTGCCCCCGACTTGTACATTTATTGTATTTTATTGTATATACTGTATTTTATTGTAAATTCTGTTGTTAGGTTTTGCATTTTTACATTCTCTTCCATGTGTTTTGTGGAAGAGCTTAGCCCAGTGAAATGTGTTATTGACAGTTAATAACACATTATTAATGGATGTGGATTAAAGAGCTCTAATTCTCATAACCCTGCTCCTAATGGATTGGAGCGGCAGGTTTGGCCATTAAACACTCTGAAGAGTCTTTTACTACTGCTCTCAAACTCTCAATTCCTGAGTTCTCTCATCAACAAGGTTATACCTGTATTATCCTTGCCAACACGTACTGGTGAGAAGTTTCTCAAAAACATATGCGTGATTTCGTAAGGGTTTAATGTTGATTTATCCTTTATTTATCTTTCACTGGCTGACATGATAGTGGTTTTGGACCTTATATTGTTACTGTTTAATACCCTACTACATTAGTTGTATTTGTCACCCAGGATTAATTTGTTGTGCGATTTCATATAATTAAACAGAACAGAATATTATCACTAAGTGCACCTCAGACGTTCTGTGAATATGATCAGACATACCAGTATAGATATGATCAGAGACCTAAATGACAATGTGTGTAAATATCTTAGATTTAAATACACACAATAATTTATATTTTTATTTATTTATAAAATAAAAATGATTATTTATATAAAATTATTATTTTTAACACGATTACATGATATATATTAATATATTTATAATCACATCCATCAGTTTGCATTTCATGGACACTGTATACCATAAAAGGGACTCCTTCAGACAAGAAGTGACATATGTTGTTGTTATAAGCCATATGCCTCAGTAAATTATTAAATCTTACTTATTATTTATTTATAAATATATTATAAATAAATTATATAATTTATTATTATTATTTATTCTATATTTATCCTTGCCAGCTGGAGCTTCAGTAATTTTTTAGTGGATGATTGAAACCATGTCCCCTCCAGTTAACACAGTCATACCAGTGTAAACACAACTTTAGTTTATCACATTAACTATAACGTTTTGGCTTCATTCTGAGCAGTATATCTATAGTTTTATAATTTAAAACCAAAGTTCTTCTTTGAAGAAATATTGTTAAATATCTTGTGGTCCCTTCTGAAGTCTTTGGTGGGTAATTCCTCCACTCAGAACAGTTAAAAGCATTCTCCTCCTTTCCACACTTTCTCTGTCCCATTTTTTCTCTCTTCTATCTTTTCAGTTCAGTCTGGCCACAGAAACACCTGAGCTCGTTTATCTCCCTGCAGCTAGACAGCCTAACTGAGTGTGCAGCAGGGAGCATATGTTGTGATTTTGTTTATTGTTGTGTATAGATTTATTAGATGTTCACAAAAAGCACAATGGTAATCTAAGGTTTTTGGATATATGAGTAGCTAACTAAATGTAGATCTTCTATAAACTTAACACATTTTTTCAGTAGGTTAGTAGCAATTTTAAAATACTGTTGCTTTTCAGTAACAAGCTAATATTTTCAATAAACAGTGTTGCAATGAAACACCTCTTTTAATTATGAGTAGCATAGCAAACTACATTTTGTAAGTAGCTTCCTTAACAATGGATGGTACTTCAATGGTATTTATGGAAGTAGTTCCATAGAAATGTATGAATATGATAATAATTCAGTATATATCAAAGTACTACAATCGTATACTATGGTATCACCACAGCACTTTTATTTGTAAGTGAATGCAGTGTATTTACAGTATATACATAATAATATTATGTGTGTGTGTGTGTGTGTGTGCATGCGCGGGCGCACATTCAAGCGTGTATGCGTGCATGTGTGTATTTGTTTGTCAGAGTATATTACAGCTTGAGAGCACTGGCACAAACAAACAAATTGTTCTGAAATTTATCACTCTGACCTTTCAAGTTGAAATCTGGAAAAAAAATATAAAGTTATTTAAATTTTCTTCCATGCAGTGATCTGTGAGTCAACATAATCTTTGGCCTTTTTATAATCACACTCTCCAACTCCATTTTTGACATGCTTTGTGGATAATGCATACACTTCTCCCAACTGAAGTATTTTCTATCTCACAACTCTTTTGAAACCCTCTCTTTCCTGACTCTCTCATTTCTTTTTTCCTCTTCTTCCTATTTTTTTTATAATTTCTCTTGGGTTTTAGTGTATTCAAATGCAAGCTATTCTGCCTTCCGTCTAATTTCATTCTTGACGGACAGGTTCATTTCTGCACATCAATCATTTGAATGGCTTCCTCTGTCTGACCAAACACATCACCTTAAAATGCACAGCCTAATATAATCTGCTCTCTCCCTCTTTATTTCTGTCCATTGGTGAAATACTTTGACTTCATGGCTTCAGTCTGGGGAGGAAGAGGGAATGGATCTGGGTTGGGAAAACAGCCAAGGTGTAGCCCCGGGAAAGAGCTCTGACGATGAGTTAGCACTCTCCCAAGGGCTGGCAGTCTTGATGGTGCTTTATATCAAGGACAACAATGGAAAAATAGGAACCTCATATAAGAGATTGAGATAGATAATACTTGACCCTCATGTCCTTAGTTAGGAATAGTTCACACTTTAGAATAAAGGGATAGTTTAATATAATAAATAAGTTCAATAGAATAATTAGATATAATTATTTTGTTTACTCAAAATTAAATATGGAGATATATATCTATTTGGAGATCAACACTGGACCTCAAATGGACTCAATGTATTTATTTATTTTTTTTGTAAATGGTTTCTTAGCAAACCTTTAATTTTTTAATAATATATATTTTTTAATAGGAATACCGCTGAGAAATTATACGTGTATTCCTTGTGTGTTAGTGTTGTTTTTGCTGTGAGACAGATAATGGTGAAGAAGAGGGTATAGACTTTCTGGTACAATACCTAATAAGTATCTGGGCTATATCTGCCATTCAATAATTATTTAATAAATCGATAAATAAAATGGGAAATAGAAACATTAAATGAACAAACAATTATAAAATGTGTCAATTTGAGGATACGTAGCTTAAAAATATTTAACAATATATTTGACAAAATAATTAATAATAAGGCACTGGGACAAAAAACACAACTGATGAATTAAACATAGAATTCATAAGCATTCTCATATTTAACAATTATTTTCAGCATTGTTTCTATATTGTAATTTCTTTAAATAAACAACGAATGTGTTTATTTGTCTATATTTTATTTTTTATCACATTTTGTTCAGTTTTTTATTTATACAGTAAATGATACATAATTTATTTATTAATTTCTAAAAAAAAAAAAAAATTTGTTTATGTGCGTGTGTGTGTTTACATACATACAGAGATGTATGTAGTTCTTTGTGGTTTTCCTATCAAAATCCAGTTGTGTTGGTATTGTAGTTTTCCACAAAGACTTGCACAGTAAGAATTTTGTTCCTCTGTGTTCACTGTGAAACATTTTGCTAGACAGTCAAACTAAGAAATTACTATTTAAGAATTTAAGAACTTTATACTAACTGTGTGTCTCTGAATTGTGTATAAGATGTACTCTGCTAGGAGTAAACTGACCTTTAAAGCTGCACTCTGTATTTGTTTTACCAATGTGGCTGTAGTCTCAGACATTTAGATACAGACATTGCCTGTCAGTCAACTCGAGAATTGTTTACATAGAAAATAGCTGACCAGGATCGTTTCCAAGATGCCCACCGAGTGGACTGACTTACCTTGAAAGAGACTTTGCTTATATTCTGTGTATCCACTACCTTTTGTCCAATTAGTTTGCATTACTTTTCCAGTTGTTCATGATAAGAATGGATAAGAATATTCTAAGAATAATATATAATCATCAAGATGCGTTTTTTGTTTATTAAATATTTTTAGAGCTGCGCAAAACTATGTTGTAGAAAAAAAAAATTATACATTCACAATAAAAACCCATGGTCTTTGTCAAGGGGTCTTTTAAAGAAGAAATTACTGAGTGCAACTATAAAGCAATTGTACATCTCTTCAGCTGTTTTATCATGTATTAAGTCACTTTAAGCACTTCAAATCATCTAGCAAGAACAGAAGTGTAGTATGATGTAGAGAGAGAGAGAGGCCTTCTGTATTGTTTCTGGAATTAGGCCCTTTGCCTCTCACATCCATCCATTAGCATTGTTTGTGTTTGTCATAAATCGGTTTACTAGTCTGGTGGCCACTTTTGGGGAATTAGCTTGACTTTATTAGCCAGCAGGACAAGTAAGTGCAATATCGTTATATTCCAAACTGGAGAGATAAATACAAAGGGAAGGCAGTGCTGAAAGCTTTTAGGGACGTGGATCAGAACTTTTGTGAGTCTTGAGCACATAAAGTGAGTCAGTGGCTTTGGCAAGCATTCAGTGTACTGCCATCTCTTTCTTTGCATGCTCTCGTCAAAGGGCACTCTGAAAAATGAGCTTGCATGACAGAGAGTTATATTGGGACATCAATATTCTGCATTCCCCGTCTGTAACTCACTTCGACATTGTGTCAAAGAAGCGACACTAGGGGTCTCTCTTGAGAGCCTCGTGCATCTCTGAACTTGAGAAAAGGCCAATGAGAAATTGGCAGACAGAATTTGCATGTCCCGCCCCCGGATATACGGGTATAAAGGGAGGGAAATGAGTCTGTCCATTCAGAATTTTTCTTTGGAGGCAACTGGTTGTGTGATCAGCGAGCTGTGTTCACAAGAGTGTTCACTTCATCTCTTGAAAGAGCTTATGCTGTTGGGTCTACGGCGTATGTCAGCGGCTTTCTCCTTCTCTGCACGGCAGTGCAGCTTTGCCCCTGGGCCACTTCGACAGCGATTTTATAGAAGAGAATATTTTCTTAAAAGAGTTTATTTCTCTAAAAGAGCAATACACAGTGGCGCTGAACATCCTTTTCAGGATGCATCTTTATAAAGATGCCCTTCCCCCCTGTGTAGTTCCTGGATGCGGTCGAGTTCTCTCCGCTCCTGACGGTCACAGGCACTGCCTCGTGTGTCTGGGCTTCGATCACACCGAGGCAGCGTTACCCGCAGTGGGCCACGGGTAGGCAGCGGTCCCCCAGATGGATCACCCGGTGCTCCCCTCCAATGCCTGTAGGATGACGTTGTCACTGACCTCCAAAGCCTACATTGCCACCGGACAGGCTGCTTCCGCCTCGCATGCCATGGCCCTCCTGCAAGTCCACCAAGCAAAGGCACTTAAAGATCTGCACTTGGGTACTAACCCGACGTGTTGCAGGAACTGCGCTCAGCGACCGACCTCGCCCTAAGGGCCATGAGGGTCACAGCTTGGACACTCGGGCAGGCGATGGCCACCCTCGTGGTTTAGCAAACGACATCTGTGGCTGAACCTGGTCGAGATGTGTGATGAGGACAAAGCACACTTCCTTAACGCCCCGTCTCCCAGTTCGGTCTCTTCGGCGACACCATTGAGGACTTTGCCCAGCATTTCTCAGAGGTGAAGAAACAGACGTAGGCCATTTCTCACATCATGACCCGTTGCGCCACCAGCATTGGCTGTGCTCCGTCTGCTTGCCAGGGGCGTCCTCCTGCGGCTTCCAGAAAACATGCAGCTCTGCCTCAACCTGGGCCCAGCTCTCAGCCTCAGCGTTGAGCGCACCGCAGGAACCGCATGTCTCCCGTCTCACGAACATCCTCCAGGACCCAGAAGGCTACCAAGTGTTCCTGAGATGGACGACCCAGAGATCGCGATGCAATGTTTTGAAAGCGTCATAGAGCTACAGTGAGTTTGTTTACATGTACACCATTTAAGCCATTTATTGAGAGAAAGCTTTCTATGATGCAGAACTGGCATTTACTTTTGCATGCAGTGTGTTATCAGCCCTTTAATCCTATACAGTATATATGCAGTTCGGTCAGTAAGCAACTTTCTCCACATTTAGCTGAGCCAGGAGAAACTGTACATCTTTGTTTCATACAGATTACATTGCAGGAGAATATTTGTTTTAAATTTGAATTGTTTTAATTTAAAGTAGACATTTTAAGATTTCTTTAGACATATGTTTCACGTTTGCTGAGTTTCAGTTCATTTTTGTGACGTGTTTCAGAAAGATGCTAGTGGAGACAGACGTCTGAAAGCGCACCCTGTTTATTTTCTTTATTTTACAAAAGCACAAGGATTTGCTGTTATTGTTAGTGTACACAAATAAAAGTAGACCCTTTATAGTTTCAAGTGATGTCTTACACTTATCTGTATGCCCATAAATAACAGAGTATTTTTTTGTTGTTTCCGCTGTTATGAGGAAAAAATCCAGCTGTGCGAGTCCGTCGACCCCTGAGGGTTAAATCAGAATTCTGGACCTCTAACATCTCATTCATTGAGTGATTGACGAATCCTTCATAATTAATAAAAGACTTACCAAATTTTGTCTTTACACTTTTGTCTGCTTCACATCACCTTCTAAAAAGGCAAACAATTAATGTAGTCAAAAGCGGAAAATACAAGTTAAATATTACCTTGTTATAAGAGCGTGACTGAAAACTAAATTTAAGGAGTTACATCAGTTTGCTGACTCTTTGCTATGTTGCATAGACATGATTGCTTCATATGTAGTTTTAAGACTAATATAAGTAACAGCAGACAATTGGATAGTTTCACATTATTTCTCAGTACGTGAACATGACTGAAATTAAATATTGTTGTTACCTGTATCTTTTTTGGGAGAAGATGTGAAGCTCCTCTCTGAAGTGCTCGGTCTCTGCATGTGGTCTGGCTTTGAGTAGTTTCCTCTTGACATAAAAGTTATGGCACAATAAATTACTTTTTTCCATTACTGCCACCCACAGGGCAAACTGCGCATTGCACCCAAAATTGTTTAGCGTGATCCCATTCCAAATTTAGGGGAGATTTTCATTACTGCCACCACTAGACAAACTATACATTGCACCCAAAATTGTTTGGTGTGATACCATTCCAAATTTAGGGAGGCCATGGGGGGGGCCAAGCATGTTGCCCCCGCTCCACTGGAACAGATACAGATACAAATACAGATAATGGCTTCACTGCACACCTCTATTTATACTCCTACAAGTGACAAGTGTGTCACTTTTCTCTCCTTTTCTTTAAATTAAATAAATAATAATAATCATAAATCTGGGTTACGGTGAGGCACTTACAATGGAAGAGAAGGGGGGGGCAATTTTTCAAAAGATTTTCAAAAGTATAGTCACAAGATATTAACAGTAGGCCTATGTATGTTAACATGATTTAATGTGATCAAATTAAATTGCTTGCTTACCATTTATATATATATATATATATATATATATATATATATATATATATATATATACACACACACAATAGCCATTTTTACAACTTTGTTGCCATAACAATGTCAACAAACCCTAAAATGTCTGTAAAATGACTATTTAAACAACTGTATAGCTCAAACAATACATGAGATTTAACAGACAAATTAATGTAAATGCTCTTAAGCTCTAAGCTTCACATTTCTGTGTTTAAACTCTCCAAAAAATTGTCAAATTCACTTCCATTGATAGTGCCTCACTGTAACCACAATTTCTGCTTTTTTTAAGAAAAGGGGGGACGAGTCAATATTATGTCACAAATCTTGTTGATTGAGCTTAACTTGTATCAAACACAGAATATTCCTTTAATATATTTACACAGCATTAAATACATTATAGGTTCATGTTATTTGTTTAAGCAGGGCAGTCTCATGATGCCTAAGGCATCATAATGTCATTGTTATGCCATTCTCACTTCAATTCAAATGATTCTTTCATGTTCACCATTGTCTTTTGTTTTTGTGCTCTTATTTTGAAGTTCCTGTTTTGTTCCTGTTTCCCTTTTGGTTTTTGTAGTCCCTTGTAGTTTTATTTTATGATTGGTTTTCCCCTGATTAGTTCTCTTTCCCTGATTGTTTAACCAGGTGTTCCTTTTCCCCTTGTTAGTCCCTTTATGTATTTAAGTCCTTGGTTTCCCTGTTTTCTGTGTTAGTTAGTTCATGTTTTATATGGTTTGTGCTATGTTCCCCGTGGTTTTTCTTGTTCCTTGTTTTCTCTGGTTTTGTGCTAAATAAAAGCTGCACTTAGATCCTCTCTCGTTGCCTGTCGTCACAGATTCAGTCATAGACTCACCAATCTTCTAATTTATCATGGGTTTAAATGCTATATTATACTATTAAAACATTACGTTCTTCTATAATATTTTTGATCCACAAACCCAATCCTAAACCTAACCACTTTAAAAAATATATAAAACATGTAACTGACAGGTCGCTGTAGTCATAATAATTTTATTTACATTCCACTATAATAAATATATTGTTGAACACCTAGACCATGTCTAAAGGCATGGTCACATTTACATTCAGACTATAAAATTCCATGGGTGAAATTCAGTCATCTCAATGGGAATCTGCGAGGTCATGAATTTCGCGCGTTGGACTTCCGATGGCAAAGAATTATCCCTCGCCGATTTTTGGGCAGGGCTTCGTACACCGCTACACTGAAGATTCGCACTGGACAAGCATATCGGTAATCGCTGAAAATCTTCCCCTTGTTAAAGTCTGTCACATCTCATTCAGAAATATAGGGCTACATATAAACATTATTAAAATGTCTCCGTCAGCCACATGACTCACGAGAGCCAATGGTATTTGATATCACTGATGTCAATGCATTTGTAATGCTTGTTGAGGCGGCAGTTTTAATGAGCACGGGAAGGGATCTGACTTTTTAGGTGGATTTTAATGCTGATTGTTGATTGTTACTACACTATATATATACAGGTGCTGGTCATATAATTAGAATATCATCAAAAAGTTGATTTATTTCAGTAATTCCATTCAAAAAGTGAAACTTGGATATTATATTCATTCATTACACACAGACTGATATGTTTCAAATGTTTATTTCATTTAATTGTGATGATTAAAACTGACAACTAATGAAAATCCCAAATTCAGTATCTCCGAAAATTAGAATATTACTTAAGACCAATACAAAAAAAGGATTTTTAGAAATGTTGGCCAACTGAAAAGTATGAACATGAAAAGTATGAGCATGTACAGCACTCAATACTTAGTTGGGGCTCCTTTTGCCTGAATTACTGCAGCAATGCGGCGTGGCATGGAGTCGATCAGTCTGTGACACTGCTCAGGTGTTATGAGAGCCCAGGTTGCTCTGATAGTGGCCTTCAGCTCTTCTGCATTGTTGGGTCTGGCGTATCGCATCTTCCTCTTCACAATACCCCATAGATTTTCTATAGGGTTAAGGTCAGGCGAGTTTGCTGGCCAGTTAAGAACAGGGATACCATGGTCCTTAAACCAGGTACTGGTAGCTTTAAGTCCTGTTGGAAAATGAAATCTGCATCTCCATAAAATTGGTCAGCAGCAGGAGGCATGCAGTACTCTAAAACTTCCTGGTAGATGGCTGCGTTGACCTTAGAAAACACAGTGGACCAACACCAGCAGATGACATGGCACCCCAAACCATCACTGACTGTGGACACTTTACACTGGACTTCAAGCAACGTGGATTCTGTGCCTCTCCTCTCTTCCTCCAGACTCTGGGACCTTGATTTCCAAAGGAAATGCAAAATTTACTTTCATCAGAGAACATAACTTTGGGTCACTCAGCAGCAGTCCAGTCCTTTTTGTCTTTAGCCCAGGTGAGACACTTCTGACGCTGTGTCTTGTTCAAGAGTGGCTTGACACAAGGAATGCGACAGCTGAAACCCATGTTTTGCATACGTCTGTGCGTGGTGGTTCTTGAAGCACTGACTCCAGCTGCAGTCCACTCTTTGTGAATCTCCCCCACATTTTTGAATGGGTTTTGATTCACAATCCTCTCCAGGGTGCGGTTATCCCTATTGCTTGTACACTTTTTTCTACCACATCTTTTTCTTCCCTTCGCCTCTCTATTAATGTGCTTGGACACAGAGCTCTGTGAACAGCCAGCCTCTTTAGCAATGACCTTTTGTGTCTTGCCCTCCTTGTGCAAGATGTCAGTGGTCGTCTTTTGGACAGCTGTCAAGTCAGCAGTCTTCCCCATGATTGTGTAGCCTACAGAACTAGACTGAGAGACCATTTAAAGGCCTTTGCAGGTGTTTTGAGTTAATTAGTTGATTATAGTGTGGCACCAGGTGTCTTCAATATTGAACCTTTTCACAATATTCTAATTTTCTGAGATACTGATTTTGGGTTTTCATTAGTTGTCAGTTATAATCATAAAAAAATTAAAAGGAATGAACACTTGAAATATATCAGTGTGTGTGGAATGAATGAATATAATATCCAAGTTTCACTTTTTGAATGGAATTACTGAAATAAATCAACTTTTTGATGATATTCTAATTATATGACCAGCACCTGTATATATATATTGAATTTAGTTGTTAATGTGACGTGTGTGTGAGTGTATTTGTGATCCATTCGCACTCCTGCTCTAATTTTGTCCCTTGTTCTTAGACACAAACATTGATTGATATCATGAGAAACGTGTAGCAGACTGCATTTTGTTTGTGTGTGTGTGTGTGTGTGTGTGTGTGTGTTTGTTTGTCTGTATGTGTGTCTGTGTGTGTATGTTAGATTGTGCAGAACAGACGTACAGGCACATTAACTTGAACATTTCCTGTGTGAACACCTCTCCCTCCCTCTATCTATCTTCAGTTTTCTCCATGGAAACAATTGAGATCTCCAATTAATAGTGTCCCAGATTAAGGCAGGTACATTCATTATTGCAACAAAAGGACTTCTCCAACACCTTACCTATTATTAACTATTGTTCTCAGGACACTCAGAAAGAGTAATTATGAAATATCCAGGGAAATGTTGATGAACTTCTACTCCAGACACTAGCTGTGATGTCCACCTGCTGAATGATTTCACTAATTAATAAAGAAGCACTTTTGTTAAAGGTGAAATGTGGATCCCTGTCAAATCCTCTCTCCTATCCCAGTTTAATGTGCAGACGTTGTTGTGGAGAAAGTTGCTTATTGACCGAACTGCATATATATAGGATTAAATGGAAAGTTGATAACACAGTGCATGCAAACGTAAATGCCAATTCCGCATCATAGAAAGCTTTCTCTCAATAAATGGCTTAAATGGTGACCATGTAAACAAACTCACTGTAGCACTATGACACTTTCAAAACATTGCTCTGTTTGTTTGAGCATCCTGACCAACCTGGCATTGCAACAATTTTGGGATGGGACTGCTTGTTTTGTCTGACCAATTGCAGACAGTTTTTTGGAAAAGATGTTTGTAAACATAATTTTTGCAATACCATTAAGTGCCGCTAGCGGCATAGAAATCTTCACATTTAAAGAAAAAAAGACTGTTTTTTGCAGTTTTTATTCTCAAGGTTTTTTTTTTCTTATGCTGTGGTTTGGATGTAAATGTGTTAATAAAATTCATAAATAAATAGATATTTGCAATAATTTGTATGTTAATTGGTTGCAATCAGGAAACCATTTTTTTTTCTTTTTTCTTTTGTCAAGAGAGAAACTTAAAGTATCACCAGTTTTATGTGATCATTCTTTCTATGTGATTAGGACATACAAATAATGTTTATTTAAAGGTTTTCATTTAAAAATAGTGACATTGATCTTTATCTAAAATTATATACAGATATTAATTTGAAGTTTTGAGTTATGATTTATTTATGGTGGGTTTATATGTAATAAGTGATAATGTAATAATATATTTAATATTTTATTAAGAATAATATACTTCATAAAAAAATCAGGACATTAAATTAAATGTCACAATTGTGTTTAGAAGATTGTAAATTTAGGATATTTTTAGATCAATGTATTTTTTTCTCTCTTATTTATCAGTGACCAGACACTTTCACAGCTTGTAGGTGAAACCAACTTTTGTTTGACCAACAGAAAGTGTGAAGTGCGTTGTTCTTTATATCCAAGTCTTCTTTTTTTCTTAGTCACTTGGGTTTCCTCCAGCCAGGCTCTGGATTTACACAAGTTGACAATAGGCAGCTGGTTTTATTGATTTTCATTACCGACCTCTCCACTGCCACATGAGATCAACTCTAAAGACATCAGCCTTCATTAACTATGCACAAAAGTGTTTGTGATGCATGTGAATGTGTGTGTGTCACTGTCTGCAGCAAACTAGTAAATTTTTCTTTTTTTCAGTCTAAAATTGTGAATGAGTGTCTAAGGCAGTGGTCCCCAACCCTGTTCCTGGATTCAACCCAACACTACACATTTTGGATATCCCTAATCAAACACTCTTGATTCAGCTCATCAGCTCATTAGTGGAGACTCCAAGACCTGAATTGGGTGTGTCAAAAAGGGAGACAAACAAAATGTGCAGTGGTGGGGGCATCCAGGAACAGGGTTGGGAACCACAGGTCTAAGGAGATGTTAGGTTTCTGATTTTTTTTTTCTTTTTTTTCCTTCTCATCCTTTTTCTTCTTTCTTCTCTCCTTGTCTCCTTCCCTGTGTCAGTGTGAGTTGGAGTCATGATCAAGGGCTGAATTCACAAAAATATTTGGACCAAAAATATGGTAACATTTAAAACAAGGTTCCATTCATTAACATTAGTTAATGCATTAGGTTTCATGAACAAACAATTAACAATATGCATTTGTTTACAGCATTTAGTAATGTTTGTTAATGTTAATTAATAAAATGAATAAAAAAAAATCAATGTTCATTGTTAGTTCATGTTAACTAATATTGTTTACTAATGATAACAAATGGAACCTTATTGTAAAGTGTTAACATAAATATACAAAATATAAAAAAAAAAATTCTGAAGTTAGAAAAAAAGTTACATTTAAAAAGAATTTTATTCATACAAAGTTTTTCATTCATTCGTGCGTGAACCACCCGCCCCCCCGGCACGCTTGCTTGCTTCCGTCCGAGTTCGGGATGAATGTGGCTCACCGCGCGGCCAGCCGGTATTCTCCCTTGAGCCCCCAGAATTGGATGACGACATCGCGGCTGCATCAGAGAGTGTCAGAGCAGCGTCTGATGCTGATGACTCGTATGGGATGCCACCTTCAAGTCTGCTCGCCCAGTCTGAGGCTGACGCTCAGATGTCTGCTATGCTTTCCCGGACCGCCGTGAGCACGAGGCTGGACTAGAAACCTCCGTTCCTCCCTCACAGCTACTTGATTAGTTCCTCGGGTCAGGCCAGCAGTTTTCGGCAGTGAAGAAGCAGACGGCATAGCGGTGTTTGAGATGGCGAGAAAGCCAGCACCTTACATGCAAAGATCACGTCCCTGCTCCTCAAGGATGCG
Source organism: Moxostoma hubbsi (assembly GCA_032164185.1). NCBI lineage: Eukaryota > Metazoa > Chordata > Actinopteri > Cypriniformes > Catostomidae > Moxostoma > Moxostoma hubbsi. Next base: position 18,523,874 of record JAVLUX010000011.1, on the reverse strand, counting down.
ATAGAGCCTGTCCTTCCAGCCAAGATGGAGAAGGATTTCTACAGCCCTTACTTCATCGTACCCAAAAAAAACAGTGGGTTGCGAGTTCTCATCCTTACACAGACTCCCGTTCAAAATGCTCACGCAGAAAAAGATTCTTACCTGCGTTCGACAGCTAGATTGGTTTGCGGTGGTAGACCTGAAGGACGCGTACTTCCACGTATCCATTCTGCCACGACACGACCCTTCTTATGGTTTACGTTCGAGGGTCATCATGAAGATCGCAGAGGCAGCTCTTGCCCCGCTAAGGGAAGTGGGCATCCGCATACTCAACTACCTCGACGACTGGCTCATCCTGGCTCACTCTCGAGAGTTACTGTGTGCTCACAGGGACCAAGCTCTTCCTGGTTCAGAGCATCTCTTTTCTCAGCATGGAGTTAGACTCAGTCTCAATGACAGCACATCTCACCAACGAGCACTCCGGTGCACAGTGGTTCTTCTAAAACAATTCCAGAGGCTCCTGGGGCATATGGCATCCTCAGTAAGTGGCCGCGCAGCTCGGGTTGATGCATATGAGACCGCTTCAACACTGGCTACAGACTCGAGTCCCGAGATGGGCATGATGCACAGCACATACCGTGTGACAATCACCCCTTCTTGCCATCAGACTTTCAACCCTTGGACAGACCTCTGCTTTCTGCTGACCACAGTCCCCTTGCAGCAGGTGTCCAGACGTGTCGTGGTGACCACAGACACCTCTTGACAGGGTTGGGGCACCGTGTGCAACAGGCAGGCTGCTGCTGGCCTCTGGAAAGGACCCCAGCAGCGTTTGCACATCAACTGCCTAGAGTTGTTGGCTGTATCTCTTGCCCTACGGAGGTTTCTCTCACTAATCCGGGGCAAGCACGTCTTGCAAGAACTGCAACGGTAGCGTACATAAATCGTCAAGGCGGCGTCCGCTCTTGTCATTTGTCACAACTCGCTAGAGAATTCCCCTAAGGAAGGACCTTCTTTCTCAGGGAAGGGGCACCCTCTGGCACCCGCACCCAGACCTCTGGAACCTCCACATCTGACCCCTGGATGGGATCTAGTGGATCTACCACCTGCAGTCATAGACACAATCAACCAAGCCAGAGCTCCCTTCACCAGGCAACTTTACACCCTAGTGGCACTTGTTCACAAATTGGTGTTCTTCTCGAGCCGAAGACCCGCAGAGGTGCGCAGTTCAGTCAGTGCTTTCATTCCTGCAGGAGAGGCTAGAGGGGAGGCTGCCCCACCCACCTTGAAGGTGTATGTAGCTGCTATCACAGCCCACCACGACGCAGTAGATGGCAAGTCCCTAGGTAAGCACGACTTGATTATCTGGTTCCTGAAAGGTGCCCGGAGACTGAACCCTCCCCGGCCTGGCCTGTTCCCCTCCTGGGATCTCTCTGTGGTCCTCTCGGGCCTTCAGAGACCCCCCTTCGAGCCGCTTGATTCAGTTGAGCTCAAGGCCCTCTCCCTGAAGATGGCCCTCCTGATCGCGTTAGCCTCCATTAAGAGGGTTGGGGACCTGCATGCATTCTCTGTCAGTGACACCTGTCTGGAGTTCGATCCGGCACATTCTCATGTTATCCTGAGGCCGCGACCGGGCTACGTGCCAAAGGTTCCTACGACCCCCCTTCGGGGACCAGGTCGTGAGCCTGCAAGCCAGCTGCCCTGGGAGGAGGCAGACCCAGCCTTCTCATTGCTGTGTCCAGTACGTGCTTTGCGTATCTATTTGAATTGCACACAGAGCTCTAGATGTTCTGAGCAGCTCTTTGTCTGCTTCGGCAGATGGCAGAAAGGGAACTCCATCTCTAAACAGAGGTTAGCTCACTGGGTCGTTGATGCTATTTCCTTAGCTTATCACAGCCAGGCTGTGTCCGCCCCTTTGCGGGTTCGAGCACACTCTATGAGAAGTGTGGCATCCTCCTCGGGACTGGCCCTGGCACCTCCTTAGCAGGGCTGGGCAACACCCAATACCTTTGCCAGATTTTACAATCTTAGGGTTGAGTCAGTCTCGTCCCATGTTTTGTCAGGTCCGAGCCGGTAGAACTCGGTAATGCCGCACAACCGACCGGGTGTTCCGCTTGCACACAGCGCCCTCCACCAAGTTGATCCAGTGTGCCTTCTATTCCAGGTTAGCCACTAAGTGTCGCTCCCTGGATGTTTTCCTCCCTAGCAATCTGGCCGGTGAATTCAGTGGAGCAATTCGCGACTGGACCCACTACTGGGGTTGGGCTCCACAGGCTTAGTTCCCTTTTCAGGTAAACTCCCCGTGATGTATTTCCCGCGGTACGGTCCCCCTGTCGGCGACCTGCGTTTCCCTTGGGCAGTCCCGCTGCCCCGGTCGCCATGCTTGTAGAGTCCCTCCTCATTAGGCTGGACCTACCACCACGCCATTTCCCACATACGGCTTCACAACACTCGTGGTGTAATTACCACATGTTACCTCCCCCTAGACTGGGCAGGATGTGGCCTCTGCAGGGGAAAAGTATAGAATGTGAAAGGATAGAAAGTGAAAGAATAGGACCAGGAAAGACCACCTTCCCCAATGCATTTCATAGCGTTAACATAGTCCCAGCCACTTCACGTCCTATGTGAGAGTAATAGTGAGAGAAAAGGCGCGGCTGCTGGGCTTGCTCCCATGCTAGTCATGTAGCTTCTGTTCCCCCCCCCCTTCAGGAGTGTGGGGAACCTATGTGACACCTCTTTGGGGGCGTTGGGGAGGCCTATGTGCAGCCGACACAGTTGCATCTAGTACGCAATAGCCTGCTTGCACCTGTCTCGGCAGTTCACACAACACGGTCAGTGCGTGGATTATTTATATGGGACCCCTTGTGTCACTTCATTCATCACAACGTCAAGTGAGTAACAGAAGGGGAACATCATGGTTACTGTTGTAACCTCCTTTCCCTGAGGGAAGGAACGAGATGTTGTGTCCCTCCTGCCACAGCACTAGACCTACCACTGTAAACGGCCATACCTTATTTTCGGCTCCTCAGTGCAAAATCCTGACTGGCACTCGCTGCCCCGCTTCCATTCACATATGACAGGGCATGCAAATTATGTCTGCCAACTTGACATTGGCCTTTTCTCAGGTTCAGAGGTACGTTTGGTTCCCTCGGGAATGGAGGTTACAACAGTAACCATGATGTTTTGTCTAAGACCATGAAAAGAAATGCAGATCCAGACAAATGTCAGGTATATTTGTTCTCAAGAACAGATCTCAAGGTCTCAAGGCCAAGATCACAAGATCAAGACCCCAGCTCTGGTGTAGCATATTTGAAGTGGATCCTCTGTGAAAGAACTATTCAAAAGCCTTCTGTTCAACCACTACTAAGATGAAAAGAGTGGCCTGCATTTCTTTTATGCACTCTCTCTGCCATTCTTTCCTGTTCATCACTTTATATCCAAAATGTAATCAATGCTTGGAGCACACAGCTAATGCCTTCTTAATGAGTGCTAAACAAACCAGCATCCCCTCTCACTGTTTGTGCCTCTCTCTTTCTGTATTTCTCTCTGTCTTGCTCCCTATCTCAGGAGGAGTGTTATTATCTTTTTGATTAGAAGGAAATTGTGCTCATATCAATGTGTTACTGATGTGACTGAAGGTTCAGTTCAGTCATTGAAAAGGTGAAGTCCATATCAAACCTCAAACAGACCCTAAGTGGGACATTCTTATCAGTAACTAAATTAATAACACAACCACACTAAATTATCCTCATGTCAGAAGTAATCTTCCAATAGATGTGAAATATGTTTTTGTTTGTTTATTTATTATTTGTTTGTTTGTTTGACCATGAGTAATAATAATCAAAAGTTGTGCGTGTGTGTGTAACAGAAGGTTTTATCTTTGTTTTGTGGGGCTGATTTGATCTCTGTTTGTTTGGCTAATGTGTACACAAAGGGACTTTTTTTGTTTTCTCATATTTTTGTTATTAAACCTCTATTTGCAAAGGTTCCCCCAGCTGTGCTAAATGTGCGTCCACCATGTGTGAATGTTTTGGTGGTTTTCATGGTCATGACAAAGACTAAATAAAGGGCTGAATGAGATGCAGCAAGAGAGTGACTACGCCTTTGTGGAAATCTGCAAGGCTTGGGCTCTCTCAATGTAGCTAAGAAGCTAAATAGGAACAAAATTGTTGTATTCAGACTGTGAGTATATATATATATACAGTATATATATATATATATATATATATATATATATATATATATATATTTGTATTTATTGTATTCATTTATTTTTATTATATACCACAGTTAGTTCCGGTCCTCGAATCTGATTGGATGAGAGACGTTCCATGTGAGTTTCTGTGAGTTTCCACATCGGATACATACTGTTTAAAATGCCAGAGGACATAGCTTTTTCTATAGTGAATGACATTTGCACACTGGCTACCCCGAAATAGAGAGGAATACCCTGCTTGGACATATATATTCCAATGAGAAAGCTGACCTTCAGAAAGCTGCAAGCATCTCTGATTGGGTGTGGCAACAGGTCATCGCACACGCTCCATCTCTCTCTCTCTCTCTCTCTCTCTCTCTCTCTCTCTCTCTCTCACACACACACACACACACACACAGACAAACTCACACATCCATCTATCCTTGTTTATCCAATGACTTGTTAGAAACAGCCGTGATACTATTTCTGAAGTGAACATTTTGAATTAATAATGGAGGCTTGGACACATCATTTGTTTTGAACCAGCAACGGCAGATTCTGGTTGGTCGCGTAATAAAGTAGTTCCATGCACAAATGTGTTATGACCGTACTCAGTTTTTCCTAATTTTTTAAAATGTACTTGTTCATTGAACTGTTGTATATAAGAAATATCACACTAGCAATCGTGCTATATGGCCCTACATCAGAACTGCTGTAATTACCTACGGCACTTGGACTACGGCCTGTGGCCAAATCACAGCAGTGTTGATGAAGGGCCATATCGCACTCTTGCTCATGTGATATTGCTTAAATATAAGCTTGAACCATTTAAAGGGTCAGTTCACCCCAAAATTATAATTTATCTCATCATTTACTCCCCCTCATGCATTCCAAGATGAGTATGACTTTATTTTTATTTTTTTCTCTAGAATATAAATGAAGATTTTTTTTAAATAATATTGTAGCTCTGTAGGTCCTCACAATGCAAGTGAATGGTTACCAGAACTGTAAAGGTTCAAAAATGACGTAAAGACAGCATCAAAGTAATCCATAAAACTCCAGTGGTTAAATCCATATCTTCAGAAGTGATATGATATGATATGAAGTGATATGTGAGAAACAGATCAACATTTATGTCCTTTTTTAACTGAAAATCTACACTTTCACATTCACTTGCACATTCTCGTTTCACTTACATTTCAGCCACTTACTGGTTGAGGCTGGTCAAAGGTAGAGATTGATAGTGAAATAAGGACTTAAATATTGATCTGTTTCTCACACACACACACCTGTCATATCACTTCAGAAGATTGGGATTTAACCCCTGGAGTCATATGGATTAAATTTATGATGCCTTTATGTCCTTTTTGGACATTCTGGTCACCATTCACTTGCATGATGAGGACCTAGATAACTTAAATATTATTTTCAAAAATCATAATTTGTGTTCTTAAGAAGAAAGGAAGTCATACACATCTGGTATGACACAAGTAAATTATGAGATAATTTTAATTTTTGAGTGACTATCTATTTAAAATACAGACTCCTTACAAATGTTGGGTTGTAGACCATTTCAATTACAGGTATTCAATTACATAATTTTTTTTTAACTTTTAAGAGTTTTTTCTAAATTGAAGTGTACATTTTGAAAATCCCCTATTGACTTGCATTGAAATAATGTCTTATGTTGGAAGTAAGTAAACAACATTATGTGTTGATACTTATGCTTATCTGGCAGAAACAAAATTTGAGCTTAGTATCACAGCAACAACAACAGTGGCTCTGATGTGGCATATCATTTGTGCAGAACCAAAGCTTGGAATCTAAGCTTACCTAAATATACCACAATTCTTTTATTGCGTTGCAAATCGTCTCGGTTACGTATGTAACTTCCGTTCCCAGATGGAGGGAACGAGACGTCCTGTCGAAGAAGCAACACTAGGGGTCTCTCTTGAATGCCGAATATGCATCTGATCTATGAAAAAAGGCCAATGAGAGTTGGCGAAGAGTATTCGCATATAGTGGGACATACGGTTATAAAGGCGAGGGAAATACGCACGTTCATTCAGGATATTTCTGAGGAGCCGGGAGTGTCCGGCCACCTCAGCGGCTCGGTTCAGCGACGTGGCCGGGAGGACACGACCTCTTGTTCCCCGTCTGTCGCTCACTTCGACGTTGTGTCAAAGAAGCAACACTAGGGGTCCACTTCAAATCACGGCATGCGCTGAGCCGTATACGTGTACTGCTGACACATAAGTGGGCAGGTATTTCACGTGCACAAGCGACCAACTGTGTTTCAGACTGAGTTGCTACAACATGGCGACCGGGGAGCAGCGAAGAACTGCCTAAGGGAGACGCAGGTCAGCTCGTAAGGTGACCGTACCGTGGAACTACACACAGGAGGAGTCCGCGTAGGAGGCCTGACCTGTGGAGCACCTATTCCAGTAGGGGTAGCCTGGGGTACCCGTAGTGGACTGGGTTGGCAAGTTCCTCTGCTGAACTGCAGACCCAAGAGGGCTAGGGAGGAGGGGAGAGGGCCCTGAGTCCAGCTGATTCTAGCGGCTCTTAGGGGGATCTCTGAAGACCGGCGAGGACCACCGAGAGATCCCAAGAGGGGAACAGGTTTGGCCTGGAGGGATTTAACGTCCGGGCACCTCTTAGGAACCTGACAATTAAGTCGTGCTTACCCAGAGACTTGCCGTCTACTGTGTCGTGGTGAGCTGCGATAGCGGCAACATACACCTTCAAGGTGGAAGGGGACAGCCTCCCCTCCAACCTCTCCTGTAGGAACAGGAGCACTGACCTAACTGCACACCTCTGTGGGTCTTCTGCCTGGGAAGAACACAAATTCACGAACAAATGCCATTTCAGGGCATAGAGTTGCCTGGTAGAGGGGACTCTGGCCTGATTGATCATGGCTACGACCATGTGTGGTAGACCAGCTAGATCTTCCGCGTTCCATCCAGGGGGCAGACGTGGAGGTTCCAAAGGTCTGGGCGCGGATGGCAGAGCGTGCCCCGTCCCCTGAGAAAGAAGGTCCTTCCTCAGGGGAATTTGCCAGGGAGGGGCTGTCGTGAGGAGTACAAGGTCCGAGAACCAGGTCCGGGTGGGCCAGTAAGGAGCCACAAGAGGGATTTTTTCCTCATCCTCCCTGACCATGCACAGCACCTGTGCAAGAAGGCTCACTGGGGGAAATGCGTACTTGCGCAGCCCCACTGGCCAGCTGTGTACCAGTGCATCTGCGTGGGCATATCAGAGCGGGCAGTGGCAGGTTTCTCGGGAGGCAAACAGAACTTGGCCTTGCCGAACCGTTCCCAGATCAGCTGAACCAAGTGGGGGTGAAGCCCATTGGTGAGGTGTGCTGACATTGAGACCTAGTCTAACTCCATACCGAGAGAAGAGATGCTCTGGACTGGAGTAAGCTTGCTCTTTTCCCAGTTGACCTGAAGCTCCAAATGGCTGAGGTGCCTGAGCACCTGGTCTCTGTGAGCGCATAGTAACTCTCGCGAGTGGGCCAGGATAAGCCAGTAGTCGAGGTAATTGAGTATGCGGATGCCGGCTTCTGGGAGCGGGGCAAGAGCTGCCTCTGCGACTTTCGTGAAGACGCGAGTAGACAGAGACAGGCCGAAGGGGAGGACTTTGTACTGATACGCCTGGCCATCGAACACGAACCGCAGGAAGGGGCGGTGTCGAGGCAGAATAGAGACGTGGAAGTACGTTTCCTTCATGTCTACCGCTGCGAACCAATGTAGATGCCGGACACAGGTTAAGATGTGTTTCTGCGTGAACATTTTGAACGGGAGTTTGTGCAACCGCCTTTCTTGGGTATGATGAAGTAAGGGCTGTAGAAACCCTTCTTCATCTCAGTTGGAGGGACAGGCTCTATCGCATCTTTGAGCAAAAGAATGGTGATTTCCGCGCGCAGGGACTGGGCATGTTCGCTGTGTACTGCGGAAAAGTGGACGCCCATGAAGGGGGGCAGGGGCCTGGCAAACTGAATTGCGTAAACGAGTCGAATGGTCTGGGCCAGCCAGCGAGATGGGTTGGGAAGTGAAAGCCAAGCGTCCAACCGCTGTGCTTGGGGCACCAAAGGGACGATTAATTTTGACGTACCTGGTGGAGCTTTGCAGCAGGGCGGAGCAGATAGGGCAGTGTCCTACAGGCCTTGGAAGGGAGTATAGGGCACCGCGCCAGGTGGTAGGGTTTCCGGGACATAGATGGAGCGCAACAGCCCTATCCACCTGGGGAATCGCTGTATACCCGTGGGCCGCTCCGCCGTCAAGTGTAGCGAGAGTGGACGAGCAGGGCTTTTGACGAGTGGAGAGGGGGGCTCTCCATGAAGACGTCAGCTCGTCATGTAAGGCTGTGTGCGGCGCCCAGACCCCAGGAACCAGTCATCCAACCGTGACAGGTGTGGGGAGGACGGAGGGTTCCAATCGAACCCCACACTGACAGCGGCCCTGGCAAGCATGTCAGATATCTGCGCGTCAGCCTCAACCTGGGTGTGCTGGCCTGAAGGCAGCAGCCAAGGGAAGGTATCAGCGTCAGACACCGTGCTCTCCGATGGAGCAGCGAGCTCATCCACCTCGAGCTCCAGAGGATAGGCAGACTGGCCGTGAGGCGAGCCGCTGTGGCCTCGAGCACGGACGGGAGTCAACGAGCATGCCGGGGGGCGGGTGGTCCAAGGGGGCTTACCCGGTGGAGCTGCACCTGCTGCCCTCCCCAAATCGCCTCCATTGCCAGCTGCATCGTCCTCAATGCCGTGGGAAGGAGTGACACGTGGGGGCAGCTGGAGTGGCGTGCTTTCTGTTGAAAGCAAGCTGCGACCGCAACGTTGCCATGGTCATGCTCTCGCAGTGAGAGCTTGAACCATCCACAAACGCTGCCTCAGTGTGATTGGTGCCCAGCCACACGAGACAACGCCTGTGGCCTCTGAAGCAGAGAGCACTCTACTACATCCAGGAACTACACAGGGGCAGAATGGCATCTTTAAAAAGACGCGTCCTGAAAAGGACGTTCAATGCCGCTTTGTATTGCTCTTTTAGAGAAATATACTCTTTTATAGAGAAAATTGCTCTTTATAAATAAACTCTTTCAAAACTCAGCGCTGTCGAAGCGCCCAAGGGCAAACTGCACGCTGTGCAGAGAAGGAGAAAAGCCGCTGAAGTGCGTCATAGATCCAACAGCAAAGCAGAGCATCAGAGGATAGAAGCAGGATTCTGGTGTGTCACTTGCAGCTGGCTGCATACACGACCATCGGCTCCGAAGAAAATTTCTGAATGAACATTTGTATTTCCCTCGCCTTTATACCTGTATGTCTGGGGGCGGGGTATGCAAATACTGTTCGCCAACTCTCATTGGCCTTTTTTACAGAGATCAGAGGCATATTCGGCGCTCAAGAGAGACCCCTAGTGTCGCTTCTTCGACACGATGTCGAAGTGAGCAACAGGCGGGGAACTATTGACATCCATTATTTCACCTTTTCACAATTTTTCATCCCTTTGTCTCTTTCTCCATCATCCTTTACCTGTATATTTAGAGATAGTTCAGTAATAGAGAATGCACACTTTTCAAAAAACGCATTCATGCCTTATTGTCTCTAAGTCAACTGTTAAACACGCATCTTAAAAAAATATTACTTTTTAATCAGTATACACATTTCTTTAATGAAGGCTGAGACTACAATTTCAAATGTTACCTAAGGCTGCGTTCCTGACAGCATTTCAGTGTTTGTAAGTCTAGTTGTGTCTAGTGATTTATAAAGAAAAATGTTAACCCTACAGGTTCCATCACACACTCTCTCACTCAATCTCTGTCTCTTTTTCTCAAGATCATAAATAAATAGACAGAATGAGAAGCAGACTTGTTGCCTGGTGTCCTCTAGATGACACCTCCTTCAGGAGAGCCCTACTGTGACGGCCTATTACACGGCCAGAGAGACTTTGTTTTCTTAAGCATGCCAGCACCAGGCATACCCCGTGATAAGCTCTCAAAACGAGGGTTTGGAAAAGAGGGGAGATAAGAGAAAGACAGACAGGAGTAAAGAGAAAGAGAGAGAGAGCGAGAGAGAGAACACTCTTGACCACATGAAATATAAAACCAAACAGTCCTATAGGCAATGTACTTGGTCGACTTGGGGGGTGTGGGGGGGTGGTTCCTTGTATAACTTCTTGTACAAGGATAGTTCTCATCTAATCATGTAATCATGTTTTTGCTTGCCATTTAGTGGCAGGTTTTAATGAATCCCTGTGAATGATCGTATGGAAAATAGAGGAATGTGTATGGAATTTGTGATCAGAATTTCTGTCCATCCAAAAATAACAAGTATAAATTATTATACACATAAAACTCACAAAACAAAGCATAAGTCATTCTGCTCATGGATATCTTCTTTATTTGCTACTGCGTGTCTCCAATTAAACTCTGAAAATATATTTCAAAGATTTGAAGCCAGTACCCTAAAAAAATTGGGCAAATCCAGTGATTAGTTTGTCCTCAAAAGTGTTCATTGATTCACGTTAAAATCTTGTAAATGTGACTTACAGACTGATAAAAAAAAAAAAAAAAACCTCTGTGCCCTTACTCCCAGAAATTGCCTAAAACAGCCAGTCAGATAAGAGTTTGCCAGAATGAGAGAGTGCTTTCCTGTTTTGTGTGCAATTTGCATCAGATTTAGTATTTTGTCTAGGGCCCCACAAATCTACAGTCAGTGAATATTGTTACACTTCAAAAGTTAAGGTGTTAAAAATTAAGAAAGCACCTCAAAGTGAACTTGTACATAAGCAAATCCATTCATCATTAAATACTGTCTGCACCCAAAGGAAAATATTATGGCTCGGAGGTTGCTCTTTGATAGTGCATGAGATTTAATAGAAATTGTATCTCATTGAAGTCTCCTTAGATGTTTTTTTCCTTAAAATGCCTTAATAGAAATTATAATTGACCCAAATTATACACGTCAATGGGGAGGTTTACAGAGCCTGCACCACCTTCATGCCTCTAACAACAGACTCTCTCTATACTGTTTCTGTCCCTTCATCCTTCTCTCTCCTGCTGATTGTTAAGTCTAGAGGTTGTTATTCACTCTTGAGGTTGAACCTCTAGATTCCACCATCAGACCCAGCAGGCTGTTCATCTGCAAGCCTGGGTCACCTGATCCGTCCCCTATCCGGTTTCCTCAAGGGTGGAGGTGACATGTAGAATGGGGTGTCAAAAGGAAGGCTCAGAAAGGATGACTGTTCTTCAGGCAGGGTTATACATGGGGCCGGCAGTGGAGATGTGGAAGAGCTTGACAGATTGATAGTTCTGCTGGAAGAATCAGCATTGAGACTGACAGAAAGCAGTAAATCATCTAGAACAGTTAAACATTGGACTGAAATACAGAGCTCTAGGTGAAACAAGCTTGTGGCAGTTTTGATTAAAAACATTGTCCATATGGTTAGCTCTGAGACAAATGAACAGAAAACAATTGGAAACTAGGAATGTAGTATGCTCCAGTCTTCCGCATATCTCATTTAATTTAATTATGCCTGGCACCTGCAAAAAAAACCTTGCTGCATTGAAATATCACTCTTTTTGGTCAAACTCTTGGTTTTAAATCCTGAATAGTGTCAGCCGCAGATACATACAAAACTTTCAAGCACTTGGAATAATAGCAGTCTCCAACTAAACTGCCTTAACACTAGAACTACCATGGCGGTCATTTTGACCGTTTTTAAATTTTGCAATGTAATAAGTTGAAATAAAACCCTAATAACCATAGGACCATGACTTTTCTTAAATGTGTGTGTATTTTATTCTAACATTGTTATTTTATTACAATTTCAATTTTTTTTATTATGTAGCCTATCTGCGTTTGCTTGGAGCTAAGTGCTCCATTTAATCCATATTATTCTATTTTATTCAAATTGAGGATTTTGTTCGAGGATTTTTTTATTTTTTTGGGTGATGACATCATAAAATATGACGACAGACATTAGAAGCTTCATTCTAAAACCTCAATAGAAGCTTCGAATGTAAATATGACATGAAAAAAATGACATGAATGGTCAGAATGACCACTATGGCCATTCTAGTAGTTATAGAATTCCGGTAGTTCTAGTGTTAAACAACCTTGAGTTGTTTTTATCACTCAACATTGCTCAACAGAAGTTATGTTCTTTTCTCCCAGTTTGCTTATGAACCTGTAATGATTGTCAAAATGTTTTCTTCCAGTCTAAATGGGCGGCTCTTGGCCAGAATCAGCTGCAAATTGGAGTTTAATCTTAGGCAATTGTATCTGCTGTTGGCCAGAGTTCTCAGAGGACAGCTTTGGTTGCCAATTGTCTTTGTCACCCTGCTAGGTTCTGGGTCACAAGGTTTCTCATCCACTGCACTTCTGTCAATCTCTATCAGCGCTTGTATTCATTCCAGCTTTACCTTATTTTTTAATTTTATGTTTTACAATCTTTTCCCCACTATGCACCCCCCACCCCCCCCCCACACACACCCCCCACACCCCCCCTCCCTCTCTCTCGCACAGAAATGAGTCACAAACACTATCAAATGGATGGAAAACATTTATAATGATGCAATCCAAAGTGCATTTCAACAGTGGTGAAACACTTTCTTATGATGTGTTACATTCAAACGAGCAAACAGAAAAGTACATCTGAAGTAAGTTTGGAGCAGAAGAAATAGAAATAAACCTTGTGTAAATTGTTAGCTTTACACTAAGCTAAAATGCTATTTCTAGCCATTTTACATGCACATCTTACCAGGCACAATCATATTTTTTATCATGAAAATTCACGTTGGATCATAAAGTCATCATTTCTAATTTTTAAAAGGCATAAATCGTATTCTTGATAATAATTTTTTTATTGTTTTCCTGTAAAAATATCTAAAAATCCTTAAAACAAGATCAATTTGATTTATCATATTTTAGAAACAACACTGCATAAGATATACAGGTTTTTCAGAGAATGTATTTTTAACATGTATATTGTCTTACTTTACTTTACTTTTTATAGTCAAAACAAGTGAAAAAAAAATCTACCAGTGCTGAAGAAGTAATCAAAATCAAATACGCTACTGACCTTGAGCAATCTTACGGAATACATTAAAAAGTACATTTTACAGCATGTATTCTGTAATCTGTAGTGGAATACATTTAAAAAGATACCCTCCCAACCCTGATTGTGGGCAACACTTTTCATTTAATCGCTGGACCTCAGAGATAATGCAAAAGCATTTCCATGGAGATGCTTAAGACTTGAGGTGCTACAGTTATTCCATCCAGCTATGCTGTTTCCTTCTAAGCCACGTGAGCCTAGAATAAGAGAAGCCCGACGACACCATGGTTCTTCCTCCCACCTGTTTAGCTCTCTCTTGCTCTCTGTTTCTCACTTTTTCCATTTTACAGCTTTCTGAGACTGTTTCAGACTGCAAACAACTCTCACTGATGATAAAAAGCAGTAGAAACTGAGAACAAATGGGTGAGAAGACAGAGAAAGAAAAACATTGATACAAGGAAGAAAGCTTGAATTTGGTAAACATTTTTTTAATTAGCATATCTTTTTTTATCGCAGTTGAACCTTGAAGTGCAACTGGGTTGAAATAACAAGGACTTAAAATACAATTACAGGCAGATGGAAAAAGACACAATGGTCACATTTAAAAAGATTTATATTAAAGAGCTGAGCAAATTCAAAGAAAAACCTCTTAAAGAAACTAAAAAAAGTACCTAATTTCCTTAAGCTTACCTTTAGCCATTATGTTTTTAGACAAGTAAAAGTACTAGGTTTAAACATTTTCATAACATTCATATTTCCCTGTATTATTCAATTATCATCTAGCTAATATAAGTAAGGATTAGTATTACAGACTGTTATCAGTGTACTGCTCATCATTTACTGTTCAACATCTGATTGATACTCACCTGTTTACTTAAAATGTGTAAATACCTGCCTTCGGGTTCAAACATCATCTTCGAGTCTGGGTTTCCATTATAGAAGACCAGACCCACCAAAATCATGAACCCAGCAGGTATAAAACCTGCAGATCCATTTCAAGAGGTGGTTGACGCTCTCCGCCATGCACTTACCCCTCCGGTTAACACCGCTGCACCACCGATCACAACCAGCACTCCCTCTGCTTCTTCTTCTGCACCGGTCTATACTGCCAGTCCTGTGGTCAATCCAGCACCATACTCAGGATCAGATGAGGACTGAAGCGGCTTTCTTCTCCAATGCTCGCTCACCCAAGAGAGGCAGCTGCATCACTTCCCCACCAAGGGGGCTAAGATTTCATTCATTATCTGTCTACTTTCATGAAGAGTGTTGCAGTGGGCTCAAACTCTCTGGGAACAAAACAGTCCAGTCACTCAGTCACTTGAGAGCTTCATTAAACACATCAAGGAAGATTTTGGATGCCCTGCGGGAGATTCATCTATCAGAGAACCACTTTATAATCTCAGTCAAGGTAGAAGTTCAAATAATAACTATGCTCTCAAGTTTCGCTTCCAGAGGTTGGAATGAGCCTGCTCTTCTCACTAGCTTCCGTCAGGGACTCAAACCGAGGCTGCGGCTGCATCTCTCCTCTTATGACGATTCAATGGGGCTAGGGCATTTCATCCAACTCTCCATCCATATGGCCAACATAAAAAAGCCTGCCTGAAAGAACTACCTGTCCTGCAGCCTCAGCCTGTTCCCTACCAACAGCCTTCTGTCCACTCTCCAGAACCAGACAGTGACCCATGCAAGTGGATACCTTTCGGTAGTCCTCGGCAGTGTGCCAGAAGTGGATGACCCAGCGAATATGATTGTATTACGGTGGAGGGGACACGTGTCCCATTCATCCCCCATGTCCACTGGTGAGTTATGTTAACACTCCTAATGTCAGTTATTCACCATTATTAACCAGTGTGACATTTACTGCCTCTGGTTTGTGACTTACAGAATCTGCTCTCCTCGATTCTGTGTCAGCCGGCAACTTCTTCTCTGGCACGCTCTGCCACCAGCTCCAGCTCCAAAAGAGACCCTGTGAGTCCAACTATAAGACTCACTACATAGCAAACCTCTGGGCAGAGGAGTCATCTGTCACAGTGTTGGTCCTGTCAAATATCAAATCGGATGTTTGCATTATGAAGAAATCATTCTACTGGAGAGCTCTACGGCCAAAATCATATTAAGCTGTCTCTGGCTCATTAAACATTCTCCCGTTATCTCCGGGTCTACCAGAAAGATCCTGAGGTGGGGGTCCCAATGTTTTCCTTACTGTTTCTCCAATTATCCTACTCCAAAACCCATGGCTTCAATCAGAAATTCTCCTCTGCTCCATCTCAATACCACCTCCATCGAAAGCCCAACTAGTCAAACTTCTGTGGAGATACCACCCTGCTACTCCCACTTTCAGGATGTCTTCTGTTCCCAACAAGTCTCTCAATTACCACCTCATAGACCATGGGACTGTGCAATAGATGTCTTACCTGGGGAGCCAGTTTCCTGTGGTAAGATATATCCCCTCTCCATCCCAGAGCAAAAGGCCATGGAGGAGTATATTGAGGAGGCCCTCAACCAGGGCTACATCCGGCCATCCAAATCCCCTGCTGCTTACAGCCTTTTCTTCGTGGCAAAGAAGGATGGAGGCCTGTGGCCCTAAATAGATTATTGCTCCTTCAACAAGATTACTGTCAACTTCCGATATCCGCTTCCCCTCGTCCTGGCAGCATTGGAAATGTTGAGAGGAGCCACTATCTTCACCAAGTTCGACCTTCGCAGCGCATGCAACTTCATTCGGATCAGGAAGGGAGACAAACGGAAGACCACTGTTGTGACCACTACGAATACCGGGTGATGCCGTGTGGCCTGGTCAATGCCCCTTCAATGTTCCAAGGGTTTATGAATGAGGTGTTCTGTGAGTACCTCCATCTGTTCCTGATCTAAATTGATGACATTCTGGTGTACTCCCAGAACAAGACAGACCACCATCAACATGCTGTGCTTGTGTTGGAAAGGCTTAGGAAATTCCATCTCTACCTCAAAGTAGAAACATTTTCATTCCATCAGATTTCACTCCAGTTCCTTGGCTACAACATCATCCCTGAAGTTATTCAGATGGACGAGGGAAAGGTAGAAGCTGTGCGATCCATGGCCCACTCCTTCCACCATCAAAGAACTCCAGCATTGCTTAGGATTGGCCAACTTCTAATGCCAGTTCATTAGGAACTACAGCTCCATCACTGCTCCATTAACATCCCTCCTCAAGTTGAAGCCCAAGTCTCTATCCTGGACCCCTGAATCTGCCTGCGCCTTTCAACATCTCAAGAATGTCTTTACAACAGCTCCATTCCTAATCCATCCAGCCCCAAACAAACCTTTTGTGGTGGAGGTAGATGCTTCCACTAACGGCGTAGGAGCCGTCATATCTCAGCATCAGGGGAAACCATCAAAACTCCATCCATGTGCCTACTTCTCTAAAAAAAACATCCCTGGCGGAGCAGAATTACGACATCGGAAACCGGGAGCTTTTAGCTACTAAGCTAGCCCTGGAAGAGTGGCAGCATGGCTGGAGGGGGCCTGTCATCCTTTTCTTGTGCTAACTGACCACAGAAACCTCAAGTATTTTTGAGAAGATCGTCGACTCAATCCTCGCCAGGAACGATGGACCCTCTTCTTCAAACGCTTTGACTTCACCATCTTCTATCATCCAGGGGCTAAGAACTTCAAAGCGGATACTCTTTCCCATCTCTTCTCTCCAGAGAAAAAATAGAGGAATCCGAAACCATGTAATAGTGAGTCCCATCCAGTTGTCCCTGGATGATAGCATAGCGGAAGCCACCACCACTGAACCTACTCCACCGGGCTGCCCCGCCAACAGGACCTATGTTCCCACTTCCCAACATCTGACACTCATTGAATCTGTACACTCTTATTTGGGCACTGGTCACCCTGGGACCAATAGGACCTTCTCGCTCATCTAGGACAGGTTCTGGTGGCCGTGTATGGACAGAGATGTCAGAAGGTTCGTCCAGGGATGTCCGGATTGCAGCATGTCAAGGATCCCACAACAAGTACCAGCTGACAATCTACTTCCGCTGCCTGTTCCACATCGCCTTTGGTCACACCTGGGAGTGGACATCATAATGGACTTACCTCCCTCTGAAGAATTCACTTGCATGCTAGTAACAGTAGACCGAATCTGCAAGGCCTGCAAACTGGTTCCCCTCTAGGGTCTTCCTACCGCCATGGAAACAGCTGAGATGTTATTTATCCATGTATTCCATAAATATAGAATCTCCAAAGACATTGTCTGAAGAAGAGTCTGGAAGGCATTCTTCTCCCTCCTGGGTGTGACCATCATACTCTATACTGGATACCATCAACAGCGTAAAGGGCATATGGAAAGAAAGAGCCAAGAGATTGGCTGATTTCTCAGAACCTTCTGTCATCGCCACCAGAACAATTGGAGTCGCTTCCTGTCCTGGGCCAAGTATGCACAGAACTCCCTGCATCAGCCTTCCACCAATCTCACTCCATTCCAGTGCATACTTGGCAACCAACCCCCTCTCTTTCCGTGGTCCGGAGAGCTGTCAGACATTTAGAGAGAGTGAGAGGGTCTGGGACTTGGCTCACCACCACCTGCAATGGGCTGTGTGCTACTAGAAGAGCCATGCTGATGCCCGGAGATCTTCAACTCCTGTTTACCAGCCCAGGCAGAAGGTGTGGCTCTCCACAAGGGACATCAGGCTCCCAAGTAAAAAGTCTCAGTTACATTTGTCACTTCACCATCATAAAACAAATAAATCCAGTCACATACCAACTCCAACTCCCACCTCAATATCGTATTCACTCTACATTCCTCGTCTTAGAAACCTCACCACCCGTCTCTCTCTCCTCAGTCCACAGAACCTGGTCTGGTTGATGAACCCCCCTGCTGCTGATCCTGGATGACGGACCTGTCTATGTGGTTAGAAACAAATCGGACTCCCGGCGCAACAGGGGTCACCTCGAGTACATCGTAGATTGGGAAGGCTACGGTTCCGAAGAAAGATCATGGGTACCTCTGAACGACATCCTGGATCCAACATAACTCACCAACTTCCACGACACTCATCCTAATCATCCAGCTCCTCGGGGACAGGGTTGGCCATGGCATCAGGAGGTACGGCCCCCTGGAGCGGGCTGTGGACGGTGGGTAATGTCACGGATTCACCAGGATCTCTCGCCACACACACAAAGCATTAACTTTCTCCCAAATACTAATCACCCGCACCTTTCTCAGCTCCCTACATAAGCCACACTCACTCCTCTGTCGCTGTCTAGTCTGCCATGGAATACAGACTAACTTACCTGTTCTCCAGCAAAGTCTTTAAAGTTCCACTCCAGTGATATCCAACGATTTCTCCAAGGTTCCTATCCAATGATCTCTTTCCCCTGTTTCTCCTCTCCTCATGTCCCCATCTGATGTTTGTGAGTGTGGCTCATCAAGGGCTCTCACTTCCTATATAAATATAGACTGTTATCAGTGTACTGTTCATCATTTACTGTTCAAAATCTTCTGATTGATACTCACCTGTTTACTTAAACTGTGTGTTTAATAAATATCTGCCTTCGGTTACAAACATCATCTTCGAATCTGGGACTCTGTTACAATTTATAATACAGGGATACATTTTCACTGGTGCAGGAAACAATATATCACACTCAGTTTAACAATAACTCTTGATGCATGCATTGACTACAATTGACAACTGCAAAGTTTGTAGAATGCCAGGTTTTAATTAAATACATTCAGAAACAAGAAAACAATACATCTCAGTTCAGCATATAAAAGGGACAAAACATTTTAATTTAATTTAGGTTTAATTTAAAAAAACAACAACAGAGCATTGCAAAAGTAAATGTACTACTAAAGCAGCGTTTCCATTCCATGAACTTAAGAGGAAAAACTCATTACTCCTGGGGATATTGGTGCAAAATAGAAATGAAAATGGAAATTGAAGCCAGTGTGGCTCTTTTTTTATAAATTTAATAAATTACTTGCAGTTTAGAGCATGCAGACAAAATGCTCTGATGAACATGTTTGCAGTTCATAAAAGGTAATAGTAGCCATTCATTTGAGATGCTATGCAATGATATTGATGATATTCTCTGAGCAAACTATGTATAAACATTGCTTTTTGATGCACATCTATATTCACTTCTATATCAATTATACTGTATATTCCTATAAAATTGTTGTTTGCTGTTCCTCAACCTATTTTCTGCTCTCAAATCGGTTCAGGTCCACAGAACATGGAACGAATGGCTTATACAAGTCCTTTTTGATATTCAGTTAATATTTTTGTAATTGCTATTGACCAGAATGTATTCCACTACTCCAAATGACTGACACAAGCTAATGGTAAATTGATTAAGTTTGGGTTTAGATATTTACATAATATTCAGAGTAAATGAGTAAGCGGGGTTATGAATTATATTTCTTGACAACCTCTAATCTTGAGCAGTCCTCTAGTTGATTTAATAGGTTTGATTCATATGACTCTTTGGTGGAAAAGAGGTTAACTGGATTGATCCAATATTTCTCCATTATGTTGCTGGCAAAGGAACCGATTGTTTTGCAAATGTGATTGATGGATGAGGAGTGAAAATTGCTTTGCACACAGCTTTGAAAACTAACAGTTTCCAATAATTCCAAAAAGAGTATCGAAATACTCTAAATAATATGACAGCCTTATATGGCTGTTGAAATAGATTGTTGTGTTGATTAATTTCCTCTGAAGACCATCTTGCAGTGAAGTCTTCACACAGGTTTAGGTTTCCAGCATTTGTTTGATAAAATAAATATGTACTCCTAAATTGAAATATTTAGCCAGCTGTAGTTTATTTGTGTACATTTTGTAGTTAAATTGATTCATGTATATGGACTGAATATAATCACAACAGGATACTAAAATATCTTTTGGGTTTTATTATAATGGCTGTTTATGTAAAAAGATAAAAAAAAAGAAATGAATGAATGAATAAATTAAAGAAATTAAATTCAACACGGTAACGAAATACCAAAAATGGAATTTGGAAATGAAATAAGGTACAATTAAATATTGTACATGAAAATACAAACAGCACATTAGCCTACCCATATGCTTCAGTTGCGGCCCCCAGGTTGTGGAATGAACTCCCATTTGTTGTTAGGTCTTCTTACTCATTGCCCATATTTAAATGTCTAGATAAAAAAAAATATCTTTAGCCTATAATGTATTTTGAGAATTATAGTTTTATGTGTAGGTTTTACAATGTTTTATTAGTTTGTTCTTTTTAACCTTTTGTAAGTTCTATTTAATTCTGGTATTAATGTTTCTAAAAAAAATTGTACAGCACTTTGGTTACAAAAACATTTCAGCATACATCACCATAATTCATGCTTATGAATGAATTAAGGTGATTATTCATGCAACACACACGTTGGTCTACCTATCATTATGAGGACTTTCCACAGACATAATGATTTTTATACTGTGCAAACTATATATTCTATCCCCTAAACCTAACCCTACCCCTAAACCTAACCCTCACAGAAACGTTCTGCATTTTTACATTTTCAATAAACATCGCTAATATGTTTTTTAAGCTATTTTAATAGCCACATAAACATGCCGCCCCCCCCCCCCCCCCCCCACACACACAAGAGCCACATGCTATTCAGCTGTAAGTGAAAAGGGCACTTCATAAAAACTCAAGGGATTTACATATGGCCAGAAAACACCTCTATACAAACACTCCACTCTTGAAATCCACTCTTAGGGCCGTTTTAATGCTGTTCCAATTCTGTATTGGAAGTAAACATTCAGTTAATGGTGCATTAAATGAAGCTCACCGAATCCAATGGCTGAAAGTGTGTCAAATCTCACTTAGTGAATCGCTTCATTATGGAGATTTGATTAGTATTGGCTGTGCACTAACCATGAGTCGCAGGTGGAGTGTGTTTACGTGAGGCAATGTCTTATTCTCTCTTTCCTGCAGAAAAGCAGATTAAGCCAGCCTACAATGATTTGCTGGTCTAAGATAGATTAAGCAGGTCTTCAGCTGGTCAAGCTGGTCTCCTAGCCTGATCAAACTATTATTCAGCTGATCTAGCTTGTCTCTAAGCCTGATCAGCTGACAAGTACCCAAAAACCCTCTAAAAACAAGTACCCAAAAACCCTCTAAAAACCAACCAACCAGACCAGTCTGACCAAGCTGGGAGACCTGCTAAGAACATCAGACCATTTTTGGGTGGTTTAAGTTTTCTTTTCATTCTCAGTAGGCTATCTTGCTCTTTCCCCTCTTCAATCATTGTTTCTTTAACTTTAACCATATTTAAAAAAAAAAAAAAAAAAAAACAGACTCAAAGAGTTGCGCTTTGAGATACAAGTCTTCTATTCCTCTCTCTCTCTCTCTCTCTCTCTCTCTCTCTCTCTCTCTCTCTCTCTCTCTCCTCATCTTTCTGAGTGAGGGCAGATGGAGAGAACGCAGACTCATTTAATGGTCAGTTTAGCTAAAGCATTAATGGCCGCTGAGAGAGTGACTGAGAGCTAATGAATGCTTCATTTGGCCAATCAGATCTATTTCTGCTGTGCATAATAACTGTCTTGCCACCAGTTGCTGTGGCAGCATCGACAAGGTAATTGCATTTTTCAAGCATGCTGGGATGAAACAAACGAGAGAGAGAGAGAGAGAGAGAGAGAGAGAGAGAGAGAGAGAGAGAGAGAGAGAATTTGAATTTTGAATTGTTAAAATATTACATTAAAAAAGTGTAAAAAATCTTTTAAAAGGTATTCAAACCTTAAATTATCTTCAACAAGTATACACAAAATCCCTTTATAACAACATATTATCTCAAAAGTAATAAGATAATTTTTAGTCTTATAATAACGAAAGGCAATTAAAATCCTAGATTTTCCAAGGTTAAAAAAAAAAAAAAACTTTTACATTTCATTTACATCTCAGTCAATCTTAATTTTCCTTGTAATATAAATTGCCATATTGGCTTGACCTAATAAAAAATTAAACAACTGACACTGGAAACGATGCTTTCGAATGAATTTAAACCCACAAATAAACACTTCCATTGAGAATATTTCTTCACAACGACTAAAAATACTCTCTAAAGTATTGAATAATGGTTTCAACCTATTACACTCCATAAAAGCATGAAACACATTTTCCCTTTGAGGACAGAAAGGACACTCATTGCTGACATCAAAATGTTTAACTGTAGGCACCATGTAAGATTCTCCAATGCAAGTTCCCAACTTTCTGAGGTAAAGGAGATTTGTATAGAGCTCTCCACTCTGGTCTCTTATCTTCCCCCAATCGAAGCACACTATGCCAAGGAGTATCACTCCTATTATCTAAAGACTTCTTATTCAAGGATTTGACACAACCTTCATACAACAATTTACCAGTGGACGGAATTGAACCAATTATTATTAAATTGCTAGAATGCAACAATACCTCGATGATCTTGAAGATTAGGTAATACAGAAAAATTAGGAAAATAATCATCACAGTTTGGAGTAATTAATCCTAACATATATTCTTCTAACAATTTACTTTCTACCAGTGGAATTACAGAATTCCACTTCTCAAGTAATTTAGAGACTATGCAAGTTGATTTTATTCCCAAATGTCCAACTGTTGAGTCAACATCTTTAAGTCTTGGACCAGCCAGCTGTAGTAAGTGTCCAAGAGTTGTCACTCCAGATTTCACAAGAGTCTCTTCATAAGATATATCCAAGTGTGATCCATGAATTAGGGGTTCCTTTAACAACCAATGTAAATAACTTGTAGCACTGGGTCTTTATACAATAAACAGAGTCCATACTTTAAATACATTCCAATAAAAGACTGGCAAATTAGATAAAGACATATTCTGTGGATTCATCCAAAACAAAGATTTGTCCAGTCCTAGACCTTTATAACTCTTTAAAATGGCACATGCTACATGTTTCCAACTTGAGTCAATTGGGCCAGTTAAAAGTCTTTGCACAAATTGGACCCTAAAAGCAGCTGTTCTGCTCTGTACATGTACAAGTCCATGTCCTCCTTTTTTTTTCTTGGTAAGTACAAAACAGCTTTTGGTACACAATGCAACTTATTCCAAAAAAAGTCAATTAAAATAGATTGTATTTTTTGACAATAAATCTAGCGGAGGATCAACACAGGCTAATTTATGCAATAAAGCAGATGCTACTAGGTTGTTGATGACCAGCATATGGCCTTTATAAGATAATTTTGGAAGTAAAAACTTCCATTTATCCACGCAACCTTTTACTTTTTCAACAATTCCATCAAAATTGTTTTGCATAAACTCCTAAAAACACACCCAAGTACTTAAAACATTCTCTGGACCACATTAATCCTTCTGGTTGTTTTGGCAATCCATTTGCCCAACTACCGACCAAAACAGCCTCACTTTTAGACCAGTTTACTTTTGTAGCAGAGATTTTCTTAAAATATTTTAATATTTCCAGCATTAAATCAATATCTCTCTTCTTTTAATTAGCACATAAGCTGACAATTTAAATGTATGTTTGCACTTAGGTATACATACACCAGTTAAAAAATTTCTTAGCTTACATAAAAGGGGCTCTATTGCCAAAGTGTACAACATGCCTGACAGAGCACAACCTTGTCTGACACCTCTATACACATTAAAAGGAGCACATAAATTCCCATTAATTTTCAATAAACTTTCAACATCACAGTAGAAAGCCTTAATCATAGAAACAAAATTAGGCTTCAAACCAAAAGATGTTAAAACATCCCACAAATAATTATGTTCAATTCTTTCAACAGCCTTTTCTTGATCTATTGACACTATACCAAATTCAAGGTTAAGATTATTGCTGATGACCAAAAAATCTCTAATAAAACTAATATCAAAAATGAGTCTATTTGGAACACAGTAAGTCTGATCAGGGTGTATGACTTTTTCTAAAACTTCCCTTAATCTATTAGCTAGAACTTTAGAAAGCAATTTATAGTCACTACACAACAAACTTCAAATCTATCTCATTCAAATCATGACCGCCCTCTTTCAAATTTCAACAGGATCAGACATCAATACTCCAGTATCTGAGCGTAAGGCATGAATAAGCCTTTTTTGCCAAAAAAATTTAGAAGCATCCATTAACTCTATATTCTGGAAGCGTGACCTAACTAGATCTTCCTGTGTAACAGTATCCATAAGATTGGCTAAAGAGCTTTTCTTTTCTTTAAATCTCTTGAAAAGTGTTGACTCACCAGTAACATCAACAATTTCTTGTAAATCTGATAACTCTCTCTCTAATGTTTTAATTGTACTAATTATGCCTCCTGTGAAGTTGAAAGTATATTGTTGACACAATGCTTAATTTGTGCCTTTGCAAGGTCCCACCATTGCTGTAGGGACTGGAAAGAAGACTTTGTGGATCTAAAATTATTCCAAAATTCTTTAAAAATCTCTTTAAAATGCTTATCGCACAATAAGTTATTATTTAACTCCCAATAAGCACTTTTCGACTTGGAGTTGCGGTTACAACACATTGTACTAATCTATGGTCAGGAAAACTGGCTGGAGTAATGGAGCAACTCCTAAAGAAACTAAAATGGTGTTTATAACCATAAAATCTATCCAATCTAGCAAGGGATAGTAGATTGTCATATGCATGAACCCATGTTTATTGTCTCTGAGAATTATGAAAATTCCTCCACACATCAACGATCTCATGAGCTTTTATTACTTCATTGAGTCGCTTACGTGATGGCATGTGAGGTTCAACATGATTCCGATCCATAACATGTTCAGTACAAGTTAAAATCACCACCAATGATTAGCACATCTTCTGAATTACAATTTTTTAAAATACTATTCAGAGTATCCAACAAACTCATTATTTCAATTGCTTTGGTGAGGGCATATACACAAATAAATAAAAAAAAATGACTTTAAATCTGAGCTCTAATTTTTAAAAGTCTACCTTTTAACATTTATTCAACTTGATAAGAACATGGTTTGAGACTCTTAGAAAATAAAACAGCAACTCCCACACTGATTGATGTCAAATGACTTAAAACAGATAACCCATCAAACTCCCTTGCCCAATCAGCAGCATTTCCTTCATCACTGTGGGTTTCTCACCAATTTCCCATAACGGGACAACATTCGGAACAAAACTTGGGTGGTACATTAGATATAGTTACTCTCTTTGAAGGAGTAGAAAGAGAAAGTACTGGGGTAAAGATGCCATGGATCACAACCCCATTTTTTACCAGCTGATTCACTAAATCAATTGTTTTCAGAAACACAACCACAGCATTATTCATGCGGGATGCGGACAAAATGTTTTCATGTCCTGTTACTTCACCCACTGCTAAACTGCACTCTTCTACACCGGCAGTCAAGTCTAATTTAACTCCATGACGCTGCGTCAATGAGTTAAAGCTCCTGCCACCTGGGCACGACATGCTCCATGTACAGTTCTGTACAAAATCCTCAGTACAAAACCAAAACTAAATAAACTGAACAATCAAAAAAGACAAAGAATAAATTGAAAGATAGAAAAAGATAAATCACTCGTACCTGACACAACAGCCACACACGCATGCTCAAAGCTCCGCCCAATAAATCCGCTCATGCGTATAGAGAGAGAGAGCGAGAGAAAGAGAGAGAGTGAGGTTTAACAAAAATGCAATGAATTCGTCTCCACTGTAAATCTGCTGTACATTTCTCTATAAGAGGCTTGTACAAAGATCTCCAGCATCCTCTGAAGTCTGGCCCAAATATTTCTGACCATCCCCCAAACATTGACTTTCTTTAAAATACACAAAGTAGACATTTTGACACACTCAGAATATAATGCTTTTTGCAAATATCTTGAAACCTGCCCAATTCTGGTGTTTTAAAAGTCCAAATTGTGCCTCCACCTTCTTGGTACTCTCCTGTGCCTCTGTAGACATAGATATCAATGGAAACGTATAGTCTTTCCCCCTCTCTTGCACTTGTTCTAACGCTTCTCCGCAGTCATCTGTTAAAGCTGCATGCACTTCCTTCAGCACCTGAGACAAGAGGTGTAAAGAGTTTATTCCTGTATCTTTCTGTAGTGATTCCACTGTTTTCCACCCTTTGACATCTCGGAGATCTTCTATTTTAGTACATCCAGCTATAATCAGACAGTTTCTCAAACTTCCTGAAGACAAACATTTGGTCTGAATTAATGGATTTTGAAACAATGGTTTCAAAATCCTTGTAGCAAGGAACAATTAAATGGAGTCAAATTGCTCAAGTCCAGTTAATTTATTCTTATTAAAAACAATTGCTTGTCATAACCAAGACTTGATGTCCTTCTCAGCAAAGCACATGCTGAATTGCTTCACTCTGTATCCTCCTCATGCAACAGTCTCTGTGCTGCTTGTAAACTAAATGTATTGATCTGACTTCTGATGTCTACAAGACCTTGTCCTCCCCAGGTTTAGGAGTCCAGTGTTTCACCGACCAAAAGAAATCCACCAACTTTCTCTGGATATCTTTAATCAGTTCATCAAGTGGCTCTAGGACATTTAGTCTGTGCCAAAGCATAGAGGCAGCAAAATTATTTATGACCAAGACTCTACCTCTGTAGGATAGTTCAGGTAATAGCCATTTCTATTTAGACAATTTAGCTAACTTTATCCAGCATACCTTCCCGATTCTATTTCCTATAATTCTCTGAACACAAGAAAACCCCTAAGATTTTTATACCTTCTATTCCCCACTTCAAACATCCTGGAATGTGAGGTATCCCACCATTTCTCCATTCACCCAAAATAAATACATAACTTTTTTCCCAGTTTACTTTTGTAGAAGAAGCTTTTTCAAATAGAGCTAAGCTCTTACAGTGTGTTTGAATATCTTATTGCCCAGTTACAAAAACAGTTATATCATCAGCATATACCGATACAGAACATTTAAACTTTTCAGAAACAAAAAACCTTTCAAATTATTTATTAATTCACATAAAAGAGGCTCAATTACTAAGCTGTAGAGCTGCCCTGAAAGAGGATATCCTTGCCTAATGCCTCTTTTAACAAAATCTGGGCTACTCAAACCACCCCCTATCTTGATCATTACACAGGGCTTATTATAAAACAAATGTATCCAATAAATAAAACATTCCAAATCCTTCTAAAACCTTAAAAAGACATGCATGTCCAACATGGTCTAAGGCTTTTTCTTGATCAATAGATAGAAACCCAATATCACAATTATTATTAATCGAAACATCAATGACATCTCTTATTAAAACAATTTATCCATGATTGTACGACCTGCGATACAATGTGTTTGTTCCTTCTTCACCATACTATGTAAATATTTATTAAGCCTATTAGCTAAACATTTAGAAATTATTTTATAATCAAGACACATTAAAGATACTGGTCTCCAATTTTTTACAATCCCAGATCTCCTTTTTTTGGAAGTAGGGACAGCACAGCCCTTTGACAACTGGTTGGAAGTGTTCATTTCTTAAAACATTCACAAATTACTTCATTAAAGTCACTGCCTAAAATACTCCAGAAATTCTTATACAATTCTCCTGGCAGACTATCAATTTCTGGTACTCGACCTATAGAGAGTTGTTGAACTGCTTCAGAAACTTCATTAAATGTAATCATCTTTTCAAACTTTTCTCTATCCACATGCTCCAGATTAGGTAACCCTTACAACAGTTGATCCATACCTTCAGAATCACATTCTGTGGGTCCAAATAGTTCAGAATAAAAGTATATAGACATTTTCTTCATTTCCAATGGATTTGAAGTCAGTGTCCCATTCTCATGACGCAAACAGTGCAATATTTTCTGTTGTATAACTTTTCGTTCTAAATTAAAAAACTAAATAATAATTTGGAGCATCAGTTTCCTTAATAGACATTATCCTTGCTCTAATCAAAGCACCCTTGAGTCTTTCCTCCGATAAACTTTCAGATCCATTTTCATATTCTTTAAATCCTTAATTACTCTTACATCATTGACATCAATCAAGTTTTCCATATCATGAACATCCTTCTCCAACTGTTTTGTTTTACCTTTTATATAGACACTGGAATTATAAGAATACTCCTGACAAAAAACCCTGATCTGTGTCTTCCTTACCTCACACCACTGAGTCAAATTTTCAAAATTGTTCTTTTTCAATTTCCACATTTCCAAAAATAAATTCTCACAGAATGAGTTATCCTGCAACAATTTAGCATTAAAATGCCAATAATAATTTGTATGTGGTACTTTCATAATGTTAAAATTAATGGTAACAATATGATGATCAGAAAAACCATTCGGAAATATATTTGCATGATTCTATTATTTTTTCTTTCTTACTAACATATATATTCTGTCTAGTCTTGCACCAGTAACAGAATAATCTAACATTTTAATCCATGTGTACTGTTTAATCATCTGATTCCTATCCCTCCACATATCCATTAACTCAAACTCTTTAGTTAAATTAAGAAGTGCATTATTTGACTGTGGGTGAGACACTTTTCCATTCCTATCTAATAAGAAATTAGTAGTACAATTCCAGTCTCCATCCATTATAACATAAAAATCATCATTTTGTTTTCTTAATGTATTTTGCAGTTTTCTAAAAAGTTCTAATTATGATCTGGCACTTTATTAGGAGCATAGACGTTAATACATAAAACATACAGACCCATTAATTTCTGCTTTAACTATTAAAACTCTTCCTTTTTCTAATTCCATGGTTAACAACATTTTAAAATCCAAATTAATTGAAAAAAGGATAGCCACACCTGCACTTGTACTTGATCCATGACTATTGAAACACTTCCTCTCCCACCATCCACCCATTCTACCTCATTGTTATAATCTGTATGTGTTTCTTGTAAAAATGTAATGTTTATATTTTTTTAATGTATGATTTCAGCAAACATTGCTCTCTTGCTCCTGTCTCTTCCCCCATTGATATTTAAAGAACCCAATCTTATACTCTCCACAAGAAGACTAAGATAGAAAGAAAGAAGAAACAGACAGGAGTAGTAAAGTCACCTTATGTGTAGTGCATCTCATTTTTCCCAATTATTGAATTTACGTTTTGCAAATTTAAGATTTTTCCCGGAATCTTATTCTCTGACTCAAGCCATCTTCTCCAAACCACTTCTGCCAGTAGAGAGCTGAAGTTTCAAACATTTTCACATCAGAAAAAAAATCCATTACGTCAACAGGTCTTCCAAATTCTCGAAATCCTTTATTTCTTCCAACGAATATACTTGCTCACAGGTAATTTGCGAGAAATTAGATATTTCCGATAAATCAGATTGAACACTCTCATCATCATCACCATCCTCATTACCCATTTTGTTATCAGTATTTTGTTATCAGTTTCCAACTCAATCTTTGGGGAAGTAAAAACGTCTCCACTTTCAGCCTTGGAATCTGCTTCACTACTTTCAATGTTCCTCTGGCCTACTACCCTTATCTCCTCCACAGCTTCACTTTTCTCCAACACCTGTTTACTAAGAACACTTTCATTCATTACAACAGGCATACTATTTACAATTTCCACACTTTTGCGCATTTGAACACTGCCAGAACTGTTTTCATTCTGATTTTCACTATTAGACAATTGAGTATCAGTGACACCCCCTTCTTGTCGATAATTCAATCTATCCTCGTTATTTAATGATTTAGCTTCACCACTAATAGTTCCTTCTGTCGCTGTATTCTCTCGCTTCCAGCAGGTCAGCTTCATTCTCTTCACCTCTAAAAGGACAATTTTATGTGTCCCATTGAGCCATATTCAATGGGACCATTTTAATGCCACTTGCAAACTTCCCAAAGTGAGAAATTTGTCTTTCTATATCTGTGTCAGGAATAAATGGCGGAACATTAGATACTGTTACCTTCGTTGTCAGAGAAACCAGGGGTTGAACTGGAACAAAATTCCCGCTTACAATGATTCCGCTTTCAACCAGTCGATTAACGAGTGTATCATATTTTAGGAATACCACCACGGCCTTATTCATCCAAGATGCCGATATAATATTCCCATGTCCCACTCTTTCTCCTATATTCAACAGTACATCCTCAACTGAAACGCCCGCATTACTAACACATCTAAACCAGTGTTTGAGTGAGAGGGAAGATGTACCAACACTCAGGTGAGAAACCAACACGAGGCCAGTGTTGAGAAATAACTACAATACAATCACAAAATGTGTTTTAAATTGAGCAATCAAAATGTTTTATTAAATAAGAAAAAAGTTTTGTTTTTTCAATTTACCTCTCACCAACACTAAACTCACACTCCCAGCATGCACCAGAGAGAGAGAGAGAGAGAGAGAGAGAGAGAGAGAGAGAGAGAGAGAGATGGAGGAAAAGACTAAACACAGAAAAACACTTGAGAAAGTGAAAGACTATTCTGCGAGAGTATTTCTTGAAGACATGGTTTATCTATTTCACAAACTTGTTCAAAAATGTCCCATGGCAATAACAGTTTCAGCTAACATACTATACTGTCATTACTTCAGTTATTGTTACTGTACTGTAAATCTGGAATCTTAGACTTTGCAAGAATTTTCTGAATCTTTGTCATTTTCATTTCTTTGTTTGATAACAGTGGTGCTTATACCAAGATATCACAGTTCTGGGTGGTTAGTTGGTAGTAGACAAACAATTCAGCATATGACATAACAGGAGGGGAGCAGATATATGGAGAGGTAATTGGGGGAACAGGTGCCATGGATGATCAGTTGATTGGGGTGAAGATCATTGCCCACGCAACTGGAGCTGGCAAACTCAACGTGGCACCTGAAGACGCAAGAAGGAGTGAGAAACAAAACAAACAATGGGGAAACACTCAGACTAGACAAACAGACAGTCAGGAGAGGCACAGTCAGGCCAAACTGTAACATTCTGGTGGTCTCAGAGGTCGACCGATATATCAGTTTTTCCAGTTTAATTGGCACCAATAACAGATTTCTGGAACTATTGGTTATCTGCAAAAATCCACACTAACTACGTTTCCATCCAAGGATTTTTTTTCTAAATAAGTTTTAGCGCATCAAAATAAAGATGGAAACTCACATTATCGCTAAAATGTCACAAATGTCGACAAAATATTTTTCCTTTTAACTCAAGCGCATTCATTCTTTGTCGATACATCAAATGTTGTGAAAAAATGGTTTGGAAACACATTTGTCGATAAAATTGGCATTAATGCAAAAATGTGGTGTCATATGACAGAGTTTAAACCAATCTGTGTTAAACTGTGTTAATCATGACAACAGTATTGAAAGCCAATTTATTGTACGAGATTATGGATCGATCTTTATGGCATATAGAGTTGATTTAAAAACTTGACACTTCCAGGAGTGCCAACACAAATATCTCGTGCACATTTCTGTGCATCATTCTGATACATCATTTCTGTGCATAAAGATGTTTTAAATTAAAAATAAATACACAATACTAAGTGAAAAGCTTCAGCGTGCTTTTTTTATTTTTTTTTTTGGAAAACTTCTCTTAAATTTCTATTAAATTCTAAAAAAAATTTTGTCTACTTTTGAAAAAATGCCGGCAAAATCCCCTTTATTAAATTAAATAAATTATCAAACTAAAAAAAAGCATTAAATGAAAAAAAATTATTGCCAAAACGAAAAAAGCATTAAATTAAAAAAAATAAATACCAAACGAAAAAAAAAAACATTTTAAGACCTACATATGCCTTTTCTATTCTCAAACTTAAATTAGCTTTACCCTGTTCTGTAGATGAATAAATTCGGCTGAATGACATTCTCAGAATGTTCTGCACTTTTTTCAAGACCATAAACCATCAGAACTATTTTCCAATGATGAGTTCACTTTCAGAATATGAGCTTTTGAACATTTTAAAATGTTAAAATATTTTAAATCTAACCCTCTTTAGCTTGGATCACATTTACTGCTTCTTCAGAAAATATAATTTAGTATTTTGAAGCTAAAATACATTTTAGATGAAAATCAAGTTCAGTTGGTTGTTTAAAAGTGCTAGAGAAATATGCAGGTCTTAATGCAGTAGTGATGGTGATGCTTTTGATTAGATGATTGTTCAAAATATTGAATATCAGGAATGTATCATATGTAAACCCTCATATAACACTTTAATATCTGTGCACACAGCATATACACATCGATTGATGGTTATTATACAGAGACAGAGTGTTTCTACTTGGTACAGGTTGCCAGCTTGAACAGGGCCATGACAATACGCTTTCGGGTCGGAACCGGTGCCAACCTGCGATATAGGCGGAACATCAGGACCAATATTACTGTCCTATCAGATGGGCAACTGTTTCCTTTTGACTGCAATTCCTCCTCTTCTGATTGCTTTTAATTGTGAAATTAAAATGATAGTAAACTGAATTGAGAGTGAATGGTCTCAATACTCTCCCCATTTTACCAAAACTTCGGAGGAAAAAAAATAGGGACATCTGGGGGCAAATTAGCGATAAACGAACATTTCTGAATGGAAACAGCCTCAGGGCAGATTTCTTTTGCGCTAAACCAAAACTTATGCAACAAACTGTTTTTTTTTAGGCGTGACGTCATCACGCACACCCTTTTTATCAATAATAGGTCATTCGAATGGAAACAGCCAGAAGGCAGCAAATGTCACAATTTTATTTTTCGCATTTTCACTTTGTCGATAACAAAATAGCGTGAAAGGTGGATGGAAACTAGTTTACTGATAGTTTATCCCCGTTGTGTCCGGTGCTGGAGTGGCTGGGAAAGGTCCGCTGTCATTACACAGTATGAGAGCAGCCTCTAGAGGCATAATAACTCACTTCTCTGATACCTTGTGTTGTTTGTTTTGACAGGTGAGACTACACTCTGCATGGAGCTGAACACTTCAGTTGTGGATTTAAAACATCAACAATGAAAAGCTATGCATACAGTACACTACACATTGTTATATCATTATAAATTAATTAATTTGTTGACTAGATGATGCATTTGCAGAGACACCCGTATTTTTGCCGACAAGGCTGAGAGGGCGCTAACATTAAAGCTAACCTCAAGCAGTTCGAAAAATGTGACAAAAATACAAACAATGTACCCAAATGTTTAAATATTCAACAGTCATGAATGTTACCATCTATTTGTCACGGTTGGTAAATTCTATGTCTTTTTCTCCATGACCTCTCTCTCTGGGACAGAGAGTGAATATAATTTGCCCTTAGGCGGAGACGTACCTGGCAGTAACTCTATGGCAGGCTCGGTGGGCTCTTTTTTTCGGTCGTTTTGACTTTACTCTCTCGTACCGCCCGGGTTCCAAAAACATCAAACCCGACTCTTTGTCGCGCATTTTTGACCGTTCCGAACGCCCGTCTACTCCTGAGTGCATTTTACCAGAGACCCTATTCATCTCTACACTCACATGGGAGATCGAATCGAAGGTCAAGAAGGCCTTAGAAGGGGTAACGCCTCCGACTCGTTGTCCACCGAATCGTTTATTCGTGCCGGAAGGGTTACGGTCCAGCGTTATTCAGTGGGGACATTGTTCCAATGTGGCTTGTCATCCTGGAGTCAATCGTACTAAATTTTTAGTTAAGCAACGATTCTGGTGGCCTCTCATGGCTCGTGATGTTCACAATTTTGTATTGGCCTGCTCAGTTTGCGCCACGGGTAAGACTTCCAATCAACCTCCAGATGGGTTACTTCAACCGCTGCCGGTGCCTTCGAGACCCTGGTCCCATATCGCGCTAGATTTTATCACTGCCCTCCCACCCTCCCAGGGTCACACGGTAGTTTTGACCGTGGTGGACCGGTTCTCGAAGGCGGCCCATTTCATTCCCTTGCCCAAATTACCTTCAGCCAAGGAGACAGCGTTGATTGTCGTTAACCACGTCTTTCGGCTTCATGGCCTCCCGACAGACGTGGTTTCTGACAGAGGACCCCAATTTGTGTCCAAATTTTGGCGAGAGTTTTGTAAATTTCTGGGTGCGACGGTCAGTCTGTCCTCTGGGTTCCATCCCCAGAGCAATGGTCAAACTGAGCGAGCCAACCAGGATTTGGAGCGAACGTTGCGATGTTTAGTGTCCAAGAATCCTTCCTCTTGGAGTCAGCAACTGTCTATGGTGGAGTACGCCCACAACACGTTGCCAGTGTCATCCACGGGCCTATCACCGTTTGAGTGTAGTGTAGGTTACCAGCCACCTATTTTTCCTAGTCTGGAGTCCGAAGTTGCGGTCCCCTCCGCCCACGCCTTCGTCCAGAGGTGTCACCGCACTTGGACTAGAGCCCGTGAGACTTTACTCCAAGTGGGGGCGCGCACCAAGGCCAAAGCTGATCGCCACCGGCGGAGGCCTCCCGTATACGTCGTCGGTTCCAAAGTGTGGCTTTCAACCAAGGACATTCCTCTCCGCTCCGTTTCGAATAAGCTCGCACCAAGATTCATTGGCCCGTTCTCTGTCACTAAGATCATTAGTCCGGTGACAGTCCGCCTCAACCTTCCTCCAGTGTACAGGAGGATTCATCCCGTATTTCATGTTTCCTACGTATTCGGTCAATCGTGTTCTGGACTCGAGACGGAGGGGACGCGGTTTCCAGTACTTGGTGGACTGGGAAGGTTACGGTCCGGAGGAGAGGAGTTGGGTACCGGCTAGAGACATCCTGGATCACTCCCTTATCGATGATTACAATCGGCAGGTAAGGGAGTCTGGGAACGCCAGGAGGCGTTCCTAGGGAAGGGGGTACTGTCACGGTTGGTAAATTCTATGTCTTTTTCTTGTCTCGTGTTTCTGTGGTTGTATGTGTGTGCGCTGATTAGATGGGGGTGGCCGCTCATCAGCGTTCATCAGCCATCTCCTCATTATCCCATCACCAGCTGCAGCTTATCTGATCATGTGTATTTATACTCATCACCTTCTCATCTTCCTTGTCAGATCGTTGTATGTGGTTTCCTCGGTGTGTCTGTGTTCCAGTCGTGTTCAAGTCTCTACCCTCCTGTTCCGGTTCTCGTTTTCTGTGGATTATTCTGGATATTAATTCATCACTGGACTCTTATCACCGCACCACTGTCTCTGCACCATCTTCATCTGACCATCGGAGTCCCTGCGCTACTTACCTGTTTTCTGTGTTGGACTTCCTATATATATTACTACTCTATTAAAGAGTTTATCTGCACTTGCTTCCGTCTAATCTCTCCGTGACACTATTACTATCTAATTGCATTATAATTTATATCCAGCTTGTCACGTTTATGCATTCGTTAGCCAACAAAGTTGCATATTTAAAGCTAGTGACATGAGAAAGCAAATTCATATCTTTATGCAGCCGAGTAAACATATAAACAAATCAGAAACGCATCTTATTTAAATTAAATAAAATGTATCCTCGTTGTAATATGATGACATCATACGGATCACATTCGTACACTAAAAAAGGCTAGACACAGCACAATAAATACAGTTTATCAGAAAGCAGGTTTCACAATATGCTTATGAAGTTCTTTTTCCTTAGACACATCATCTCAAAAAACAGTGCTTCTGCGTGAGATGCTGAATAAACAAAAACTAAGGGAAACAAAGACGTTCATTTAGCTCGTGTTTACATAGAAAAACAAATGGATGGTTGCAAAAGCGTTCAGTGTGAACAGCCATATGCAGTTGGTGGAGGTCTTTGGCCATTGCGTCTTGCTCTCTTATAAGTGTTTCTCAGATTAAGCAATGAGTTGGTTATATGCTTTGTCAGGAAAGATGTTCAACTTGGAAATGTGTGTCTCGAGATTCTTGCGTTCAGTTCCAGTCTGTTCTGTTCCATCTGTTTGAACAGCCCCTTGCCTGGGCTCATAGTCTGAGCCGCTTCACCACCGAGTTCAGCCGAATATCACTGCTATCTTGGAATATTGCTACCCTACATGCAACTGTACTGTAAAAGAAAACAGTGTGATATTTCGCTATTATTATGAAGCTTTAGTCTGGAGTAGTAGGAATCAGTGCAAGTTTAGCACCATGTGAACTGTCTTTTGAAGCACCCCCCCTCCCCCCCCCCCCCCCAATTTTACTTCTGACTTAACAATTTAAAATATTGGACAGACACATTTTTATTTTTTTATTTATGCACATTAGTTGAAAATGTTTTTTTTTTTTTTTTTAATAGCTAGGATATGAATGTTCTATGCTATAATATAATGGTACTGAATGGTTTATTTATTTATTGTGCCCTCTTGTGGACCAAGAAAACTATGTCAATTTTAATATTAGTTCATATATATTAATATTTATATATTTATTTAAAAAGTACAATACATTTTCATGGTTCTGTCAGTAATTTGTTTGTGTAATAAAGTTATTTTACTTAGACTTATTTTTTCATTCAGTATCAATATTAAAAATAATTGGTTGATTAATTGGTTATCGGTAGGTACTGCTCAAATTAGTTATTGTATCGGTAAAATCCAATATTAGTCATCCTCAAGTCTCTCTTAAGGGTTTGGCCTTTCCTTCAAAGTATATCTATGAATTTGTGCACCTATTTTATTTTCTACTAAGTGAATATATAAGTCCAATTGACCCTTCGCTAATCTCCACCCCCCTTGGTTAACACTGCTTGCTCTGACTTGCTTTGCAAAACCTTCCATAGGAATAAATAGAAGATTGACATGAACAGTGCATTTTTTGGGAAAGATATTCTAATAATCGGAATTAATTTATATTTTTACATGGTCTGAAATGAATAGTGATATTTTAAAGCATATTTATCAGATGTTTTCTGTAAAATAAATTGATAAATTACACAGTAATTTGATTGAAAACTGTGGAGACTGTGAATCAGAATTGAAGTAAATGATTATCAGTCACCTGTAAAAAGAAAAACTTTATTTAATGGTGATTAATAGGTTGAATTTACCTTGGAGTAAATATATGTGTCCATGCTGATGTTATAGATGTATGTTTGGGAATGAGGACTGATACAGTTTCATCCATAGCATGCTCTTCTTGACATTTATTTAAATAATTTTTAAAAGAAAAAAAAAAGTGTGTATCCTCACTAGGTATCTCATTTCACTATTACAAATGGCCCAGTAACAATTTCTATAACATTCTGCTTAAAACTGCTCAAACACATAATACTCCAGCAGACTTTCATTGGAATAAAGCAAGCACTTATCAGATAAATGGCACACAGAAACAGTTTAAGATGGGATTGGTCAGAAATGCTTTTAGGGCAGGGCTTAGCAAAGGGTCAATTGCTTAGAAAACTAAGAAAGCACCTCATCTCATCAAGCCATGCAGTTTGATGTAATAAGCCATCATTTTTATTTGTATAGTGCTTTTCACAAAGCAGCTTTACAGGAAATCATGCATTTAAAAAAAATGAAACTGTGAAACGATACACAGGCGAGAAAGTTCCAGAATTGTAAGAAGAGTTAACATTTTCCCCAGAAGAAGAGCGGGACTCTGATGAACGTTTGTATTTTGAAGATAGATTTGATCCAGCCGAGGATACAATTTCAGACGAGTAAGTCAATTAGTTTTCATTAGTTGACATGCTATTTTATATAAACTTGAACATATTTTACTAGTGGGAGTGTTTCTAGACTTGCCAGACAGGATTCAGAGTATTGACATTTGAAATATGTCCTAATAAGCAAGTTTTAGTTACATTTAAATGCTGTTTCAGCTAAAGCAATTTTTAAATTGTATGCTGTATGATATAAATGTAATGTAATATGAATGTTTAGATTATATTTTATCTAGTGTTTATAATGCCTCATTATCATCAACAAAGCTTGTGCTTGCAAATATGTGTTCAGGTTAAATTAGTAAAATGCATTTTAAATATGTCCATATTAGAAAATCACCATATTATAATGATTTCTGAAGGATCATGTGACACTGAGGACTGCAGTAATTATGCTGAAAATTCAGCTTTGATCACAAATTGCATTTTACAATATATTCAAAGAGAAAACTGTTCTTTTAAATTGTAAAAATAGTTCAGAATATCAATATTGTTTCTGTATTTTGGATCAAATAAATCCAGTCTTGGTGAGCAGAAGAGACTTCTTTTAACGGTAGTGTAAGTCTAAAATTAAGTAAAGTCTTTATGTAAAGAAAATATATAGTCAGATATCTTCTTTTAACTTAAAAATTGATTTGTATCATTAAGTCTCCTCACATTCATTCTCTTTCTGTCACATTCCTCATTGATAGGCTCAGGGGTGGTCTCATTGTCTCTCAGGTGTGAAAAACCTAAATATTCATGATCGTTAACGCCTCCTCGCATATTACCTTTCAACACTAAAATTGTCTTACAAAAGTTAAATTACTATATTGTTTTGTATGAATGAGTGATCAGGATGGTTTTCACATCATTTTGTAGCAAAAACTCTAGGCTACAAGATCCAGCACTCAAAAGTATTGTGGACAAATGTTTAGTATGTGCTATATGACCTTATTTCAGTGACTTAAAATTAATTTTTTTTTCAAAAACCACACATAAACGTTATTTTCTCAAAAATACAAACATGTACACACATGTTCCTCACATATTATTGTAGCACAGTTTGTGCTGAATACAGTGTTATCAAACTTTAGCCATTAATATGTTTTTAAGCAACGAACCCCAGAGGGTTAACTCACTTTAAAATGACTTTAAAGTTTTTTTAGTTGTCCAGCCAAATATATTATAGGTAGGACACTGAAAATCTGGCGATTAGATGTTTTAGTGATTAAATTTATCTACAAAAAAAATATTGAGCTCAAACTTGACTTTTGACCCCTATTTTGAAGTTACTGTACTCTGCCTTTGTATTGTCTGCAAAAAGTGAGAAGTCACGCCAAGGCAAAAGGCATTAACTTCCATATTATCAATATTTGGTTGCTGATCACCATTTACAAAATCATTATAACACCACCTGTATAAAATCTAGTGATCATTGCATTTATTTTGGATGACTTACAATTACTTATAGCCATGTACTTATTGCTATCCTGTGCTGTGGTTGTATTCTGATGGCCTTTTTAATACATTAGACATGACACATACCTCCATAACGGTAAAAAATATATTTAATTGGTGCGCAGCAAAGATAACAGGTTGACTGCAGATAGGTGACACTGAATTATATGAAAAAGTACAAGAT
This sequence comes from Moxostoma hubbsi, assembly GCA_032164185.1. Lineage (NCBI taxonomy): Eukaryota > Metazoa > Chordata > Actinopteri > Cypriniformes > Catostomidae > Moxostoma > Moxostoma hubbsi. The sequence continues at coordinate 18,484,570 of JAVLUX010000011.1, read as the reverse complement.
AAGCATTTTTCTAATGAGTAAAAATAATACTTTAATTAATAATGGAATGCAAAGTTATAACATCATGTACAAATTTAAAATGCATGTACTAGTAAGTTTACTTGGAATCCTGTTAATTAGATTCCTCCGGTAGGTACTTCCTGCCATTTGTCCAATTATTCTGAAACCTGGTGTACATGCCTCATTTCTCATGGGGAACATAAATGCCTCAAGGACCCATAACTTCCGCCATGATAGATTTTCATGTACAGTGAAAATTTGCGAAAACCTACAATACTCTTCTTCTCCTGAACCGTAGCTCCAATTGACTTGAAATTTGGTACACATGTGTAGAATTGATTTCTTTGAAAACGGTACTTAGCAAAAATTAATATGATATAAAATGGCTGAAAGGGGCGTGTTTATGTAAATGTCCACATTTTATCAATATATATGTCAGTAAATCAAATATAATTTTGACTAATGGTTTTTCAAGCCTAACATGCTTCAAGATGACATCACTCTGAAGTACTGCACAAAGAATGGCCCACATTCGCCCTTAGGGGCACTACAGGCCACGCCCAAAATTAAAATTTTCTGGTCAAAAATGTTCTAATTTGCTACATTGATACTACAGGCCAACAGGAACCCACAAACCAAGAATGGCCCACATTCGCCCTTAGGGGCGCTACAGGCTATGCCTTAAAGTCCCATTTTCTGGTCAAACATTTTCTAATTTGGTACATTGATACTACAGGCCAACAGGAACACACAAACCAAGAATGGCCCACATTCACCCTTAGGGGGCACTACAGACCACGCCCAAATGTCCCATTTTCAAAGTGATGGCATTTCCACCCAATTTGTAATATTCTTTTGAAACTTGGTGTAAATGCCTCATTTCTCATGGGGAACAAAAAGCCTCAATGACCCATAGTTTCCAGCATGATAGATGTTCCTGTACAGTGATATTATCAATATATATGTGTCAATAAATCAAATGTCATTTTAACTGATGGTTTTTCAAACCTATCATTCTTCAAGATTACATCACTCTGAAGTACTATGCAAAGAATGGCCAGCATTTGCCCTTAGAGGGCGCTACAGGCCATACCGAAAAGAGCCATTTTCTGGTCAAAAATGTTCTCATTGTGTACATTGATACTACAGGCCAACAGGAAACCCAACACCAAGAATGGCCCATAATCGCCTTTAGGGGGCGCTGCAGGCCATGCCCAAATGTCCCATTTTTTTGGTTAAACATTTTCTAATTTTTTACATTGATACTACAGGCCAACAGGAATCACCACACCAAGAATGGCCTACAATCGCCTTTAGGGGGAGCTACAAGCAATTCCCAAATGTCGCATTTTCAAAGTGATGGCATTTCCACCCCATTTATTCAAATCTTCTGAAACTTAATGTATATACTTCATTTCTCATTGGGAATAAAAAAGCCTCAAGGATCCATAAGTTCCGGCATTATGGATTTTCCTGCACACTGAAAATCTTTTGTTTAGGATTAAGACAGAAAGATATGTTTTTTGATTCCTCCATTGGGAGAGTTTAACCCCAACCCTCTACTGATCAATTTTAAATGATTTGCCATTTTGAGGAGGAATCGCATTGCTGCTTGCAGCTATATTTTCTTGTTGTTTCATGTTGTTCTTACTCATCATCCTCCACAACATTGCTCACAGGCAGTGAACACCAGAAAGCCCTCCTGTTTGGGGGCATAAAAGAACATAGATTTTGGAGGGCTCTGGTTCTGGCAGTGGTGCTGTGACTGGAGTGAGGGGAAACTCCATAAGAGCAACAAGGGTGGTGTCAGGTGTGCTACATGACAGCTCATCGGAACCAAACAACAGGAAACTAATATCCAGACAACTATCAAGAACTGTCCATGTTTTTCATTTGGGTGCTGGATCACACTCAATATTTTGAACTGAAATAGAAAGCTTTTGTAACATAAATGTCTTTACTGTCACTTTTGCATTAATGCATTCTTGATGAATAAATGTATGAATTTCTTTAAAAAAAATAAAATAATTACTGACCCCAAAATTTTGAAAGGTAGTGTATTAATGTTAACAAAGCTTTCTTTTTCAGATAATGCAGTTATTTTGAACTTGTCTAGGGGGCATTCACCATTTGCATTGATCGTCTCAGCAATTTAGCGTATGAATAGCGTCCTCTGCCCATTGGTGTGATCACATTACGGATATAGCTGAGCCAGGAGAAACGTCATGGTTACTGCTGTAACCTCTGTTCCCTGAGGGAGGGAATGAGACATTGTGTCGAATGATGTGATGGTGCCTCTGAACCTGAGAAAAGGCCAATGTCAAGTTGGCAGACAGAATTTGCATGCCCATCCCAGGACATACGGTATAAAAGGAAGCGGGGCACCGAGTGCCAGTCAGGATTTTGCACCGAGGAGCCGATAATAAGGTACGGCCGTTTACAGTGGTAGGTCTAGTGCTGTGGCAGGAGGGACACAACGTCTCGTTCCCTCCCTCGAGGAACGAAGGTTACAACAGTAACCATGACATTCCCCTTCTGTCACTCACTCGACGTTGTGTCGAATGAAGTGACATAAGGTGTCCCATCTAAAAACGTCACGCACTAACCGTGTTATGAGAACTGTTGAGACAGATGCAAGCAGACTACTGCGTGCTAGAGGCAACTGTGTCGGCTGCACGTAGCCCTCCCCAATGCCCCTAAAGAGATGTCAAATACAGACCTTAGGTTCCCCGCACCCCTGAGGGGGGAACAGGTGCTACATGACTAGCATGTGAGCAAGCCCGACAGCTGTGGCCTTTTCTCTCACTTTGTCTCTCACATAGGACGTGAAGCACCTGGGGCTATCTTAAAGCTTTGAAACGCGTCGGGGAATGCGGTCTTTCCTGGTCCTTTTCTTTCAGGGGGAAAATACCTTGCGGAGGCCACATCCTGCCCAGTCTAGGGGGAGGTAACATGTGGAAAATACACCACGAGGGTTGTGAAGCCGTTCGTGGGAAATGCTGCGGTGGTAAGTCCAGCCTAATGAGGGGGAACTCTACAAGCACTGCAGCCGGGGCAGCGGGGCTGCCAAAGGGAAATGCGGGTTAGCCGACAGGGGGACCTTACCGTGGGAAATACATCACGGGGAGTTTGCCTGAAAAGGGAACTAAGCCTGTGGAGCCCAACCCCAGTACAGTGCACCTGTGACTCGTAGTGGATCTGGCTGCGAATTGCTTTGCCACAGCAACGAGAAGGGGCAGCTTGCTTGCAGGCTCACGACCTGGTCCCTGAAGGGGGTTCGTAGCAACCTTGGGCACGTGGCCCGGTCGCGGCCTCAGGATAACGTGAGAATGTGCCGGACCGAACTCCAGGCAGGTGTCGCTGACAGAAAACGCATGCAGGTCCCCAACCCTCTTGATGGAGGCTAATGCGATCAGGAGGGCCGTCTTCAAGGAGAGGGCCTTGAGCTCAACTGAATCAAGCAGCTCGAAGGGGGGACTCTGAAGGCCCGAGAGGACCACAGATAGATCCCAGGAGGGGAACAGGCTAGGCCAGAGAGGGTTCAGTCTCCAGGTGCCTATTAGGAACCTGATAATCAAGTCGTGCTTACCTAGGGACTTGCCATCTACTGCGTCGTGATGGGATGCTATAGCAGCTACATACACCTTCAAGGTGGAGGGGGACAGCCTCCCCTCCAGCAGGAATGAAAGCACTGACAGAAATGTGCACCTCTGCGGGTCTTCGGCTCGAGAAGAACACCAATTTTCTTTAGGGCGTAAAGTTGCCTGGTGGAGGGAGCTCTGGCTTGGTTGATCATGTCTACAGCTGCAGGTGGTAGATCCATTAGATCTTCCGCATCCCGTCCAGGGGCCAGACATGGAGGTTCCAGAGGTCTGGGTGCATGTGCCAGAGGGTGCCCTGTCCCTGAGAAAGAAGGTCCTTCCTCAGGGGAATTTTCCAGGAAGGTGCTGTCGCGAGGAGCATAAGATTCAATAACATGCCCGGGTGGGCCAGTAAGGGGCCACCAGGATGACCTGTTCCTTGTCCTCCCTGATCTTAACACAGCACCGGTGCAAGAAGTCTCACTGGGGGAAATGCGTACTTGCGCAGCCCCCGTGGCCAGCTGTGTGCCAGCACGTCTGTCCCGAGAGGAGCTCCTGTCAGGGAGTAACAGATTGGGCAGTGGGAGTTATCTTGGGAGGCAAATAGATCTATCAGTTCCTTGCCGAATTGGTTCCATATCAGCTGGACCACCTGGGGGTGGAGCCTCCACACTCGCTGGGCGAAACCTGCCTCGACAGCATGTCCGCCATCATGTTGCATTTGCCAGGAATGTGAGTGGTGCGCAGCGACCTGAGTCACGGCTGACTCAGGAGGAGATGGCGGACGAGTTGTGACATATGACGAGACCGCACACTGGCATGGTGATTTATGTATGCTACCGTTGCGGTGCTGTCTGAAAGGATCAAGACATACTTGCCCCGGATTAGTGGGAGAAACCTCCATAGGGCAAGAGATACAGCCAACAACTCTAGGCAGTTGATGTGCCAACACTCCCGGGGTCCTGTCCAAAGGCCAGAGGCAGCGTGCCCGTTGCACACAGCACCACAACCCTGTCAAGAGGTGTCTGTGGTCACCATGACACGTCTGGACACCTGCTGCAAGGGGACTCCGGTCCACAGAAAGCAGAGGTCTGTGCAAGGGTTGAAATTCTGATGGTAAGAAGGGGTGATTGTCACACGGTATGTGCCGTGGCGCCATGCCCATCTCGGGACTTGAGTCTGTAGCCAGTGCTGAAGCGGTCTCATATGCATCAACCCGAGCGGCACGGCCGCAGTTGAGGATGCCATATGCCCCAGGAGACTCAGGAATAATTTTAGAGAAACCGCTGTGCCGAGCTCGAAGAGAGCGAGGCACCTGAGCACTGACAGAGCCCTAGACGGCTGAGGTGCCTGAGCTCCTGGTCCCTGTGAGCGCACAGTAACTCTTGAGAGTGAGCCAAGATGAGCCAGTCGTCGAGGTAGTTGAGTATGCGGATGCCCACTTCCCTTTGCGGGGCAAGAGCAGCCTCTGCAATCTTCATGAAGACGTGAAGGGACAGGAACAGGCCAAAGGGGAGGACCTTGTACTGATACACCTGGCCGTCGAACACGAACCATAAGAATGGTCAGTGTCAAGGCAGAATGGAGATGTGGAAGTACGCATCCTTCAGGTCTACCGCTGCAAACCAATCTAGATGTCGACCGCGTGAGCATTTTGAATGGGTGTCTGTGAAAGGCTCGGTTGAGAACTCGCAGGTCCAAGATTGGTTGCAACCCACCGCTTTTTTGGGTACAATGAAGTAAGGGCTATAGAAACCCTTCTTCATCTCAGCTGGAGGGATGGGCTCTATCGTATTCTTGAGGAGCAGGGTCGTTATCTCTGCTCATAAGGCGCTAGCTTTCATGCTGCACACGGAATTGGAGTGAACACCGCTGAAACGAGGCAGAAGCCGGGCGAACTAAATCGCGTAGCCGAGTAGGATGGTCCTGGCCAGCCAGCGTGACGGATTGGGAAGTGAAAGCCACGCATCCAAACTCTGCACGAGGGGCACTAACGGGACGACCGCTTTTGACGTACCGGGCGGGGCTTTGCGGCGGGGGGGGGCAGGTAATAGCGTGTCGGGAGGTAATAGCATGTCTGACTGCCTGGGTCACCTGGTCCTGGAAGGGGTCCCAGACACAGGGGGCATGCGTGAGTATGAGCCGCGCCCTGACCCGAGGAACCAATCGAGTAGCCGTGTGGGGGGAAGGAGGTTTCCAGTCCAGGCTTGTGCTCACGGCAGCCCAGGAAAGCATAGCGGACATCTGCGCATCAGCCTCAGACTGGGTGAGCAGACCGAAGGTGGCATCAGCATCAGACGCCGCTGTGACGCTCTCCAATGCCGCCAATTCTGGAGGCTCAAGGGATATACCTTCTGACCGCAAGGTGAGCCGCACTCATCCTGAGCTAGGACGGAAGCAAGCAAGTGTGCCGGGGGGTGAGTGGTTCGTGGGGATTTACCCGGCAAAACAGAGCCCGTCCTTATCCCCAAATCGCCTTCATCGCCAGCCGGGTCATCATCAATCCCGTGGGAAAAAGGAATGATGCGGGGGACGGCTGAAGTGGCTTTCTCTCGTGAGAAAAGAAAGCCGCGACAGCAATGTTGCCATGGCTATGTTCTCGCACTGAGAACATGAACCATTCATAAAACGCTGCCTGCGTGTGATCACAGCCCAGGCACGTGAGGCAGCTTTTATGACCATCAGAAGTGGAGAGAAATCAACCGCATCCAGGAACAACACAGAGGCGGAAAGACATCTTTAAAAAGACGCGTCCAAAAAAGGATGTTCAACGCCTGTGTATTGCTCTTTTATGAGTGGGAACTCATGCAGAGAGAGAGAATGCCTGCTGGAAATGCGCCGTAGATCCAACAGCAGTGCTTATCGCCAGTAGAGGTTAGTGAATCAGTGGTGAACTCAGCTTGCTGTTGCACAACCATTCGGCTCCGAAGAAAAATTCTGACTGGCACTCGCTGCCTCGCTTCCCTTTATACCTGTATTTCCGGGGCGGGACATGCAAATTTTGTTTGCCATCTTGACATTGGCCTTTTTTCAGGTTCAGAGGTACGTTTGGTGTCCCAGGAAGACCCCTTGTGTCACATCATTCGACACAACATCGAGTGAGTGACAGAAGGGGAACTGTACATCACTTTGTTTCATACAGATTACATTGCAGGAGAATATTTGTTTTAAATTGTAATTGTTTTATTTAAAAGTAGACATTTTAAGCTTTCTTTAGACATATGTTTCATGTTTGTGTGATAAGTATTCGCATAGTTTCAGTTAATTTTTGTGACATGTTTCAGAAATATGCTCGCGAAGACAGAGATGGCGCACCCTGTTTATTTTCTTTATTTTACAAAAGCACAAGGTTTTGTTGTTATTGTGAGTGCACACAAATAAAAGTAGACCCTTTATAATTTCTAATTATGTATTACACTTATCTGTATGCCCAAAATTGACAAAGTAATTTAAGTTGTTTCCGCTGTTCTGAGGAAAAAATCCTGCAGGATGCACCGGCCCGTCCATTGATCCCAGAGGGTTAAATGCGATAGTAAAAACACTCAACAATATTTGTTTACTACACTTTTATTCAAGTGTCGTGTGTGTCAGATTGTTTCAATGGTATATGTATGACAGTACACGGGCTACACCGTAATTTAAATGTGGCAAAATTTCATGTAAAAACAAAGGGAGACTATCGTAACTCCATGCCACAGTAACTTAATTTTTACGCACGGCTAAACAATCTTAACTTACACTGCAAAACAGATGCACTGGAGGACAGATTATATATTATCAAACATATAATGTGATTTTTTTGATGTTTATAATGTGATTACGAATGCGTTTGCCAGCTATGTGTGCTGCAATTTTTTTGTTGCAATGCAAGATGGGATTCTGAGTTCATCTCATAGTAGAAGCATACAAAAGGAAGAGAATGGAACATTCTAAAAAAATAGCCTTTCCACTATTTAGTTATTGTTTGAAAGTTTTTAAGATTTAAAAATAAATATATTGTGATGTTGAAAAGAATATTTGAGCAGCTGGTTCATGACTGTTTCAGTCCCTCTTTTTTTTTTGTAAACAGCAGCACGAATGCAGATCGCACCGGTTTGATCATAATCGTCTGAGCCCAGCCTAGTGTAATCACACCAGTTTGAATGGATCAGACACAGTTTGACACACAGCTAAACAAAGGCAGAGGACCCTAACTCAATTTGGGCGTTCCAAAACAAAGTCAAAGAGCGGAAACTGGAGTTACGGGTTTCTGCCTCAGTTTCTCCTGAGCTTTTGGAAGTTACTGTTAAGACAACCCATTAATTTCTCGAAAAAAACAATGACATTGACTCAAGATACTTATCCACGTGATAAAGGTCTTGAAAGTCTCAAAAATCAAAATAACTCATTTTCGACCAAAAACGATGTTACAGCCTTTTGCCTTTGCACGGCAGCATAGACGCTTGTGTTCCATTTTCTTTGCTAATGCACAATCTCCAAGCATTTTCAATGAAGGCACATTATTATTTCCCTCCATTACATGGGTGTAATTATAGAGGGTTATGCATGCACGTTTGTGTGTGTGTGTGTGTATGACTTCCTAGGCATCCAACACAGATGTCTAATTACTGTACAATTATACCTCCAGGAAACATTTCACTTTTATTCTCTCTTTCTTTCCCTCAATTGATTAAATTTCACTGTTCTTCCTTACCACGACTCACCATGTGCGTTTTGGTGGTAAAACCAATGTGCTGTGCTGCCGAGATAGAGTCAGAGAAAGAAATGCGAAACATTTTCAGCAGTCCGGTGATTTCCAAATGCATTCTTGATTGTCTTGATCTTGTAATCTTGTAATATGATTGTGCTCACTGATAGCATCGCTCCATGCAGAAAGTGCACTCGACTGCACAATGCATCTGGATATATTTAGTTTATAACACTTGATCATAATTTGCAAAAAAATAAATAAAAATTCAGACAATTATTTCTCAACAAAATTTTGTTTAGAGACAGCTTTGCATGGTAATAGCACAGTGTTTATTGTGCCAGGTATATACATCAGTTCTTAGGTTTGTGAATAAAGCACAATCTGATAAAACCATACGTTACATTAAAAGGAGCTTTGTTTGCACTTAAAAACAATAACTTCATTTAGATATGGCCAGGAATTACTTAGCCTGAGAGGGAGCACTTGTATTGAAATTAATGGGTCAAATTGGAACAATAAGTATATAAGATGTAGAAAAGGAAGTCCCATCTTACAGGTAAAAGAGCCAAGCACCTTTCAGATACAGACATCGGCTGTCAGTTGATTAGAGAACGTACATGCACATCCGCTGGACCAGCCTAAAAGTATTGTTTTTTTTTTAGCATGATCTGAGCTAAAGAATCACAATACCATTGTTGTCCGATTTTACTGCTGATTTGGAATATATTCTTTGATCATTATCTTGACCAACCCTTTTGGAAATTTCAATCTTTTGCCATTCAAATACATTGGTGCTTTACTTTTATCCATTGATAATAGCTGACTGTGAGCATTCCCAAGATACTCATGATTTGGACTGACTTGCCTTGAAAGGGACTTTGATATGGCACAGTGCTATTTTGGGGCATTTTATCACAGCGAGAGACCCAATTGCAGAAGTATAGTTCAAAGGATTTATTAACAACAAATTTCAACATAAACTGTGCTGGCGAAGTATTAGAATCCCAGCAGCAACTGCAGTAGCAGGAGTCAAGGAACAATTCTGTTTGCGCGTAGTGTGCACGTAGAGGAAAAAGGAAGAGTGTGTTCATAGACAGCTGTATGCGTTGTGGAAGTCAGGAGCAGATCTGTAGGAAGAGTCTGTTGAAGCATGGTGTGGTGCAGAGAACAAAGCCCGGACGAAGGATGGCTGACGTATTCCCGACAAACAGGCAAAGACAAGGAATCCTTCACTGGCGATTCATGGACAGCGAGGGCATGCATAATGCAAACTGGAAGCTAACCACACTTCCTGACAAGGCAACCAACAGATACATGAGACAGCAACAACTAGACAAAGATAACAAGCTTGACACCTAAAGCAATTATCTTGCATAGACAGTGAGGGCACACAATGATTAAGTAGGGAGTGCAATCAGAGTGGAACAGGTGTAGCTAGCACGTTAATCGGTGGCATGATCTGAGCTTCCCTGGGAATGATCAATGTTCCCATGGAAACACTGATCATGCATGCTGGTTCCGCCTGCGAGACATAAGGGAGAGAGAAAAACAAAACAACAGAATAAACCGGCAAATTCATTGGAGCCGTGACACATTTAGCATCTTGTTAAGATGGATTGCATGTTGTTAGGGCAAAAGTCTCAGGCTTTTTATGCTGAAATACAGTGCACAAACATGGCACAACTGTTCTGTGACTTCTCCCCAGAGGGTTGCAAGAACACGCATTAGCAACATTTTCCAGTATGCAAAAATTACTGTTTATTTCTATGAAGAGAAATACTGTGCACACACACACATACATACGCCCAAGTTTGAGAGAAGGGTCTCTCGGGTCACCTAAGTCTGGTCGAAAAGGTCAAGTGTCTGATTCGTCGGTTCTCTTCATGTGTGGAATGCAGAATGGGGCTTAATGTGCATATTTTTGTAGCAAGTCTGTGGGTGTGGGTGTCTTAGTGGTGTGTATGTCTGCTGCGTGTGTGTATGCAGCCTAATTCCTTGTCAGCTTAAAGAGATATAGATGGCTGGTATGACATAGAATTCCTGACCAGACAAACAAAGTGTTCTCAGCTGTATTCTGGAGAAATTAGTTTAGTAATCACAGTCCATTAATGAGGTCAGGTTTTTAAATCATATAATACTTTTTTTCTCTCTCTTTTTCCTGAGGTCCACTCACAATGCTAGTCAAGAGCCTTTTCCATATTTTTTTTTCTTTGCTGTGCCTTTAAGACTACTATATGTAGATTAACTCTATTACTACTGGCTATTCACACATGTGAAATGAATAACAGCAATGTTATGTTTCTTTGGGATCCAGTATGTGCCACTCAACTGTTAAGGATGTACTGAAATTATCAGGGACACTGTTAAAAATTTACTTCAGATGTAGATTTCGGTGGGGTCCCAGTTAAAATAAAATACACACACACACTCTTTTCAGATCGTTTCTATGCCCCTTCTCTTATCATTGCTTCTTCTGGTGTTTAGGTGTAACTGTTACTAGCCTATTTCCTCCTCATTATCTTACCATGACTGGTGCCAGCCATGTTTCAGAATCCTGAAATGGCATTGTTGACTCATATTTCTGAGAGAGTACATAGTATAAGTAATCTCTCTCTATCTATATTGTAATATAATGTAAAATCTCTCTAGCATCAGACAGTAGTCTGTAGCAACAGTTGCTGTCAGTCTTGTAAGAGTTTTGGTCATCATCCTATTTAAACAAGACTGAGAGCAGCAAGTGATTAATCAGATCAGGCGACTGTTGATGTATTCAAAGAGCCAAGACAGAGAGATCGGCAGACATGCACTCACACATACGCACAGCTAGTGCAGAAAAATGTACTTATTTTCACAGAATAGCACACCCATTGGGCATTAATACTGATTCTCTTGTTGTGTGTGTGTGCGTGTGCGCATGCACAGGTTTACTTTCCAAACTGTCCCCATTTAGCTAAATCTGACGAAACCTTTTTAAAAGAGGCCGTTGCCATACCATTAAAGCTGAAGAATGAAAACATGAAAGCATGAAATACTTCAGCTTCAAAGGAATAGTTAATCCACAAATTTGAATTCTGTCACCATTTACTCACCCTCATGTTGTTCCAAACCTATATTGCTGTCTTTCCTGGTTGGAACACATACACAGATGTAAGGTAGCATGTACAGTAATTACCAGTAACCATTCATAGAGACAACATCTGAAACATGTCATTTTAACAGTGATATTAAAGTATAGCTTTTTCATTGTGTGGAGACAAAGTTTTCAGAACACCATATGTTTTCTTTTTAAAATAGATTTCCCAATTCCAGTGAACCAAAAATGAACAAAAACATTAAAACCAGCAAATATCTGAATGTGGTGTTACTACAATATTATGGTGTTCAAATAGTAACCATGTTTAATTTTGTATGTTACTATGGTTACTGAAGTAAAACTACTTATTTATACAGTTATTTTTTGTAAGGGAGGGTTAGGGTTAAGTTTAGGTGTAGGGGTTGGTGTAGGTGTTTGTGGGACTCAATAAACACATTAAACTCCACCTGATCCCCACTGATGTCACCGGCCATATCAGTTACATCATTTAACCAAAGCTTTCAAATTTACAATAGAATCAGCTGCGTTGCTAGACCATGGCTGATAGGGCTGAAGCCCTGTATTTTTTATTAATAGCACTTTTTTGTGATGAAAAAAAGGAAGGCTTAATGTTCATTGCATCAGTGTACAAAAGGAACAAGGCAGGCTGCAATTCTGGCTTCAAATGAAAAATAATTCCGATCAGAGAGCCCAACTTTGGGCTCAACAACAATTGGCAGTTTGCACATTGACTTTTAACTGCTGTTCGTGCTCAAGCTCATCAGACACGTTATGAACGCCTTGTGTGGGAGCTTTCAGCTTTTCTGTATCAGAGGCACTTCTAAATATATAATCTATAAACCTCATTTCTAAGCTTCATTGTTTTTTTTTACAATCCACACACCAAGTAGATTTTAATGCATGCGCCAGTCAACTTGTTTGGTTATTTGGGTTTAGTCGTGACGTGGGAATAAAGAATGTTTATTGCAATGGAATTTCCTCAAACACAACTCAACATAGCAGCAATGTGAGCTATAAGCTTAAATAGCACAATAAAAAGGTCTTAAAATGATAAATCTCACAAAAGTCAAACAAAAATGATGAAACTGTCACTGCCTGTATATGCACTCTGGCCGGGCTGGTTCACATTTCCATGATTTTTAAGTGGTTTAAAATCAAATGACATTGAATTTGTCTTCGGACCGTTGTTATTTTCACTGTATATGCTTCCTCTGAGCTCTATTTTCAATAAGTACAGCATATCTTATCACTGTTATGCTGATGATTCCCAATTTTATTTCCCAGTGAGTGTAGACAAGAATTGTTCATCTGAGAATGCCCTAAATTGCTTCAAAGAGATTGAACATTGGCTGGCTAACAATTTCTTACAATTAAATGAAAGCAAAACCGAAGTTTTTAATTTAGGTTCCCCCATGTCCTCCTTACCTGGCCTGGTTGCCCAGTTAGGCCCTCTGTCGCCGAATGTACACGATCATGTGAGGAGTCTTGGAGTGATTTTAGACTCATCATTACTTTTCAATAAGCAGATCAGTGCTGTTGTCAAGGGTAGCTTTTTCCACCTTAAAATTAAACATTTTCTTTCCCATAAAGACTTGGAAATTGTGATCCACTCACTTATCTCATCTAGGTTGGATTATTGCAAGTCTTTGTACATTGTTCTGCCACAAACTGTGTTATCCCGCCTACAGCTTGTTCAAAACACAGCAGCTAGGCTTTTAACAGGGTCAAGAAAGAGGGGCCACATTTCCCCGGTTTTAGCATCTCTACACTGGCTTCCGGTTAAATTCAGGGTTGATTTTAAAATTCAGATTTTTGTCTACAAGGCACTAGCTGGTCTTGTGCCTCAATATATCACTGACCTTCTACACCACTACACCCCAACCAGAGCCCTTAGGTCTTCTGATCAACGTCTATTGAAAGTTCCTCATTGCCGTTATAAATCTAAGGGTGACCGTGCCTTTTCTGTGATAGGTCCTTATCTATGGCATTGTTTCCCTTTACATGTGTAAAGAGAAACTATATATTGTGGTTGTGGGAAGCCTTTGCAATAGGAAGCCTTTTTTGAGTGTGATTCTGGGCCTCCGTCGAGGCCCCTGGTGATGCAGAATCTTTATAAGGCGAGCGGCGTGTTATGCGTCCTACGTTAGGCCAGTGTTGCTGTGCAGTATCTTTGTTGAAAGATAAACGCCATTTAATTATGAAAACCCTACGATGAGGGAAGAGTTGTTTGAGGTATCTTTGCCGGAGGTGAACGTGTGTAGAGCCATACGATAATGGCGACGTTGCGTGCGGTCCCTTTGCTGAAAGACAACATTTGATATGAAAACCCTCCGACGAGGGAAGAGATGTTTGGGTATCTTTGCCGAAAGGTGAGCAACGTGCGTAAAGCCATACGATAATGGTGACGATGCGTGCAATACGTTTCATAGAAAGATATTCCATGGGGCTCCAGCCCTCGAGCGATGGTGGCCATTGTTTAATGGTCATCTTTGCCAAGGTGAGCAGCATGCATAACGCCATATGATAATGGCGATGTTGTCGTGCAATACCTTGTTGACAGATATCCCGTTGTGGTGCAAGCTTTCCATCGAGGGCGGCTGGCTTGTGCAATACCTATGCAAAGGGGCCGTGCTTGAGATTATGGAAGCCCTGGCAAGGGGTGTGTGCTTGAATTGAATCATTGTGTAGGGATGGATGTGCTGGGGGAAGAGCCACCAACGACCACCAAATATGCATGAGAACTTATGGCTGATGGGGAGTTGAGCTGTTTGATGATTTGGGTTAGGTTGACCATTTCAGATAAGGCTGGGGAAACCAGCGGCCGAGCATCTTCATTGTGGATCCCATTATACCTCGAAGGTTGCCAGTAGAAGCTGGTCTGTGGAACTGTGGAAGGAATGTGTCTGGCTGGGATAATGAAGTTAGAGGAAATGCTCTGCCATGTAAGGGACGTGACGGCTCGAGGAGGACCAGCCTTTATGATTATGGTGACGACTGCGGAATTGTCGCATTGCTACGATGCGTTTGCGTGTCTGACGCTGGCCGTCATGGGTGTGGAATGAATAAAGCCTCTTTTTAAATGTCTCTTGTTGATGTAGCTTGGTGTGCAATCACAAAACGCGGCTGCGGTGGTTCTGGGAATGCATTTTTTTATTTCTGTACTCACCGTATATTTTTTCCCATATGGGGTAAAGAGCTATTTCATGGAGGGTAAAGGGGAATTCAGTTTTTCTGGACCATATAATTAAGTGCTGCACGATTAAGCATGGAAGGATATGATGCTTGGGTCTCGGTGTAATTCCTTCTTCCCTCACTGGGCTGCATCAAGTCAGGGATTGCGGATCGAGAAACATTTATTAAATGACTAAATATCTAACAAAGAGCAGATGGAGCGTAGGAAGCTATATTGAAAAAAAAAAAAGATATATATATTTATTTATGGCCATTTCCCTGTGGGCCATAATCCTAGACAGAACCCCTGAATCCTATTGAGGGAGCTGCGTCTGCGAATGGGGACCTGTCGTCCGGAGATTCGCGGCAGCCATCGTCGATTGCTAGGTAGGAGAGTTTGTCTGAAGAATGAGCTAGTGTGAGGAGGCGGGAACGAAGGATTGGGCTTGAGGAATGATAAGCATGGCGAAATTGAGGTGGCCTGATAGGGACTGGAGATTGCGTTATGAGATCCAAACTGACCAGAGAACGACATGCAAATAGACCTGATCCTGTAGTGTTTCTTTAGGGGGGGGGGACTTCTTGCACAAATTCGAGAGACATTGCAGGTTTGTTTTTTTTTCCCTTTCCTCTCTTCTTCTTTCCTTCTTTCCTTCCTCAAGCTTTTGCAAATACGGTGAGAAGAATAGTGTTGCAGCTTCATACAGGTTTTGTTCTTGGCTGTAAAAGTGAACATGAGAATATTCACGTACTCCCGGCATAGAGCCGCTGAAGATGCAGTGGACAGTTTTGTTTTAGAAGGGAATGTGCCCCAAAACATACAATAATGTGTGTATGTTTGTGCAATCATTTTACACCGAACTGCTTGTGAATGTGTCAATATAAATCAGGATCTTCAAAAATGTGATTCTCGTGCGTGGATCGGTACCAACTGTTCATGTCCAAGCTTTACGTCCTGAAGATGAAAGTATAGCAATTTACATTTGTGAATGTTTGCAAGTCTACTTTCCGAATGTGCTTCAAGTTGATTCCACGGCTAATGCGCTAAAGTTACCATTGTCTCTGACTGCATTCACGAAGACCGGATATACATGAATATTAATAAAATATGGCTGGACTCCGGTATTTACGCTGTCAATTATATTGGTTCTGATTTGCTGTTGCTGTAGTGTCTGAAGCGGGAGCTGAAACGGCACAGCCCTCTTCCGGAAAGGGGGCGGGAGCAGTAGCTCATTTGTATTTAGAGAAGCATGCACAAAATCAGCGTGATTTTGTTTCTGCCCAAAAGAGACATAATAACATGGTATAGTAAATTATCCGTGGGTATTTTGAGCTGAAACTTCACAGATGCATACTGGTGACACCTGGGACTTATTACATCTTGGGAAGAAATAAATACAAATAAAATGGGTATAATTGTTTCCTTTAACAGTAACAAGATTATATTAATGAGCTTGACTTGGCGCAGGTTTTATCCAGAGATTGACCGATCTACTTACCTGCTACTATAACGTCCCTGACTATGCACATTAAAAGGGAACGGCTCATATCGAAATGCTTTGATATTTAAAAGTAATGTAGTTGGGCTGATATGACTGTTAGACTGAGCTTGAAATTTGTAACATGGATAAGGCCCTGAGTGCTTGAAGATCCCCACAGATTGAAACATGTTCTGAGCAACAATGAGTGAATGATTAATGAAGATATGCCATACGAATTTCTGCATTTTAATGATGCCTGAAATAAAATGTAAATATGCCATAAGATAGCAACAGTCGTGCTTGCGCTGAGAACGTGGAAGTACGTATTAGTGTAAGAAAACGCTGCGTTTTATGGATCGGCATTAATGCGCCCTTGGAGGCGCTCGGGGAACATCGCTCGAAATGTTGTACTGAACGAAATAAGTTATCTATTTTCACCAAGGACCCTTTTACGAGGCTTTGGTGAAGGCTATATTAACCTGTTGATATGCATTTGTTCGCACCCGGGAGTGCAGTCACTCTGTTCACATTTAATATTTAATTTACAATCTATATATGTAATTAATGTTAACAGATTATACATCTTTTCAAAAGTCTAAGGGTTCAACATTGATATCCAATCTCTGCTGCATGATAGCGGTCCTCCAGAAACGGCAATTTGTTTATTTGTGCCGGGAGTCGCATGAAACATTCAATGTCAAAACGGGACTTCATACCTTTATTATGAAATCGTAATCGCAAGATGAATCCAGTTCGCTGCGTTTGGGTCAATTGTCCATGACGAGGGTTCGTTCTATACGTCCAATCGCCCTTTAGTCCATAAAATGATATGTCTTGATATGTTCTCCATGATTACATGAGATCACGCCTGATAAGAATTACTTCAACAAACTATGCAATCAGAGCAGCATTCATGTTGTAAAACTGTATATAATTTTATATATTAGATTCTTATGAACATTCTTATGAGATTCTTATGCCCCAATTTTTAAATTGGGGCATGGTTTTCTAACTTTAAAAATAACATATATTAATTCTGAAACTTGGGAAATAAAGCCCAAAGTGTCTTCTTTCAAGAGATACTACAACTGTGTCCATACTCCAAAGGGTCCAGTAAATACAACCATTTAAGTTCAGGTATGTCATTTTCATGGATGTGCTCAAAAAGGGGTGTGCACATCAACGGGTTAAACTGTGATGAGAAGCTCCCTCGGAATGCCCGCATCATAGGCTCGGTCTTTCCTAGTGAGTAGGGCATAGGGATGATAAATGGTATGGAAAGCACCCATTACTTGATTTGGGCAAAGGCGACCAGCAAAACGGGGATATCTTACTGAATGGAGTAATGGGACCCTGTACGATAGCACTGACTGTGCATGATGATATGCCTGAAAAATTATATCGGGCACGCAGCACGGTGATTGACGGGTGAATGAAACTTGACCAAGTTGCCCTCATGCGATAGCACGATTGCCTGCCGTTACTATGAGAGTGAATGCGCTGTTGATATGAAATACTGGCTTTGATATTGATGCATCATGATGAACAGACAGCGTTGCAACTTTATAATGAACAGGCAGCATGGCAACGGAAGGCCTAGACCTATGACTAAATCTGATTGCATTTGATGGATATGATAATGACTTTTTTTTTGACGGACTTGGCGTGGAGCGTGCTCCTTCCGCACCGGGTCGTGCAATTTGATTGAGAGAGATCTCCTAGTTGAATGAGATATCGGTGAAGATCCGGGTTTGCTGGTTGTTGATTGTTTACTCCCCATGGGTTTGATGTTGGCAGAAGTTGAGGTGAAGTGATGACGTTGTTGGAAATGGAAGGCGTTTCCAGAGATGTTCTGTGCACTGGTTCTCCTGTGGCCTTGAGAGGATGAAACGTGTCTATTTGCCATGTTAGCACACTGAAACAGCAATATGATAGATTGTGAGCAGACTTATAAAGCAATGGCTTACCTGCGATTGGCTAGGAATTACCCAGCTAATGGTGTGATGATGTACAGCTGCAAGTCTTCCCGCTAGAACTACGCTGCGCTCACATTTAAAATGAAGTCATAGCATTGTGAGAAAAAAGTAGTATATTGTGAGAAAGTAGAAAAATTAGAGAAAACATCTTAGTATAAGGCTAAATAGAGCATCATTATCATAACGATAGAGTGGATGCAGGGCCAGCAGCTTCCTTAATGCAAGAGATTGATGTGCAGGATGTAGTTAAATTAAACTTTAGGATAGGATTTAGCATTAAAGAAATCCTTGGTCTTTTGGCTCATCAGCACAGAGTTATTAATATCTGGACTCTCAGCAGTTATGTATTAAATTTAATTTATTCAGCACTCTAAAATATGCTGGGTTTCAATCCAAACACTGGGTTGTGGCTGGGTCATTTTCACTGACAGCTGAAACCATACACCCCTCCATCCACCCAGATATGACAACCCAGTGACAGCATCAGAACAACCCAGCTGCTGAGTTATCTAACGTGGGCTTTTTGGATCATTTTCAAGTGTGAGCTGTTCTCAGCTCAGGCAAATTGGAGGATTTATTTTGTGAAATAAGGTTTGTGTCATTGTTCTTATCTATAACAAATATTACACTGTACACTAGACAATGCAAAGATACTGTTCCATAATCAGAACAGGACAGCTCCTATGACATAACTGTTGGATGTAACGCTAGCGTCATTAGCTTTGGGTTAGCTAAGATTGTTAATACCTACCGATCTTGAATACATTTGTTCTTCACTTCTTCTGATTTTTGAGTAATGCAAGCATTTCCTTCTTTTGAAATTCAGCATTCTAAATCAAAATATACCACTTACGTGATTTATTGAGACTTAAAGTCTATAACACCTAGTCTACACAGGACAAGAGAGGTGCGTTGCTGACATGAAAGCCGTTTCACATCACTCACATCAGGGGCTTCAGGGCTTCAACCAGTAGTGTAGTCTATGACGTAGAGATTCTCTCTAAACACGCACAAAGCAACGGGAGTGAAACTGATGGCACTGGCAAGACAGACAGTCCAACTAAGCTGATCCACCAATCAGAACATTCATTTCAGACATGATTTCATATTTGCTAACTAATAATATTTTCTGTTTCATTAAGGGGCAGGACATTTCCAGCATCTGATGCACAAGCACCCTGAAGTCAGGCTCAGACTGACCGTCAGGAGCTTCGGGTGTTCATTCCGCAGAGAGCTGAAGTCCAGCTTGCTGAATAATGCTCATGCCTGATAAAAATGCAGAAAATAAGTGAATTTGTATCTCTTTGAGCCTTTGAGGCTTATTTTGTTTAGGAAAGCAGACACAGCGCTTGTCAAAGCATTGGGGTTTTCACTTTTTCTCAAGAATAATCTGGGGAAGGAATGAATTCACTGCAGATATAAAGATGCAACAAACTCAAATAGAGTGAACATATAAGCAATTAATCTGCAAAATATCTGCAAAGTTCTATACCTTAACATGTATGTTTATTTTGTTTTATGTATATTTATATTTGTTTATACATACATATGTACATATTCTGGCCAACGTTTTTAAAATAATCATTTACATATCAGTGTCCTGCTGTGTAATCAGTGTCCTGCTGTGTGACACTCATCTAACTATTTTAACCCTCTGGGATCTGAGGGTGTTTTGGGCCCTGGAGAAGTTTTGACATGCCTACATGCTGAAAACATTCATCGGAGTCCTGCTCTTCTTCTGAGGAAAATTGAACTCTTCTTCACTATCGAGGAGTTTTCACACTTGTGTATCGTGCGATCTTCCAAATGCGCAGAAAAGTGAATGAACTTTGTTTTTAAGGCACAGTCGGGGGGGTGTTTATCATTTGCATTGATTGACTCGGCACATTACCGCATTTATAGCACCCTCTACCCGTGGGTGTGATCACATTAGGAATAATTAGCTTAGCCAGGAGAAATTGTACATCGCTTTATTTCATACCAATTACATTGCAGGAGAATGTTTGTTTTAAATTTAAATTTGTGTGATAAGTATTCACGGAGTTTCAGTTCATTTTTGTGACGTGTTTCAGAAAGATGCTCACGAACCCAGAGACTGCTAACAGCTCACCCTTATTATTTTCTTTATTTTACAAAAGCACAAGGCTTTGTTGTTATTGTGAGTGTACACAAATAAAAGTAGACCCTTTAAAGTCATTAATGATGTCTTACACTTATCTGCCCCAAAATGACAGAGAATATTATGTTGTTTCCACTGTAATTATGAAAAAATCCAGCAGGACGCGCCAGCATGTCCGTCGACCCCAGAGGGTTATACCACATTTTATGATTTTGTAAAGCTATATATAAATATTAAATAGTAGTATTATTATTATTATACTTGTTGTTTCCACAACCTCATATTAACTAAGACAGTAGTTTATTTGCACTTCTAGAAAAAACTTTGAAGAAATGCTGACATGCCACAGCACCTAAAATACACACTTTGCCTTCTACATTCATAAACATTTTAACCTAACATCTGCATGTTAGGTAAAAAAGTGTTTTGGCATGTTATTTGTCTGAGCTATAAAGTGCTTATTTTAGTGCTTTCTAAAAATAAAAAAAAATCACTCATCACATTTATATTGTTTTATATGTTTAAAAGTTATGACAATTTTTGCACTGTGGGGCCAGTTTTCATGACTAGCAGTCAATATAATTTTTTTTCTTATGGTGTGTTGTATTGCGGGCTGGGTTTGGTGGGCCGCTCTGGGACAAAAATTCCAGGGCAAATTTTTAGTCACAGAGTGCCCCTGCCTGGAGTAACCATAATTTTCACTATCAATTTATTTCCCTGCTAAACGTATAGTTAAAGTCAGGATATTACTGATATAAAAAAAACAGCACCATCACTATTTGAAAAAAGTCATTTTTATGACAGGCCCCATTTCCAGCAGCCATCACTCCAACACCTTCACATTGAGTAACCATGCTAAATTGCAAATTTTGTACTAGAAAATCATCTGCCATTATATCAATCACAGTTGAAAGCTATTTGATACAAAAATGAAGCTTAACATTGTCTTTGTGTTTATTTTTGAGCTGTCACAGTATGCTATAGACTGGCAAGTCTTAACGACAATATTAGTTTCTCTAGAAATTCATCAGTCAGTCATTGTTTTGAGGAATGAAGGCTATACAATGTTTGAAATTACCACAAAAACTGAAAGTTTCATACAAAGGTGATCGATACAGTCTTCAAAGACAAAGGACAACTGGCTCTAACAAGGACAGAAAGAGATATGGAAGGCCCAGATGTAAAACTAAACAAGAGGATAAGTACATCAGAGTATCTAGTTTGAGAAATAGATGCCTCATGTGTCCTCAGCTGAAATCGTCATTGAATTCTACCCATCAACACCAGTTTCATGTACAAGACGACTCAGGGATGCAGGCCTTATGGGAAGAATTGCAAAGAAAAAGCCACTTTTGAAACAGAAAAACAAAAAGAAAAGGTTAAGAGTAGGCAAAGAATCACAGACATTGGACAACAGATAATTGAAAAAAAAAGTGTTATGGATAAAGTGCAAGTGCTGCAGGAAGCATGGGGTGAAATGTCACCTGAGTGTCTGGCCAAACTGTCCGCTAGAATGCCAAAGATCTGCAAAGCTGTCATTGCTGCATGTGGATTATTTTTTGATGAGAACTCTTTGAAGTAGTTTAAGAATGTATTTATTTTATTTTTTTTATTTTTTTTTTAAATTGTAATAGTATTTTTTCTTGTTAGTAATGTCCTCGCTATACATTGTGATCAGTTGAATGCCACTTCGGTGAATAAAATTACAAATTTCTTTCCATTAGAGCAAAATCTGTACATTATTCCAAACTTTTGGCCGCCACTGTGTGTTCAACAAAGCGCTCTGCCACATGCTTTGAAATGTGTGCACACATACAAGTTTACAGACTTTTGAAGCCAAATTAAAGAGGACCTCTCATAACCACAATGATTTTTGTACTAATATAATTATATTTACTATACCCTACCCCTAAATCTAATACTCACTGAAACCTGTTAGCATTATTAGATTTGAAGCTGATTTAAGCACATTTAAAATTGTGAGGACCACCTCAAATGTCCTCATAATTTATTTATTTAAACATGCTTCACTATATTGGTGAGGACAGAAATGTGGCCCTCACAACTAGAGCCAAAATGACACACAGTCTGTCTCTCTCTCTCTCTCTCTCTCTCTCTCTCTCTCTCTCTCTCTCTCTCTCTCTCTCTCTCTCTCTGTTGCATGCACGATCTGAGAGTGAAGCGGTGGAGCGAGTGTGGAAAATTGTTGTGTATTTCTAATTCTTATTTTTTCCCCTATTTAGTTAATAGTAATATAGAGTAAGGAGGATTTGTGTTTTTTTGGCCATGCTCTGCGCGGTAATTGTCGTGTGCCAGTATTGCATCTGATCCTGTACAAGGAGCGCCACATCCGTCCCTTTGTAATGGGTGCAGGTGTGTGCCAGAGCTCTGCGTCAGTGTTGAAGAATTGCTCGTTGTGTTAGGAGAATCCATTGGATTTGATAATATCATCTCAGCT